>BSBN01000130.1:5080714-6329642 GCA_027924645.1 Cunninghamia lanceolata | reverse complement strand
TCTCCTAAATTGGAAGCAATTGGAATCTGTGAAGATTCACCCTTCTTGTTGGCTATCACTCCATCCAAGTTTCCTCCTGGATAGAATCATCACACAATCTCTTAAAGGAAGGAAGCTTTTCTCTAGCACAAATGCCCTGAACAAAAGCTTGCCATGAAGATGAGAACCCATTTAAACCTATGTTTACTAGCTCTACATCTTCCACCTTTTCCCCGACTACTGCAAGCTGGTCACGAAGTTGAGTGACCTTCATAAGGTAACTGGTAACAATATCCAAATTGGACATCTGTATGGATTTAAGTTTGTTTCTTAATATCATTTTCCTATTAATGTTCTCATTCTGGAAAAGACTAACAAGAGCATCAAATATCTCCTTGGTTGTTTTCTTCTCTGACAAATTAAATGATCCTTCACCGCATCCAGGATCATCCACTTGGCTTTAATTTCCTTATTGTGAATAGCCAAATCCTGCACATCCATAGGCGAAGTGACCTAATCCTTTAGGATGTCCCAGAGATCATTTTCCTCTAGAAGCAATGTCACCCTGACTTTCCAAGCAAGAAATTTATTACGCCATCCAACCTATCTACAAACCGGAGTCTAGGCAATGCCATAAATAATTTTCCGTTAAAAAACAAACTCTTTCAAAGATCTGGGAATAAAACAGACTGCTCAAAATTTTGAAGATAACTTCTTCCAACCCTTGGTTACGAAAACCCTAGTTCGTTGCTAGTAAACACTAGCTTGATTGTGCCTTAGTCATTGTTTGCTATCCTAGCAAACCCTAGGCACTGGAATCCCTAGTTTTGAAACCTTAGGAAGCAGTTCTTGATACTCTACAAAATACATTTAGCCAAGATCTTCAATTGTTTTATAAACCCAGTCGTTGGTCTTTATCTGAAAACCCTACTGGAATGAAACCCTAACCACCATTTTTCTTCACCTAGTCGCAAATGAAACCCTAGCAGTCATTTTTGTTCAACTGGCCACAAATAAAACCCTTTGGTGTGTGATTTGTAGTCGTGATTTTATTTTCCTTGCAACCACAGATCCAAAGTCACGAATTCTTCTTGGTCGTCGCGATTTTGCCACTAGTGTTTTTTTTTTTGTTTTTGTTTCCTTGGTCAACATGATAAAAAAACACATGAATTTATCACAAAAAAAAACCTTCCGTGATTTTTCTTCATCAACTAAGCCACATTTTTGCCTAAAAACCAGCAATTTTCACCATGAAAAAGGCACAATTTTCATTAAAGAAAACTAGCACAATTTTCCTCTAAACTAGGCGACGTGATTTTCTATGAAAATAACCTACAAATTTTCACTTGAAACTAGTCGTGGGATTTCCTTCTAAATCGACCTCTCAATTAAAGGAAAAATTCCTTTTTCGGGCTGCATCCTCCAAACCTCGCTCTAATACCATGTTCAAATATCAATCATTATGCATAATTTCCTAATGCTGAACAACATTGAATTAAACATACAAATCATTGAAATTAAACAGCAAAAACAATGAACACAAGTACAAACAATTTGCACCTATAATCTGCTTCACATTCCTTTGGAAACTTACAAGGCAACCTCCACAACTGATGTTACAACTGCATGGAATTATTACATTGTACCGAGTTAATAATTTTCTATCTTGCCTCTACCTTTATACTATTTAGTTAAAAATCTAATTTTCCAATAGAGCGGTGTTATCTCTCAAAAAGAAAGCAACCTTATCTCACACAGGAGATGACTTGGCAGACAAGTCTAAATCATTAGTGCTTTTGCACTTTATTAGACTTAATTAACTAAATAAAACTTTTCACTTTAATCACTAAAGTGAATTACAAAATAGAAATAACTCGAACTCCCTGCACGTTCACACTAAACCTATGCAAAAGTTTTGAATTCGGCTAACAAACTGCATCAGCTATACTATGAAGCGCAAAGAACGCATTTATGTTGCCCCTGTCTATGTTGTTTTTTTTCTATTGACAAGGTGTAGATGTATTTGCAATAGACTATTATGATTGTGAATATTCACACTTATCTAAAGGATCAACCCTTGCCTCAAAAGACATCGATCCATCCTTGCCTTTTTTGTTTTGTTTTCCACATAAGCCTCAAGAGACAACAAACCCTGATGGGTGACATCAACAAGAGTGTTTGCAAGGCCCAACATCATGCCTTGGCACCTTTGTGAAATGACATTTGATGTAGTAAATGCCTCCAAAATGTTGCATTTTACTTTATTTGAATTAGGGATGGGTTTGAAATAGATGAATGTAAAATACTTTTTTGTGTGGCATGATCACCTAATATTAGTAGAAAACAAAAAACAATCAATAGGGTTACTTGAAAAACTTTATTCAAAAAATCCCTAACCCTAATTGTAAACCGAAAAAGGGCTTAGGGTAGTATTAGCCTTTAGGGTTAGTACATACTTTGAAAAAAAGACCTACCCTAGCCCTAATCCAAAAAATGCTAACCCTAACCTAAAAAAATTTTATGGTTAATTTAATGTTATTAATATAAAAATACTTAAAAAGAGTTAAGGCTTCATTAGGGACCTAGGGTTTCGACATATATGCTTTAAAGTTAAGGCTTTAAACCCTAATGGTTAGGGTTTAATGTTAAAAACTTTCACCATTATGGTTCAAAACCTAAACTTCATAGTTTATAAGTAAAACCATAACAACCTAACAACTAGATAACCCTTAAAATAAATCAAAAACTTGAAATAAAAAGAATAAAATCACCTAAGTCCTTCCTTCAATAAGTATGATAATGAAATGGATATTCACTTGAGTAGTTGGAGAATGAGTATGCCCTAATCTATCAAATGCAAGGGAATATCCATCTTGAGTAATGCAAAGAATTTTCCTAAAGATTATAAATGAACCTTTTTTTTCTAACTATTGCCCCAAGGATTATAGTTAGGAGCACATACTTATGCAGCATTACTTAGAATATGCTTGAAGCCAAAGTCAGAAGATTTCCTTATAGGTGGAAAAGCATATGCTTATATGTAATATTTGAAATTCATGTCATATTTTCATGTCTGAGTTTGGCTTGTTAACACCGAGTGGGAAATGGCATCTAAGCCAACAATATTTCTAGATCTAGGGTCCATTAAGTCTAGGTACCTTTAGCCTATGTCACAGGGTTCGCTGAATTTCTGCTATGAAATGCAAAATTCAGCGGACATCAAAACACTATAAAAAATTCCTCTAAATTCGTAAAATATTTGTACGGCATTATTTTTTTAATCACATATATTTAAAACGAGGGTTTTATTTCTCGCATTATTTTTTAATCAAATATATTTAAAACAAGGGTCGTTTCTCACTTTTTATCTTTGTTGGGTGCTGCGAAAGCAATAATCGCCAAAATCGCGTTTAAACCACAATAAAAATGGGGAAAAAAAAATGAAATCGTGTTTAAATTGCGATAAAAGTCGGGTGTTTTAAGAGATTTTGATAACATTCGCATCTAGTTCCGTGCGTTAGTGAGCCGCTTATGATTAAATTTATTCTAGCACTTGCACCCATAAGAGCTTCAAGGAATACACCGATAGGAACAATCGACGAGTTTAGAAAATTTTCTAGCGTGAATTTTTTTTATGGCAGGAGACAATTCCGAGCACTATAATGCTCACATATAAAAGCCTATTGGCTAATCATAACCCCTTATTATATTTATATTTATAATTATATTTATAAGTTGTTGATCCGTGTAGGGTTAATATTATTATTATATTTATATTATAATATATTATATTATTAATGATATGATTATATAATATAATATTTATATTATTAATAATATAATATGATATTAATATTTATTATAAAACTAAAAATATAATATAATATATTATATTATATTATTGTATTATTATATTATTATATTATTAATATTATAATATAATATTTATATTATTAATAATATAATATATTATAAATAATATAATATATTTATGATATTATTAATATATAATATATTATTATATTATTAATATTTATTATATTATAAATATAATATTTATATTATTAATATGTAAGACCAAAAATATAACGAATTTTTTTCCCTTGCCGAACTTCATCCGAATTTTATCCTTGCAGAACAAGAACTCGAACCTTGTGACATAGGAAAGGCAATCAAAAAAAGGCAGTGTTCCCCGGGGATGTGTCCCCCAGGGATTTCCCACGCTCCCCCCAGGCAAAACGTCTTGGGGACGCGAGGACGAGGACAGAATGTCCCCCCGCCGACCCCATAACCAGACATATTTTGGGGACATCCCAGGGACGCCCCCTGCAAATGGGCAACGTCCCGGGGAAGCCTTGCAGACCTCGTAGGTAAAACAAACCCTAGAAATGATCAATTTATTTGCTGTATTTGCAATTTGTGAAGATGCAATCGATCACTTCTTCCAAATAAATATTTGATAACGTTGTGTGTTGAAGACATAGTCGCAAGTTGTGGGGTAAAATATATCTTAGATTGGAAAATGGGCGCCAAGGCCAATAAAACTAGAGTTCGTCGGCCATATCACGTTGATGTGGACTCTCAGTCCTCTTCTGCCACGGATGGGCATGTGGAGCTCGCCACACCCGCACTATTGTCGAAAAGGGTGCCCACGTCCGAGGCGTTGGAAACATCGGCTCTGCCTAGGCCACAATCCTTGTTGATTATGGGGGCGACCTCATCTGCTTTCTCTACATTTACACCGTAACAAACCGCAACATGAGCTCCCTTGCGAGCCAAATGGAGCACCCGTCACGATGGCCACACGCCCTTCCAAACTACACTGGTCCGCCATTTCTATGATTCATATCAATATGCCCTCCATATCAATAGTTAGTTCGTTGTTGGAAAAATATTAATCTCCCCACATAGGCTCCATTAAACATTTATTAGTTGTTGGAAGATATTGTGAATACATGACCAGTTTTGGTTTTTATCTATTCTTTTCTTTCTTTTTTAATTTTTTTAAATTTTATTTTCTAATTCTTAAATTTTGAGGTGACATATAGTTGTTATTGATGTTTGATTAATTCAATTATAATTTATTTAGAATATTTATAAATTATTAAATTATAATATTATAATATTTATAATTATTTGTATTTATAATATTATAATATATTTATAAATTATAATATTTATATTTATATTTATATTTATAATTATAAATTTATAATATATTATAAAAAATTAACATATTATAATTTATAATACCATATATATATAGCCGTCCCCAAAAATTTTGAAAAAAATTGTCGTCCCCGAAAACTGGTCCCCCCATCTCGGAAACTTGGAGAAACGCTGAAAAAAGGTTCATTTATAATAGTTAGGAAAATTCTTTTCATTACTCAAGATGGATATTCACTCGCATTCGATTGATTAGTGCATACTCATTCTTCAGCGGCTTGGTGAATATCCATTTCATTAGCATTCTTATTCCAGCGAGGACCTAGGGGTTTATCTTAATTTTTTTCAAGTTTTCGATTTATTTTCACTTTTAAGGGTTACAGTTGTTAGGTTGTTAGGTTTGAACTTATAAACTATGAAGTTTAGACTTTAAACCCTAATGGTGAAGGTTTTTAACATTAAAAACTAACCATTAGGGTTTAAATCCTCAACAAAATTTAAAGCATATACATCGAAACCCTAGGTCCCTAATGAATGCATAACCTTATTTTAAATTTTTATTAATAATATTACATTAACCATAAATTATTAATAGTTTAGGGTTAGCACTTTATTAATTTTATATACCATGAAGCTTCCACCACTTGTTTTGCTTAACTTGCACACTCCTAAAAAAAACATATTGTTTTTTGCCTTATTATTTGTATTCAATCGCAGTGAGTTGACAACATTAACAGAGGTTATCAATCATTAATTTGAAATATCCTTTCCCCTACTACTAATCTTGGATTTCCTTTGAAGCTCCATCAAAAATGAGCTTAGCCAATATTTTGTAGGTTATTTCACGCATTTTTACAATTGTTTAGCCTATTCCCACGAAACACATGATTATCAGGTCATTACATCTAAATTTTAATACAAACAAATTTTGCTTTTACTAAATTAGCATAAAGCTAAATGTAACAGGTGCAGAATCAAAAAGCGAAAATAGTAAATATGATTCGCATTTACAAAACATCAAATTTGCTTGTAAAGATGCAATTGCAGACCACTAGAAAAATCAACATTTAATCACCTGTAGATGCACAAAAACATGATCACTAAACTCCCAAGTTTTACAAAGTAAACGCAAAGCTGTTGCACGAAGTTCCCTGAAAACACACATCTGAACTGATGTTAAAAATATGATGTGCCAATAATCATAAATAATTGTCTAACTATTGCTCTAGACAGTTTCCTTCCACTACAAAAGCACAATGCTGTAAGTGAAGAATACAGTTAGTTGAATTGTTTCAGGATACACAATTTGTATCCCTGAATCTTTCAAGTAGTCATTACAGACAGCAGAAGCCTGATCTCTATTAAGAATACACTTATATTGACGATACTGATTACATCACAGAGGGCAATATTTAAACCATAACATTTTAGACTTACAATATATTTCTGTGAGCATAACAATACAATCATGCATATAATTCAGAAACCTAAATCTTAATTACAAATCTCTTGGACAGGTGAGTTTTAAAGTTAGTTATAAAGCTTGAAAAAGAAATTACAGTTCCATATTAGCAGGGACCTAAAATTTGCATGGAAAGTACACAAACAAGAAGGGAAAGTCGCTCAAGGAATTACTCTTGGGTTCTTCTTAGAAACAAATTCCTACATCAACAAGTTCTTTAACAATTTCCATAGAAATAAGCTTTTAATGCAGCAATAGGTTATGCCAAAAATACGTGCTGATAACCGTAATCTTTTACCAAGTTACAAAGTGCACACCCATCAAGCATCTCTTGGAGAAGTAGGCTGAAATGTTGGTAAAAAATGATCTGTATGCCAGGAATACACAGAAGATAACACTCAAAATCTCTTGAACTCTGATGTGATGTAAGCATAAACAAATAACGCTAATAATTGCAATATATAGAAAATTACATAGACAAACTGTAAATGAATGAAGAATAGAATATTTCTCAAGAATAAAGAGGATCAAGATAATTACATAATGTCAAAGCTAGCTATACATGGACCGCCAGATATCATGGATCCGTGTACGCCATTGACAAGATGTGTCTCATTGGCTATGAGTGAGCACCCAAATCCATGAGTGAGCTGCATATGTGATGCTGTCTAATATATTGCTATCTCTATTCTCGAGAGTTATGATGACTTTGGAATGTACTGAGTGATATAACGATTGTAGAAAAACTCTTTTGCTCTTCCCACCATGCTTTCCCCATTAGAAATGTACGTATAAATGCATAGAAATTGTAGAGGATAAACCATTATGGCAGACGGATCAATTGTTCTTCCACAAGTAACCCTTTGTCATTACAAGTAAGTATAAAAATATGTGCGATGGGAGGTGTTAGCAGGTTACTTGACAATGAACAGAGCCGACCGAAGGAGATTATAAAATATGTGGAGGCCAAAAGCCGACAGAAAACACATCTCTATGTAATAGATATAATATAGATAGATAAGAGTAGTACAATGTAAGGGAGCATGATAGGAGCATAGGAGTATACTCTGATGTAAGCCATGACATAGAAGTCATGTATGTAACTATGCCGGAGCATGAACAATGGATGTATACATTTGTTTGGTACTAATATATATATGGAAGTCTGCCGGTACCAGGTAATTATGTGTGCTATCTTATTGTGATGTATGTGTGATGATCTGTTTTGTTATTCTTTATGTTTTGCTATCAATCTCTAGCTACCTGACCGGGGTATAAACTGACTACAAAGACTTGCCTAAGGACCGGATCTCCGGACCGCTATCCCTTTACATTTCTTGCTAACATTTGGTTCCGTTGTCAGGACCCTAGAAGAGAGTAGTTAAAGATTGAAAGGGCAAAACATCTGAACAAGTAGCACAGAGTTCCAGAAAGGAGAAAAGGCGAGGTCGGCGGGAAAAATTTTCAAATTATGGAGAAATTCTATAATATCACGAATAGGATATTTACTAAATTAACTATGCAGAAATGAGCTCTGATACCACTGTAAGAACCCTTTCTAGCTCTAACTGAATTTTTTCCTTCACTGGTCTGAAAATTTCTGATTTGTTTTTTGTTTTGCTTGCAAAGTACTTAATGTTTTCAAGTTTCGTTTTTGCCAATATGTTTGGAAAGTAGTGTAGATAGAAAGGTTCCAATATAACAATAAAATAACACCATATGATGACTGAAAATCAAATAACCAGCTTACTAATGCAACAAATATCAACACAAAACACAAGTGAACATACCCGGCAATGATAGGCTCTCTTCTTTATTGATTTTGAAAGTTGATTACAAACAATGAGGGATGGAAAGTACAATCAGTTAAGTCTGATTTGTAATTCAGACCTTCAATTACATCCAAAAGTGTCAAAATACATGTCCAAACCCTAGCCGTATGTATGGAAGATGAAGCTCTATCAAATGGCAATGAAGTACCCAACAAAATATGACTGAAAATACCCAGTAGCAGCTAATCAGAGGTCTGATATGCAATCCCAGCAAGCTGTATGATGATGAACACTCAAAATTATGCCTCCAAGATGAAGCGCCAACATGTCCAAGTGGTGAGATTTGACCCTAAGTGCCAAATATAATCAAATTTTGCTCAAACATCCACCAATCTGAATCTGATATGAATTTTGTTGACTACTGTTATAAAAATCAGACATGCAAGGATGATAAAAATTGTCAAAAACCTCCCTCCTTTGCCAAGCGATCACCACATAAACACTCTATATGCAATTGTTGATGAAAATGCATCCAAATCTAACTCAAATCTATTAAAATAAAATTAGATAGTTTATATTAATGGTCAAGTGTTGAGCCAACTTTCTAGTTTCCAAGCCTTCAAAGTTCTAGCTCAACATTAAACATTCCTTGCTCAAAAAGGGTACATTACAAATTCACATCTCCTTAGGTTTACCTCTGTGAGAGGAAGGCAGGCACTTAAGGGGATAGCAAGTAGGAAGGGGGTAGGGTCCGCAAGGACCTTTCAAATGATGTGACTCTTCAAATAATGATTCCATGGGGTATTAAAGGACTAATAGAACACTGAATCAAGTAAACCCATGGCGAAAGAGGAGCAGCGAAAGAAAAAGCAGATCGACAAAGAAATCAAGCCCGAAATGGAGATAAGTGAAGAAGAGAGATTGAAGCAAACTCAAGAGAGACAACAATGATACCGCAAAAGAATGGAAAGGGCACAAATGATGGAGGAAGAAAGGATGATAGACGATGTGGAAGAAAAGATAGAAGAATTTGAGGAGCACACCACTATGGGTGTTGTTGGAAGGAAGGAAGAGGACAAGCACGTCATGAAGAATGTTGCTAAGCGCGCCAAGGAGGGTGCTGCCGAAGAAAGGAGGTCAAAAGGTTAAGAGATAGAGAATATGACGGAGAATGCGGAGGAGCGTGCCACTGTGGGTGCTGCCGGAGAAGAATGCGATAGAGAGAGGACGAAAGGAAGAAGAAACAGGCAAATTAGGGTTTATGCCGTAGACTGCCGGAACATATGAGTTAACACCGGATATTTTGAAGATGGATGAGGAATATATAGAGATAATTTGCCGAAGCATAAAGGAGATAAGAGGAGGAGAGAATGTGGTAAATATAGAGAGGAATGTTGAGGGTTTTGGAAGAGTATTTCAATCATCATTGGATGCCGACATGATGTCGTTTACAAATAGTATCCCCTAATTTGAAGAGACACAACCCCTAGACCATGAGCCACCCTGAATGCCATATAAAGTCAAGAGAATTTTAATTGAGAAGGAAGATATTCAAGCAAACAAAAAAGCAAAGAGAATAGCAGAGATCCAGAGTAATTTTGCGGAGGTTTTAGGAGAGTACTTTGAGATCCGATTACAGAGAGACAAGGGAAGAGAAGGAAAGCAAGTTGATAGAAGACAGTTGAACCGAAGAGGCAGACCAAAGGAAATCTACCGCAAAGCACTGGAGAGTGGGAGGAAAGCAATCATGAATACCCCAGTTAAGTTACCGGTATTTGAGAAGGATACTACTGAAGCAGCCGAGCATATTTTTGTCTTGGAGTCTATTTGGAACCGGAAAGGAGAAACAAGAGATGAAATCAAGTTATTTGACTTCATAGGCACCTTGAGGAATGAAGCGTTGAAGTGGTATAGGAAGACATGCCCAAATAGTAACAAGGAATGGGATGATATCAAGAAGCTATTTTTGGAGAGCTTTGGAGTTCCAGATGTTCCAACAGAAGAAGTAAGATGAGAGATTTGATGCAATTGGAGAAAGAATCAATAAAGGAGTTTGATAAGAGATTCAAGGAGACCACTAGGAGACTGGAGGAACCATTGACTGAGAAGCAATTTTATATCCTCTTCAATTTTGATACAATTATTCTGGGTGGAGGGTGCAATTTTATTATTTAATTTCTTATTGCCAGATTTAGTCTCCCAAAGCTCCTTCATATCTTTCCTTAGCTGCTGATAAGTTTTATTTAATCACTGTCCTCTCTGATCAAAGGAATTTCTGTACTAAACATGCTGGCCGTACTCCTTTGGGGGTAAATCACTGCATTAGTTAGAGTTTGTATGGACTATAGGAGACAGCTGAACCTCTTTCAATGTTTATTCAATAGTTTTGAAGAGTCTTTGGGGCTTCTACTGTCAACTATTCCAATTATAAGTATATCTGGACATTCTAAATGCATCATTTCAGTATTTTGCGAAGCCATTTGTGGTTCAGCAGTGGTATATCAGTCAGTCAAATAAATTGGATTGATGCTGATTTTATTTCTACAGCTGGTAATTATCATTCCTACATATCATTGTTTACCTTGGCTGTAGCATTTATGTCATGCTGATTTATATATCTGCATAAGAGAATGTTGCTATCATTTCAGTCTTAAAATTGGTTTATTTGTATAAACTGGATGGTTATCCGCCAGTTAGAAATAGATTTGTAGCATTATGGATGGCCATGCCGCCAATACTCTTATTAATTTCAATTCTAGTTATTGCATTCATTTAGATTGTGGGGATTACCGCCAAATAGCGTCCCAACCACAATATGCTCACTTTGCCCACATCTGGGTCTTGGTGATCAGAAACTGCAAAGGTTTAGGCATCTTCAACAGAAATTTGTAAAAATTCAAAACAAAATGGTTTGGGACATTACAGAATACTAAAGTCAAAAGTTGATTCAAAAAAAAAAGCACATAAAAAATGATATTACGAGGCAATGAATCTGCTTAGATACATTTTACCAGGCATATTTACAATTCTATATGCTAGCATGGACCTATAAAAACCACCATGTCTTGGCATTAACTTGATATGAGACAGTCAAGTTGGTGCCACACATTATTCCTCAGCTCCTATCTAGCCTCTAGGTGGTTTAAAGTGCTCAGAGTACCCACATGCAGATTTAGAATCAATCTGGAAGAGAATTGCCAAGATTGATTCTATGTGCAAGTCAAAAACCAGCCATCAATTAGGTTGGTTGATTGAAAGCATAGTGTCAAGTGAAGACATAGCTTTTGTCCACCAGGGGTGGATGTGTGGACTGTCATAGATTGCATTGTATAGCATGGGGAAATAATTGAGAAAGACACATTTCTCTCCCCACCATTCCTGGAGACATTTCCTTCTGAAAATAGTATGTGGATGTTCATATTTCCTAAAGGCTTCTGAAAAGCACTTGCCATTTCCAAGTATGAAAGACATTTAATTTTTCAAGGCTGCCAACTAGGAAAGAAAAAAATATGAAAACCTTCTGTAGTTTTTAAAAAACAATACCAGACATTTTAAAAGAAGAGGTTCCTGCTCACCAAGTCAAAAAGAAAAAGAAATGGCCTCAAATTATATAGTTCAATAAGTTCTCTAACTTGATTTATTAAACTCATCATAGTTTTATGAATAACAATCCTAAGAAATATTTCTACTATATCCTGATATCAAAGAGCGTTAATTTAAATAAAATTCAAAAAAATATCAATTGGCATGGGTATGCTGAGGTATCTTTTTGGAGGATCCTTTCATTTTTCTAGCTGCACATCGCATCTTTCATCTAAACCTTTTAAGTTTTCTCAGAGTCTAGAGGAGGTGGGAACTCTTCCTGGAAATATTTCTGTTAGGAATTCAAGCCAAATTGGGCCATTTTTGTTTTTGTAAAGACCTCCTTTTGTGGCATTGTGAACCTTAAGTCTGTCACAAGTCATAGAAGATAAGTATAGTCAAGGTGGGACTTGTAATGGAAAGAAGGCTCCAAATTCTACAACTCGGCTTCTTTGAATGTAAGATAAAGCTGCAACAAGTGTAAGTAGAAAGTTAGTCTGTGTCTCAAACGGAGGACAGTCCACTTTCTTATTTTAAAAAGTTGGTTATTAAAAATCTGTACTAGCCTCTCAAGATAATTTGGAAGAAGTTCAGTCTGAAACTTGTACAAATTCTCCATTTTTACACTAGTATTTGCCAAGCAGGAGCCCCATATATTGAATCCCCTTTAACCTTATTAGTTAAACATTTGCATAAAATGATCCAATACACAATAAAAGATGTCAAAAAATAAAGAGAAAAAATAACAGCTTCTCGAATGCCTAAATGATAATCCTTGCACCCATGAAAAAGAGCTAAAAATGAATTATTCAAAGTGTCCAACACACATACAATAAAAATACTTAGTAGCCACAATAAACACGTACATTGGTGAATCCTCATAAAGCATTTGCTGAACTGTCTGAAGTATAAGAGGTACTGTCACAGAATGGCAAGCCAGATCTGGAAGCACTCCCAAGAGTTCCAACTGTGCACATCAGAATATATAATCAAAATAAGAAACTGAAAGAATGAGGCAGTAACCTGGCTAAAAATTCAATCTGCCATTTAAATGCCTATATAATATTATACATGCACATGTGATTTCGTGGCTGATAGATAAGTAGTGAAAAACATATAGAGCAAATATGCGTCGGTTGAGGTAAACAATCTTACCATCAGTACTTGTGATTTACATCCATACTTGCGCAAGAAGTTAAGGTAGAAGAGCACAACCAGCAAAAATGAAACACCTATTGATTGTTCAATTCTACTCATTGCAGTCAATGCTTCAATAGCACAGCTCCCAAGTGTTGGGTGCAAAACTAGTGCACTCAGCACCATACTCAATAAAAGCACAACATCTGTAAAAAGAAGCCATCAGAAACACTGCCAGTCACTTTCCACACATGACAACAATTTCATGAAACATTGCACAGATATCACACTGCAATATAAATTATTTATGACCTAAATAGGCAATAGTTTCTGAAAAAGTTGGATGAAAACTTATAGCCGACCTTTGCTGGGCTTTTCCTGAGAGCTTGTTATTCTTTTCAATCCTCCACCGACTTTTAAAGATGTTAATTGGATATTTTCAAGCCACACTTTAGCCTTGTTGTTGCTGCCTAGCAGCTTGGACAACCATGTATTCGCTGAACCAGAATCACAATTACAAGTTATTAAGCCTTGGTCCTGTCAAAACCAAAGACAAAAGATAGTAAGACAAATCAATCAATAAAATAATCTAAAAGCAAACGCTGATAATGAATATGGTTGCACCAATAGATCTAACATATTTAATTGAACTGCAAACCTGGATTCCTGATTTTCACTTACAACTTTTATAACTAAAGTGACAAAGCTATATATTACTGAACATTCTTATATCCTTAATTTCTAAAAGTGTCACTATCTTCATAATGTGTTTAGGTTATGGAATAGCCAGACACATGGTCACAAAACCCTTGAGTAATATACTAGTATGCTCTCAGGTATTCTCTAAATTCTATATGGAATAGTATATTGGAATTGAATGGTTTTGTATGGTCTCCTCCAATTACCTTTCAGCATGCTATTGTTTCACGGTATAACTTCTTTCTTACTGAGAGTCACAAGAGGCCTGAGCGGGCTCTCCCTCCATTCACAAGTTATGTTTGGGCCTCTACCTTCCAGCATGCAACTCATAGATTGAAGGGTGTTCATGGTTCAGGTAGGGTAGCTTGTATCTTATGCAACAGCTTCTATTCTAGGATTCTGTGCTTGCCCTTTGATTCACATTCCAGATATATGTGGTTCCAAGTTCATAGGGGTCCACCCACACTCTGGGATGTTTTCATTCTTAAATGCTATTTCTTGCCTGCCTCTTTTGACTTGTTCTACAACTTGAGGTAGATCCTTGCTTTGATATCTAGCCTAAGATTTCCCACTACTCCTTGGGAGATGCCATCCTTCTCAGTGACGTTAATGCTCATACCGAGACCCACTAGATACCATTCATGATCTCACTGATGACAAGCTTTGTCTTCAGGAATTAGATGCAAATGAGTTTCAATTATGGACGACTTCAGCTAATGAAAATAGTTTTATCACTACTCATGCGAGTCACCTTCTCCATCTACGAGAATCTCAGTCTCCACATTCTCAATTGGCTATCCTATTTTCCTAGTTCTCATAGATTTACTTGCTTCCCTCATGGTGGTGTTGCTAGTGTTTGTTGATTGTCAAGTTCAAAAACGAGGCCAACAATGTACCAATCCAAGATCTGATTGAAAGCTCGAAATTTCTATAAAGTTGCTTCCTTGAACAATAAGGTGTCATCCATGAACTGCAGATGCGAAATTCAATCGATATCAAAAGCAACACTCATTCCTTTCAAACTATGCCTGGCAAGTTCATTTTGAAGAGTTCTACCTAGGACTTCAGCTAAAATTTTAAATTATAAAAATAAAAGGTGATAATGGATCTCCTCGTCTTAAACCCTCTTTTTGTGATCTCCAAACCTCACTAAATCCAAATTTCTTAAAGACTTTAAGCAAAAATTCCCAAGATACTCTGTTGGAAGCCTTATTCATATCCAATTTCAGTAGCATTCCATTCATCTTCCTCTTTTTAGATGAGTGAATAGCCTCATGCACCACAATGATACCATCTAGAATTTGTCTCCCCAAAACAAATCCACTTTGCTCTTCTGACATGATAGTAGACAAACACTCTCTTAACCTAGAGGCCATAAATTTAGTTAGAATCTTGAGAATGATATTGCATAAAGCAATAGGCCTATATACATCAAAATATTTTGCATTAACTTTTTTGGGGATTAAGGCTTCCAACTTTTCAGAACTGATCTCCAAGTTCTACATTCTTCAACCACTGTCGATACATCTTCTCCAACTATATGCCAAAGTTTTTGAAAAAAGCAACCTGAAATCCATCTGACCCAAGGGCCTTTTAGCGCCTAAAGAGAACACTGGATTCTTAACCTCCTCAAGACTAACAGGATTACTCTAGCACTATTTTCAGCATCTTCATTTGGTGCCTCACATACAGCCAATAAATTTTCAAAGAAAGCAACAACACCACTTCTTATTGCCACTATATCAGTGATTTCTGCACCATTTGGGGTAATATCAATTATTTTGAATTGTCTTCTGATGACAATGGAGAGATGAAATATTTTGTATTCCTATCCCCTTCTTTTAACCAATTTACTCCTGATTTCTGAATCCAAAACACCTCCTCCATTCTAAGAGTATTCTAAACAACCGTCACTAACAACTGCTCCTTGGATCAATTCTCCTCTAAAAGATCTGCAGGGGCAATCTCATCCTCCACCTCCTTTAACAATCCTTCCAGTTTTATATTCTTTTCAAAGATTACTCGAGCACTATTTTCAGCATCTTGTAATGTCCCCTTCTTAGTCACTCGACAGGTAGAGCAATTAGCCTATTCCAGGGGTCCCGTAGGCTAATGGAGGTTGGTTAGGGAACCTCCGTGGGCACGTTTTCTAAGACTTACTATTTATAGTAAGTCAGGCAGGTCACCGGTGGAGTTTGCTCAACATTTCCATATTTAGCTTGCCAATTGGAGTATCTAGTACATATCACATGGGTTTCGAGATAACCGAAGAATAATGTTTTTAATTGTCGATGTATAAGTTAAATTAAATATGTAACTTATAATAGTTTAAAAGAGTATAAGTTACTTTATGTTATAAAAGTGACTTATCAAATGGGAGATATAAGTTGTTTTTAAAAGATAAAGTGTTAGGTGATATGGAATGCCCATCTCATGGAGGTATAAGGGGATTTTAAGTCATTAAATATAAAAAAGATAAAATACTCTTCTTGGGGTGTTGGGAAATGAGAGTAGAAAAGAAAAGTGAGAAGTCATTTTTGATTCATTCATGCACTCACTCAACTTGGTGGTGCAAGCTTTGGAGCTTTAGCTTTGATGCTGAAACAAGGGTTTTGCAGAGATGAAATATTCTGTAGGATCACTCTCTTCGTGCTTGGAAGATAGCATAAGGAGGATTGTTGGGAGTCTCAATCAGAGGTTTCGCATTGCGCTTATTTGATGCATTTTGATGAAGATTTTACAAGTTTAATATTCTGATTTTTATGAGCAGCTGATGATAAATATTCCAGTTGCAGATTTTCTGAGTTTTTGAGGAGTTATTGGGTGATTAGGAGTGTTGTTCTATGCTGACCGTACCCATAAAGGGCCATACCATCTGCAGGGCTGAACACAGTTTGTTGGGTAGCAAAAATACATACACTATTTGCAATATTTCTTCATGGATTTTGGTGTTAGTGGAGCAGTTTGAAGATCATACAGAAATCAGGGATTTTGGAGAGGTTTATCTGCTGTTGTAACTGCAAAAACAGGCCGTCCAAGTTCCACGTGAGGCATGAGGCATATCAAAGGTGAAACGCCTATAATATTGGGCAGTTTTAGCTTGGAACAAAGGTACCTAGGGTTGTAATCACTATTGCAATTAATGTTTCGAAGGAGAACTTCATGTCTGGGTTGTAATGAGCATGAAACAGTGAGTTTTCCAGCTGGTCTTCATACATTTATACTACAACATTGAAGTATTGAAAATGGGTATGTTGCCATATTAATCTTTGAGCCATTTTATGATCTGGGTATTCATATTTTTAGGAGTTTATGCTTTATTTCCATCTAGGTGTCTTTGCATGTTTGTATTTCATTGTTATATTTCAAATATCATATGCAAAACACAAAAACAAACAAACACACAGCAGTGAAACAAGAAACCAAACCGGCAAAAAACTTGGCATCAAAAAAACCTATGGAAACAAGGTGTATATTACACATCTTCATTTGGTGCCTCATATAGAGCCAATAAATTTTCAAAGAAAGCAACAACACCACTTCTTATTACCACTATATCAGTGATTTCTGCACCATTTGGGCCCTTGGGGTAATATCAATTATGTTGAATTGTCTTCTAATGACAATGGAGAGATGAAAATATTTTGTATTCCTATCCCCTTCTTTTAACCAATTTACTCCTGATTTCTGAATCCAAAACACCTCCTCCATTCTAAGAGTATTCTAAACAACTCTCACCAACAACTGCTCCTTGGATCAATTCTCCTCTGTAAGAACTGCAGGGGCAATCTCATCCTCCACCTCCTTTAACAATCCTTGCAGTTTTATATTATTTTCAAAGATATTCCTTATCTTTTCCTTATTCCATACCTTAACTTCTCTTTTGACATTTTGCGGCTTCTTAAATAAGATATATCTCTTGCATCCTTTAAAATCCTTATACCGCCAAGAGATCAAATTCTCTTCAAAGTCTTGTAAATCAAATCACATTAACTCCATCTTAAGTTGACAGCCTTTAGGTTTCCCCTCATTATTAATTTTCAGCCAAATAGGCCAGTGATGGGAGCTTATATATTTATTAAACGAAGACTTTGGGATGTCTTTTGCTCTTGATTTGCTTCACTCACAAAAGGGTGCAGAAGGGTACAATATCCCCTCTCATGACAGCAACCTTGGCTAGCACGTTTAGGGTTTTCCCAGCCAAAAACAACCTTGTGCAAAAGGGTTTTAGGCTTTTAGCCATTTGCAAGCTCTACATGTCTAAAAGAATCTACTTCTAGGTCAAAATCTTGCATTTTACCATTGGAGGCTTCCTTTTTGCAAAACGGGAAGGTTGTAGACACCCCAATTAATTCACACCCCTCTTCTTTGTTGCAGATCAATACTAATTTTGGCTCGATTCATTCACTTGATCACAACCAAACTTTGGAGACTGCAGCAAGCATTTCACCAACTATTATAGTGGATAATCTTAGTGTGGGATGTAGTTATGGAATGGTTTTTTTCTAAAGTAGTGATTTTCTTGCAGGCAGCACTACTAGGAAGGTGTGGGGACATTTCATCCCCATCCTGCTGCCCCAGGGACAGGAAAGTGGGTTTTTTAGGGAGGAACGCATCCCATAGAACACAAGAAAAAACAAAGGATGGCATGACACAAACACGTAATAGGAGGAAAGGCTAGGACACGTGGCATCTCTATATTGCAGCAAGGAACCAAGCAAAAGATATCAATTTCTAGGGTAAGAATCTCCCCACTGCATATGCATATCATAGGTCTCAATTTGCACATGCACACAAAAGTATAAGCCAGCTTAGCTAGCTAGCCTAGTTGTGCCCTTTTCTGGCTTCTAAGTTATAAGCTAGCTTAGCTAACTCATTTTGTGTCACCAGCTGTGAAGGACATGATCCCTGTAATAAATCCTTCAGTGTGCAGCTCATTTATTCAATATCATCTTGTAAATATGGCTGATGGTCGCATTTACACTTTCGCTGCTGCTGTTTCACAAACCAACTCTCATCTCTTAGTCAGTAACCATTAGCCCAAGGTTCTAGAATCTTGTCTGTAGACACTAATCTTTGAAGTGCTAGGTCATTTTTTATATTTAAATCCTAGTTCTATAATCTTTGGCATAGAACTAAGCAATTGCTCTCCAAATAGCTATGTTATTACAAAGCCACATTGGCCGAAGGTGGAGGGCCTGGATAATTCTAGCTGAGAATTTATACACATCACTGCCCAAAATAGTACGCTAGTCTTCAGTATAAATCACATGGAAAAGTTAGCCCATGGGTGGGAGATAAATCTGGCCACATTGGTAGTTATCAAGTTCAGTCAAATATTCTAATAAAGAACACATAGAGATACACCTGCCAAATGTACCGAAGGCTATATTACCGGTTCAGAGTAGGGTTTGGTGGTTTGCCAATTATTTTTCCCCAGGCTCAATATTGTTGGCTTCATCCATACAATATATATAACCATAATTTGCACAAAAAACATACAAAATTGAGGACAAAGTTGATAGTGATAATTGATAATTCAATGTCAAATGTAATGTCCCCTTCTAACAAGCCAAATTTTTTTCAACCTTGCAATCAATTTCAACTTGTAAAAGAGCACATTAGTATTCAATTCTCTTTACACTTGGCCATAATCATATGTAGTTACTTCGACTAACCATAATTATATGCATTTTATCTTTTCACAAGCCCATTTTCCATATTTCATGATCTACCTTAGGAGAGATAGTCTTCGGCCTATTGTTAATCATACCTGTTGTGACCTAATCACACATCACCCCATTGCAAATGGGGACCCCCCTTTTTTTGCAATCTTGAGCTTGTAGAAGTCCGTAGGAAGTGTCATGCAATCGCGTCTCCTCCACAAGTTGCACAATGACTCTTTCTCCCAAGTAGCTTGAGATGGGTTAAGTGGGTGCGAATGAGGTCCTGAGATCAATCGCGACACATGTTTGAGGTCCTGAAATCGACTAAGTCTGATATCCTGAAAACCTGAACAATTGGCTAAGTCTGAAATCTGGTGGATCCTTAAAAATCTAGAATCTGCATGTCAAATCCTATGGATCTGAGACCTATCTCAAACATCCTAGAAGTATATTTCAAAATATTTGAAGTATATATCTAAGCATATGCTTAAATATATTTTGAAATATACTTGAATTTCATAGACTGAAAAGTTGTCTAAGTGTGAAATTCCAAGCACACCTCCCAAACCCGCCCAGCCTGGGCGGCCTTTTGATGTGCTCTTGCACTAGATGTCGTTCACATGAGTTTCTCCACACAGAGCCTTCAAACCCGCCCAGGAAAAGCCTTAGGAAAAGTTGCAACTTAGGAGGACTTAGGAGTTCATTTTGAGGCGAAAAAGAACAAGTTTGAGTGAAATTCCACACAACACTCCCAACCCCGCCCTTCTTGGGCGACCTCACAAGGTCCTCTTGGACAGTGTCTTCACCATCAGGAGAGCTTGTCCAAACAACACCCTCAACCCCGCCAAAGGAGAAAAATGGTTAAGTTTGCAAGATTTCAAGTACAAAGCACTAGGATGTCATGAATTTCAAGCAAAGTTCCCAAGTTTGAAGGAGTTAAAGGGCAGTTCAAGCAAAATTCCATGGGTCACCTCCAAACCCACCCTACCTGGGCGGCCTCAAGAGGTACTCATGGACTGTGTCTTCTCTCACATCAAACTCTCCACACAACCACTCTAGGACCGCTCAGGGATGTAGGTAGTATAATCTGCAAGTATATTTGATGAAAGTGATGAAGATGACACCTGGAGGAAGAGATGGCCAAGTTGAGATGAGTGAAAAGTTTCTAAGTATCAAAATCCAAGGCTCACTCTCAAACCCGCCCTTCCTAGGCAGCCTAGAGAGGTGAGTCTAGAATTTGATGTCTAAACACTGTAGTCATTCCATTCAAAGCCTCCAAACTCACCATCATTCCTCATACCCATACAGGATCATTTAAGAAGAGGGAAGTTGATGAAAATTTCAAGTCTTAAGGCAAAATCCTCACAACCCTTCCAAGGCCACCCTTCCTGGGCGGATTTCACCAAGGTAGATGGACAAGGTCACCTAACATCTCAAGTTTGCCTGTCAACTTCAAATTAACATCTCAAAATTTCACTAAGGCTTGAAGTTGAAAGAAAGAGTTGTCATGCGAAGGAAGGAACATCATGATGAAGTTTAAAGTTGAAAAATCCAAACACCCCTTCCAAAGCCACTCAGCTTGGGCAGCCTAGAGCATGGAGCATGGATTTCCACATCAAACAGTCCATACACTCACTTGAAATCCGCCCATCCTTTCAAGGTTTTTCATAGCATTCAAAGAGGTCAAATCATCAATGAAGCAAGTGAAGAGGTCTTAGATTGTCAAAACCAAGCCAAAAAATGCCTAAGTCATGAAAAATCCACATACTCCCTTGAATCCCGCCCTTCCTAGGCGGCCTTGACCATTTCACTTGGACTATGTCATGTCTTTCACAAGACACTTTCCGCCTATCACCTTCAAACACGCCCTTCCTTGGCGGCCTAGACACTCAAGCATGGAATTTCACGTTCCACAATTCAAACATGCCTTTCAAACCCGCTCAAGCAGGTCGGCTAAGGAGAAAGGTGAATTGTCAAGTGAATTCAAAGTGTAACTTTCCAAATTTGATTTTGACAAGTGATGGATGCTTTGGAATGTCATTTTTTGATCCCACATGCATAAGAAGAATATAATTTGTCATTGAAAATCTTTTTAAGTCCTAATTTGATGTGTTTCCTTGTGTAGGTGAGTGGTGGGAGTGCAAAGTAAGGAAGAGTATTGTTTCAAGCTCATGAGGATGACATCAACGCCATGCAAAGGGGAGCTAGTCTAAGATGATCAAGGTTACAAGTGTAGTTCATCATCAAGAGCATCATCCATACGAGGCGAGGATCAGTGGAAGGTTGTCACTTCACCATGCACATCTTGAAGGAGGTCATCATCCAGAAGCTCACATTTCATGTGCCAGACAAGAAGAATTCTCATCATGTACCAGTCTACTCCATGAGTCCATGCAACTGTCCAGAGCCAAAACCCTACAAGAGTACATCACAAGATGAGAGATGAGCATGTATATCAAGTAAATCCATGAATTACATCAAGACAGCAAGAATAAATTCTAAGTTTTCCAAGTTTGCAAGTTCGAAAAGTCAAGTTCCATAGGAGAAAATCCAGCAATTTGGGAAAATATTCTAAGTAAAGTGAACATGAGGTGAACCAAACCAACTTGCTTGAAGATGCTGAGGTGGCACAGGCATGTCATCAAGCTAATCACATTCCGCCATGTCACCTATCCACATTCAATGTATCTACATCAAACAAGAGGACAAAGAGGGCCCACCATGAAGATGCTCCAAAGATGCTTATCACATTGGAAAATGTGCCTTCATTGCCTCTCTCATGTTCTAAAAATAGCAAATTTTGTAACAAACTGCCTTGTTGTCTCAATCTTGGCCCTTCATGTAATTTCTGGAGTCTATAAAAGGCTCATTCTTCTCATTTGTAAGATATACATAGATACATTAGATTAGAAAGGAGTAGAGGAGACTCTTCGAAGTCATTGAAGAGATATTGAGAGATTGTTGTAAAGATACACTTCAAGCTTAATGCAAGCTTATTGTTGAATGTTTCATGGTGATCTTGTAATTTTGGAATGTTAGCATGGTCTTCATTGTCTCCAAGATGGTTAAGAATTGTTTCCAAAGTAGCTTAGTTGATAGATTAGAAGTTCATTGACGTAATGCATGTATGTATTGAATACTTGATCAACTCCTAGCTCATGTTTTTGACATCCATCGCTGGTGGAGTGTTGTGTAAAGCTAGTCTGAGCTTCATCATAATTTGCTTAAGTTCGGTTGTGGATGCTTGTTTGGGCTGTGTCGTCCAATGGGTGCTTATATGAGCTTTCATGATTTGAAAACCATTCGCTAACCTTAGGAGATTACACCTACTCCATGTAGTTGTAGGCATTCTTGGCGAAGTGGAGTTAGGTTTATTGAGGAGTTTGTCTATTCATGCAGCATCATTGCCTCATTGACCTAAGATTAGTTTCTCTAAACCCCTATCTTTTGCCTTTTCTTTTGTAGTTGATTAGAAGAAGTTCCATTTCACAAGGAAAGAGTACATATTTGAATGGAGTGATGAATAAATTATGCGTAAGTCCCTTTGTATAAACAACATTATCACATCATACCACCAAGGCTATCCGTTGCAAATCACGTACAAGGAACCTTGGAGCATTATTGTTTGATCACGTAGTTTAGCATTCGAGACGTTTTGTTCAAGAGAGGATAGAGCACTTGGTGTTTTATTCTAATGTTGTTGTTGTCAAGAAAACATCATCAACAATACCTTCCACTTTATGAGAGATGACTCATTAGGAGGCAATGTCATACCAACTATCATGGGTCCTATTATTATTCCTTTGGTTATTAAACCAAAGGCCCATCATTACTCCTATTTGTCAATCGAAGGCCCATTATCATTCCTTGATTCGTTAACCAAGGCCCATTATTATTCCTTCGATATTTGAATCGAAAGCCCATTATTACATCCCTTGATTCGTCAATCAAAGGCCCATTATTATTCCTTGATTCGTCAATCAAGGCCCATTCATTGGTCTCAGGGATGATTTCTCACCACCACGAGCCATACCCATGGTTGGTCAATTATTGTCCCAACTATCAACCTCATTTCCATAGTGTTGGACAGATTAGCAACAAGGCCACTTACTCATCCCTAGGATGACCATGGCCATAACCACTTATAGAGTTCCATTCCAATTATCTTGTCCATATATAAATCATAATATCAAATTCATATCATGCCACAGTTTCATTTCCTTTACTATATCTTGCCTATTCCAATATAAATTCCTTTAATTATCATGATTTACACATTCCAAACATAATGCAAGTATGATATTCAATTTCTCATTTAGATGCCTTAAGACTTTATTTTGCTTTATTTCTGCTTCTTAATACTCAAAAAATATGTATATAATTTATTGCTTTTTTTATTCAGAAATATATGATTCTTTCTTGCCTTTAAATCATGCCTTCCCTCTGCTTTTATATGCTTCCAAAAACATAACCTTATCAAAAGATACATCACTTTGTTAAGCATGCACCCCTTCACTTAATGACAGCCTTTAGTAATTAGTTTGTACCTCTTCTAGAGAATTGCACCACATCAAAAGTAATTACAACCATAAATCGTATAACCTCTTATATGAATTTCATCTCCTTGATCGTTGACTTGTTAATAAACTGTCTTCAATTATAATTGCTGCTAGTTTTTATATGATCGCAGTCTTCCACTTAACTGTCTTTTTATATTAAAAATAAATACGATCATATTCTTTCCTTAAGCGCTGCTATAGGACAATTTGTGCCTATTTTGTTATGTATATACTAATCGTTGTTCTACCCCTGGTTGAAAAACTCGCATAAAACTCGCATGACTCGCAAGAACTCACGAGTCATTTTGCACTGCGAGTTTTTATCCGAAAAACTCGGCCCAAGTTTTAGGAAAAACTCGCCGCGAGTTGTGTGTTAAAAATCGCCATGTTTTCCAAAAAATCGCGTGTTAGATTATAAAAAACTCGCCGTTTGGCAAGAAGTAAAAAAACATTAAAATAAAAACCTAAAAAATAAAGCGCTTTCGAATTTCATACGGCAAACGAAGTTACCCTAGCGCTCAGGAGAAATCGAAACATTTTTGGAGTTTTTAATACTGTATCATCTGCGATTCTGCCGCCTGTGTATCATATGAAAGGAGAGATTTTGGACGAACTGTCAAATTTATGGCGATTTATGATGATATTGCCGTTGCGTCTCATATGAAAGGAGAGATATTGGACGAACTGTCAAAACTTATATAGGATTATGATGATTGCCGTTGCGTATCATATGAAAGGAGAGATTTTGGACGAACTGTCAAAATTTATATAAGATTATGATGATATTTACAAAAATATCATCATAATCTTATATAAATTTTGACAGTTCGTCCAAAATCTCTCCTTTCATATGATAGTCTTTTTAAAATTTTAATTTATAAGATATTTAATAGTTAAAATTTAAAAACTTAAAAAGACTATCATATGAAAGGAGAGATTTTGGAAGAACTGTCACAATTTATATAGGATTATGATGTATAATATCATCATAATCCTATATAAATTGTGACAGTTCGTCCAAAATCTCTCCTTTCATCTGATACAGTCTTTTTAAAATTTCTATTGTTTTATAATAGTATAATATAGTATTATAAATAATAAATATATCATAATCCTATATAAAATTATAAATTATGACAGTTCGTCCAAAATCTCTCCTTTCATATGATACAGTGAACAGTCTTTTTAAAATTTCAAATGTTTTTTAAAATTAAATTTCAGAAATGTGTGTTTTTTAAGAATATTTTTTAAAAAATCTGCATTTTTAAATGTTCGATAAATTTGCCGAGTTATTGCCGAGTTTTTCTCGGAGTTTTTGGCGAGTCCCAAGTTCTTAAAATTTTTGGGTCTGCCGAGTTTTTGCCGAGTCCGAGTTTTTCAACTATGGTTCTACCTTCCCTGCACTTCATTATTACTTAATGCCCTTCTTAGCAAATTGCTAATATATTTAATAATAATATCTTATATATCTTTGCTAATATCTATTATATTAATAATAGATTTTCATTAAATAATAATATTTAATATGATATTTAAGTATTTAATTTATATAATATTTTATTTTGAATATATTTAAATATATTTAACAATATATAAGATTTAATTTAAATATATTCAATTTACGATTTATAATAATAGATTTATATCGGGGCAAGGCCCTGGCTCGATTGGCTAAGTATTCCTGTTGCAGGTAAGGAGGTCACGAGGTCCAGTCTCCCCCCGTCCGCGTGGAGCCGGAGGGCGTGTCGCGTTGGTGTCAGTGGTCACGTTAAAAAGTTTACCATGTGCTTAAAAAATAATAATAATAATAATAATAATAGATTCATATCTTTAACATAATTAAAGTCATTAGTATAGGGACATGACAGCCCTCCCCACTCAAAATTGCTTGTCCTCAAGCAATTTCAACTTGTTCTTTCATTACCTTGCACTTTAACGTCTACCTTCAATGTGTTGAGACAAAGTCATGGTCTCGTTCTAAATGGATAGAACAATTAAGTTTGATGAAAATATCTTATTATAAATTTCCACATTTCCTTTTAAGATCTTTCTCCCCATTTGTGGATTCCTAAAGAGCTGAGTTGTCTTTATTATGTCCTCTCAAAATTGTTGTTTTGGATTTTAAGAGATTGACCCTCCTAGGTCGATATGATACCTCAGTGGTCCTAAATCTCAATTGAATTCTTTACTGATGTTTTGGATATCTTTCTTAGATGAAATACTCTTCCCTTTTTCACCTCAAGGTCGACAGGTGTTGAGTGATCTCCTCAGAATGTTAAATATAGAAGTGATTACACCAATTTGTAAGTTACATGCATTGCCATTTAGTTACATAATAAAATTGAAGTAGAAAACCAAGTAGCTCAAGAACGCAAGCAACCAACTCAAGCAAGTAGGCATGCAAGCAACCAGCTCAAGCAAGTAGGCAAGCAGCTCAAGTAGACAAGCAAGTAGCTCAAGCGAGTAGGCAAGTAGCTCAAGTAGACAAGCAAGTAGGCAAGTAGCTCAAGTGGACAAGCAAGTAACCAAGTAGCTCAAGTAGTCAAACAAGTAGCTCAAGCCACAAAACATACAAATCGTAAAGTATACACTTAAATACATAAGTCGCACGAATACACGTATACACATAAGCTACAAGGTAAACCTTTGAATACACATAAATCACAAAGTATACACAGGATGGCAGGATGACTTCTCTGATACACTTGTAATGTCCCCTTCTAACAAGCCAAATTTTTTGCAACCTTGCAATCAATTTCAACTTGTAAGAGAGCACATTAGTATTCAATTCCCTTTACACTTGGCCATAATCATATGTAGTTACTTCGACTAACCATAATTATATGCATTTTATCTTTTCACAAGCCCATTTTCCATATTTCATGATCTACCTTGGGAGAGATGGTCTTCGGCCTATTGTTAATCATACCTTCCACTTTATGAGAGATGACTCGTTAGGAGGCAATGTCATACCAACTATCATGGGTCCTATTATTATTCCTTTGGTTATTAAACCAAAGGCCCATCATTATTCCTTCGATTCGTCAATCGAAGGCCCATTATCATTCCTTGATTCATCAACCAAGGCCCATTATTATTCCTTCGATATTTGAATCGAAGGCCCATTATTACATCCTTTGATTCGTCAATCAAAGGCCCATTATTATTCCTTGATTCGTCAATCAAGGCCCATTCATTGGTCTCGGGGATGATTTCTCACCACCACAAGCCATACCCATGGTTGGTCAATTATTGTCCCAGCTATCAACCTCATTTCCATAGTGTTGGATAGATTAGCAACAAGGCCACTTACTCATCCCTAGGATGACCATGCCCATAACCACTTATAGAGTTCCATTCCAATTATCTCGTCCATATATAAATCATAATATCAAATTCATATCGTGCCACAATTTCATTTGCTTTACTATATCTTGCCTATTCCAATATAAATTCCTTTAATCATCATGATTTACACGTTCCAAACATAATGCAAGTATGATATTCAATTTCTAATTTAGATGCCTTAGACTTTATTTTGCTTTATTTCTGCTTCTTAATACTCAGAAAATATGTATATAATTTATTGCTTTTTTATTCAGAAATATATGATTCTTTCTTGCCTTTAAATCGTGCCTTCCATCTCCTTTTATATGCTTCCAAAGACATAACCTTATCAAAATATACATCACTTTGTTAAGCATGCACCCCTTCACTTAATGACAGACTTTAGTAATTAGTTTGTACCTCTTCTAGAGAATCACACCACATCAAAAGTAATTACAACCATAAATCGTATAACCTCTTATATGAATTTCATCTCCTTGATCGTTGACTTGTTAATAAACTGTCTTTAATCATAATTGCTGCTAGTTTTTATATGATCGCAGCCTTTCACTTAACTGTCTTTTTATATTAAAAATAAATACCGTCATATTCTTTCCTTAAGCGCTGCTATAGGACAATTCGTGCCTGTTTTGTTATGTATATGCTAATCGCTGTTCTACCTTCCCTGCACTTCATTATTACTCAATGCCCTTCTTAGCAGATTGCTAATATATTTAATAATAATATCTTATATATCTTTGCTTATTTAATAATATCTACTATATTAATAATAGATTTTCATTAAATAATAATATTTAATTTATGATATTTAAGTATTTAATTTATATAATATTTTATTTTGAATATATTTAACAATATATAATATTTAATTTAAATATATTCAATTTACGATTTATAATAATAGATTCATATCTTTAACATAATTAAAGTCATTAGTATAGGGACATGACATCAAATGTCAAATCAACAATCATCATATTGCTCTTCATTGAGAGCAAAAGATGTCATCAGTCGGTTTGTTAGAACCACAAGCAACCCCAATGCCACTTCCACTAGCTCCACCATACCATTGCTATGGAGCAGCCTCATGCCCCTTGTCCTCGATTGAGAATAAGAAAAGTTGTGCAAAAGCTTCCAAATCAGCATACTCAAGGGCAGCATCTCAATGCCTCATTGCCACCTCCTCGTACTCAACTTCTTTCTGTGAGAGGAGGTGCAAGTTGGAATGCATATACACCAACTCTGCCTTTTTTCACTGCCAAACGGTTGCACTTAACTGAGTGGATAAGGAAGTAGTACTCAATTCCACTCAGCTGAAAAGTAACTCACAACCTGTTTTGTTGTGACATAAAAGTTACTTTTTAGGGTTAGCTAGGGGTAGGTTTCTTTAATTTTTGTGTGTTTTTTTAAATTGCAGGTACTCTCGGGTTTCCCCGGGTTGTTCCCTAGTTTACCCTGGAAACGTACCCATGCCTGTTCATTTGGCCCAGGTATATCTAAGTCATACCCCAGCGAATGGACAGGCATGGGATGTGCCCTGGCTGTAAGCAGGCCAGATCTGGGCTGGTATCTAAACCAGGACCGAAAAAATTTGGGTATGGCAGGGCACCATGCAGTACTCGGCAACACAGATTGAAGGTTTATTTAAAGTCTGATGAAAGCTTAACTGAAAAATAACCATACCTGGACATTCTAATTATGTGCTTGTTTATAAAATACTACTAACTTTCTGCAGTCAATTGTGCACATCCAGGATTGTATTGCTATCATTTGGGTTCAGGCCTTATACTGGAGCTTTGTATTTACTTTAAAATGCATGGTTTCATCTCGATTACATGAGAACAGTTGGTTAACTAACATAAAAATCAAGAGCAACAGAAAATTACAAATACAATATTGGTAACTTACAATCAAAAGCAAAGAAATTGAGCTGCATCCATCAATCCACAGCTGAAACCAATAGAACAGGAAAAAAAAAAACATATGCATAATAGAAACAAAGCAACTCAGAGATACCTGGGACCATATATGTTTTACAAGACGATGCACAAACATTCCAAATTTCTGGCCAGCAGACAATGTGCTTTCAGAAATAGTAATCAATGAAGGGGTGAGCTGTAACTCATGTAGTTTCCTTTGTAAAACCTGTAGCAAACTTATTGCAGTTTTTTTAACAGTCTTTGATGGGGATGACATAACATGAATGACAGGAAAAATGAAGTACACTTCCACTGGAAAATCCACCACAGTTTTTTGGAACAATCGCAAGCCTGAAAGAAGAAATAAGACAATTATTAACTGGATATCTATATCTTTGCATAACGACTTTTTTTTTTTCATAAAGTCAAGATATATACAAATTTTAAACATGTAAGATATCACATAAGTGTCTTCCTCTTGAAAAAGACAAAAAGGGGGAAGACTGATAAGCTGAAATATATTTGACATAGAACAATTGTCATCTGAAGAACTGTGTAAGATGTAAAACTCCAACTCATCTCAGGACAGTCTTTAAAGAGTCAATAAAGCAAGAAATATAACTCTAATACACTGACATGGACAATTAAAGAAACTGAACACAAACTACTGCCTTTATATTATCCAAAAAAATTATGTCAAGAGACAAGATAAAAGTAAAGAGAATGGATATAGTAAATTATATCTTACTCAAAACTGTAATCTAACTCTCAGACTAAAATCAAGCGCATCTAGCCAGCAGACTCCCACTCCTTCAGTGCTTGGACCTAGCCTCCACCACTCAGCATCTCAGGTTCAAGCAAGTTGCACAGTGACTATAAAGTATAAACACTGCTTTAAAGATAGAAATATGTCACTACTGTTAACTGACACTAGGAACATCAATATTGTTAAACTCGGTGGTAACAAACACTGTAAAATAGTTTCATTAGAACTCACAATCTGGCACAAAGCTACCATTTGCATATTCTGTTTGAGTATACACCTGTGAACTAAACCCTTGTCTTCTACCTCCTTCAAATGTGTTTGAACAAACTTTACCTGTTAACTCTTTTAGCTCACCATTAATCTTCCATATCAACTCAACAGTATCCCATGAATAATCATCACTGGCAGCTTGCTGCCTTACATATTCAAGCAAAAATACGGTTCCTAATTACTCAATCACCATTGTCTCATTGTTTTACCAAAAATTGTATATGACCAATATCGAGCAACCATCAAGGTCATGACCAATCTGTTCAAGATATACCACCATATTCTATACTCTGACTTCCAAGTTGAACATTCCAAGTATAGGTCAAGCCTGAGACCATACATCCAAACCAACATGGCCTTCTGTCATATTTCTTCATTAAGAAAAGCCTACAAGTATGCTTGCAAATTTATAGCAAAAGTCAAGTATAAGCCTAAGAATCAAGATTTAAGTCCCAAGATAAGTGCCGAATAAGAATTTGGAGTCTGGAGCCAAACAAAACTCAAAACACAGAAAGATCTTGAGAAAAAAGGAGACATCGGCTCCAGCACTTTGCCTTGTGGCAGCCCCAATGTGCTTGTGCTAAAGAAGGATGGCACTTGGGGGTTGTGCATCAATTACAAAGCTCTCAACAAGATCACTATAAAGAACTACTGTTCTCTTCACAGGATCGAGGAGAAACTAGACCAACTCTATGGTGTGGAATTCTCCACTATGATAGATCTCAAGTTACAATACTTCCAAATTCCTCTTGAACCCTAAGATTTTTGGAATACAAATTTTATAGCCAAGTAAGGTTTGTTTGAATGCTTGGTTATGACCTTCAGCTTAACAAATGCCACCACATCATGCATGCAGATGATGACTCACATTCTATGTTTATTCCGAACTTCATCCATTGTCTATCTTGATGGCATTCACAAATTCGGAGAAACATAGAAGGACAATTTATGCATATTCAGCAAGTGCTCAAAACTTTGCGACAACACAAGTTATATGCCAACATGAAGAAACCTTCTTTTGCTAAATAGGAGATACAATACATTGGATAAATCATTTATGCACGTGCAGTACATTTGGATACTGCCAAGATTTGCATCAGTCACAAATGGTGTACACCAAAGACCCTCACAAAACTTCACGGTTTTTCGGGTTTGGCAAATTTCTATCAAAAATTTGTTCTTAGTCTCTTTCACATTACTTGGCCATTCTATCATGTACCCAAAAGAGGCAAGAATGCAAGTTTCATCTACTCAGCTCCACAATTGAAAGCATATGAGGAATTGAAAGATGACTCTATCCAGTGTCAATATGCTATTACCTTATCTTTAGCAACCATTCGAATATACACTTTGACCAATCCTCACTCAATTTAGACATGTTGTTTTCCACCACAGTTATGTTGGAAAATTGGTGTCATTGATGTCAAGGGTATAAGAGAAGTATCACTGGGTAAGGCCGACTCCATCAAGGCATTTAAACTTAAATTATTATCCTTGTTTATGGCGCCCAAGTTTGAAATTTAAATATATAATAAATGCTGGCCGACCTAGAGATTATGGCACCTAAAGTTCAAATCAAATACTATTGATGGCCGACCCCTTTTTAGCGGCTTGTAATTAATTTAAAAATAAAAATTATTAAAAGAAAAAGAGGCCAACCTAGGTTGTGATGGCATATATATAGAAGAGGTTTGGAAGTTCTTTTCCACCAAGCAATTCAATGCAAATCATTTCTGATTAAGAGCAGATAAGAGCAGATATAAGAGCAGATGAAGAGCAGATAGGAGCAGAGAGAAGAGCAGATAAAGAGCAGATAAGAGCAGAGATAAGAGTAGATATAAGACCAGATGAAGTGCAGATAGGAGCAAAGATAAGAGCAGTCATTATACCTATTTTGGAGCAGAATTTGGAGCAGACATTACATCATTTGTGGAACAGACATAAGTACAGTTTTTGAGCAGACATTGGAGAGTTTAGTGCCTTCCAATTTAGAAGAGATTTGTGTCTCTTTTTGAGTTGGTGCTCAGCTGTGGGGATTGGTGTCTCCAGTAGGTTGGTGCCTACAAAGATTTGTAAGAAAAGTTTTTATATAAAGCAATATTTTGTCATGGTTTTCTCCCGAATGGATTTCCATGTAAATCCTTTGTTCTTCTTGTGCTCTTGAATGTTAATGATGTGCATTTGATAATATTGTGCTTGCCGAGTTTAATAAAGTAAAAGTTTGTCTTATACTGAGGAAGCAAAAGAAGGGCTATGGCAAGTATAAAGTAAGTTGCTTCTTAAATGTTTTAATTGTGGAAAGATAGGCCACTTTGCTAGTAAATGTCCATATGCAAGTACTGATGATGAAGAAGAGCATTATCTAAGTAAAGGTAGTAAACATTATCAACATAAGAGGGATCACAAAAAGGGGAAAGGAAAGAACTTTCACAAATACAAGAAAAGTCTATTCAAAAGAGGAAAGCAGCCCTTCCGAAGACAGTTTCTCATCCAATGACAGAGAAAAGGTTCTATTCATGGCAATAGAAGATGATATCCCTGAAAATGAAGACAAAGACAAAGAAGAAGAGTTAGAAGGAGAAGAATATGACGAAGATGAAGGAGAAGTGGACCTTGAAGCAGAACTCAGAAGTGCTCTAAGTGAAATCAAAAAACTCAGAAAGAAGAAACAGAAACTAAAGCTACAACTTCAAGAAGACAGTGAATCTAATGCAGAGTTATTACGAAGTCTTGAAGAATTCGAGAAGATGATCGTCGAGCTAAAAATTCAGATTGAAGAAGGAAATAGGATTGAAGAAGTGAGAGTCAAATTAAAGGAAAAGGAAGAAGATTGTGAAAGATTAGAATCTGAAATCGTTTCTTTAAGGAAGGAACTAGAAAAAGTAACTGCTCAGTTGAATAGAAGTCTCAAGTTTGAAAGAAGTGCTAGGATCTTGGATGACATCATCAATGTCCAGAGGCCATTATTCATCAAGGCTGGTATTCGCTATGGAGAAGAAGCTTCCAATTCCAAGTCTACCGAGCCACCAAAAAGCTATACAGATGCTCTAAGAAGTCCCATCAAAGATGAAAGTAGCAATAAAGAGAATCATGCTCCACAAAAAGCAAGCACTTCTCCGCCAGATAATAAGGACAAATTCAAAAAGGTTCTTCCCCAAGGCAATCACAAAAGACCAAGTTTCAAATCTCTTTCTTTGGTTATTGTTTTTTCTGTAATCATTTTGGTCACAAAGCAGTAGATTGTAGAGCTCTTGTAAGAAGTAATTTTGGTCACAAAGCAGTAAATTATAGGAATCCTACAAGGAATGTTGGTTGGAACAAGAACATAAGTCCTTATGAATGAGTTTTCAAATAGAAACTATAACTCATTTGCTCCTCTAATGGATTTCAATGCTATATGCTATAAGTGCAATAATTTTGGACATACAGCCCATTTTTGCAAAAGTGATTTTGTGGAACCAACCAAGGAGAATAAGAAGGAAGACATTGTGATCAAACAAAAGGAAGAAAATGCGAAAGCGTGGATAAAGAAACAAGTACAGGAAAAGAAAAAGGAAGAGTCCATGCTTGTAAAAACAACTTTTCATGCACAGAACAAGGGAAATCAGTGGTACATAGACAGCGGTTGTTTGAGCCATATGACAAGAGATAAGAGCAAATTCCTCACTTTAGTGAAAGTAAATGAAGGGACAATAAAATTTGGGGACAATGCTACAGCAAGAATTGCAGGAAGAGGCACTCTTAGCCTTGATAATCGAAAGACAAAGACTGAGAATGTGCTATATGTTGAAGGGCTCAAACACAATCTTCTAAGTGTGAGTCAAATGTGTGACCATGTACACACTCTCACACTTCATGCTGATGGTTGTGAGATTGTAATGTCCCCTTTCTAGTGGAAACACTTAAACCTAAATCTGCATTCAAAGTGATTCTCAAGGAGACATTAGAAACATTATAGATTAATAATTTTCGATGATAAGATCAAATAAGATCAATGATAATATAATTATATCATTCCTTGTTGACGGATTATTCATTTCACAATTGTTACTTATTATTGATAACTATTCTATAATACATTCCATAATTCAATCATGCATATTTTCCTTATTACATTTCCCCATGGAACTAGGCTTTACATGTATCGGGGCACTGAAACCATCTCTTGACCCAGCCTACGAGAACTATGTCCCAGCCTACGGGCTTATCTCTTGACCCAGCCTACGGGAGACTTTGTCCCAGCCTACAGGCCTTCTTACGAATGGGATTACTCCTCTCCCCACAAGACCTAACATTCCTTTAAGGATGAAGTAATAGAGAAATATAGAAGTAATAATCGAAGTTCATCTTCCCATATCATCTGCCTTCTATTCCTTAACCATGGATGGGGAAATTATATGTCTAGGGCGCGTTGAACCCTCTCCAATGTGATTGGGAATAGAATTACTCCGCCTCTCCCTAACATCCTTGTCTAGGGCGCGTTAAACCCTCTCCAATCCATCGTGATGGAATTACCACGCCTTTCCCTAACAAGACCGCCTCTCCTATAGTTATAGGAAATGGAAGTGATGGGATGGTTATGTTTTTCTTTTCATAATGTATATATATGTTCATATATGTCTCAATCATGTTTCTTTATTTAAGAATGTACTTTCAATCAACTATTTGTTCACATAGTATAGTTCTATTTTGATATAGGGATAGCATACATATATATATTTATTCTTTAATATATAATAATCTTACTATTTTGATAGTAGCTTTACCTGGAATTCTACCTATGCTGCCGTAATATAATTTTTATTATTTTATTGTTGCCGTTTATATATTTTATAATATATATTTCACTCCCTTTACTGCTGATGTACATATCTCTATATATTAATTTATGACATCTTTCCTACTTATGACTCAGAAATATATATAATTAATGCAGATCTAAATATATGTATTTATCCGATACTCTTTTTATATTTTCTTCCGATGATGTTTTCCTTCTATCTCACAACCTTTATTTATTTCCCTTTCAAGGGATATGTTCGAAGAGGCACATCTCTTATTATGCTTGGTGGTAAAAGACATACTTACCCTCGTATAATTTTTTATTACTTTATATTAATTCCTTTTTGTGGTAAAACTAGTTTTAACAATACGTAACTCCCTTATCATAAGAGGATAGGTTAAAAGATGTTTATTTATATTGTTTGTATTTATATTATATCATTGTAATAAATGATATATTATTTATTTTATATTATTTATAGTATATCATTTATATCATAATAAATGATATATGGTTTATATTGTATTATTTATATTTATATTACAATATAAAATAATAATAATAATATTTGTATTCATATTATTAGATATATTTATAATATATTATTTATTTATGTGATCGCTGGTGTCAACCAACTTAATTGCTGCACTTATAAATATCCTCCTTCGGCCTCCCTTAATCTTTTTAAAGTACATTATTTATATAATATATATAGTATAAAATTTAAATAAATACATTTGTTATTAAGTATGGGAGCTCATTTTATCTTATTTTATTCACAAGCATATAATATGGTGGGATAATGTTTTTGTCTTACTAGACTTCTATCTTTATATGATTTTATTTTGAATTTGACCTTTTGTTTAACCGTATTACTTTGTCTTATCCCAAATTACTTTACTTTCTAAATTACTTTACTTTCTAACTTTAATGGGTAATAGCTTTAATGGGTAAGACTCTTCATAATATTTATTTTTATATATATAATAATAAATCTTATTAATTATTCACATAAATATTATATTAAAAATATTTATATTTATAATATATCTAGTTAATTAAATATATATATTTCATATATTTTATAATATTTATATTATATTAAATTAATAATATTATTTATTAAATAATACATATTAATAATATATTTTAAATAAATATATTATATATTTAATTTATATAAAGATAACTTATTATTTAAATAAACGATTCAATTATAAATCATTATAGGGACATGACAGAGATCAGAAAAGCAAGCACAAGGAAGCTAATCGCAGATGCAAGTAGAACTGCAAATAATCTTTACACACTCAGAGAGATCAAAAGAGAAAAATGCTTCATGGGACAAGAAGATGAGAGTTGGTTATAGCACAGAAGAATGGGGCACATAAAATTTGACATTCTAGTGAAGATCAGCACCAAGCAAGCAGTAAGAGATATGCCGAGAATCACAAAGCCTTCAAATACTATCTACAAGAAGTGTCAGCATGGAAAGCAAACAAGGGTTAGTTTCAAATCAAAGGAGTACTCTACATCAAAGCCATTGGAGCTTGTTCATATAGATCTTTGTGGGTTGACAAGAACAAAGAGTTTGCAAGGTGGGATTTCATGTTACTTATTGATGATTATTATAGAATGACATGGGTTGCATTTTTGAAAGAAAACTCTGAAGCTTTTGAGAAATTCAAGGCATTCAAAGCACTAGTTGAGAATGAAACTAATTTAAGCATCAAGTGCCTAACATCAAATAGACGAGAAGAATTCACCTCAAATGAATTTGAAGAATTTTGCGAACTTTATGGAATAAGAAGACATTTTTCAGCTGCAAGGACTCCACAACAAAATCGAGTAATAGAGAGGAAGAACAAAACAGTCCTGCAAATGGCAAGAACTATGTTGAATGAGTCAAGTTGTCAGATAGTTTCTAGAGAGAGGCAGTTTATACAATAGTCTAGAACCTGATCCAAGCGCAAATCAAAGTCAACAATAGTAAGGCACCATATGAACTATGAAAGGGTAGACTTGCAACAATCAAGTACTTCAAGGTCTTTGTGTCATGTCCCTATAATGATTTATAATTGAATCGTTTATTTAAATAATAAGTTAGCCTTCTATAAACTAAATATATAATATATTTATTTAAAATATATTATTAATATGTATTATTTAATAAATAATATTATTAATTTAATATAATTTAAATATTATAAAATATATGAAATATATATATTTAATTAACTAGATACATTATAATTATAAATATTTTAATATAATATTTATGTGAATAATTAATAAGATATATTATTGTATATAAAAATAAATATTACGAAGAGTCTTACACAGCAAAGATAGAAAGTAAAGTAATTTAAAAACTAAAGTAATTTGGAATAAGACAAAGTAATACGGTTAAACAAAAGGTCAAATTCAAAATAAAATCATATAAAGATAGAAGTCTAATAAGACAAAAACATTATCCACCATATTATATGCGTGTGAATAAAATAAGATGAAAGAGCTTCCACACTTAATAACAAATGTATATGTTTAAACTATATATATTATATAAATAATGTACTTTAAAAACATTAAGGGGAGGCCGAAGGAGGGATATTTATAAGTGCAGCAATTAAATTGGTTGACACCAACGATCATATTAATAAATAATATATTATAAATATATCTAATAATATAAATACAAATATTATTATTATCTTATATTGTAATATAAATATAAATAATATAATATAAATCATATATTATTTATTATGATATAAATGATATAATATAAATAACATAAATAATATATCATTTAATATAATGATATAATATAAATAAACATCTTTTAACCTATCCTCTTATGATAAGGGAGAAAAGGGAATTAATATAAGAGGGTACGTATGTCTTTTACCACCAAGCATAATAAGAGACGTGCCTTTTCGAACATATCCCTTGAGAAGGAAATAAATAAAGATTGTGAGATAGAAGGAAAAGATCATCGGAAGAAAATATAAAAGAGTATTGGATAAATACATATATTTAGATCTAAGATATGTACATCAGCGGTAAAAGTGTGTGAAATATATATTATAAAATATATAAACGACAACAACAATACAATAAAAATAATATTACGGCGGCACAGGTAATAAATCCAGGTAAAGCTACAGCAGGTAGGTAAGCAATTATATTTACTTATTCAATTTATGATTTGTAAGAATTTATATTTACTTGTTCAATTTATAAGATATAAATGATAAGGTTATAAATGTTGTGAATAATCCATTGAATGCTACGAAGCTCTAATAATCTCATATTAGGAAAAGCTAATAATAATAGAGTAAACATCTAATGAAATATGCATTCAAAGGAAAATATCAATATACTAGAAATTATTGAATATCCAAGAAAGTGAATTTTTAAATAGAAGGCATGATGCCTAGAATGATAAGTATGTTCTATCAAGGGATTGATTATGAAATCATCCCTAAGAAGCAATCAACATGACCCTGGAGTACCGGGCTAGGATTAGTAGCCTTCCCCTTAATCCACCTACACACCTTATTAGTATGAGACTGGTGGTCAGAAGGAATCTAGTGTCTAGCACTCAAGCTGGCAAGTCATTGCCCCTCCGAGCTAAGAGCGAAGTATTGCCGGGTGTAGCATGAAGCTCTTAGACCTAGGGTAAGAATGAAGTATTGCCGGGTGTAGCATGAAGTTCTTGACCCTATGGTTGCGTAGGACCTAGATAATATTAATGGCCTAACGGTAGGTGCACCTCAAGCTGGCTATAAGCCCCTCCGAGCCAAGAGTGAAGTACCTCCGGGTGTGAGGTGAAGCCTTGGGCCTACGGTCGTGGGTCTTGGGATCCTTAACCCACCCTCTCATATTAGGTGAGTGGTCTGATTAATGGGTAGGATCACGAACGCCCTCCCCGAGGTATGTCCATGACTAATGTGTGATTAATGATCTAAGATAGATCATGAACCAATGATGACATGAATTATATGAAACTTAATGTGAATATAATCTAATATGTTTTAGTCTTACTGATTATATATTGAAAGAAATGATTAAAAGATTACTAATGTTCTCTTTTACAAGTTGAACTTGTTTGCAAGGTTGCGAAAAATTTCAGCTGATTAGAAGGGGACACTACACTTTGGAAGCAAATGCTATATACGAAGAGATGATGAAGACTTGGGAAAATTTGACTCCAGATCAGATGAAGGTATTTTCCTTGGTTACTCCTCAAGAAGCAAGGCTTACAGATGCTACAATAAGAGATTGCACAAGATTGTTGAAAGTACAAATGTTAGAGTGATGAAGAACGACATCAGAAAAAAAAGAAAAAGCACATCAAGTTGATCATCGAAAGGAAGTAAGTTGAAGAAGAAGAAGAAAGAGAGGAAGAAATTGAGAATAAGGAAGTTGAGCGAAAAGACACAAAGACTCCATCCAAATTTGTGAGAAAGAATCATCCAGAAGATCTCATTATTGGTGACATAGACACTGAAATCCGGACCAGAAGGCGATTGGCAAATGCATCAGAACATGTAAATCTAGCCTTACTTTCAAAGATAGAACCTAAGAACTTTGCCAAAGCAAGTGAAGACAAGCATTGGGTTTCTGTCATGGAGAAGAACTGAACCAAATTGAAAAGAATGAAACTTGGGAACTTGTCCCAAGACCTAAGGACAAAAATGTAATCAGCACTAAGTGGGTGTTCAGAAACAAACTAAAGGAGGTTGGCCAAGTTGTGAGGAACAAAGCAAGGTTAGTATGCAAAGGATATGCGTAAGTAGAAGGTATTGATTTTGAAGAAATCTTTGCTCTTGTTGCTAGATTGGAAGCTATTAGAATGTTTTTGGCATTTGCTAATTTCAAAATTTTCAAGGTGTACCAAATGAATGCTAAGTTTGCTTTCCTTAATGGTAATCTAGAGGAAAAGGTATATATTGAACAGCCAGAAGCTTTTTTGTTGTCACAAAATAAGGATTATGTGTGCAGATTGAAGAAAGCACTTTATGGGCTCAAACAAGCCCCTAGAGCATAGTATGCAAGACTTGATAAATACCTACAACAACAAGGGTTCAAAAAGGGAATTGTTGATAGCAATCTTTATGTTAAGACTGTAGTTGATGATCAGTTGATTGTTGTAATGTATGTAGATGACATCATTTTGGTGGTAACAGTGATGAGATGTGTCAAGATTTTTCTATGAACATGCAAAAGGAATTTGAGATGTCTATGCTTGGTGAGTTGTCATTTTTCCTTGGTTTGTACAAATTTCTCAATCAGACAAAGGAGTATTCATATCACAAACCAAGTATATCAAAGAGATGTTGAAGAAGTTCAAGATGGAGGATTCCAAACCAGTGAGTACACCCATGGTCACAGGCTGCAAATTGAGTAAGGATGATGAATCCCCTGAAGCAAATCAAACTCTCTACAGGTCAATGATTGGGAGTCTATTATATGTGACAACTTCTAGGCCGGATATTATGCAAGCAGTTGGTATGGTGGCACGGTTTCAGGCAGCTCCAAAAGATACACATGTGCAGGCAGTAAAAAGGATATTTAGATATCTTAAGGGCACTCTGGATTTTGGATTGTGGTATCCAAGAAGTGAAGATTTCACTTTAGCAGCATACACTGATGCAGATTGGGCTGGTAGTATTGATGATAGAAAGAGTGCAAGTGGAGGTGCATTCTTTCTTGGTAAAAGTCTTGTATCTTGGTTGAGCAAGAAACAAGCTTCAGTCTCTCTATCCACAACAGAAGCTGAATATATAGCAGCAGCATCTTGTTGCACTCAAGTTCTTTGGATGAGGCAAACATTGAAGGACATCAAAGTAGATTATGATTATCCCGTATCTATTTTTTGTCATAACAATATTGCAATCAATATATCGAAAAATCATGTTATGCACTCTAGAACAAAGCACATTCCAATCAAGTATCATTTCTTGAGAGAGCAAGTGGCAGGTCAGCAGGTCAAGTTGGTGTACATTGCCATAGAAGAGCAAATTGCAGACATCTTCACAAAACCCTTACCAAAAGAAACTTTTGAGTATCTCAAATAGAAGTTAGGAGTGATATCTCTTTCATCTAGTCACTAAGGAGATGTATTTTCCAGGGGGTGTTTATCATTGCATTATTCCTTAGCCCCATGGAGAAGAAGATCCAGAGATGGTTCAGCACCCTTTTGCCATTGATGTCAAAGGGGGAGAGGTTACAGAAAGAGGGAGAGCTTACAAATAGGGGGAGTATTATGATCCTGTTGCTTTCATAGACTATTTCTTTACAGGTTGCCATCAATGACAAAGGGGAATATTGTTGGAAAAATTGTGTCATTGATGTCAAAGGGTAGAAGAGAAGTATCACTCGGTAAGGCCGACTCCATCAAGGCATTTAAACTTAGATTATTATCCTTGTTTATGGCACCCAAATTTGAAATTTAAATATATAATAAATGCTGGCCGACCTAGACATTATGGCACCTAAAGTTCAAATCAAATACTATTGATGGCTAACCCTTTTTGGCGCCTTGTGTTTAATTTAAAAATAAAAACTATTAAAATAAAAAGAGGCCGACCTAGGTTGTGATGGCATATATATAGAAGAGGTTTGGAAGTTCTTTTCCACCAAGCAATTCAATGCAAATCATTTCTGATTAAGAGCAGATAAGAGCAAATGAAAAGCAAATAGGAGTAGAGAGAAGAGCAGATATAAGAGCAGATAAAGAGCAGATAAGAGCGGAGATAAGAGTAGATATAAGAGCCAATGAAGTGCTGATAGGAAAAGAGATAAGAGCAGTCGTTATACCTATTTTGGAGCAGAATTTAGAGCAGACATTACATCATTTGTAAAGCAGACATAAGTACAGTTTTTGAGTAGACATTGGAGAGGTTGGTGCCTTCCAATTTAGAAGAGATTGGTGTCTCTTGCTGAGTTGATCAGCTGTGGGGATTGATGCCTACAAAGGTTTATAAGAAAAGTTTTTATAATAAGCAATATTTTGCCGTGGTTTTCTCCCGAAAGGGTTTCCACGTAAATCCTTTGTCCTTCTTGTGCTCTTGAATGTTAATGATGTGCATTTGATAATATTGTAGTTGCCAAGTTTAAAATAAAGTAAAAGTTTGTCTTATACTGATTCAACCACACCCCCCCCCCCTCTCAATATAAGTGCATGCTTAATAAGTTAGACATTCACTGCCACGGTAAGAAAATACCTTACATGTGATCAATAGCATTATGTTATTGTCCAGACATGTAAGCATTGGAAACGCCACATATTGGGAAAGGAGATCATCGTCCACATGGATCACAAGCTATTGCAATTCTTGCAGACGTAGGACAAGTTGCAACCAGTGCAAAGTCAAAAAACAGTCTGCATAGCTTAAGCTTGAACATCAGGCATAAGAAGGGAAATGCCAATCCAAAAATAGATTGTTTGAGCAAAACCCAAGTCCAAGCCCTTCTCTCCATTCTCGAAACACATGGACATGAAACCAACACTTGGCCAAAGTAGTTCGAATGTGATTCAAACTTTGCAAAATACAGATATCTTTTAGGCATTGTATAGTGGTAAGACAATTTCAAGTTACTACTTGTGGGATGATCTGTTGTATTGTTTAGGACACTTGGGTGTATGACACAAGGCAGAGAACTAGAAGAAGATGTGGAAGGTTGACTTCAACAAAGTAGTAGGTCATTCTAGAGATTAAAAAGACATGCGATTTGAAAAGAAAGACAATAGAAGAAGGTGATTCCCAATTGATAATCAACACCATAAGAAAAGAATGGCAGAAAAAAAAAGTACACAAGTCATGAAAAGCAGACATGCGATTTGAACAGAAAGACAATAGAAGAAGGTGATTCCCAATTGATAATCAAACACCATAAGAAAAGAATGGCAGAAAAAAAACAAAGTATGCAAGTCATGAAAAGAAGATCTCGCCACCATTGACCTTTGGAACCAATCATTAAGAGCCCCCTCCTAGACTTGTTGAATATCCAGCAAGTCCAAATAGCTCATAGAAAAGGAATAAGCATGAGGTGGCAGCCACCCTAGCTAGACTTGCTACCGAGCATAGCTCCAACAGAAGGCTCATAACTAGTATTACTTGACAATCAAGTCCCTTTAAGGCTCTAGCCTAAAAAAATGAAACTAAAGCATAAAACACCTATCTACCAAGGGGACATTTCGGGGACAAGTAAAAAACATCCCTACCCCATACCATTTTCACAAAAAAAAAACACAAATGTTTTGGAGACGGCAATTTTCAAACTGTAAACAGCAAGGCACAGCCAAGGGACGTCCAGGCATCCCCCAACCATCCCCTACAGCACAGCAAGTTCTATATGCATTTTTTTAAAGAAAAAAAACACAAAATTGAAAAAAATACGGGGGGATGGGGGAGCCCACAAGGGCCCCCAACACCTATACACCAACCCTAAACCTAAAACAGCCCCAATAACAACTTAAAAGACAAAAACTCATTCTGCCATTCTTTAATTTGTGAAGAAGAAGACAAAGAGAGAGAACAGCAATGAGAAGAGAAGAGAAAGTGGTGGGAAGAAGGCAATAGAGCATGAATCTACATCATTTGAGGTAAGTTTACTATCCATTGTTCATTTTCTCGAATTCCCTTGCATTTTTTTTTTTGTTTTTTCGAAAGCTCCGAACACTTAGAGAGCGTGTTTTGTTTGTTTCTTGTTTTATGTTTGCACTTCCAGCTATGTTTTGAATTTTTAACCAAAAAAACAATGAGCAGCAATGAGGATAGTGAGGGTGAAGAGTTTCAAATTCAACAAAGAAGTCGTAGAAGTACTGTTGGGGGTTCTTTTGGGAGTGAGAGTTTTGCCGGGATTGTGAATTCAAGTAACCCATTTGAATGCCCTTCTGAACTCCTCAAAACCTATGCGAAAGGCCCATTTAATCCACAAAAAAAAACTCTTTTACAATTTGCAACAGCAATAGACAAAGACGAAAAAAAATTTAGGGGCGAACAGAGTATGGCTATATCATTGATGCAACAAAGACTATATGGGCAGCTACACAAAGGTTTACCTCTCATCTTTTCTCCGTAAGTGGACTAGTGGTAAAAGGTTGTGAAAAAATAACCCTAGCTAAGAAGGCTGAGGTGACTAGATTGCACATGAAGAGGGTGGGGCAAGGAGAGGGTATGAGGCCTAGCTAGCACTATCCCTGAGACATCGATGTGATGATATTCTTAGTTGACTATTTTGATGGTTGTGTTTGGATATGGTCGATACTATTATTTTTGGTTCATGCATTTAAGTGTTTGGATATATATTCTTTTACATACCTATGTCTGTATGGATATTGTTTTTGATTATAGATGATGTTATATGCTTTAATCTAATAAAATATTTTAAATTATGAAGTATTTATAATTGTGTATTTAATTTCCCCAAAAATGAGTAATTTAGATTAATTGTAAAATCTAATGAATTATTTGATGTTAGATATTTTAGATATTTAATGTTTAATTGTTCGTTGCTTCGGCTATATATTTCCATGATATACTAATGTTCGAAATTGAGTTTTGCAGGTGGGCAGTCCCGATGCCCTTAGTTCGTATTAAAATAAATTAAATAGTTTCTATAATGGTCAATTAGGTATAGTTTCTATTTATGTTTTTAGTTTATCTTTTCTACTTTATCCAGCTATAGTTTCCTTGTGAAACTCCCGCTTCTCCGTTTAGAAACATTCTTGCATTCCCTTTAAATAGAGCGTTGCTCTACATTGTAAAATAATCTCTCATTCAATAATATATTGTGCATATATTCTCAAATGTAACATGGTATCAGAGCAGAAACGTTTTCCTATGCTCTGCAATTTCGCCTTTTGAAGTCATGACTTCTTTGTTCAATGGTGAATCTATTAGTAGTATAACGATGCTATACTTTTGCATTTTCTGAAGTATAATCATGACTCTCTGAAGTCTATTTTTTCTGCTCGCGTTCGTGCCTGGACACCAAGTTTCCTTGTTTTGGGTCCCGTTTTTTATCAGCGGAAGATTACCTGAGGTCGCATTTTTTGGTTCCCTTCTAGTCGGGGACTTCGTTTGGCAAGATTTTTGTGCCTTCTTTACTCGCGATTTTCCTTCTGAAATTTCTTGGTGATCATTTGTGGCCTCGGCGATTCTTTCATAGCCCTCTTGGTCGTAGTTTCTGTGTTTTCGTGAGCACCATTTCCGGGTCGTGACTCCTCTTGGCGAACTCTTTCGAAGACTCCCTGATCGCGATTTAGATTTACTCGTGATTTCCCTATTTTGTGGGCGTCGTTTTTGAGCATGCGTTTTTTCGGCAGTCTGTTCTTCCCACGATTTTCGTCATTGATCGTCGTGCTTTCTCTGTGGTTTCATCAGCTTCTGAAGTTTCCTTCCATTTGCCACCTTTCATGTACTTTTTGTATATTGGTGACTCGATTTGAAGGTTATTTTTGACAGCTGCTTTCTGTTTGAGACTTTAAGTCCGCCAAGCCACTCCAAATCCCTATGTGAAGAGGACGCGTGTTTCTGCTCGAAGGTGGAGGTGACTTATTCCTCCGGTGGTCATTATTTTGTTTTTATCTGCCTCTTGTGGTTGAAATGCCTAGTGCTCAAATCACTCTAGTGATTCTTTGTCTTGGTACCAACGCTCAGCAAACACGAAAAAAAAATATTTTTCTCAAAATACATGTTCGGATGTTCTGAGTTCATGTTTTCTGTAATCTCAAGATCCGTACCTCAAAATACGTGTTTGGATTTTTGAGCCTGTATATTTTGTAACGCATGCTAGGGTTCTATTTTTTTAGAATTTGTGTCGTCTATCTACCCGGTTTGTTGTGCCATAACTTTTATAATCTATTTTTTCGTGCCTCGAAAAACATGGAAGATGGCATCCTGGTCCAACATCATGTTGGAAGGCAGTCAGAAGTTCAGCAAGAATTACAACACCTGGAAGCAGCAAATGATGACAATCTTCGAGTATCAGTGCCTTGACCAGCTTGTTCTGGGCAAATCCACACGCCCTCAAGTGGCGGGTAAAGATCAGGATAGATTCAATGAGCAGAATCGGGAAGCGGTTATGCTTATCAAGTTATCAGTCACCGATGATCAGTTGCCTCAGGTTTCGTCTGGGAAATCAGCAAAAGAAATCTAGGATTCGTTGAAGGATCTTCATGAAACGTCCAACAAGAGTCGTGCGTTCTTTCTGAAGAACATGCTTTTCTCGATCATGATGGATGAACAGATGTCTCTACAAGAGCATCTCACCAAAATCAAGGACATCTGTGATCAGTTGACGACGATTGATTGAGACATAGATGAGGAAGATATGGTAGTCATCACCCTGAAAAGTCTACCACAATCTTATGAGCACTTTATCAAGACACTCAACATTACCTCAACTAATGTTGACTTGAAGTTTCCAGAATTGCGCAACAAGCTTTTGCAGCAGGATCATTGGAGACAACAATTTGATAGCAGTGTTAATTCCTCCTCCTCAAAGCAGGCATTTACTGCCAAGTCCTTTCAGCAGAATAAGGGCACCAGTCAACCCTCTCAGCCATCCAGTGAGGGTCATTCACAGGACCCTTCCAAGAAGAAAAACATTCAGTGTAATTACTGCCATAAGTTTGGCCATATGAAAAAGGATTGTCGAAAATGCTTGGCTCCTGCACAGTCCAACCCTCAAGAATCGCCACCGTCAGCCCATGTCGCTGAGCAAAAGGAGTCTGTTTTCTACGCCTTTTAGGCCACCTCTTCTGCCTGATATTTTCAAATGCTCGTGGATCAGTTACAGATTTAGGGGGCAACTTACTGTAGTTAGTAAATTGACCATTAAGGGGGGGTATTAAAATAAATTAAATAGTTTCTATAATGGTCAATTAGGTATAGTTTCTATTTGTGCTTTTAGTTTATCTTTTCTACTTTATCGAACTGTAGTTTCCTTGTGAAACTCTCGCTTCTCTGTTTAGAAACATTCTTGCATTCCCTTTAAGTAGAGCGTTGCTCTACACTGTAAAATAATCTCATTCAATAATATATTGTGCATATATTCTGAAATGTAACAACAATTTGGAGACATTTCAAATGCCCAATTTAATTTATTGATTTTTATATTTGTTGTGTGAAAACCCAATGGTTACGGTCGGGGATATTTGGGTTAATTATTTAATGTTTATTTGGTTAAATGTTAGTGTGTGGGGAACTATAATTTATTTGTTGTTATTTAATTTTATTTGGATTGGTTATTTAAAAAAGCTATAATAATATTATAATTATTGCCTATTGGATTTCTATTTTGGAAATTGAACGGTTTTGTGTGAAATTTATTTTATGAGAGGAATTTGTTTCATTCCTCATGTTGTGTGTGTGCGTGCGTGCGTGCGTGTTGGAGCTTGATTTTATTCTCCTCTTTGTTCAAATATTTGGGCAAGAAGAAAATTTGATTGTGGAATTGGCTGCAAAGAATGGCAATGGAAGAAAGATTGGAATAGTGGCTGGAAATTTCTGTTTTCCAAAAGGAATTTGCTTGATAAAGCCAAGGTAGGGTTCAACAATTTTTTAAAATTTCTTGTTTTGCATATGTGATTGATGAGAATAGTTGTGATTTTTAGTTCATGTGAAAACAATGGAGCTTTGTATGAAATTCCTGTTGGATAAATGATTGTGCAATATTGGCATGCATGTGTGTTGTGCAAAGGGAGCTGATCTCGCTTGAGGGCTGAGAGCCTCCCTCGTGTGGGGTTGAGGAAGGCATGTAGCCTCTTTTGGGGAAGCTGTGGCTATTGTGAAATATGGAGGTTCTAGGGGTTTGAAGTGTTGAAGGGTTGTAAAATGGAGATGCGTATTGTGTTGATGGAAGGGTTGTATTGGTAATGGTTGTGGTGTGATGGAGGATTTGTGCTGAAGGGTTGTGATCATAGTTGCAAGACTCGCCAAAAACTCAGCGAGTTTTTTTTGGCAGTTTGTACTTGGTCCAAAAACTCGCCAGAAATAATTGCCGCGATTTTGGGAAAAACTCTGTGAGTCTGTAAAAAAAACTCGACAAAAGGGGTAGTGGGGCATTTCAATCTCTTAAAAAATAGGAACATGCTTGGTCAATATATTTCAAAATACATTTAAGCATAAGTTTGTATATTGAATTTCTTATACTTTAAATATTTTGAAATATATTGTCAGGATGTTTGAGATAGGTTCCGGATCCATGGGATTTAACATGCAGATTCTAGATTATAGAGGATCCATCAGATTTCAAACTTAACCAATTTTTCAGGGTTTCAGACTTAACCAATTTTTCAAGGTTTCAAACTGGGCCAAATTTAGGGTTTTAGGGTTTTAGACTTAGAATCATGTAATGTCCCCTTTCAAAAAGAAGCACTTAAACCTGAATCTGCATTCAAAGTGATTCTCAAGGAGACATTAGAAACATTAAAGATCAAGAAATTTCAGTGACAATATCGAATAGGATCAAAGATAATATAAATATTTTATTCTTGACAAGGGATTATTCATTTCCTTCTTGTCATTCACTAATGATGATTATTTTATAACACATTCCATAGGTACATTAGGGTGAATATTAAACATATTTTAAGATCCATATCTTCCCCTCCTATCCTTCATCAAGGTATTAGGATTTACATGACTAGGGCGCGCTGAAACCATCTCCAACCCAGCTTCGGAAAACTAAGTCCCTAGCCCTTGGGGTCTATACACGAAGTCTCGAATCTAGCTTGGAAACTATATCCCAACCATTGGGATCGATACAAGATCTCTGGACCCAACTTGGGAACTATTTCCCAACCATTGGGGTGTAATGTCCCCTTTTTAGCATGATCCTGTTTTATGATGGTTTAGCCTATCACTGGCCCTCGTAGGCTAACTCAGATGGTTAGAGGGTCCCTTTTGGCAGAGATCAGTGTGTTTTCTCCATCAGAGCTCGGTATGGGTTCAAGTTTGGCCTTCATTGGACTCAATTCTACACACTTACTATTTATAGTAAGTCATCTTTCCTGAGTTTGTATTTATAGCAGGGTATCTGGTCATGTGGTGATTTCAGTGTTGTTCCCCAGTTTCAGCTAATGATAAGGTTGTTTAGAGGTCTCTGGTCCCATATTGGAGGCTCTTGCTATTTTTAGCCAACAGAGGTTGATAGAGATGGACCCCTGCTATTTTTAGTAAGATGGTTGGATGCACAGAGGGTACCATGGTGAAACCCTAGGTTCAGACCAAATTGGAAAATGATGTTTAATTAAGGAGATATTAATATTTTAAGTGGCATTAATGATATTGTATTTATTATGATATATTACAAAGTTATCATTTAACTTTATAATTCAATGTTGAGTTTGGAGCCACTTAAATGATTAAAAGGTATATTATAAAGTTATGATTTAACTTTATAAGTAGGGCCATTTTGAGTCAATGAGTCAATGAATTTATGGAAAAAGTACACCTAAGTATAAGATTATATCATAAGGTCCTTTTTTTTAAAGGGGGCTTTATTATGAAAGGTGATATAAGGGTTAAATGGAAATTAATAAAGTGATATAATACTTTATTAATTTATTTGTTTAAAGGGAGACATAAGGACTTAATTAAAAGGGAAATGAAAGTAAATTGAATGAAATGAATTAAAAGTGAATTTGAGGTGGAATATATAAGGTATTGGGAAAAGCAAATCATTCAATATTGAATGATCATTTGAATTTGCTTTTGTGGTTTTTCTGGAGAAGACAAGGGTTTCAGTATATCAGCCATTGAAGAACGAAAACTCTTCAATGTTTTTGCAATTTTGAGGCTATGAGAGACTAGTTGAATCATTGCTTGAGGAGAGCTTCATTCTAGAGTTCTATTTGTGCTTAAAGGTGAAAGATATCATCAAGGGTTTGAAGATTAATGAAGAATAATTAATTGCAGAGCTGTAGCTTCATTCTTGGCAGCCATTTATATCAGATTTCAAGCTTTTTATTGCTGCTGTTGCATTCATATCAGACCTGTACTTTTCATAACAGCAAACTGAGTATGTAAAAAATCTTCATATTTTGCCAATACGATTTTCTAGGTATTTGTGATTTAAATATTAGAGTATATTTTCTCAACTGGGTCTTTGTTATTTTATCAAAACATGGAAAATTTTAGAAGATATTAAAATCTGAAAATTTTAGCAGTTTATGCATATTTAGTATTTTCTATTATTCGCAAAATATATCCATGCATGTGTGCTAGTAAATGCAAAAACATAAAACTCAGAAAAAGCAATCAGAAAAAGTAGAACAGATATAACGCAAAAATTTTGTTTGGCTATATTCCACCTGGGTGGGATATTACAGTGGTATCAAAGCCAGGCTTCCTGCCATCCTGTCAGGTTAATCAAGTTGCATGTCAGAGATTTTCAGTTGCATGTCAGAGATTCTCAGCTGCATGTTAGAGATTTCTTGTTGCATGTCAATATTTGAGGTTGTATGCTAGTGATCAACACTTGCATGTCAGTCTTAATGGTTGCATGTTTGTGGGTTAAAACAAATATTCATTGACGGCATTGTTTTTCAAGTCAAGTTTTAAAATGAGTTCAAGCAATGGTGAGATAATGGAATCGGGTGATGGAAAATGGTTAGCCAGGTTGTTACATGAACAAGGTAGTAAACTAGGCGGATCATCACAATCCAAATTTGATATATTGTGTATTTTGAGTAGGCTGAAAGAAACTTTAAGTCTTGTAGAACAGTCACCTTCAGCATTGCTTCAAATAGCTATGGTTCCTGCAGTGAAAGCATTGGGTGAGCATAGGTATTTGAGACACACAGACAGTGAGATTAGTCTCACAGTTGCCCATTGCATTAGCCAGTTCATGAGAATCACGGCGCCTCAGGCTCCCTATGATGTGATCACCATGAGGGAAGTTATGCAGCTGATTGTGGATAGTTTGGTTGGGATAGGAGATGTTGGTAGTCCTACTTTTGGAAGGAAGGTCAAGATCTTAGAGCTGATGGCACAAGTGAGATAGTGCATTGTCATGGTTGATTATGATTTTCATGACCTTATTTTACAGTTGTTCCGTCTCCTCTTAGATTCCATCAGAGAGAAACATGATAAGATTATCCGAGACTACATGAGAGATATCATGGTTACAATTATTAATGATAGTGATGACGTTTCTCAGCCCATCCTGTCTTTACTGCTATCTGTTCATAGGCATGAACAAGAGTTATCTCCAGCTGCAAATGGTTTGTTACATAGCGTTTTTGAACAATGTGAGGGTAAGTTAAGGCCCTACTTGTTCGTTGAGGAGCAGAAAGAAGGAAAGACTAATGAAGAGAAAACCATACATCATGATAGTGGTTTGGCAAAGCTTCAGAATGATATTCACAATGCTCAAGAAGTTGTTATCAGCCATGATAACAGTTCTGATTTTTATAATAGCAGCCTTAATGTTGAGCCTACTCATGAGATAGCAGCCATTCCATGTGAGGACAGTGGATGTGTGGAGTTCCCTGACATTGACACTCAAGATTTGGGTGTTAAAAATGAATTATGAGATGAGGATTCAAGCCACAACAAGTCTGATTTTGCAAATCAGACCTTGGAAAATGAATTAGAAAATTCACTTATTGGCAATGAGTCCCAGGATCGCTCTATGGATGGATATGCAGATGCTTTGGAAGAAGTGTGCGAAGATATTGTCAAAACAACAGCTTCTACAATGTCTTTTGAGCCATCCTATGAGGTGCATAGCAGCAGTACCTTTGATGATATTGTGTTGCGGATAGATGAGCTTATCATGGCACTGAGAGTGGCACAGTCTTCACCACCTACAGATACAGTTCAGATTTCTATGGCAGCAGTTGGTGAGGAGCATATACCCATGGATAGTGGTGACATGAGGGACATTACACAACACTTTCCTTGGGATCCGGGTGGAGTGGTGTTAACTTTGTTGTTGAGATTGCTTGGGGACAAGCAATTTCAAGGAAGGCGAACTGTAATGTCCCCTTTTTAGCATGATCCTGTTTTATGATGGTTTAGCCTATCACTGGCCCTCGTAGGCTAACTCAGATGGTTAGAGGGTCCCTTTTGGCAGAGATCAGTGTGTTTTCTCCATCAGAGCTCGGTATGGGTTCAGGTTTGGCCTTCGTTGGACTCAATTCTACACACTTACTATTTATAGTAAGTCATCTTTCCTGAGTTTCTATTTATAGCAGGGTATCTGGTCATGTGGTGATTTCAGTGTTGTTCCCCAGTTTCAGCTAATGATAAGATTGTTTAGAAGTCTCTGGTCCCATATTGGAGGCTCTTGCTATTTTTAGCCAACAGAGGTTGATAGAGATGGACCCCTGCTATTTTTGGTAAGATGGTTGGATGCACAGAGGGTACCATGGTGAAACCCCAGGTTCAGACGAAATTGGAAAATGATGTTTAATTAAGGAGATATTAATATTTTAAGTGGCATTAATGATATTGTATTTATTAATGATATATTACAAAGTTATCATTTAACTTTATAATTCAATGTTGAGTTTGGAGCCACTTAAATGATTAAAAGGTATATTATAAAGTTATGATTTAACTTTATAAGTGGGGCCATTTTGAGTCAATGAGTCATTAATGAATTTATGGAAAAAGTACACCTAAGTATAAGATTATATCATAAGGTCTTTTTTTTTGAAGGGGGCTTTATTATGAAAGGTGATCTAAGGGTTAAATGGAAATTAATAAAGTGATATAATACTTTATTAATTTATTTGTTTAAAGGGAGACATAAGGATTTAATTAAAAGGGAAATGAAAGTAAATTGAATTAAATGAATTAAAAGTGAATTTGAGGTGGAATATATAAGGTATTGGGAAAAGCAAATCATTTATTACTGAATGATCATTTGAATTTGCTTTTGTGGTTTTTCTTGGAGAAAAGGGTTTCAGTATATCAGCCATTGAAGAACGAAAACTCTTCAATGTTTTTGCAATTTTGAGGTTGTGAGAGACTAGCAGAATCATTGCTTGAGGAGAGCTTCATTTTGGAGTTCTATTTGTGCTTAAAGGTGAAAGATATCATCAAGGGTTGAAGATTAATGAAGAATAATTAATTGCAGACCTGTAGCTTCAATCTTGACAGCCATTTATATCACGTTTCAAGCTTTTTATTGCTGTTGTTACATTCATATCAGACCTGTACTTTTCATAACAGTAAACTGAGTATGTAAAAAAATCTTCATCTTTTGCCAATACGATTTTCTAGGTATTTGTGATTTAAATATTAGAGTATATTTTCTCAACTGGGTCTTTGTTATTTTATCAAAACATGGAATATTTTAGAAGATATTAAAATCTGGAAATTTCAGCAGTTTATGCATATTTCGTATTTTCTATTATTGGCAAAATATATCCATGCATGTGTGCTAGTAAATGCAAAAACATAAAGCTCAGAAAAAGTAGAATAGATATAAAGCAGAAATTTTATTTGGCTATATTCCAGCTTGGGAATTATTTCCCAACCATTGGGGTCTATACAGGGGATGGAATTACTCCGCCTTTCCCTACAATACCCATGATTCCTCATTGGACGGAGTAATAGGGGCTATGGAGATATGATCCTTATGCAATATTCCCTTGTACTATAGATAGAATTCTATTATACCATTATCATCATAATGCATGAATTAAAGACATTCATATTGCAAATCAAAGTACCGTTATGCAGTATCCTTATAATTGTTCATCATTGTTAGATCTTGAATCTAAATATGGATTTTTGATTATGAATAAAGAAGACATTTCATTATAAACTATAATCATTCATATGGATTCATATACTTGTGTAATACTAATGATGTGATTGACATATATATGGATCTATTATATATATAATCTTACAACCTCTATATTCACTATTTACTTAAACAATCAAAGATTAAATAAATTTAATAATACTTACCCTGTCTGTTGTACCTTTTATTACCTTTTTCCTTGTGTAGATCTTTATTGTGAAGTTCTGTTTTATATCTGTTGATCTAATAAAGAATGCTCATCGATCGATGGTTAAATGTTGTGCATTACCGGTTCTATGATGATTCCTTTCTGCCTTAGATTCTTGTTATTTCTTCCTTTTCAAATCAGATATTTTCTTTTTCTGTGTAATTCAAATTATTTCCATACTTTTCCTCATTCCCTTTCTTTTTCTGCTTCTGCTGTTATATATATTCCACCGATGATCTTCCCATCATCCTCCCTTATGACCCTTTGTATATTCCCAAGGGTCTTTACCAATGATCGTGACTCATCCTTAACTGGCCTGTTGTTAATAAAGGCAATTACGTATTATAATCGCTGATGTATTCTCATAGGCTGCCTTCATTTCATTTTATTGTATTAATACTAACCTAACTCTTAATAAAACTTATCTTATATGCAACGGATCACTGACTTTGACTAGATCACTTAAAGTGATCGCTGCAATATGATACTTATAAGTATATATGATTATTTATATTAATATATATATATATATATATATATATATATATATATATTATTATTATTTATAATTTATATTTCTATTGATAATTATAAATAATAATGATATATATTATATTTATATTTCTATTGATAATTATATTTGTCAAATATAATATCTAATTTATAGTATTTAATTAGAATATATATTATTTATATAATATTTTATTTAATATATTTAATCTTTATTATTTAATCTACGAATATATGATTTATAATATTTAATATGGATATACATATCTTTAGTTTCGAATGAATAATGCATAATCGATTCAATTAGAAATCATTAGTATGGGGACATGACAGCCCTTCCCACTCAAGATTGCTTGTCTTCAAGCAATCACAATGAGTTCTTTCATTACTTTGCACTTTTTACCTTTTGATGTGTTGAGACGAAATTGTGGATTTGATCTAGAATGAGTATTGCTTTAGTGAAGAGAAAATGATTGTGATTCCATGAAAGAGAATTTGTAACCAAAGAATATTTGAAAGGTTTAATGAAAGACAAATGTATAGGTAAGCATTTGTTTAATGTTTTGAATAACGATGTGATGCAATTATCATAGATGAAGATGTGATTTTAAGCAATGAAAACATTTTCAATGGTAAAGAAGATTCCAAGATTCCAATGAATGATGATAAGATAGCGTGGAGACAATAATTGACAGATAAGATTATTAGAAGAGAGAGGAGCCATGATGTTGAAGAGAGTATACGTGAGACATGGAGGATGAAACAAATCAGCAAGTGTATTTAGAATTGAATGAAAATGTAGGTGATGAAGAATCTGAATTTGATTTTAGTAATCAAATCTGTATAGATCTACATGCTCCATTTCTAATTTTCCTTGTATGCTAATTTCTTGTGTTACTTATGTTTCATAGTGCTTGTATATTATATTCATCTCCACTTCTTTACTCTCCATTTTCTTGTACAATTTCTTAGAGTTCTATTCTCAATTGAATCCTTCAATGATGTTTTGGATGTCTTTCTCAAATGAAATGTTGTCAAGTTTGATAGAGTCATACCCTTTCTCTTCACTAGTTACGACTGTTAATTTGTTAGTGTTTCTTAACCCAAGAAGCTTTTGACAAATAAGGCTCTAGAGATTTGGCCTTTACATTAGACACACATAGTTATACATAATACATGAAGTGTACGTGATACATGAAGTATGCACGTAAGACATAATACACAGAGTATACATAAATACATGTGAAGCATACACTTAAATACATGTAATACAATAAGCATGAAGCATACACGTACATACACGTGATACATGAAGATGCAAAGTATACACATAATACACAATGTACGCGTAGTACACGAAGCATGAAGCATGAACATAGTATGTAATACACAGGTATACACACATAATACATGAAACACATAGTATACACTTGATACACAAAGCATGAAGCATACAAAGTGCATGCAATACATAAGGCATGAAGCATACACGTAACACACAAGTATACGCATGAATATGAAGTATACGCATGAATATGAAGTATACACATGAATACAAGTCATGAAGTGTGCATTTGAACATACATAAGTCATGAAGTACACACATAAATCATGTAGTATACATTTGAACACACAAAGTCATGGAGTATACACTCAAATACATGAAGTCATAAAGTATACAATTGAATACACAAAGTCATAGAGTATACACTCAAATACAATCACAAGTCATAGAGTATACATTCAAATACAAATACAAAGCCATAAAGTATACACTCAAATACAAATACAATCATAGAGTATACACTCAAATACAAATACAATCAGAGTATACGCTCAAATATAAGTACAAGCATAGAGTATACACTCAAATACAAATGAAATCATAGAGTATACACTCAAATACAAATACAAATCATAGAGTATACACTCGAATACACTTAAATACACATAAATCACAAGAAATGAATACACGTGAGCTACATTAATACATGTAAGTATACCGTCGGACAATTGGAAAGGGGATTCGGTGCATCCCATACTACACCGTGGACCCGTCAACCATCCCAAGGTCATCAAGTATACACGAGTATGAAGCATACACGCAAATATACGTAATAAACAAAGGATTCACATGAACATATGTTACAAAGCATACACATAAGTCACAAAGTAAACTTTTGAATACACATAAATCACAAAGTGTACACTTGAATATATGTAAGGCACACGTAGTATACATAGGATGGCAAGATGACTGCTCTAATACCACGTGTAACGTCCCCTTTCTAAAGGAAGCACTTAAACCTGAATCTGCATTCAAAGTGATTCTCAAGGAGACATTAGAAACATTAAAGATCAAGAAATTTCAGTGACAATATCGAATAGGATCAAAGATAATATAAATATTTTATTCTTGACAAGGGATTATTCATTTCCTTCTTGTCATTCACTAATGATAATTATTTTATAACATATTCCATAGGTACATTAGGGTGAATAATAAACATATTTCAAGATCCATATCTTTCCCTTCTATCCTTCATCAAGGAATTAGGATTTACATGACTAGGGCGTGCTGAAAACCATCTCCGACCCAGCTTCGAAAAACTAAGTCCCTAGCCCTTGGGTCTATATACGGAGTCGCGGATCCGGTTTGGGAACTATATCCCAGCCATTGGGATCGATACGAGATCTCTGGACCCAACTCGAGAACTATTTCCCAGCCATTGGGGTCTATACAGGGGATGGAATTACTCCGCTTTTCCCTACAATAGCCATGATTCCTCATTGGAAGAAGTAATAGGGGCTATGGAGATATGATCCTTATGCAATATTCCCTTGTACTATAGATGGAATTCTATTATACCATTATCATCATAATGCATGAATTAAAGACATTCATATTGCAAATCAAAGTACCGTTATACGGTATCCTTATAATTGTTCATCATTGTTAGATCTTGAATTTAAATATGGATTTTTGATTATGAATAAAGAAGACATTTCATTATAAACTATAATCATTCATATGGATTCATATACTTGTGTAATACTAATGATGTGATTGACATATATATGGATCTATTCTAGATTATGCATATATATAATCTTACAACCTCTATATTCACTATTTACTTAAACAATCAAAGATTAAATAAATTTAATAATACTTACCCTGTCTGCTGTACCTTTTATTACCTTTTTCCTTGTGTAGATCTTTATTGTGAAGTTCTGTTTTATATATGCTGATCTAATAAAGAATGTTCGTCAATCGATGGTTAGATGTTGTGCATTACCGGTTCTATGATGATTCCTTTCTGCCTTAGATTCTTGTTATTTCTTCCTTTTCAAATCAGATATTTTCTTTTTCTGCTTCTGCTGTTATATATATATTTTCCACCGATGGTCTTCCCATCATCCTCCCTTATGACCCTTTGTATATTCCCAAGGGTCTTTACCAATGATCGTGACTCATCCTTAACTGGCCTGCTGTTAATAAAGGCAAATACGTATTATAATCGCTATGTGTTCTCATACACTGCCTTCATTTCATTTTATTGTTTTAACACTAACCTAACTCTTAAAAAAACTTATCTTATATGCAACAGATCACTGCCTTTGACTAGATCACTTAAAGTGATCGCTGCATTATGATGCTTATAAGTATATATGATTATTTATATTAATATTTATATCCTATTTATATATATATATATTTATCTAAATAAATATTTATATTTATATTATTATTATTTATATTTTATATTTATATTGATAATTATAAATAATAATAATATATTATATTTATATTTATATTGATAATTATATTTGTGAAATATAATATCTAATTTATAGTATTGAATTAGAATATATATTATTTATATAATATTTAATTTTATATATTTAATCTTTATTAATTAATGTACGAATATTTGATTTATAATATTTAAAATAGATATTCATATCGTTAATTTCGAATGAATAATGCATAATCAATTCAATTAGAAATCATTAGTATGGGGACATGACAAATCAGCCATCAGGATTCCGCATGAGGATGCAATTTTGTACTCAATTTGCATTCAAATCAATCAAATTTAATAAAAATTTGGTGGACAAATTGGGATGGAAATACCCCAAATCTCCAAAGATTTGCCCTCCGTGTCTTATGCCAACCTTGTAGTTCATCCAACTGTGAGTGCAACTGGGGCTTATTTCAGGCCATCCACACGAAGAGGAGGAACAAACTAGCTCAGAAACGCCTCAATGACCTTGTCTATGTGCAATATAATCTTCAGCTGCGCACAAGAAGGGTAGAGGAAATATCAAATGATCCAATTGATTTGGATGAGATAGATCCTTACAGTGATTGGACAGGGTGGGATGAGCAGCCTTCATTGTTTTCCGAGGATGAGATCTATGATTTGGAGAGATAGGCAATGGATGAGGGGGGTGGAATCAGTGGATTGGGATTCTCATTGGATAACATTGAGGATGAGGAGGAGATATTGCCACCAGTAACAACACCTACATCTAGGATGGAGGTTGAGCCACGGTCTATCATGCCAAGGATGGAGGAGCCACAACAGATTCCTAGGACTAGACCCTCTAGTTCTACCACTCCCCTAGTTCGCACTAGACTTGGGAAGAGGAAGATGTAGTATTTAGTATTTACTTTCAGTTTTACAAAAACAATTTGCTATTTTCATTTTGTTTTAAACTATCAGTATCAGCTCATTCCACATGAGGATGCTATTTTGTACCCAATTTGCTTTGAAATCAATCAAATACAACTAGACTCAGCTTTTTTCTTTTATGTACTCATTTATGGACTAATTGGATGCTTCTTATCATTGAATTTTGCAAAAAAAATGCGTTTTTAACGAAATTTAAACAATTTTTTAAGTTACCGAGTTTTTTTCCGAGTTTTTGGTGAGTCGAGTTTTTTGGACTTTGTGAGTTTTTCAATTTGGCGAGTTTTTCAACTATGGTTGTGATAGTGTGAAGGTTTGAAGGGTTGTGGTGATTTCTATTGTGATGGCATTATTTAAAAAGAAAAAATATTGTGATTTTATGGTGATTTATCCCCAAGAGGGAAGGTAATCCTTTTTCTCCCCCTTTCCAAGAATCTGACATAGATTCTTTGTGTGTGAGTCAATCTGTGTCAAAATTCGGTTTTGATTTGTATTTCTTTGAAAAGATTTTAATTAGGCATTTGGAAGATTGTCTCCTGCTAGGGGGTGGGCTTGGAATCCAAGCCCTATGCCTAGGAGGAGAGTGGGACTGGACTGCTCAGTTTTGTGTGTGTGCATGTTTCATCTTGTTGCATAATTGATTTTTCAAATAGAGCAAAGATTTCTGTATAAAAAAATGGATTAATTTCAATTGAAAGTGATTTACAATTGTATTGAATAAAGATTTTTCATACTTTGGTTTTTGTGTTAAAAATACTCTGTTTTACAAGCCTTGTGGCTAGAAAAAGAAATATATTTAACAGCATCAACAGTTGTGTTCATTGTCAAGAAAGATAGTGGATTTTTATGTTGGAATACAGTCCACACCAATGGTGTTTTCTGGGAAAATTTCACATAGGCATGTAGTTATTATTTATGTTATAAATTAAATGATCCTTTGATTGGACTTCATATATATGTTGATCTTTTAAAATACCCTGTTGATACAAGGATTCTTTTTATGTATCATGCTATGGAAGCAAACTGGAGATTTAATTTATACTGTTTGATTCCTATCTCTGAATAAAAATCTTAGACAGCAGTATTATGTAATGTTCGAACTGCATAATATATATGCATGTTTTTAATTAATAATGCATTTGTTTTATGGTATTTTGGCTACCAAGGTAGCCGTGGGCACCGTGGGGGAGCCACGACTCACCCAAGGCCCACAGCTGGGGTTGTGGTGGGTCTTGGCCCAGCCGAGCCACCACAAGCCAGCCACGGCCTTATGTTTAGTCGATGTTGATCTTATCATTGTTTTCACTGTTTATATATATATCGTATGATATATTCATACATATATATACATCTTAGCAGTTGAAGTTAAAATCTATGTGTATATCAATATTCTGGATTTATCATTTTGCTAACAGCACTCTGTTATGAGATTTAAATTGTATTATGTGATCGATATATGAGTGAATATATATATATAATCTTTATGTTTATAGTCATTTAAACACATATCTTTCTTATTTTATATTTTGAGTTTAAATAGTTAGTTCCTTATAAATCTAATGCTTAGTTATATATACATATAAACAATATTACTCTCCTCATTGTAAATTCAGAGATAAGATGGAAGCTAAATATGTTACTTATGTTTCCGTTTAGAGTATAGATGAATTTGTATTTGATAAGAAAATTCTATTAGATTAGTTATGTTATATCTTTATTTAAGTTGTAAATGGATGAACTTAGATTTAAAGGATGATATTTGCTTAATTTATTTATTTCTAGTGTTATTTAATTTATTAGTTTAATCAAGTTAAATTTTGTTCATTACCTATAGTGGATTCATTAGATTAATTGATAAGATCTTGTCTCTTGTAATTCAAACAAGCATCATTCTCCTGTTAACAAATCAACATGAGTAGGAGACTTGTGTACTTTAGGTAAACTAAACTTCTCAAATGTTCAAAATTAGTGTCTAGAAAAAAGAAACAAAAATTTGCCCATTTTTGAGTTCATGTCTAAGCTTCTAGTGTTAGTTTAAGGGTGGGCATGACAGAGGGGCAGGAAATAAGGGAACAACAATAGAGACCGTGCAGCCCAGTATGTCATCGCCTACCCAAACCACAAATGTTGGGAGTTCAAAGTGGAGAGGGTTCTACTCATGTTGCAAGATTCTTTATGTGCAATCATGAGAGGTAGCTAAATCTTCTATTGCTTAATTTTTCTTTGCCCATGCCATACCATTTCATGTGGTACATTCTCCCTATTTCAAACAAATGTTCAAACACGCAATTGTTGCTGGTCCTTCATTTGCGCGCCCCCCCCCCCGCCCCCCCCACAAAGAATATAAGCTATGCACCACCCTCATTGATAGAGAATACTCTAAGGTGAGTGTGGTGATGGAGAAAATGAGGCAAATTTGGATAAGGGATCGTTGCTCTATCATCATGAATGGGTGGACCAATATTAGATATCAACCACTCATCAATATCGTTGTCCCAAGTTCAAGTAGCTTTTATTTTGTTAGGGCTATTGATTGTTCAAGGAAGAGGATAGATGCAAACTTACAATTTTAGATTTTGAAGGATGCCATAGAAGAGTTTGGGCCCTTTAATGTTGTACAAGTGGTCACTGATTCATTCCATGTATGTAAGTCAACTAGCTTGATGGTGGAGGGTGCTTACAAGCACATATTTTGGACCCCATGTTGTGTTCATGCATTGAACACATTGAAAGACACTAGGAAGATAGATTGGGTGAAGGTAGTGGTAGTAGAAGCTAGAGACGTATAGATGTTCATTTGCAACTATCACACCTCAATTGCTTTGTTCAAGGCTTTTTTTTGAGGAAGGAATTCCTCAAGCCCGTGGATACTAGATATGCCAATTATTTCATTTTGTTAGAGAGGATACTTGAGGTGGAGGAGCCTATTCAATTAATGATGGTTAATTCAGAGTGGTTAAACAAAAGATCCTTGATGATGATTGGTGGTCCACAGTGAGGTAAGAAATTGTTGATTTTATTCTTAAATTTAAAAAGTTAATTTATTAATGTTTCTAACTTGTAAATTGTTTTCATTCTTTGTAATAGCATTCACTCATTGTCATTTGTGTCTAATCATTTTTGAAATTTTAGGTTTTGTAACTTGTTTGCAGATATGTTTGCTCCTTCACCTCACCTATTGAGTGAGTCATAAGATATACTGACACAAACTCTCCTAGCCTCAAAGAGATTTACAAGACATTTGATTTCATACTTGGCTAGATAAAGCAAGCCATTCGTAGCAAAGATCTTACTTTGAGATTTTACTAAGGCCCTATTAAGCCCATTATAACACATTACTAGAACACTATGAACACCCCACTTCATATGGCAGCCTATGCTTTATATCCCAAATGGTATGCAGCTAGGTCTAGATGAGCACCTCATCTCATAAGGAAGTGGTGAAATGTAACACTGTATATGTTTCCCCTTGACTGATTTTCTTGTGTTTTGTTGGTTTGAGGATTAGTTTTTCATTGCATGTTTTTTGCATGTAGGGTTTTTGCAACAATATCACATTGGAGAGGGCTTAGCGCACCCTAAACAAGTAATTCCCCATCTATGGTTAAAGATTAAAAGGGAAATAATATTGAGAGATGAACATAGTTAGTTAGTTCTATTTTCCTCTATTATTTCATCCTTAAAGGAATGTTAGGTATTGTGGGAAGAGGTGGAGTAATTCCATCCGTATGTAGGCCCCAAGGCTGGGATGTAGTCTCCCCAAGGCTAACTCAAAGATGGTTTCAGCACGCCCTAGTCATGTAAAGCCTAATTACGTGAGGAGGAATAGTACGGAAGATATGGACTATTCTTTATGGAATGTATTAAAGAATAGTCATCAATAGTGACTGACAATCATGAAATGAATAATCCTTTAACAAGGAATGATATAATTATATTATCATTGATCTTATTTGATCTTATCATTGAAATTTATTGAGTTATAAAATTCCTAATGTCTCTTTGAGAATCACTTTGAATGCAGATTCAAGTTTAAGTGTTTCCACTAGAAAGGGGACATTACAAGAGATCTACAGTCTACTTGTGGTAGGATTTATGTGGAAATGTAATGTATGGGTTAAGTATGATAGGTCATGCATATTGTATTTATAATTTATGATAATTCATTATGTATTGCTGATATGATTATATGAAATGTGGAATTGATAAGAGTTAATTATGCATAAACCTATACTATGATAGGAGGAAGGGAAAGTACAAAAGGGATACGGTGACAGGACCCTCTTCTAGGTACGTCACCCAAAAGGAAATAGAATGAGTCCTCATGGGCCAAAGGGGTATTGCCTTTTAGTTGAAGGGTACTACTGCCTTTGGGCCTAGGAGAGTCATGCTACCAGAAGGTGCCATCTCTAGGTACGGCACCCAAGAAGGAATGGATTGAGCCCACATGGGCCAAAGGGGTACTGTCTTTTAGTTGAAGGGTACTGCCTTTGGGCCTAAGAGAGTTGTGCTACCAGGAGGGGCCCTCTCCTAGGTACGCCACCCAAGAGGGGAAAAGATAAGTTCACATGGGCCAAAGGGGTTATGTCTTTTAGTTGATGGGTTCTGGGCCAAAGGGGTTATGCCTTTTAGTTGAAGGGTTCTGCCTTTGGGCCTGGGAGAGATGGGTTACCAAGACACCCTTTTGAGACCTCACTTCCCTATCATGGTATAGCACTATAAGGAGACCAATCATGAGGAAACAGAGGAAGATGATAAGATGAGGGGATAACAGATAAATTAGAATCCTCACTAGGTACGCCACCTCATATGAATGGCATGAGCCACATGAGGCCAAAGGGGTTCTGCCTTTTAGTACAAAGGGTTCTGCCTTTGGGCCTAGACAGGCTAAGACACCCCCATCGAGTCACTCTCTTCCATGCTCCCCCACGGTTGATCATCCCAAGGTAAGATTCAATTGAGTTTATTAAATTGTTATGGACTTACTGATGTTTATGATTTCTAACTTTTGCAGGGATTAAGTCAGGACAAGGTATTCTCTAAACCCATTGTTTGCTTAAAAGGTCGATAATATGGGATAAAATTAGTGTAATTCTTATTAAGGACATTGCATAAACTAGGATTTATCTTGCTTACAGCATTTGATTGGTAAGTTGTAACCCATTCTAGGGCAAGATTTAGGGAATTCCAAAAAGGGGACATTACAAACCAATAAAAGATCCAAAGCATTAGCATTGACCAAAGTCAACTTCAAGTTCGCATGTCATGCAGGAGGATGTGAGCACAAGCCATAGTTCAAACGGAGTTCATTTGATTTTAATCATCAGTTGGACTTCAATTGCATGATTGTATTTTTAGTTTAATTGGAGCAAATCTATTTTAATAAGTGTGCATGTCACACAAGCATCAGTCAACTAAGGTAGCAATTCTTTTATTGTATTTTATTTATTTCTCATGCATTTGCTTTGCAAAGGTATAAATAAGTGTTTTTTGCACATTAGAAGATAGAGATTTTTAGGAGATAGATTTTAGAATTCAATTTCATTGTTATTTAGCTTGTTTTGAAGCTTTTAGCAATTAGCTTTTTCATTATTCAATGTTGAGTGTTCATAATTATGTGTTGTATTCAATCAATGAATAAAAAGCAAGGACAATTCTCATGCCTCATTTGCTTCGATTGTCATTCTCGTATATTCACCTAATCGTGTTCTTGTTTATTCATTTAATGGATTCCAGTACGCCTGTTTTGCTTCCAAATATCCATTGAAATGTGTTATTAATGTTCACCTACAAGTTCGGCGCATATATTTTTATTAATCTTTTATATTGCCTTTAATTTTGATTTAAGATTTTATTTACAAGTGCCTGAAATTTATTTCAACTTTCATCACATTTACAGAGGCGTTTTAATTTTTAATGATTTTGATTTGCCATATATAAGGCTGTAAAAACCCTACCTTATCTAACTTAATTTTTTTCACTTGCTGGTCTGAAAATTTCTGATTTGTTTTCCTTCCAATTGCCTTAGGGTTTTCAAATTTTGTTTTTGCCAATATGTTTGTAATGTTGTGTAGATGAAAAGGTCATAATGTAACAATAAAATAACACCAAATGATAACTGAAAAGGCAATAACCAACTTGCTAACACAACCAAATATCAACACAGAACATGAATGAACATACCCAGATGGAGAATTTGACTTCTTTATTCAATAGTAGTTGGCTGATTACAAAAAACAGGTCTGATATAAAAATCAAACAAATATATAACTGAAAATTGAGTCCAATGATGACCCAAAGCATGTACAAATGATCTCCAATGAAGTCACAACAAATACCAACTAGCTAATGATGAATGCAAATGATAGTCCAAGCTAAATGAAGTCTGATTTATAAACTGATATGAAACTCTGATTTCAATTATCTTCAAAATATGCCAAAATAGTGCTCCAAATGCAAGCGACCAAGCCTAGGATGAAAGCGACTAGGGTTTGGAAGATTCTATGTTGTTCAAACCCTCCAAAAAATGCCAAACAACACTCAGATCTGAAAATTAAACCCTGTTGTTCACTGCTGTTACAAAAATCAGAATGTAGATGAAGGCTGAAAATGATCAAAAACCCTCTATATGCCAAGCGATCCTCTTCTAAACCCTCTATATGCACTTGTTGATGGAAATAGCTTCAAATACAAATCAAATCTGCAAATAACAATCCATGAAAACACTCCAATTCAAGCTCTATGACAAACTCCATGTGAATTCATCCCATCATGGTGGATTGGGAGCATCACCAAACCACAAAATGCCAAGGGAACACCACCTTGAGCAACTGAAATTCACTTTCAACCAAACTCTCAAATACAAAATTTGCCAAATGATCAATAGTTGCAAAATGAAACCAAAACCCTCTATTTATCCTCTTCTCTCCATAGGCGTCTCCATAGGTGTCCCAATTTGCCAAATTATGAAAATTTTCAAGTCCACCAATGAAATCCAATTTTTCAATTTGACAATTTTAAATGAATTTCACCTCAAAACCACCTTCATTTAAAAAACAATAAAATAATAATATTTTATTATTTTTTCCTCTCCTCAAGTCGCCCATATTTAAAAAAATAATATTATCTTATTTATTTTCTTCTCCTCGAAGCGTCGATTTTTTTCCCAAATAAAATAATATTTTTTATTAATTTTTGCCTTTTTCCCTTGGGCGGCGACTTTGGGTTTATTAAAATAATAAAATATAATATTTTATTATTTTAATTTCTTTTTTCTCCTTTGGCGTCAAGTATCTTGGGAAAAATAATAAAATAATAGAATAATAAAAATACAATTAAAGATTACATTTTATTTTTCTTTTTTCCATCTTTTCACCTTTTTCAATCTTCAAGTTGTCCAACGTTTATTTTTCCCATCCTACTTTTTGCCTTGGCTTGAAAATGATAACATTTTGGCTATATGAGAAATATTATAAAATAATACTAGCCAAAATCCAAATAGAATCAAGTGTTGAGCCAACATTATAGTTTTCCATCCTTCAATACCAAGCTCAAACCAAAATCATTCCCTTACCACTAGCATTAGCCTACGGGAATGGTGAATAGGCTAATCAACTCCTCCGTAGGTGATCACTCCGGATATGGGGACATGACAAAGGCACATTAAATTTTCATAGGAGGCGCTTGGATTTTTATGCAAGGCACAGGCAAGTTTTGATTTTATTTAATATTGTTTTTATTTTAGATTTCTAACTTGCTTTTTAATGATAGTTAAAAATAACTATTATAAAAAATAATAAAACAATCTTTTTTTATTTTTATATATTTTTATTTTCTAACTATTATTTTAATAATATTATTAATAAAGAATTATTAATAATACTATTAAAATAATAATAATTTTTAAATGTTTATGGATATTTTAAATTTCACACTTAACACAATAACAAATAAATTTTAATTTTAATTTAATAAATAATTAATAGTTTACATTATTAATTATGAATAAAATAAAATAATTATGGACATAATACAAATCAACAAACACTAGTCACTTTGGACTATGACGAAAATTACTTGACAATAGGACATAGGAATTTGAACCTACCGACACGACAAATACGACGATTTGTACTTAGATGAATTTTGACTAGACCGTTCAGATATTGACATAACAAATTACGATTTTTGACCATATGACATGATATTTCGATACTTGACGACTTGAAGACATAACCTTGACTTCGACACTATGATTTGACATGACGATATGATACTTGAACATGTGATTTAAACAGGATAACTCGACATTTGGACTAACCATAACAATGCACAACTTGAACAATACATACAACTTTCATAATGAGGAAAAAGTTTTCGATTGGGTACAACACCACACCTGCCCTCCTTTTTCCCTATCGCATTTCAAATACATGTATATCTAAACCCACCCACCTCTAACCATGATGTGTTAAGTCTAGTTTAAAATATCATTAAATTTTCTATATGATACACCAATATCCACCCACACCTTGACATATTTCTCTTCTTTAGTATTTCCACACCTTTTCAAAACTCTTTTTCTCCACCTTACTAATGAGTCCCCTTCCTATTTTAATACCCTAATCACCATCCATAGTCAAAACATGGATAATAAGGCAGTGATCATTCATTCACATGCATCTCTCTCAAGATTCCTCAAAACCACTCACAGACTTTTTCTCCTTATTTGTGTCTAATGTCTATCATTTCCCCCATTCTGCATGTAACACCTCACAGTTCACACTGCAAATGACACCTTAGTTTAAGCTTGGCAGTTTCCCTCAATAATAGAGTTTCCCATCTTAAACATTACTCTAAATGCAGGGTTCCTCCATATTACACCAAGGACACATATTTCACATCAGATCTAGAATTAACTTCTAAGGAAAAATCATGCAGGTACCCTCATTCACCATTGCAGATATCAACAATCCAGTAGTTCATGAATTTGAGGAGACACCATCTAACAGCAAGGTTGCAAGAGGAAAAGGAGCATGGGGAAATAGGTCAAGCCAATGAATGGTAATTTATTAATTCAGAATCAGAATTAAAGCAATGAAATAATAGGCCATGGGAAACTGGACATGATCAAGCTCAACTACCCTACCCATATCCTAGATGTGATCTCTGCAATCTTTTTACTCAATTCATTGAACACCTCTCCAAAGGAATCCTAGATTGAAGCTTTATTTATAAATCAAGTGAGAAAACTCTGCAAATGCAAATACAGCCCTGCAAAGGCCAGAATCTGCAGTTTGTCATCGCAAGAAGAGAAATTCAAACCTGTGTATATGTATAGGCCTACCCCAAATGCTGCTCTTTTACAATCTACAAATGTCATTTCCAAACAAAACACCAGAGCTAGCCTCCCTCCAATACCACTACATCCACACGTGTAAGTACAAACCCTAGTGACCTTGGGCACATGATCACCCATGTCAGAAGTTCTTCACTCTCCTCCACAAACCATCCGGCTTTGCATGCACCACAAGCCTATCATTGAGAGGTTCTTCAGGTCCTTAGCTTAACCAGGATGCTCTAATTCGAGAAACCTACCCAAATCAATGAACTCTTCAACTTCCTGCTCCATATCTACACAACAGAGAAGTCCCGGGACTGCATGGAGATTCTCAAACTATTGGAGGGTCATCTGAAAAACTAGGAGGCCAGGCTATTCTGCAGCCCATGGCTATTTTGATAAAAGCCCTAGAGCTTGGCACCAAAACATTCATCTCTGTTATGGGGGAGCACCTGCCCCAGTACTTGTTTATAGGAAAGTGTATTTTAACACTTGGTCCTAAGCAACCAGAAGCAAAGGCTAAGGATTAACTACCTAGAAGAATTGGTAGCACTGAATAGGTCAAGGTAGTGAGAAGCAGACTCAATAGGAGAACCTAGTGATATGATGCAGGTTACAAAAATGCAACCTCTCCTGCAGAAAGCTCAATGACTACCACTAACACTGTAGGACCTATGTTGGTGGTCCCCTGCTGTTTTGTGTTTTGTTTTTAGTTCTTCACCATTGTGGAGCCTCTCTAGGATTCTCCTCCTAGAACTTTCTTTGTAAACTGGTGTACTCTTGAGTCCCATTGACCTACTTTTAGTCATCCATGAACATTAATATAATTTATTTTCTTTCTTTTCTTTCAGCCAGCATAATCCGGTCTCGATGTAAGAAAATGTCTGAGTCAGGACTCATAATTATATCTGGCTCCCTCACATGGTCCTGTAAGGTAATGCATGCTAGCTTTCTCTTGTCATCCAATATCTTAACAAATCAATGGACAATTTGAAAGGAAAGATCTACATGTTAGCCATCCTCAGGGATTTAATGCTGTTTAATTATGAATAAGATATATAGGATAGATAAAAACTCTTTTCCCAGTAATTTACCTCCCGATAAATGATAGTAAGTGTTCTTTTTGGCATTGCCCTCCATATTATAGACAATCAGGGACGCTGATTAGTCTTAAATAAGGATCTGCTAGTTTTAACTTTTGTGAGTTTCGTGAACCAAGCGTACCTCTGTATGTAGTTCAAGGACACTAATTTACACTTTTCCGTGACAAATCTGCTTAGTGCCATACCTGCTCTACAGACACTGTCGAGTTTAACCCTCAGTTGAAACTCTAAAAGTATGTACGGAAGCTTGTCCCATTGTCTGTTTATAGTTTGGACAGAACTGGGCCTTTTTAGTAAATATTTGGCTCTACGAATATATGTCCTTGAAATTTCATCAATAAAAATTATATTTTAGAACCAAACACAACAATACAACATTTATTAGCTTATCCATCTGCAAAGTATAGTCCCAAATACTGATTTAAAGTATCTTGTAAAGTTACATTGCTAAATAGAAAAATAGAAGGAAACATTGAAAAAGTCATCCACTTTTATGCATGATTGTCATATCAATTAACTAAGGATACTAATCCTTGAAACATAGTTGCACATAACTATATTTCAAAATGACAGCTCGAAAATTTTTCCCAGTATCAAATGCATAACTAATTCAACGTAACAAACAAATATTTAAATAGCATATTAGAAGTAGTTAACAAATATTTGTATCAAAACCAACTACTAACAAGAAGCAGCAACTTACCACTTTCTTGTTTCCATCCAAGGGAAACAATTGCCAAATTGAGTAGTAGAAGTTGTTCATGTTCATATTGCATGGTAGCCAGCATATGTGCCAACGCAATCAGTATGGAATCAAAATCACAAAAATAATCCCGATCTTTATCCATCTGCACCTCTAATGAATGTTTTAAAAGCACGAGAACAGATGAACTACCAAGGCCATGTTTGCTGAGATCGTTACAAAGTGAAACAAGATATTTTGAGAGCTCTAAACCACATAATCTTTCTTCTTTTGCCTGCTTACAGTCACGAGTAATCAATTTATTTATGTGTTAGTTTAGATTGCAATTACGTCAATAACTAATTTTGTTTCCAAATCACAGGCTAAATTTTAACAATAATCCTGGGAGATATTCAATAAATTGAGGCATTCAAACTCAGCACGATCTTTGAGTAAAGTGGGGAACTGCAGAAAGAGAAATCTATCATACTTTCAAATGTGAAGTTGTATACCAAAAAAATAATATAAATCCACAAAAGCAGAAGAAATCTAGGAAATGGTTGCACAAAAGATCTAGTATTGTGCAATCAACACTAGATAAGTCAAGAGAAGATCACCTGCATACTGTCGTAAGTAATTGACTTACTTGTGCACTTGTTGCCTAATGTAGTACTCCTACTATCCAAGCATTTATGATTTGCAAATCACAATTGGATTTCAAATACTGGGAATCTCAAAGTTTAAAAGTAGCAACTAGTGCATTCTTTAAACAATTTGAATGTTTGAAACAATAACCGTGTAGACATCACCTTAAACCACGGTCGTGAATTCTAAGTGAAACTTCAACTTGTACAATCCTGTTCTCACTTGTGCAACACAACCTAATTTACCCTAGAAATCAAGGAATCCCTATTCTAAGTTCACCCTAATCTTCAATTCTTAGGTATTTTGAATGGACCCTGCAAATGTGCCCCTGTGGCCTTGTGCAAAGTGTTCATGTTCTCATTGATAACCAGCCTAAGAGAATTTACTCGAGCCTGAACCCCCCAAGTCCCCTGCCCCTCCCTCCATGTTGTTCCCCATGGCTCTATTTATCAAGTTCATATCTCTAATTGAGCCTTCTTTGGCTTCCATAGCGCTTTCACATATTTCAAATATCTTGCACCCTGAGGTTTTAAAACCTTTGATTCATGTTATATTTGTTAGCGCAGCACTTTTAATTTAAGTACTAACACCTAAGCTGCATGGCCCCCATGCACATTATGGTTTTAATTGTTCATTGACCAATAATAGCCCGCACCTAGTAACTTAAGTCATCCCTTTATAGCATTTGGCTATTGGTAGCTAGTATTGGGTCGTCAGCCCACCTGCTCTAACAGTCTTCATTTCCTCTCCGCATCCTCAATATCACTTATCATGTCACCTCCATGCTACGTGTCTAAATCGTATCCGCCACATGCTTCCCTTCAAATTGCCTTAGCACTTTTCCCCCTTGGCGCTTCATACAAATGGCCCGAATTGTTCCTAGCCCGCTAGTGACATGTTCAATTGGCATTGGTCTTGGCCTATGAAGCAGACCAATATTAAGTGTTGATTCGAAAGGATCTAAAAAACATATGTAATAGGAAAAAAAAATAGAAAATAGGTTTCAAATACAAGGACAAGTGGTGACAGTACTGCAGACTATACCAAAGCCACACAATAGTGTGGCTAAGCAGACGACAATGAGGGTACGCCAATGCCTAGACCATAGCACGGGTGCACAAATGTCCACGACTATACTAAAACTCAAAACCTGAACCGTACAGGCACCGTTTCCACATCCAATGACTATTGATCTTCACCTAGGACCCAAGAAACCTCAACTATGCATTGGAAAATCCTAAGTTACCAGTCTTGGTACTAGTTTGGGTTCAGTTCGGGGTTCAGTCCAAAAAAATTTGGAGGTTGAGTTTGTTTTTGGTTCGTCCATACAAAAACATATAAAAATTAGAAATATATACATATTTGCAATAGTCATTAAGTTCAAAATACCACATAGCATCATATAATAAACAAAACCACCATAAAAATTAAAAATACTACAATGTCAATTAGTCAAACTCAAATGTCATGATATATATTAAAATTAAAAATAATAATGTCAAGTGTCAACAATCAACCATCACTGATCAGGTATCAATGCCATATGGGTCTTCAAAAATATCATCACTATTTTCATGTCATGTCCTAGTTTCTAATTAAATTAATTGGGGACCCATTTCTTTATTTCTTGTAGGCTAAGGGATAATGTTAAGGAATATTTTAATAATATTGTATTAAGTTAGTCCTAGTAATATTATTTGAAAACATCATAAAAGGACAACTTAAATATTATTAATTAGATAAAGGGGGCTGCCTAAATGGGGCATAATAAGGCCTTTTGTAACTTCTAGGAATCTTCTATTTTGTCTATCATTAAGTCGAAATTACAACTTAAGTTTAGCAAGAGATCAAAAAAGAATATTTTTAGGTGAACACTTTCTATAAAAGAGAGGCAATCACTCAAAAGGATCATCCATTTTTTACGAAATCAAACCCTTTCTTTCATAGCTTGAGCCCATGTGTTCAACTATTGCACTCGAGGACGAAAACCCTTGGAGTGTGGAAATTTGGAGGATGAAAACCCTCTTGGTTTCCAAGCAAGAGTAGAGGATAAAAACCCTTTGTTCTTTGAGGCGGTTTCATCCAAGAATCACAGTTGTGGTGAGAGGATTGCACTGTGTTTCCATTTTCCAATTTGGTGCGTAGTTCAATGTGTTTGCATTCCAATGTGGTGTGTTTATTTCAACATTTCAGTCTAGTAGAGAAAGCATTCAATTGGGTAGCAAAGTATTCTAGTGGTCAAAGATTTTTGGTATCTCCTCATGATGCCCTAGCAACACAGCCCTAGTTTGTGAACAAAACCGTTTTGGGAGTGATTGTACCTACAGCTATAATGCCTCCGTGCCACCACTATAGTATTAGCCAATTCTTTCATGCACAGTGGCAATGTAGTCCATATATGCTAAGTCACAAGGTTCGTGTTCGGCAACCATAAAATTCGTATGAAGTTCGGCAAGGCGAAAAAAAAATCGTCATTAAATTCGCCTTATGTAAATTTTATTTTTTTTAAAATATAATATATCCACAAATTATCAAAATAGTTTAACATTGCTAAATAGATCACACATTTATAAACCATGATAAATTTATCAAAATTAAAAATGTATAACTAAAAAAATACTTAATTAATTTTTTTAAACCTAAAACAAAAATATATGAATTAAATATAAATTAAATTTTTATTTTTCATTTAAAAACAAAATAAAAATATTATAAATAATAAATTTTAATTATGAAACATATAAATTAAAATATATTAAATTTTATTTAGAAAACCTAAAAACATTGAACAAGAAATGAAAATAAATAATAAATAATATTTATTAAAAAGACAGATAAATGAAAACAGAAAATATATTAAATTTTATTCAAAAAACCTAAAAAGAAATTCCAAAACTTAATAAGAGGCCCGACGGCCTGCCTCTCTCGCCCGACACCTTTCTCGCGACTCCCTGGCGACGCCTGCACTAGAAATTTCCTCTCGCGACTCCTCCTTGACTCGCATTTTGTCTATGGCGAAGACACCGTCCTCCTTTGCCATTGAACAGGAAGGTCTCACAAGTAGGAAGCCACGGTTAGCAAGCAGGAAGAACTCAAAAAATAGTAGCGATTGTTGCTTCAAAGGAAAAAAAAATCCACAAAAAACCCTAAAATATGATACTTTTTTTATTACAAAAAATTGTGCTTTTTTCCATACGAATATTCGGCGAACTTCACCAAATTTTTTGCAGGGTTTAAAAGTTCGCCAAATTTCGAACTTCATGCCAGAAATTCGGCGAACCCTGTGACTTAGCATATATGTATGTTTCAATAAAATATAGTTTGCATTAGATGTGGCACCATTGTTTGGTTATGAGTATTGTGATAGTCCTATACATGCATTCAAGACAGCTTTGCAGTATATCATTTCGCATCAGTTTACTGTACTTGCATAACAAGATTTTTGGGCATTCATATGTTGGGGAACTACATCTATGTTGCATTTGGGGCTGCTGTGATTCTAGCAGCCTCTTAGACATTTATGAACGCAGTTGATATACATTCTGTAAGAACCCTGCTGGTTCTAACTCTGACCACTGCTGAAATAGGAATTATTTTTTTTTGTAATTTTTGTTTGTTTTATGATTTTTATTAATTTTTATGTTCTTGTAGACTAGACAGAAGATGCAGAAGGGGGTTTCAGTTTTCTTGAAATGTGTGATTTTTGCCAAGGATGGCATCAAATACAACATGCAAATAAGATCCAAGAAATAAACAAAGAATTGAAATCAAATTCTGAATTCAAACTACATACCCATCAAATCTGCACTTTGTATTCATGTAGACGCGGAAACAACAAAGGAAAAATGCATACAAGTGCTGGTAATGGCCTAGGAGAGGCTTTACATGACAAAGGGTATCGCTGATCTGAATTAAAATGCTGATAACATACTACTGCAAACTCAGATCTACAAATTAACCACTGTAAACTCGTCCAATGAAGCCCAAACGAAGACCCAAAGTGGGCCCTCCACAATGGTGAACTAGGTTAGCGTCCAATCCACAACATTCCCTGAGAGTTTTCGTTCCCAAAGGACTGAAAATTTCTACAACTCTTCATCAGAGTTCAAATCTGCCAAAAGAATGAATAACAAATGCCAAAAGATGTCCCAAAAAATGATTCCAAAATCACTTTATGCATTCCCTAAGGAGTGGCGTCCACTTTTAGGGTAAAATGGCATCACAAAAGAATCTTTTAATGATTCTTTTCTTTATTAAATGACTCTCCAATTTGGACGCCCAAGTTGAGAGTCCAAAATGCATTATTAGAAGGCCCACTTTTCAAAAAGAACTTCATGTCAACTAGGAAGGGGTCCTTTAATATTTTATTATTATAAAGTGACATTATTAATCACTTTATTTTATTCAAATTAAATATTAAAGCCAACACTTTAATATTTATTATTTATTCCATTCCCATCACCTGGCCATTCTGAACTGAAAACTGATGATGCACGTGCCAATAAAGGTGAAGTCGCCAAGTGGCAGGCTAACTGACAGTCCCCTCCTAAAAAATAGGGATACCTCCTACAAAATAGGAATTGTGACCAAATCTCCCAAAATGCTCCTGGAGGTCCCCTGATGCCTCCTGGTCAACTCTCAGTCAAACCCTAAAAAATAGGGACCCTTCCTAAAAAATAGGAAACTGTCGCAAACGGTCTGGAAAGGCTTGTAAAGCTTCCTGCCAAGCTCCATTGCCCCTGGATTGGTCCCCTAACCACTCTACTGACCTACGGGAACCCAAATAATAGGCCAACCACTACCCATCCATGTGTCGCCTAGGAAGGGGACATTACAGTCCACTCTCCCTGAATTTGCATGTCCTCATGCAAACTCAATGCTGGATGCTGTAAAATAGTCTCACTCTCCCACGTAGCATCCTCCACTGGCAAGTCCCTCCACTTTACCAAATATTCCCTGATAATCCGCCTCCGAAGGTGGCGCTCTCTAGAATCCAAGATGGCCTCAGGTACTAGAACCAACTTCCCCTCATCATCTAAGGGTGGTAAATCTGTAGAAGGAACTATATGTTGCCCCAACGCCTTCTTGAGGCGTGACACATGAAATACATTGCGCACCCGGCTATCGACCGGTAGATCCAACTCGTAAGCCACTTCGCCTATTCGCCTGATAATCCTGAATGGACCATAATATCGTGGCTTGAGTTTCTCTGCACCCCTCTTCCCAAGAGTGGACTGCCTATAGGGCTGAAGCATCAGATAGACCATATCCCCAACCTCAAAAGAACGCTCCACCCTCCTCTGATCAGCATACTGTTTTTGCTGATTCTGAGCCTTCTGCATATTCTCACGAAGAGCTCTCATAATATCCTGGTTCTCCTGTAACAGATCCCCTGCGCTAGGTACTCTGCAATTGCTCAACAATAAATCAAGGAAACTAGGCACATCATATCCATACAGAGCTCGGAAAGGTGTCATCTGAATAGTCATATGGTAAGTGGAATTATAGCAAAACTCATAAAGATGCACCCACTTAACCCAAGCCTTCTGCTGCCTGGAAATGTAGTTCCGCAGGTATCCCTCCACCCATTTGTTGACAATCTCTGTCTGTCCATCCATCTGCGGATGATAGCTAGTGCTCGGAGTCAACTCGGTCCCACATAATCTGAAAAGCTCCTGCCAGAAATGGCTCATGAACCGACTATCCCTATCACTGACAATACTCCGAGGCAAACCATGCAGCCTGAATATCTCACGAAAGAATAAATCCGCTACCTGTGTAGCTGAGTAGGTAGTTGTAATCGGAAAGAAGTGAGCATACTTCGTCAACCGATCAACCACTACATATAAACAATCTCTGCCCTGGGCTTTCGGCAAGCCTGTAATAAAGTCCATCGATAAGCATTCCCACTTCCTCTCAGGAATAGGAAGTGGTTGAAGCAAACCTGCAGGATATGTATGCTCTTGTTTGTTCTGTTGACAAACAGAGCATTCCCTGACATAACGAAGAACATCAGATTTGAGACCCTTCCAAGTGAATCACTCCCGTACCTGCCTGTAGGTCTTAAAGTATCCGGGATGTCCAACCATAGGTAAATCATGGAAAGTCCTCAACACCTTGTTCTTCACATTTGACCCTGGGACCAAAAATATTCTCTTTGTAAATGATGAGCTCATTCACAAGAGAGTACCTGCTATCATGTACTGTCCCATCAATAATGCCAGAAGCCCATGGGTTCTTGACATACTCTGCAATGATCAAATGTCTCCAATCCTCTGACAACTCTGCCATGGAGCTCAAATGGGGACGACAAGATAAAGCATCAGCAACAACATTCTGACTACCTTTGAAATAGGAAATGTCAAAATCATAAGATTGTACCTGCTGACCCACTTCTGTTGACGCTCATTTAGGTCCCGCTAACTAAGGAAATGCCTCAAGCTGTTATGGTCAGTTTTGACACAAAACTGACTGCCCACAAGGTACTGCCTGAACTTGGCCAACACATGCATGATAGACAACATTTCCTTGTCATAAATACTATAGCTCCTCTCAGGACCTCGTAGCTTCCTGCTCTCGAAAGTTATCGGATGACGATCCTGCATAATCACGGCACCAATGCCTTCTCCACATGCATCACAATGAAGCTCAAAAGGCTTGGTGAAATCTGGTAGAGCTAGGACTGGGCAAGTAGTCATCAACTGTTTGAACTTCTCGAAACACTCTTGTGTCAAAGGTGTCCAAACAAAGGCTCCTTTCTTAGTCAAATCTGTGAGTGGTGCAGCATGCCTAGAGAAACCACTAACCAACCGACGATAGAAAGCACATAAACCAACAAATCCCCTGAGCTGAGTCAAATTCTCAGGAGTAGGCCAATCAATGATAGCACGAACCTTATCAGGATCCATGCGAACTCCCTCTGCACTGATGATGTGGCCCAAATATAAAAGCTCTACCATGCCCAATGCACACTTAGACTCCTTGGCATACAAGGACTCCCTCTCAAGTATACCCAAAACAGTATCCAGATGAGCCATGTGTTCCTCCCAAGATCTGCTGTAAACCAATATGTCGTCAAAAAACACCAGAACATATTTCCTCAACTGAGACTGGAAGACCTTGTTCATAGTGGACTGGAAAGTAGCTGGTGCGTTGGTTAGGCCGAATGGCATAACCAAAAACTCATAGTGTCCACAATGACATCTGAAAGCAGTCTTCTCGATAACCTGTTCCCTGACACTGATCTGGTGATATCCAGTCCTCAAATCTATCTTGGAGAAGTAACAAGCTCCATGAAGCTCATCTATCAGCTCGTCAATGCGAGGAATGGGATACCTGTTCTTAATTGTCCTTTTATTCAACATCCTATAATCAATGCACATCCTGAGTGTACCATCTTTCTTCTTCACCAAAACAACTGATGAAGCGAAAGGAGACTTACTCGGCCTTATATGTCCCATAGCTAACAGTTCTTGAATAGTCTTTTCAATTTCATCTTTCAAACGCTTTGGGTGCCGGTAAGGTGTAATCATAATGGGCTTAGTGCCCTCCTCCAACTCTATGATGTGCTCTATGCTTCTATCTGGAGGTCTACCAGGTGGTATGTCACTAAATACCTTTGCATGCTTGACTCTGAGCTCTTGAACCTCTGGATGGTAGGCTGGTTTTTGCTACTAAACCTCTGAATGATAGGCTGGTTTTTGCTGCTCATTATGAGAAGGCATAAATCTACATTCTGCTGCCCACTCCACCATGTCATTTCTAATGAGTCTCTCCATTCTCCTGAGAGTGATCACCTTCAAATTGCTGTCCTTAATGGCCTTTAACACATGACTAATCCCATCCACCTGGACTTTCATCTCCATGTCTCTGAGATTGAGTGTAAACTCTCCAATGGCATGAAGCCACCTCATGCCAAGTACCAAATCCGTGTCTCCCATATTGACCACATAGAAATCAGCATTAAACTCATAATTATTTAATTTCATAGGGAGATCAGGAATCATTTTGTCACACTTGAGAGTGTAGCCATTGGCAACCTTCACCCGTATGCCTTCAAACTCTTGGGTTTGAATCCCACATTGTGCCACTAACCGTGCATCTATGAAATTATGAGTTGCACCTGTATCAAGCAAGGAGATGACTCTTTGACCAGCCAAGATCCCACGCAACCTAAAAGACCCTTCCTTTTGCATGCTAGACGTGAGCTTCCTGTAAGTGTGCTTCTCCCTCACTTTCAGCTTCTTTTCCTGAGTATTCAACTCCTAACTCCTCTTGATCAGCTTGCTGGTCTGTTATATCAGCCATGTCTTCCCCCTCATAAAACCACTCCATTTGTCTGTTTCTACCCTTAGGCCATAGAGGACGTTCATCATCAGAACCCTTGCAATAAAAACATAGCTTCCTTCTACGCAAATCATTAAATGTTTCTCTATCCAAGGGGGCTGCAAAATTCTTCTTTTGATCCACATATTCTGATTTCCTTGGGGCTGATGTACTATCATTAAATGAAGAGGGCGGTTTTGGATTAAACTTGGTACGAGGAGTTGAAAGTTCCATACTACATGCCTTCCTCATAGCCTCCTGCAGTGTAGGGGGATCAAATGCCTTGATCCATCCTTTCATGGGTTCATAAAGACCCTCAATGAACAATATGAGCAACCTCCTCTCTGAAATACCTGTGACCATTACTGAGAGCTTCTGAAATTCACTGATATAGGACTCCAAATTACCCATCTGTTTCAGCTGAGCCAGATCTCTAAAATACAATTCTGGGTCTTTCTTGTCAAATCATTCAACCAAACTATCAACAAATTCCTGATATGTGGTGATCAAGTTGTGTTGCAAAGTAATCATTCCATGATGCCACCAATCATAGGCAACCCCGTCCAAATGATGTGCTGCAAACTTAATTGCATCTGTTTCCATCATAGGACGTAGTGTCAGGAAATTATCCAACTTGCTAATCCATGCCCTTGCTGTTATTTTACCGCTGCCATCAAAAGTAGGAAGTGTAAGTTTGTTAGTTGCCCGCTTAAGATCGTGATTTTGCTGCCTGGGTCTTCTATCCTGCCGAAGCCTACTATGTTCTCTCTTTTGACTCATAAATCGATCAAAATTTAGATGATCCTTAACTGGCTGGGGTAATAATTCCCACTCATCATGTAATGTCATGACATTATCAACAAAGGCTACATCTCCTCCTTCCTCAGCCACGTCTCCCTCTTCTGGTTCATTCCTCACGAATGTAGGGCGGGTAGGCCTATCATAGGTGCGTGAGGGTGTTGTCCTTACCAGTGGGGCTCCAACAACACTACCCAATTCCTCCTGTCCCTGATTTGGCCTTCTCGTAGGGGTCATGTTCTCAATAGTTGTGGTAAGCCGCTGTAACACATTAGCTATCTGCTGCTGCCCTGTTGCAAGATCTCTCATAATATTTTTGGCTTCTGTTTCATCACTGTTAACCTCATTTCTACGTGGATCGCCACCTTCCCTGTCACCCATTGTTTCCAATGGTGTATCCTCAAACTGGTTTCCCTATAATGCAGCTCTTCTGCGTGTGTAATACCTATGAGGATCACCCTATCCTGGATACATAAGATGCTCTAACCCTCCAGGATGGCAGGATCAAGGCTCTGATACCATTGTAAGAACCCTGTTGGTTCTAACTCTGACCACTGCTGAAATAGGAATTATTTTTTTTTGTAATTTTTGTTTGTTTTATGATTTTTATTATTTTTTGTGTTCTTGTAGACTAGACAGAAGATGCAGAAGGGGGTTTCAGTTTTCTTGAAATGTGTGATTTTTGCCAAGGATGGCATCAGATACAACATGCAAATAAGATCCAAGAAATAAACAAAGAATTGAAACCAAATTCTGAATTCAAACTACATACCCATCAAATCTGCACTTTGTATTCATGTAGAAGCTGAAACAACAAAGGAAAACTGCATACAAGTGCTGGTAATGGCCTGGGAGAGGCTTTACATGACAAAGGGTATCGCTGATCTGAATTAAAATGCTGATAACATACTGCTGCAAACTCAGATTTGCAAATTAACCACTATAAACTCGTCCAATAAAACCCAAACGAAGACCCAGAGTAGGCCCTCCACAATGGTCAACTGGGTTAGCGTCCAATCCACAACATTCCCTGAGAGTTTTCGTTCCCAAAGGACTGAAAATTTCTACAACTCTTCATCAGAGTTCAGTTCTGCCAAAAGAATGAATAACAAATGCCAAAAGATGTCCCAAAAAATGATTCCGAAATCACTTTATGCATTCCCCAAGGAGTGGCGTCCACTTTTAGGGTAAAATGGCATCACAAAAGAATCTTTTAATGATTCTTTTCTTTATTAAATGACTCTCCAATTTGGACGCCCAAGTTGAGGGTCCAAAATGCATTATTAAAAGGCCCACTTTTCAAAAAGAACTTCATGTCAACTAGGAAGGGGTCCTTTAATATTTTATTATTATAAAGTGACATTATTAATCACTTTATTTTATTCAAATTAAATATTAAAGCCAACACTTTAATATTTATTATTTATTCCATTCCCATCACCTGGCCATTCTGAACTGAAAATTGATGATGCACGTGCCAATAAAGGTGAAGTTGCCAAGTGGCAGGCTAACTGACAGTCCCCTCCTAAAAAATGGGGATACCTCCTACAAAATAGGAATTGTGACCAAATCTCCCAAAATGCTCCTGGAGGTCCCCTGATGCCTCCTGGTCAACTCTCAATCAAACCCTAAAAAATAGGGACCCTTCCTAAAAAATAGGAAACTGTCGCAAATAGTCTGGAAAGGCTTGTAAAGCTTCCTACCAAGCTCCACTGCCCCTGGATTGGTCCCCTAACCACTCTGCTGACCTACGAGAACCCAAATAATAGGCCAACCACTGCCCATCCATGTGTCGCCTAGGAAGGGGACATTACACATTCATATGTTACTTTGATTAGTGGCAGAATTGTGTGTTGTTTCCATCAATAAAACACAATAATTCCTTAATAAGCAATATCTCATAATAGCTGATAAGTATGTAGCCTGCTATTATAACAATATTTTGATGAGTATTCAGCTGACTATTATAATCAAGACAATTCTTAGAGATCGATCCCTTTCACTTGTTCACCATATGCTCTCACCTCGCCCTCAAAGGATCTTGGTGATCAAAAAGTGACAAGTTCCTGACTCTAGACAATAACCTTGAAAAATTGCAAGGTTCTTAAAAACACTAAAAAGGGACATTACACATCACCATCCATATTAAATGTAGTTACTAGTATATTAGAACCACAAACAGTGCCACTGGCACTCTCAGGCTCGCTAGCTGACTCATCCTCAAGATCAAGTGTAGCAAGTTGGGAAGTGGAAGCATCCAAGTATGTATGCTCTGTCTCAATATCCCACTTCCTTGTGTCCCCTTCCTTGTAGCCACTTGTTTGTGTGAAAGGAGGTGCAAGTTGGAACACACATACACTAAGTCCTCTACTTTTTTCCAGTGTTATCGGTTGTAGTTTACTAAGTGGATAAAGGAGTATGTGCTTCAATTTGTAATGTACCCAATCGAACAACCTTAGAAAATAGACAAATTTCCAACTATGTGCAAGCTAAAATATTAAAATATCAAAGTAGATGTCAAACCCTACTGAAATTAATCCTGATCGGCAATATAGCAAACTTGCAAACCCTTATCAATCAAAATAATCAACTACGAAAAGTAGTTCCACAATGCTGATATTAATTTAGAAAACTCTCAAATGCAAAATAACCAAGTACAACAGCAGATCTGGATCACTCATGGGCTATTATAAATCTGAAACCCTCATACATTCAATCATACATGGCAGATCTGATCAGTATGATGAATGACGGCTCAAATTAATTGGAAATCAATCACTTTCAGCAGCATTAAACCTTAGATCAGTACTTGTAAAGGCCTACAACTAAATATAAAGGTATTCTATTGATTCCAACTCATGAACAATCAACAATTTTACTTACAATAGCTCGTACAACTTTATGGCAACTCTTGAATAGCAAATAAGGCTTGGGAATCAGTAGTATATGCTAGAAACAGTAATTCAGACCCTCCCAACGTAGCAATATATCTGAAAACATTTGCAAATCAGCAACTACAGCAGATCCAAATGGTACAAAAGTCAACCTGCATGGCATATTGTATGGCACTTCCCCTGGAGAGTGGCGCTGACTTAGAAACCCTTCAAGCTATGACTAAAATCTCCCTCAAACAGTGGTAGATGGCTGGCAACAGCAGATCTATCATCTGAAATTCTGGAAATCAACAATGTGATGATGTAATGATGCGATGTACTTAGCAAACCCAACAACCCAAGGCTAGGCGCAGCAATTATAATGGCTGAATACAATGATTACAATAGATCCAAACCCTATGAACAACAACAGCAGCAAAACTTCTTCAAAATCATCAAATCCAAGGTTGTACAATGGCACTAAGATTGCAATGAAGGCTGGAAACAACCAATAAATGATTGAAAATCCTCTCAAACAGTGGCAATATCTGAAACCCCTTCAAAATCAGCAAATCTAACCCTTTTACATTGTAGCAACTAAAAATGACTTCAAATCCTATTGTACCTAATCTGAAACTTTCATCTTTTGACAATCAACCAATTCTGGAGACGCGACTCAAGAAAAGATGTGAATATTGACAAACGAACCATAGGATTGGTGCGCTTCCAAACCTCCATGCATGCTAGAAGGATTTCAATTTTTAAATCAGTGTGTTTTGGTATGCCTTGATGACGTCTCACGTGCCACTTCACAATTGCAAATGTTTGCAAAGACATGCAGCGCGCGCGCATAGTGCTTGGTGCGCCACATCACAAGGGAAGATTTTGTCGAAGTACATCGGTGCACCTAACAATCATCAAACATGCCATATCAAAGTTCCAAAATCTTCTTCACCTAGTCTAATGGCGTGCACCCCAAACACCTCACACGCTAAACAAGGGAAAGAAGTAATGCAAGATAGGCGCGCACCTCAGGGTATGGGCGCCATCATTAAAGACTTGTAAACTCCTTCCTGAGCAAAAGCACACCTGCCTAGTGATCAGCACGCCACAATGAAGTTTAAAAAAGAAAAATCCAAGTATTTTGGCACGTCTAACAATCATATCAAAGGATGCACTTACATGGAGAAAATGTTGAGTTTCAGTGCATTGGCATGCCTACCAATCATCTCACGCGCCAATACAAAGGATGCACTTGCAGGGAGAAAATGTTGAGTTTCAGTGTAGAGGCATTGTAGAAAATTAGAAATGGTCGAGGCAACAACAAGAGCACGAATAGGCAACAAGGTAAAATGGAAGAAGAACAACCTTCCATCAATGAGTTGGTTAAAGCTATGGCGAAGAAATTTGGTATTATTGTGAATGATATGAAAGAAGATTTTTTAAGAGAATCTAATATAGAAGCAAATAGTGTAAGTCCATGTAAGATTAAAACAAAAGTAAAAATTAAGCCTTTTAAAGGACAAATTAATGCACAGATATGATTCATAGATTAAGCAATTGGAAGTCTATTTTAGTGTGCATAAAATAACTGGAGCTCAACGAATTAATTTTACATGCCTTAAGATGATTGATCATGCTCTTGTATGGTGTGAACCATATGTTGCAAATTGTAACAAAAGAAAAAAGCCAATAGTTGATAACGTGAACAATTCATAGAATTAATAAGGAATTTCAATCTCATAGGACATAAGGTTGATCAAAAAATAAAATCGATGTATTACAAACATCTAAGTGGTCAAAGTGTGTAGGACTATACCACAGAATTCTAGCGACAAACTATGGTGAATGGCATGGATCTGAAAAAAGAGGACATGATGACAAAATATCTCATTGGATTCCATACTCCAATATGAAGAAGAGTGGTCACCACAAATCTGAAGGATTTGGATGAAACATGTGTCCAAGCATATTATGTAGAGGACGAGAAGAAGAGATATGAAGGTGAGTCTTCTATATTCAAAGGGAAATATAAGAAAATTTGGAAAACAAGGAAAGCTAATCTAGGAGTGCAAAAAGAGAATAATAAAGATTATAGAAAGGACACAAAGAATCATTTTAGTCATTGCAATTTAGATGGGCATGTCAATTCAAAATGTTGGAAGCTTCATCCTAAACTACACCCTTAGAATAAGAATAGGGTAAAGAAAGTGATACAAAGAAGTCTATGCTAACTATTCATGAAGGTGAAATGGAAATAAAGAGTAGTTCAAATATAGATGACAACTTGGATGCATGGCCACTAAGGAAAATGAAATTGAAGAGATGAACAGACTTTTGTCTTGAAGTTACAAGTTAAAAAGAATAGAATTAATGCTTTGGTAGATCTAGAGTCACAATGTAATCTTATTTCAAAAAATTTGGTTAAAACGCTTGGGATTAAATAAAAGGAACACCTACATCCATACCCATTGGGATGGGTTATAAGAGATGTAGAGATACAAATACATAAAAGATGCATAGTAAAAATTGGGATAAACGCACAATACATAGATGAGAATGAGGCTAATGTCATCCCCCTTGATGCTTTTGATATTGTTATTGGTAATCCATATCTTTATGTCAGAGATACTAGTTCATGCTATTAAAAAACGGAGACACTATCTATTTGGTAAAGAAACTATTGTACATACTAATCATCAGCCTCTATAATATTTGCAAGCACCAAGTAAATTACAACAAAAAAGACACTACAAATGGATGGGTTTTCTTCAACAATTTCATTTGGTAATCAAATATAAAAAGGAACTAACAATGTTGTTGCAGATATGTTATCTAGACCACATATTTCAGCAATGGCTATGGTACCTCAATTGGAGGGCTTCACAAAGCAGACTTAGGTTGAAGAATATGAATATGATAAAGATTTTGGAGACAAATATAAAGAACTTCTATCACAGGTAAAATTGAAGAAAACTTCTATCTTCAAGATGGATTGCTATAGAAGGTAAGAAAATTGTATATGCCAAGAGCACAAAGCCTTCTTTTAATGAGGGAAGCACATGCCTCCAAAGTGGCAGGTCACTTCGGTGTCGGAAAAACAATGGCTCATTTGCAAAGGTATGTGTTTTGGCCCAACATGCAGCAGAAAGTAGCAAGGTTTGTTATAAGTTGTAAATTATGTTGCACTAAAAATCTAAAACAAGAAAAGAAGGAATGTATATGCCTTTGACTATGTCCACAAGACCATGGGAAAGTGTTTCTATGGATTTTGTGGGGCATCGTCTATAAGTAGACATGCACATGATTACTTATTTGTGGTAGTTGACAGGTTTAGCAAAATGTGTATCCTAATAGCTTGTAAAAAGACTATCACAGGAAAAGAAGCAGCTGAATTATTCTTTAACAATGTGTGTGGACATTTTGGGCTACCTAAGTCCATTATTTCTCACATGGATACATGGTTTATTGGTAAGTTTTGGTCTCCATTATGGAGTACAATCGACACCAAGGTAACCCACAAATAGATGGCCAAACAGAGGTGGTCAATGGGAATTTAGTATAGCTCAATAGGGGGTACAACAATAAGTGTCCCAAGACATGGGTGTAGGCGGTCATAGTTGTAGTTGGCCATTTGTCGGCCAAATTATAAGTTTTAATTAATAATAATTGTACAATTTAGGAGTGTTAGCGGGAACCGTCCCGATGGTTGGTTGGATAGTTACATAGTGGTTGCCAAAGGTTGGTATTTCAACTAACCCTGGCAAAGTTATATATTGAGTTCACATTTTGTAGTCGGGACATGATAGAATATGAGATGATAAGATCTAAAGACATGTATTGTGATGTTATAGTTGTCATTATCAATGGATGAATACAATGCCTTATTCTGTGCAATGTTGTTATGAATTCATGTTCTATGTTGTGCACTATACTACTACTTTATGATTTTGTTTACTCAATGTTTGTTTGAAACACTACATTGCCAGTAAACATTTTGTGCCGTTGCCTGTTCGAAAATAGGTCGAGGTTGACAAGTCGATGACAAGTGGAGTCGTTAGAGACATTCAGTCAATGACAAGTTGAGTTGTCCGGGACATTCAGCCGATGACAAGTTGTGTCTGGGGGGATAAGTGAATCGTGAGACATACACGGTGACAAATGGAAGACAATGACGATGGCTACATAATGGATCAACCGATCTAATCAAAGGAGGAAACATACACCAGATACCAAGTAGAAAGAACAAAGGAAGAATTACAAAGAATACGGGAGGAAAGTGACGAGCGAGAACCAAATGATCAGGAAGACAATCTGACACAAGATCTGGTCTTCCTGTGGGATTTGTCAGTGAGACAACACGTCATGAACGAAGCCATCCGAAGAGACATCCCGGAGGAAATCATCGAAGAAAATCTAGAAGTCAATTTGGAAGTGGACCGTCTTCTCGATCGTATACCAAGGTTGTTGGCAAGGAATTTGTTGATCCTACAAGACCTTCGAGAAGAAAGGGATAGAGAACAAAGATGACAACAAATTCTTCGAAGGTATGAGGAACAAATGAAACAAGAAGAGGAAGAGCGCGACACCAGCCGTCGTCGAGCGCCGCACAATCAATCATCATACCAGTAGCGATTCATGCCCATACAACTGAATAAAGATAAGAACAAAGTACCAAGTGGGCAAGAAACACCTGAAGAGAGACTAAGAAGATCACTAAGACTAAAAGAACAAGAAGAACGTAGGAAAAGACAAACAAATTGTTGAAAGAGGGAATGCACACCGTGAAGAAATAAATCAAGACATTGTTGAGTCTCACCAAAGCTTCGTCGAGGGAGTCAATGAACAGGATTTCAAAACATCGGTGATAAATAGAGAAAAAGAAAAAGAAAATGGAAAGAAATTGACAAAAGAACTTGAAGATAGCATACGCCGCATAGTAGCACTATCCATTTCAGACCGAGGGCCAAGGAGCAGAGGACTTGAGCCAAAGACCCCCGCACAAAGGGAGCACCGGAAGGAACCAAAGGAGACTCAAAGTGTACGAAACGCTAAGAAGGGACGTGGGAGGGAACCGTACGTGGCCGAGAGTGTAAAGAAGACACCGGAATGTCACGAAAGAACCAGTCCAGTCAGGTCAAAGACACAGAGAGGGCATTCGAGGAAAAACATGGTGACTCCACCAGCAAGCAAAAGGCAAAAACTGCCAAAGTTCCTGGGGAATGGTTCAGAGGATCCCGTATGGCACTGTCAAACATGTGAAACCATATGGGTAGCAAATGGGCAAGAGGATGAAGATTACTGGCTAAGAGCATTTCCAGCAACGCTAAGAAGCATAGCCATCGACCGGTACACGGATTTGGAGGCAGCACAAAAGGCCTCATGGCAAGTACTCAAGAAAGCGTTCCAGAACGAATTCAAACTTCTAAGGGACGATAACAAAATTGTAGCAAAAATCTACAACACAAAACAAGGAAAGAATGAGAACATAAGAGCATATGATCAAAGACTTAAGGAATTGTTGGGGAAACTGGAGACCCAGTCAACCGATGGATTGAAGAAGAGATTGTTCATTGAAGGACTACTTCTGTCCTTAAGGAAGAATATGAAAGTAGTACCTCCATCATTGTACGCGGAAGCGTACAATCAGGCAATGGACATAGAAAGCGAAAACAAGACATCCGCCCGAGGTAAGAAGAGGACAGACGATGAGGAAAGTACTGACGACGAAAGCAGTGAGGGAGAATCAAAAACCATCCAAGCCTTAAGAAAAGACATGCTACGTATTGTTGTGACCAAATCACACATCGCCCCATTGCAAATGGGGACCCCCCTTTTTTTTTGAGCTCCGATGTTTTGCATGAGATCTTAGATGATGCCTTAGGTTCATTTCCTCTGCCAATCCAATAAGTCTCTCTCCTAGAAGATTTTGCTTTATAACTGGAGGTCTTATCTGGAGGATGAACTTGCAGTGATGAAGATTCTTGATCAAATTCCATTCAAGTAATGAATATTGAGACCCATCCTGATGTATGTTTGAGACCCTGAAAAGACTAAGTCTAATAGCCTGAAATCCTGAAAAAATGGCTAAGTCTGAAATCTAGTGAATCCTCCAAATTCTAGATTTTGCATGTTAAATCCGGTGGATTCGAGACCTATCTCAAACATCCTGAAAGGTATATTGAAAAATATTTAAAGTATAAGAAAAATATTTAAGGTATATTTAAAGTTAAATCTCTCAACTTATACTTAAATATATTTTTCAATATACCTTTACCTCGCGAACCCTGAAAAACGCCTAAGTTTCCAGAGGATTCAAAAAGTTCATCTAATGCGACGGGACATCTAAGCGGCGCAAAATCGTGATGAAAAGGCGCTTCCAATTACAAAACAAGATGAGGATTTCCAATTGATGATCCAATGCGCCTTGACTAAAGTGCCATCAAGCCTTCAACTAATGCGAATTTCAGAGGATATCCACGCCTTGAAGTGATGCGCTACAATGATGCGAATTTAGAGGATCCAAATGCCTCAAACCAATGCGCTATCACTAGAAGATTTCAACCCCTTGGAGTGATGCGCCCAAAGCACAAATGTTTATGTTTTGAAAGAACATTCATCCAAAGCGCCTAAGTCAAGTGGATCAAAGCAAATTTCAGAGGACTTCAACATGCCTATCCAATGCGAAAATCCAAAGGATTCTAATATGATGATCCAATCCGCCAAAACCCAGGAAGGAAGATCTTTTGCGCTTGATAGAAGGTTTCAAAGCAAATTTCAGAGGATTTCAAATTCTCAACCAATGCGAAAATCTTAGACCTCCAACCAAGGTCAAATTCAAAGGTTAAATCTTAGAGCCAATTTTAGAAGATTTCAAAGCTCTTATCCAAAGAGCCATCATTAAGGATGATTTCGAAGCCTTCATCCAAAGCGCTAAAGGTGGAAGAAGGTAGGGGAATTCAAAAATAAATCAAGTACACTAAATCCTAGAAGATTTCAAATGGGTCATCTAATGCGCCTAAGTCATGAAGATTCCAACGTGGGCAAGTAATGCGCCACTTCAAAGGATCCTTTGTCCTTCAACCAATGTATCCAAAGAAGAAGAAATCGAAGGTGTCAACCGGAGCGCTCAATCTAAGTTGTCAAAACCTTGATCCATTTTGCAAAAGCTAGAGGAATTCAAATTGCTTAACCAATGCGCCAAAGGTGGAAGGAAGTAAGAGATTTCAAAAAAAACGCCAACTTGAAGAGGATTTTGATGAGGAATTCTCCTTCTTGAAGCAATGCGCCAAGGAGAAAGAAAAATGTTGGGTGTCAAGGTGTGGGTTTTTGATGATTCTAGAGGATTTTAAATCTTTAACCAATGCAAATTTTAGAGGAAATCACACCCTTCATCCAATGCGACCTAAGGTGAAGGAGGGGTTTTGTTACATTAAGGGTTTTTAGAGGATCTCAATCCCTTGGTCCAATGCGCCTAAGAAGGAGGTGATTCTTTTCAAATTTTAAGGCATACTTATCGGAGAATTCCACACCTTGAAGTGATGCACCAAAATAAATAAAATTCCAGAGGATTTTGACACCTTGAAGTAATGCGCCTAGGTTATAGGGTTTCAAGATTCAAGTGCCATTTTGATGAGGAATTCATTTTCTCTATCTAATGCGCCACCCTTTCAAGGAGATGTTGAGATACCAAATTGATGCGAAAGAGGTTTAGTTTCAACATGCTTATCTAATGCGAAATCTAGAAGAAATCAAAACTTGATCTAAAGCGCTTAGAGGAAGAGGATTCGAAAGGTATGAACTAGTGCGCCAATCTAGAAGACCCTCATCTACTCCGCAAATAGCAAGAGGATCTCTAACCCCTCAACCGGTGCGCCAGACAAGAAGAAAATCAAGAGGATTTCGAAATCCTTATCCAACGAAATCCTTATCCAATGCGACTTATCTAGTGCATCAATTCTAGGAGAAACTAAAACCTTTGTCTAAAGCGCTACCTTATGAAGGGAAGTAAAGTCAAATGTTGAAGGCAAACTTTAGAGGCTTATCAAGGAGTGAAAAATAGTGATTTAGAGTGAAATTTTAAGCAAAGATCTAATTTGGCATCTAATACGCTTGGCTTGGAAATGCATGAAGTGATTCTTATACGTTATAAATCAAGTATGATCAAGGAATTGATGTTATTTCTTTCTTTGTGTTGCAGGAGCTAAAGGCTGGAAACACTTTCATGTAGGAAGGAAAGTCAGGAAGCAGTGTTCAAGAAGAAGGCATCATAAGCTGCTCAAAGTGATCACTTCAAGCATCATGTCGCTGCTTCAAAGGAACCTTTCATCATCCTTGTGTTGGAATTCTTCATCAAGTGGCATCAAGTTAAGATTGTCTAGAAGACATCCATCCGAACGACATCATCTTCATCAAGACTTTCTAAGACATCCAATCTACTTCAAGTTCCTTCGAGCTTCAAGATCATCTTCAAGGAAGCATTTCATCAACTACATCATGATCATCAAGAGCAAGTGTTTGAATCACTTTCACCTTGCAGAGGGAACACCACTACAAAGGATCATACCTCAAGTCTCTACATCAATGATATCATGTTAGATCACATCAAGTTCAAGTATACTTCATCAATGGCATCATCAAGCAATGCACTTCATCCATCCAAGTTTCAAGACTCTACAATTTTCAAGTCCAAGAAATCTCCTACTCTTACATGAAGGAAGCATCATCATCATCATATCTCTACTCTACTCTCTTCAAGAGGATGCATCCAAAGAAGATCATTCATAGCTACATCCTACAAGAAGAAGAACCATTGCAAAGTTAGTCAAGCAAAGCAACAAGTATCATATATCCAGTCTACAAGAAGAACGAATAAGGCAAGATCTACAAGATGTGTTCCTAAACATACAAGTTCAAGCAATCACATTGAATACATCATTACAAGTTGATACAATTTTCAAAGTATGCTGAAGTGGCATCTAGGTGGCGAGTACACATCATTCAATTTTGATTAGCCGCATTATTTTAAATGCATTAAATGTATCATTTAATGAAAGAAGCCAAAGGGATTCCTATGTGGAGGAATATTTTAAATGCTTTTGCCTTACTTTATCACATTGGAAAACGTGCTTTCATTGCCTCTCTCTTTTATGCTAAAAATAGCAAATTGTTGTAACTACCTGTGAGGTGGCACGATCTAGACCCTTGGCTATCAAATTGATCTCAGCCATTCATTGTAAAACTGAACACTATATAAAGGCCTTGTTGCCTCATTTGTAATTCAGTAGATCATTAGTAGTAGACTAGAGAGTAGATTTTAGAAGTAGAAATGAAGAGACTCTTGAAATTCTCTGAGAGGTCTTGAAATTGTTGTAAATATTTCTCAAGGTTAATGCAAAGACATTGGAGCTACTTGTTTGGTGTTAAGTGTTATCTTGTGGAATCACATGATTTCTTGTATCTTAATGAAGTGGAGAGATGTTTCAAAGTAGATTAAAAGTAGAGTAGAAGCTCTTTGATGTAATGTATGTTGTATTTGAATATTTGATCAACTCCTAGCTCATGCTTTTAACATTCATCGCTGGTGAAGTGTTGTGTAAAGCTAGTCTGAGCCTCATTTGCTTAAGTTCGATTGTGGATGCTTATTTGAGCTGCGCCGTTTAATGGGTGCTTGTATAAGTCTTCATGATTTGAAAACCATTCGCGTAACCTTAGGAGATTGCACCAACTCCATGTAGTTGTAGGCATCCTTGGCGAAGTGGAGTTAGGTTAAATCAGGGAGTTTGTCTGTTCAATCCATCATCATTGCTTCATTGACCTTAGATTAGTTTTCCTAAACCCTTACCTTTTTCACTTTTCTTCATTATTGAAACCTTGTACATACATCATCCACACTGAAAGGAGGAACAAGCTGGATGAAAGGAGAAGAGTCTGCGTAAGTCCCTTTGTGTTTAACAGCAAAATCATACTTAGTCACTGAGCTATCTCTTACAAAATCATCAGAAAGGAACCTTGGAGTCATCTTGTTTGATCACATAGTTCAGCATTCGAGAGACTTTGCTCAAGAGGGAGTCAGATACTTTGTATTTCACTCTAATTGTTGACTTGTCCAAAAAAATCATCAACACGTATGATGAAGGAACTGAAGGCCAACAAGGAAACAACTAAAGAGGGCCGAGAGTTATGGTGCACTGACTGCAATGGAGGACATATAAAAGCAAATTGTCTAAAGAAATTATTTTGTGATATCTACCAAGTAATGGGACATTCAGTCAAGGAATGCCCATTTAATCTGAAAGCAAGAAGTACATAGGTGCTCTTCACACAAGGAGAGCCGTCAACTTGCCAACCACACCACCGAAACCTCAGAACAATTCCAGTGCATCCCTTGGAGGTTATCGGAATAACAGGAGTAGTAACAATAACAATAGCCCGAGAAACAAAATACAGTACAACAGCAAGGGAGGGCCCATGATACAGTGTAGAAAGTGTAATGAATGGGGCCACTTTGCCCGAGAATGTCAGAATGGTCAAAACCTCGAGGGAAGACTATGCAAGTGGTGCGGACCAGGCGACCACGAAGATAACGACAGCCCGAAGCAGAAAGGCATCAACATGCTGAATGTGGAAGAGCATAATCAAGTATTGATGATCATTACCAGAGCACAAGCAAAGAAGGCCATCTACCCGTATCCACTTACAGAAAAATAGAGAATGAAAGAAGCAAAAGCAGAGGTGGAGCGGACGATGATGAAGGAAAACAAGATTGCTCTGGATATCCCAAAAACTTCTCGGCAAGCACAGGCTGAGAGTAATATTGTACGACAGATACTCCAAACAACCGTATCGATCAAGGTAACGTATCTTCTCCGTACTATGCCACAAATCAGGATGGCAATAACATAGTCAGTGACAATCAACAACAAGAGGATGGCCAAAGGAAACAAAATAACCACTACCAGGTGAACAAACCGTCGACCCTATGTTGTTGACAGTGAACATCGGGAAGAAACCAGCAATCATACAGATGGAGATTGGAGGGAAGATATTGGCAAACACGATCGTCGATGGGGGCTCAGCAGTTAACGTACTAACCGAAGATACATGGAGAAGTTTCGGAAAACCCACACTAGATAGCCACCAACCTTCCAGTTAGTAGGTACCAACCAACATGGCATCAAGTCATTGAGGACATTAATGGCACAGAAAATGACTAAGCACACAACCATTCCTATTGAACTTCGTAGTCATTCCAGTAGTGAAAAAAGCATATGACGCCTTACTAGGAAGAGGATGGCTCGTGGCAGCAAAAGTCGATCACAACTGGAAGAGAAATACATTGTCCATAGAGAACAACAGAAAGAAGTACGTGATCGACTTAATAAATCAAACAGTGAGTGAAGAGTTAGCATTGTCAGACTCAGAAGGTGAAGAAGGAAACAAAATGGAAGGAGAAAGAGAAACTATAGAGCCAAATGAAGAAGGTATTCTGGACCTCCATGAATGTTCGGAGGACGAGACCAACTCACTGAGCAGGCTATTCCGCTGGCAAATGGAGGACTACGAGGTGTTTCAGTGGGATTGCAATATGTTACAAATCAAAGAAAAGGAGGGAGAAGAAGAGACAGTGTCGACAAGTCAAAACTTTCCGCCAAAATACAGGGAATACAAAGAGGGAGTGGCCAGGATAGACGAGACCCCAACACACCACTTTGAAAAAGATAAAATGATAAAGTACAAGGAGCCTAATATAAAGAAAGTAAATTTGGGGGAGGAGGATAATCCTCGTATGATCCTGGTAGGAGATGACTGGAATCCCGTGCTGAAAGCAGCAACATTTAAAACATTTATAGAATACAAGGACATCTTTGCATGGACGTACAAAGATTTGAAAGGCGTACCTCTAGAGTTATGTGTACACCGGATTCCACTAGTACCAGGAGCACAGCCAGTAAGGAAGAGGCCATACCAAATGAACAAAAACTACGCAGCAAAAGTCCAAGAAGAAATTGAGAAGATGTTGGAGGCATGGATCATATTCAAGGTGGAAGTAAGCGACTGGGTGTCGCCAATTGTAATATCAATAAAGAAATAATCTAGACAGATTCACATATGCGTAGACTTCTGATGCCTAAATGCAGTAACAATAAAGGACCCATTCACTGATTCAATACTGGAAGAAGTCGCAGGGCATGAGATGTATTCATTCATGGACGGGTTCTCGAGGTACAATCAAATCAGTATAGCCGAAGAAGATAAACTAAAGACAACATTTGTAGTCGAGGACGGAATATATGTGTACAATAGAATGCCATTTGGGCTATGCAATGCACGAGCGACCTTCTAGAGAATAATCTAACATATCTTCGATAAGATGTCGACGAGAAACTTCAAAGCCTTTCTGGATGACTGGTCTATTTTTAGTGATGAACAAAAACACCTGAAGGCACTGCAGAAGTGTATGGAATGATGCAGGGCAGCACGGTTGGCACTCAACCCAAAGAAGTGTCGGTTCATGGTACCCCAAGCGAAATTACTGGGTCACATAGTCTATAAGGCTGGATTGAAGACAGACCCCAACAAAATCCGGGTGATCAAACAAATGGAACCACCCGTAAACATCACAGGAGTAAAATCATTTCTTGGACATGTAGGATGTTATAGAAGATTCATCAAGAACTTTGCCCAAATTGCATACCTGCTAGAGATACTGACAAGAAAGGGGCAAGTGTTCGAATGGACAGAAGTACAAGAAGCAGCCTTCAAAGATCTAAAGGAAGGCCTAATAAGCTCACCAATACTGGCATACCCAGACTAGGATAAAGAATTTCATGTCCATGTAAACGCTTCCAACTATGCAATCAGAGCAATACTGGCACAAGTGGGCATACAAGAACTGGACCACCCTGTGTTCTTCACCAGTCGACTATCATCTAAGGCAGAAAGAAACTATAGCAACAGAGAGGGAGGCACTAGGAATGGTGTACTCCGTGCAAAAATCCAGACACTACTTACTAGCGACACCATTCACATTCTATGTGGATCATCAAGCACTCATGTATTTGGTGAACAAACCTATCATCTAGGGAAGGGTAAGCAGATGGCTCTTACTCCTACAAGAATTCACATTCACTATCATAGTACGCCCAGGAAAGAGCCATGTTATTGCCGATCAGCTATCGAGAATTCGATCTAGCGAGCCACCGGAGGGTGTGAATGAAGATTTTCGGGATGTGCACTTGTTTCAAATTGCAGCACTACCTCCATGGTACGAGAAGATTGGAGAGCACTTGTCAACATCTTTCCCAAAGGATATGCCACCTGCCGAACGATGGAAGATAGCATTGAAGAGTAAAACATTCCAACTAATCAACAACTTACTATACAAGATGGGACCGGACCAAATACTCCGATGATGTGTTATGGAGGAAGAGATCCCTAGCGTACCATAGGAAGCACACGAAGGATTCACAGGGGGACATATGGGACCCGATGCAACAACACGAAAAGTCTTGTTGGCAGGGCTCTAGTGGCTTGTTGTGACGTCTTCACACATCACCCCATTGCAAATGGGGACCCCCTCTTTTTTTTGCTTTCTGTCGTTGCTTTGCTTTAGGGTTTAGGTTTTCTTTGAGCTTGTAAGGTTTTGGTAGTGTTGTTTTACCCAAGTCTCGATATATTCTGGCTAAAGAATTTGTATCTTCCCATCCTAATGCATATCCTGAGATCCTGAAAATTGACTAAGTCTGGAATCCTGATGTTCTGAGATCCTGAAAATTGACTAAGTCTGAAATCTGGTGGATCCTCAAAAATCTAGAATCTGCATGTTAAATGCCATGGATCTAAGACCTATCTCAAACATCCTGGAAGTATATTTCAAAATATTTAAAGTATATGAATATCTGAGCATATACTTAAATATATTTTCAAATATACTTCCATCCAGGACATGTCAAAATCGAGCGAAAAATGTTGAAGTCTTGGACTTTGGGCAGAAATTGTTCTGCACCTTGCAATATCCGCCCTCCCAACATGGAAACTGTTCTGCCTCTTGCAATTTGCGCTCAAGAAGAACTTGTGAAAATTTGGCTAAGTAGAGTGGATCCCAAAACGAAGGAAAATGTTCTAGACCTTGCATTTTGCGCTTGGGAGTTGAGTGTCAAAATGAAGGAAAATGCTCTGCCTCAAGGAATTTCCGCCCTAGCTAGAGAGTGAGTTTGAGGGTGCAAAATGTTCTGCCTCATGCAATATGCGCCCTAGATTAAAGGTCTCCATTTTCGAATGCATGATTGCCTTAGACAAATTCTCGAGAATACTTGCAAAGAATATGACAAATTGCTTTGTGGAGTTGGAAGAAAGTTGGAGTTTGATGAATTGTTGAAGTAGCAAAATGGAGGAAATTGTTCTACACCCTTCAAAATCCGCCCTCCCTAGTTGCAAATTGTTCTCAAGCCTACAACATGCACCCTAGGAATTTCATGATAAATGCATGAAGTGCAAAGGATGTTGAAACTCAATCCATGTTTAAGGCAATGAAGGAAGTCCAAGGTAGAAGATTCACTCAACATTTGAAATTTGAAGGAAAAACCTAAGTAGCAAAATGAAGGAAAATATTTTGCACCTTTCAAAAGCCGCCCAACTTGGAGTGCAAAATGTTCTAGAGCATGCAATTTCCGCCCAAGCTTGTAACAAGTAATTTTGGCGAAGTGTTTGAAAGATGAAGGTCATGATCGAATGCAAAATGGGGAAAATGTTCTGCCCCTTGCATTTTGCGCCCTAGTTGGAGATGAGTTGCAAAGTGAGGAAATTGTTCTAGAACCTACAATTTGCGCCCAAGGTGAAAATGTGCAAAATTTGACTAAGTCTGGGAAATGGAAAGGTGGAAAATGTTCTCCCAAGTGGAATTTGCGCCCTACCTAGAGGATGATGCAAAATGTGCAAAATGTTCTAGAGCATGCAATTTCTGCCCAAGCTTGTAACAAGGAAATTTAGCTAAGTATGAAACATCTTGGGAAGTTCAACCTTGTTTTGAAAGTTCAAGTGAAGGTCATGATAGAATACCAAAATAGGGAAAATGTTCTGCCCCTTGCATTTTGCACTTTAGCTAGGAGACTTGGAAATAGTGGAAAATGTTCTACCTCTTGCAATTTCCGCCCTAGAAGGAACAAGGAAATTTGACTAAGTATGAAACATTCAAGAAATCATCCTTGTTTTGAAAATTCAAAGTGAAAGTCATGATTGAGTTGAAAATGGAGGAAAATGTTCTACCCCTTTCAAAATCCGCCCATCCTAGAGCGCATAATGTTCTACTCCATGCAATATCCGCCCTCCCAAGATGCAAATTGTTCTGTCTCATGCAATTTGCGCCCTTCTAGAGGAGGATCTTTGCACTTGGAAAAACATCCCATTCTTGCAAGTTGATACAATTTTATGAGGATTTAGTGCAAGGAACTTGGAAGAAATTTACTAAGGGTGTTAAGTGTGGAAGTGTTAAAAGGTGGAAAATGTTCTCGAGCATGCAAAATCCGCCCTACAACGGAGGAAATTGTTCTACTCCATGCAATTTCCGCCCCAGATAGTCACGAAGAAGATGAACTAAGTGAGAAGTATCTTGAAGACTCCAATGTTTGTCAAAGGTTGATACAAGGTGGAAGTTTACAAAATTGCCTAAGTATTGAAGGGAGATTGCCAAATCAGAAAATTTCACTCATTACAAATGCAAAATTGAATGTAAGATCATTAAAATTGAAGGAGAATTTACCAAAGAAGAAATGAAACTTGAAGCAGAGAACAAGAAAAATTCTTAGTATTGAAGTTGCAAAATGGGAAAATGTTCTAGAGCTTGCATTTTGCGCCCTAGAAGGGCGCATATTCCATGGACCAGAACAATTTCCACGTTTTGAAAGTTTTCATGAAAAACCACTTTGCATTGTTGAATAAGTTGGCTTAAATTGAAAATTGTTTGATGAATATATGGAAATTGTTTTATTTGTCCCACATTCGTAAGGAAGGTGAATTTAGTGGTAAAATTCCTTTATATCATGTATCATGTTGATGTACTAACTTGAGGTATTTTGCTTGTAGGTTTGCAATGTATGCGGTGAATGTTGAAGGAGAGCGAGATCAAGTGAAAGATCGAATTATGTGGAGGCAAGCCATCTAGAGGGTCGAAGTGTCATCAAGTTGATTCACCTTGCTCCAAAGAAGGCGACATCACCAGAATGGAGGAAGAATATTGCATCATCAAGTTTGCCATCATCCAAGCATCCAGAAGATCATTCCACCTGCATGTTCAAGAATCTAGCATCATGAGAGGAACATTCGTCCAAAAATCCATTTCCAGGAATTCGTTTGCATCTTGAAGATCCAGAGTTATCTATTCCATGAGCCATCTACATCCATCATGAAGTCTACTCCAAGAATTCGCGCATAAAACATCTACTTCATGCACCATTCAGAGTTAAAATCCTGCACAAGAATGAGAACGTCACAAGATGAGAAATGAGCAAGTTTATCAAGAAATCCATGAATTACATTCAAACTACAAAAATGTCAACACAACAACAACAAGAAATCCAAAATCCCAAATTTGCAAGTTCAAAAGATGCAAAGTTCCAAAGGTGAAAATCCAAGTTCAAAGACTATTCCATGAAAGATGATACAATTTGGGAAGTTGTTCCAGGCAGTGTGAACACATTGAAGATTAAATTGGTTCACTCAATGTTGAGGTGGCATGTGCACGCCATGGATCCAATCACACTCCGCCACTTCACCCATCTAAGTCCGACACATGTACATCAAGCAAGAGCCAAAGAGGGTGCCCATGTGGAAGATGCTCTAAAGATTCCATTTCATGCTTATCGCATTGGGAAATGTGCCTTCATTGCCTCTCTTGTATTATAAAAATAGCAACTTTTGTAATAAGTTGTCTTGTTGTCTTCATCTGGGCCGTTGATTCACAAATCAATCTGGGCCATTCATTGTAATTCTTGAGCTCTATATAAAGCTCACTTCTCTCATTTGTAAGGGGATACATTAGGATATTAGAAGTAGGAAGAATAGCGAGTAGAGTAGAGGAGGCTTCTTAATATCATTGAAGAGACATTGAAATTGTTGTAAAAATACTTCCAAGATCAATACAAGCTCATTGTTGGTTGTTTCATGGTGATTTTGTGTGGTTGCGGAATGTTAACATGGTTTCTAATTTCTTGGATGTGATGGGGAGATGTTTCCAAGTAGAGTAGAATTAGACTAGAAGTTCACTGATATGATGGATTTATGTTGAGATATTTGATGAATTCCTTTATGTTCATACTTTTTGTGACTTGTGGCTTGCAATTCACAGTGCAAAGTTAGTCTAAACCTTCATGTGCTTTAGTTTGATTGTGAATGTTCATTCAAGTTGCGCCAGCTGTGGGTATTTGGATGCATGTTTGTAGTTTGAAAATCCTTCATTTCCCTTTGAAGATTGCACTAGCTTCGTGTAGTTGTTGCTCGCATGGTGAAGCGAGGCTTGGTTCAAGGAGTTTGTCTATTGAAACATCATCTATCACTTCATTGTCCTTAGATTAGCTTTCTTAACCCTTGCCTTTTGTATTTTCTTTTTGTACCCAGTCGGAAGAAATTCCATTTCATAAGGAAGAAGTAACACATTTGAGTGGAGTAAGGAGCATATTCAGCGTAAGTCCCTTTGTGAGTTTTCAGCAAATCACATCAACTACTAAGTCTATCCATAGCAAAACATGAATAAGGAACCTTGGAGTTGTCTCGATTGATCACATTGTTTAGCATTCGAGAGACTTTGTTCAAGCGAGGATAGAATACTTAGTATTTTATTCTAAGTTTGCATGTGCAAGAAAAACACATCAACATGGCCTGCAGTGCATACTGACGCACGACAATGGGTGGTAGGATGTGACACGTGTCAGAGGGTTGGCAAACCCCTCAAGAGAGATTTCATGCCACTCTTTCCCTCACAGCCACAAGAACTGTTTGAACGATGGGGGTTAGATTTTATTGGACCATTGAAGGTGAGCCACCTACACAGATGCAAGTATGTCGTTGTTGCCACAGAATACTTAACAAAATGGGTAGAGGCTCGGGCACTACCAGATAATACCACACTTAGTACGGCTAGATTCATATATGAACAGATTGTTACAAGGTATGGAATCCCGATTCAAATTACTAGTGATAGAGGAGGTCATTTTGTCAATCGTGCCATCTGATTGATGACGACAGAATTCAAGATCATGCACAATTTCTCTAGTCCGTACTACCCCAGAGCTAATGGTCAAGCAGAATCCACTAATAAGGTACTTGTCTCTATCATTCACAAGTCTTGTGGTATCGAGGAGGCAAACTGGGAAGAAAGACTACCGGCAGTACTATGGGCATACCGTACTACGTACAAGGTGACCACTAAACATACACCCTTCCAACTCATGTACGGTCAAGAAACATACCGGTGGAATACTTGGTGCCAAGTTTGAGAATAGAAGTCAAGAATAGACTTGGGGATACAGAGAGTTTGAAGGAAAGGCTATTTCAGTTGAACAAATTGGATGAACGATAAGTAATGGCACAATGGGCGACTGAGACAATGCAGAAGCGGAGAAAGTACTCGCATGACAGATACCTACGACGGGTAAACTTCCAACCAAGATAGTTAGTTTTGAAGTATAACGGTCGCAACGAACTGAAGCGAGGCAAGTTTAAAATGAGGTGGTTGGGACCATTTAGGATCCACGAAGTAAAAGAGAACGGAGCAATACAGTTAGAAAGGTTGGACAGAAGAGTGCTAAAGGATCCTATCAACGGGTCGAAATTGAAGATTTATAAGGAGAGAAGGGAAGAACCTTTACAAATAAACATGTTGGGATACGCAGTAAAGAACCAATCTGTGCAAGCGGAGACATCAAATGAGGCAACAAATAAGATTGATGGAATGCGTTTCGCAAGCACACAATTTGAACCTATGATTGGGTTCTTTGGACCGAGAACATTACAAATTGGAGCACGTGAAGGTGTAGTCAATGATGATAATGGTCTATGGGCAGATGAAGACAATCAGGACGAAGGGGAGAAAGCATGGATACAATGGACAAAAGAATGTAATAAGGTACGAGATAAGTTTGAAGTTTTGTTGCCTAAGGAAGTGAGAACTCCAATTAGAAAGTATCTAGCCGAAAGCATGTTTATCATCGAATGATCTCCATATTGTGATGAAATCTGGGAACTTAGAATGAAAAACCAGTTAGATGGAGTTCAACATACACAGCTCCCGAGGAGTCGAATATGGAAAGCCAAGTACAGAAGCAAGAACATCAAAATGAATGCCGACGGTAAAACATTCCAATGGGTTCAGGAACCTATGGGCTGGAATCTGAAGAGCATTAAAGATAAAAATACGACATTTGATCGGATCTGGGAGTTGGAAGAAATCGATCAATGTTGTTCCAATGATTGTTTGCGACAGAAAGGATTCATAAACTACATTTTCCGGAACATGACACAAATCGAGATTTTGGAGGACAAGGAAACCACCCCGAAGCCTGCCAGGTCAAGTTAACAAAAATTAGACTAAGTATGAAGAAAAAATTTTAAATTTTAAATTTAAAAAAAAAAAAAAAGGAAGAAACCTAAGCCGTACGACCTAAGTCATACGCCCCCACCCTCACCGTACTATAAAAACCGTAAGACCCAACATTTCAACAGCCACGACGGAGAAAAGGAGAACAAGGTCATTCAGATGCACCATTCTAAAAAGGTCGTACAATTTCACCAGAGAGGCTGTACGACTCACAAACCGAAGAGAGTTTGCATTGACGTACGGTGGACATTTCGCAGCTGAAGGAAGTGAAGGAAACCGTACGATTGGGAAGGAGAAATCGACATGAGATAGAAAATCAGGCCGTACGACTTGCTGAAAAGAGAGCTCTCAGTAAGTTGTACGACTCATGAGGAAAATCCTTTGTAAGTCTTGTCGTACACTAAAGGAGCTAATGTTGTGCAGAAAGTCGTACAATTGCAAAGTCATCATCCAGGTTATATGATACTCTTATTTTCAGGCCGTACGTTTCCCTTGTCTAGTCGTATGAACTTCTCACCTATCAATCGTACGAGTTATATTGCTGTGTACAAAGTTGCAAAGACCTAATCAAGGATAAGTTGAGTCGTACATTGCCAGAGGATAATTACAGTTATAGTAACGGGTTTTTTTCAGCCTACAAATACTAGTGCCGAGGATTGCAGAGAAAGTGTAGAATGGAAAAAGGAAAGAAAATTTCACACTTCAGGCCGAAGATTGCATCAAGCAAAAAGCAGAAAATGAGTAAGGACACGAGCAGATGCCATCATGTGAGAAAGCTTGACAGGCAACGAATGTAAACAATGGTGGAAGACTACCGACGACAACCATGTGTTGAAGATTGCATTACAGCATGCTCACGTAGACAAGGCCATACTTTTGCCATTTTTCAATGCCCGAGAGTTCGAACCCTACTTGAAGGCAATGGTAGAAAATTACTATAGGCATTCGCACAAGTCAGTGCTTGATTACAGGGGGTGTACAGTGACCGTATCATTTTGGCCGCAAGACTTTGCAAGAGTGATGGGCATTCCGGCAATAGGGTTTGGCATGAATAAACTAGGACGAATGAGCCAACAACACAAAAAGGCACTGGTCCGGCGAGTATGTAAGAGTGACCTCACACAGCAAGAAAAGGATAGCATTTGGGGTTCAAGGAATTGAGGGTTAAGAAAAAAATTTCTGGCAACACCCGAATGGAAGTGCATCCTCGACGTAATGAAATGCAGACTAACAGGGGCCAACCGAGCATCAGACGTATCAATATGGATGGTGGAGTATATGATAGGACTCAGCAATGGCAAAGTATACAATTGGGCAAGGCTCCTCTCAGAACAGATTAGAGAGTTCCTGACACAGTCACACAAAGTTTTTTACATGACACAGCAGGCGATAGCATTATTTCTAGATGCAGTCCGGACATAGGTGCCCACCAACAAGTTGGGCGGATTGCAGCCGCTATCACAGATTGATTCAGGTTGGCCTACGACGTTCTACTAGAGAGAGTTGGATACCACCCAAGAGGAAGAGTCCTCACGACGACCAAGAAAAAGGAAACAAAAAGACACAACAATGGAGAGTAAGGAAGAAGAGGACGAGGAACCAAGTGAAGAGTGCTTCAACATCTGTAGAGGAAGTTGCAACAACAGGGGATGTTCATGAGGTAGGAGTATCACTTGCAGAGGCTACAGATACTGCACAAGAAATGGAGGTACAAGAAACAATTTTCGTGCCAATCTTACGACCTACCACTTTTACCTTACCGACACCCACACAGTTGCAGACTACACCCGCATAGCCACCTATAGAGACAGAGAGCACACATGTACAGCCAGAGCAGACGCCATCACCACTAGCCCAAGTGGGTACAGCGACATCTTGGGGCACCATTACAAACCCAGTGACGGAGTCATCTACAGCACTACCATCAGTGCCACCAACACCGCCAGGAGGACAAGAAGTGGAACAAATTGACAATTGGTTGAACACAATGGGGCTCACACTTGAGGTGCCAGACTTGGCAAAAGGGCAGGATGAGGGCCTTACACCCTTAGCTGAGAGTGCAGAATTTCAACAGAGCTTTGTTCTAGGGGATGGTAACCAGCCAGACGGTTCACCACAGCCCTTACCTACCATTCACGAGACTAGGGGGCCATCACAGCAGTCTCTCACAGGAGTAGCGAGCTCACCCCCACATAACCCATCTGACGAGGAGGAAGATTGGGATGGCCTAGACGGTTTGACATTCACTATGTCCAAACTTGAAGCCTCAAATCCATTAGGGACAGTGCAAAGATATATAGAGGATCTCCAGAATGTAGCAGTGGTAATGCAGGAAGTAGGAGAAATCTCTAAACAACTCAGGATTCGTAGATCACATCTAGTAGCCCAAGAGGTACAGAGAATTCTTGCATTCATCTAGGTGGGATGCGAACAAGAGTTTGCACGTTGCTTCACCACTAAAGGATGGCCCGATTATGAGGATTGCAGGAGGATGCTTAATGCATGGCGAGGAGCATGGCCAATGGTTGGAGGACGAGATGGCCAAGTTATAGAGATCAAGAGGGCTTTCAAAGATGTGTTTTATCAAATGAAATTACACAACGCGTCAACACTAGGCCAATAAGAAGAAAAGGAGAAGGCTCTCCAATAGGTACAGAAATTGAGGGAGGAATTATTATAGAACATGAAAAAATTTCAGGACTAGTTAGCCCAGCAGACTCATATCACTAATACGGAGAGAGCAGGAGCATCAGCCTTGAAGGCTAAGCTATCAGAAGTAGAAAATAGTGCCGCTGAAAAGACAAAGGAGATGAAAGAGAAAATGAGGGAAATGGAGCAAAAAATGAAGGATATGGAGATTCAGTTTGCAACCAAAGGAGGAGAGGTGGTTCAAGCCAAATCTTAGGTATTGGAGGCAGCCCACATGGTCAAAGCAGCAAGGGAACGAGAGATCATGGCACAACGTCAATTGCCCCAGGAGCGGCATTCACCCACCCCAACTTCCTCAACTCATCCAGGGACACCCACACCACCCCCTTCTTCTTAGTAGCTTAATTTGTTAGTTATTTTGATGTGATGTCATCTAGAAGACGACTAATTTTGTGGGAGGGATGATGTAGGCGATCATAGTTGTAGTCGGTCATTTGTCAGCCAAATTATAAGTGTTAAATAATAATAATTGTAAAATTTAGGAGTGTTAGCGGGAACCGTCCTGACGGTTGGTTGGATAGTTACGTAGTGGTTGCCAACGGTTGGTAATTTCAACTAACCCTGGCAAAGTTATATCTATTGAGTTCACATTTTGTAGTCGGGACATGATAGAATATGAGATGATATGATCTGAAGACATGTATTGTGATGTTATAATTGTCATTATCAATGGATGAATACAATGCCTTTTTCTGTGCAATGTTGTTATGAATTCATGTTCTATGTTGTGCACTATACTACTACTTTATGATTTTGTTTACTCCATGTTTGTCTGAAACACTACATTTGTAATGTCCCCAATTGGAACAATACTAATTTTACCCTAAAAAATTCAAATCCCACAAGTTTAGGGTTAGTTCCTAGAACAAAATGGTTTGATAGGGTGCCCAAGAAACCCTCTACCTTAGGCCCAAGAGCGGGTGCTTCACCCCTCTTGGCCCCATGTGTCCTCTTGCCATACATATGGGGTGGCATGCCTAGTGATGCATACTATCACCGTTCCCCTTATCAGAACAATTCTGCTTCCTCTTATGATTCAATTAATTTCCATGATGGAAGGTTAGGGGTGCAGCTACAGCAAGGTGTCCCATAAATCATTCCTTCTAAGCCCAAGGGCAGCCTCTCATGCCCCCTTGGCCCACATGTGGCAAGCCTCAGCCATCCACCATGGGGTGGCGTACTTAGAGGATGATCCCAACGCCGTTTCCCCTCATTGTAGGCCCTCCATTTCCCTCATCATAACATTCATACAAGAATCCACATTAATGCATAATAAACTAATCAAACTTCATAGTTGCAAGCAATCATATCAACAATGCATAATGAATTATGATAAAGTGCATGAACTATTAATGTTTTCATAGCAAATTTCACAATAAATAAATAAATAAATATATATATATATAATGATGATCTTGCAATTATATGCATTTATCACTACTTACCACCTGGCATTCATCATAATAGACATAGGGTTAGATACATCATACCAAGTATATTACTCTGGACTTTGTATCCTTGGAGATCTAAGGATTTGTCTTTCTTTCTTCTATGCTATCTGCAGCCCAATGTACTGTTGTATATTTATATTTTAGATTCTTCTTATTTATTCTTCACACATCTTGCACTTTACTCTCCTTTCAAATCTGCATATTTATTCTACTGGTGTATATGATTTGTCTTTATCACTCAACATAATCACTTCACAAATATATATCTGAATTATCCCTCATATCTATTGTTCTTAACCCTTCTTTGTGATTGATATTCCTTAATATATATAACTCTTCTTAAACTCAGAAGATATGTTTCTATGCTGTTACGATCTGATATGTCTGTATATTTCAGACTCAGAATTTTATTAGATTTATATCTCCTTGCCTTTATCAATTCCTTCTTCAGCTTCATTTACAATCAGGCCTCATTTCTTATATTCAGAAATGTCCCTTTTCATCTGTGTATTCCAATCAGATATTATTTTTATATACTGAAATATATCTTCCTTGTTGCAGATTTTAAAAGACTCCCAACTGCTCTATATTCCGTTAATATTTTTTCACTTTGATTCACCATTTGATCTTCTTTTTATATAGTCATAGTCCTCTTGAAAATATATGACTACTCTTAAGAGATACACCCTTTCACAAAAGACATACCTTCTAAAGATTCCTTGCACCTTTTTATAAATTAATTGCTATCTTTAAAAGCAATTATTTCTTATTAATTATAATCGCTGCCCTCCCAAGGTAGTTTGCTGCCAACTGTTCTTTTATGCATCGCACCCCTATAAGAATCGCCGATGTCTTTTTTTTTGGGTATCCTCTTAAGTATTACATACATTTCCTTTATAGGTATTTAAATAAGACCAAAGTCTTTTTGTAATTATATCTATATACTAAGTTACCGAATCTCCCCCCTTGCCCTGGCGATTCTAGGTACAGTCCATACCGGAATCTGGTACGGCCCGGAATCCCTATGGATTCGGCCAGGGTTCCGCCATCTGCACTTTGAGCCGTTTCTGGGTGATTGTTAATGATTCCTCCCGTTTTTGACTTCTTCATTTGAAAAAATGGAAGAGTTTTTAAAATCTGCTCTAGATTTTGTTAACCTAAAAGTTAAAAGTAAAAACGGAAAACCTGCAAAATCTAACGCTCGCGTGAGGAAGGCACACCCGCGTGAGAAAGGAAGGAACACCTGCATGAAGGGTTCACAGGTATGTGGAATACATTATGATGATCTGGTGTTTGGAGTCCCTACACTTGAAATGATGAATATTTTGCAATCGGCTGCAAAATGAGAAGAACAGCATTAGTTTTCTGTGCACGCAACCATTTTTTTTGGGCCACGCGGTTGCAGTGCATGAGTGACATACGGTTGCAGAATGAGAAGAACAACATTAGTTTCCTGTGCTCGGAAGTGTCTCATGCCGTAAAAAGAATTCACACCGGAAATTTTCGAAACTCGTCGGTTGTTCCTATTGGTGTATTCCTTGAACCTTCTATGGTGTGTTACAAAATCGATGTTGTTCATTATACAGAGGAGACGAAGGGTCCTTAAATAGAATTACAAAGACGATGTTTCTAAAAGAAACAATCGTTAACAAGAGACGAAGTTAGAAACTACTGGATGACCATTAATAATATAAATAGAAAGATATTATTCTAATACCCTCCCTTAATGGTCATCATTCTAACTACCCAAAGAGATAACAGAGAAGGCTGCCTCCTTCTCAGAACGCTTCTTTAACAAAAGACAAGAGCCTGCCACTGACTCTGCCACTTGAGATGAATCTGCCACCAACCATCCCAGAAATTGCAGAACTTCTGGAAATAACCAAAAACAACAACAACCGTCCAACCTGATGTTGGAGAACTGTCCCTCCCTGTAACCAGAGACACACTGAGAACAGCTGCCACGATTTTGAGGAAAAATTGGCAAACCCTCCAAACTTTTGCAGATGAGCATGACACTCCAAAACAGACTGCAAGAAGTCAGCTGTGCAGATATTCGCCCCAACAACTCCAGGTGCAACGAAAGCAGACTGCAACAAAGTACGATTTTTGAGGAAAAAATCGCCAAACCCAGGATGCTTACACATGGTATAAACCAAACACGATTTTTGAGGATAAAAATCGATCAAAACCAGACACGATTTTTAAGGTGAAAAATCGATCAAAACCGGACACGATTTTTAAGGTGAAAAATCAATCAAAACCAGACACGGATCAGAATACAAATCATCATTTTTAAGGAAAAAACGGTAAAACCTGTCCAGAAACCAGAGAGCCCTCCTGAATTGCGAAAACCCTAACTAGGGCATACAGGAGCAAACCCTTAATTTTTGAGGAAAAAATTATAAACCCTCCCATGATTTTTCAGGCAAAAAATCAAAAAACCATACAGAATTTTTTAAGGAAAAAAAATTATTAAAACCCACCAAATAATTTTTGAGGACAAAATTATTAAAACCCAGAAACATCAATTACGAGGCACCTAGAAAAAAAAAACAGAGGATTTATTAAAACCCTAGCCAATGATTTGCAGAAACCAGAAAACGCGACCAAAAGAAGGTAGATCGTTGCCTCAGGAAAACAACACAACAATAGAAAGATGACGAGGGTTTGAAACCCTGACGACCAAGGAGGTAGAAACCCGCCGAAGGAGACAAGTCATCTGCCAAGAAATCACGATTTCAAGAAAAACGCGGCCAATAAACTGCCGCGACCAAGAGGAAATCCACGAATGTGTGCTTTCTTAACGGCTTCCAAACACAGAATTACAAGGAACGACCCACAAAAATCGCGATCAGGAACGACCACACTGCAAAAATCGTGAGCAGGAACGGCGACCACAGAAAGCCGAATCCAGAAAAAGGATCCGCGACCAATGCTAGAAATCGCGAACCGTCAGAACACAGAAATCGCGTGTAAAGAGAAAGTCGGAATTCAAAAACGAAAAACCTCCACAGCAAAAATCGCGACCTGAAAGGGTATCCATGATTTGGAAGTTTAAACGTTGATGAAAGGGCCAAATCTGCCGATGAATAAAACGCGATCACAGAAGACGCATTCCAGAAACTCTAAACTCACGCCCCAAACAAGATTCACGACCTTCAAACAATGAAACACGATTTTAGACTGGAGAACAACGACCAGAATCTCCAGAAACCCTGAAGAAAGCCGTTGAGGAAAACATGATCAGAAAACAAAGAGCTCCCCCATAATCCTGAGCCCTCCCGTGAAGGAGTCCGACTCAGATCGGCTCTAATACCATGTTACAAAATTGATGTTGTTCATTATACAGAGGAGACGAAGGCTCCTTAAATACAATTACAAAGCCGATGTTTCTAAAAGAAACAATCGTTAACAAGAGACGAAGTTAGAAACTACTGGATGACCATTAATAACATAAATAGAAAGATATTATTCTAATATGGTGTAGGTGCTATCTATATATTAATATAGATTAAGAATTTAAGATTATAGATTAAAATTTAGTTAAAATATATATACTTACACTATAACTATAGAGGTTTTAAATATTTCAAAGTTCAATTTTTTTATTTAAAGAAATTTTTTTATTATAATTTATTTAATATTATATATACATTTAGTCTTAGTTTTTTTAATTAATATTTAATATTAATATTTATAAAATTTTAAAATTATATAGGTGTAGTAACGTAGTTTCTATTAAACTATTTTAAAATTTAATAATTTATATATTATTAATTATTATTACTATTGTTAAATATTAATTATAGATTCTAGAATGTATTTAAAATTTATTATTCTAGAATCTAAAATGTATTTAAAATATAATATTCTTAATTTAATTCTTGTTTTTAGATTGCAACTAAGTATATATTTATGATTTTTTCTTTTTTGGTACCAACGTACCCAACCCCCAAAAAAATTTATGCCGTACCGGCGTACCCATACCAGTACCCGTACCTGATTCGGCAACTTAGTCTATATATGATAATTATAATAATACTTATATTTATATTATTATTATTTATATTTGTTATTTATAATTATTTTTATATAATATTATTTAAATTGTCAATGTCTATATTTTAATTATATTAAATATAATATATCTTAAAAATAAATATATATTATATTTTAATTATATTAAAGTAATAATATTATTTGATATTATTTATTGAATATTATATTATATATGTTTACTAATACATATACAATTATCATTCAAATTGATGATGATGTTTAAATCTTTGATTTAAACAATGTCTTAACATCGGGACATCACAACATTGCCAGTAAACAATGGGATGAATCTCTTCCATACATTCAGCATTCATATAATAGAGCATTGCATTCTTCTACTAGCAAGTCACCATTTGAAGCATGTTTGGCATATTTGTGTTCTAGTTCACTTGATGTAACTTTTCATAAGCAAAATGAACAAGTAGGGAAAGATAATGAGGTGACTAAAGCATCTAAATTTGATAAGAGGACTAGGCAAATTCAACTCAAGGTAAAAGAACATTTGAAAAGAACACAATAAACTTATAAAGAAAGACATGATTACCATCGAAAGGAACACAAACTCAAAGTGGGAGACAAACTTTGTCTTTCCTTGGGTAAGGAAAGACTTCAAAGGACAAGCAAAAAAAATTAAGCCCTTAAAGTATGAACCCTTCACAATTTTGGATACCATAGGTGAAAATGCATTAACAATTGATCCTCTTCCTTTCGTGAAGATACATTCGGTTGTAAATTGTGAGTATTTGCAACTATATAAGCCCTCTATGCTAGATGAAGATGAAGATGAAGATGAAGAACAAGTACTACCCTTTTTGGAAGACTTGGTTGTGTAAGGAACAACCATACTCCATGAAGATGTTGTACTAGAAAAGAAAACAAGGGAAACAAAAAAGCGTTCAAGAAACTTGGAAGATTGGATTCAAAGATCAAAAAGTAAGCCAAGCCAAGTGGTACTCTAAGGAGAGAGTGCAGAATTCTTTCCTCATTTGATGTCTCATTAAGCTTTTGCAGGACCCAAAGCCTTCCTAAGAAGGGAGGTGTGATATGAAAGTGTAATGTCCACTGTCCTTGTAGGTTTTTATGCCGAAGTTTTTTCCGTTTCTCACCACTGATTGTTTATAGGGTTTGCGTATGGTTTTTGCATATGATATTTGCAATTTAACAATGAAATACAAGGCATGCAACAAAAACCCAGAAAAACTACAATAGATATGCACAAAGTATCGAAGACCCAGCTCATAATATTGCTCAAGATGAATTATAGTTACATACCCATTTCTTTTTCTTCAGCTTTGTACTTTTGTTGTATGTGAACCAGCCAGATAGGCAAGTTTACAATGAAAACGGAGCATGCAACGAAAACTCAAAAAAACTACAATAGCTATGCATGAAATAACAAAGACCCAGTTCATAAAATAGTCCAAAACCAATTATAGTAACATACCCATATCATTTTCTTCAACTTCATAAATCTGATATACATGGGCCAACAATATAGACACTAGAAAAATCATTCCAAACACCAAGATGCAAAAGTCCTTCCTCAAACAATGATCTGCATTAGAGTTTGAAACCCTAGGCTATCAATGACCCCTTGGCTAATGTGCGGCCAGCCTATATGGTTGCTATTGTAGCTAAAACCTTCCAAAATGACTTCAAATCTGTCTTAAATTCCCTGCAATGATCTGCAACCCATATTCTAACTCCTATGCCCAAGGATGAATGACAAGATCTTCAAACGAAACCCCAAAGTGTTGCCAAAGGATATACGGCTAGTCCAGGAAAGTACGGCCAGCAAGGTAGTGCAATAAAAGTCCCAAAAATCACCACAAATCAGCTCAAATCTGCCACTGTAATATTTGTATTGGTCTAATCACCCAAAATCTGAATGATATCTTTATGAAATCTTCACCAAAATGCATTAAATTAAGTCCAATGTGAAGCCCCTAGATGAGACTTCCCACAACGCGCCTGATGTTGTCTTCCCAACACGAAGCAAGTGATTTTACGAAGGATTTCGTCTCAGCAGAACCCTAGATCAGCAAGAAAGTCAAGCTTCAAGCTTCACCACAATGTCTCTTTTTTTTGCAAAGTCAATAGATGCAAATGAAATCTCATTTCCTCCTTTTATTCCTTGACTTTCAATGCCCATGAGGGAATTATTTTATTGATTTTATTTTATTTCATTAAGTCCCATGAGTCCTCATGAAGGGGGGCCATATCCTAGCACACAACTTTAAGTTATGACTTATAACATCATAAAGTTAAGTCACTTTTATAACATCATGTTATAGTCACTTTTTAATTAAACTCCATTTTAGCTCCGAAAATGACCTTTTAAATAAAATAATGAGAATTTGACACACAAGGTCCCTGTTTAATGCATGCATCATTTAAAACATTTCATCCCGGTTCTGATGAGCTATAACACTAAGGTGCTCTTAAAATATTTTAAATAATATTTTAGCAACCTTAGTAAAATAATTAAATAAAGCCATTAATATACTCATTTTGAGGAAACTGTCGGAATGCATCAAAATAGAAATCTGGTTGCACTGGAGTGATCCTGATGAAGAATAATGATGAATGGAGACAACCGAGTGACTTTCTATAAATAGATGCCCTCACCAAGAATCTTGGAGCCCAAACCGAAAGCTGGAAACAACTTCTGAGAGCATCTTATGACTCCTCTAAACCGTCAGAGCTCACCGGTAATATTAATTCACTCCTCTGAACAAGATGACACAGACCCAAAAAGTCAACGACAACTGCACTGCTAGAGACCCCAAAAAGGGGGACATTACAGTCCGCCCTCCCCAAAGATTGCTTGTCCTCAAGCAATGCCATATCAACCTCACAATCATCAAATTGATCCAAACTGAACCCAAGAGTGATCTCGGGGTCCCAAATCAATTTATGGAAATGCCCATCATGTTGTCGCTGCGCTACTCTGGTATAATCACTAGAAGTACCATATGAAATGTGGAATGACCCATCAACACTCCAATGAAGTGATATGCCAAACATACCTCCACCTAGATCCCACATCATCCTATCACCACACATGTCAATCATGGAGAAAGGAAGACATCTCAAAGTACTAATACCCATCCAAACTCCAACACTCGTTGACCTCCCATGAATGTGTAAAAATGTCAACTTAGGTGCAAGAAAATGTATATCGGCTCCTCCAAGGTGGCTAGTGCAAATTAGGACAGCGATTTCACCCATAGGCCATCCTCTAGTGATGAAGAGGTGACAAAACTCTCCTCTCGACTTCAACACAACGGCTGTCCTCCATGTACTTCGTATGAGATTTATGCACCATGAAGTAAAATAATCATCTCTTACCCATATGTGCAAAGAGCCCTCATGTACTAAGGCCGGCATGTCAATGACATCATGCTCACCTTCATCAATGTCGAAACCCAACGGTAACACAGACCCTAGTGTCTCAAAATCAGAAATGGTAACAACATGTCCATACCTAGGCATGTGAACCAATTGAGTCTCAAAAATGTGCTCCTCAAATGCAAGTGCCACCAAACTCGGACATAGGACAGCCTCTAGTACCATCAATGGATCAATAAGATGATAGAGTTGTATCACATTATCACCCAACTCTATAACTTCTCCATGAATGATCAAACTGAAAATCAGACCCATGACCATCCTAAAATTGCTCCTGCTGTCATTGAATGACAAGGCCTCCTGATTATGTAATCAATAAGTGCTGTGGGAATAATCCAATGTTCCCAAATTCATCCAAACAGTTGTAAACATGAATCTATAGACCGAGAATTTTATGGTCAGGAATGTAGAACAGTAGCTGAGTAATATGATGTGAGCTGAAAGCCAGTGCACCATGTCTGAAATTTTTCTCTTCACTTGTTGCCCTTGCTCATCCACATGAATAAGGTCGGACAGCCAATCAAACCATACATAATCTGAAAGTAACCTTATACTTTGTCCCTTAGGTGGATGTATCTCATGTAACCTCAAGAGACTCATGATATCAAGTTCTTCACAAACCATATGATTTTCCAAAGTGTAATCAAGAAATGGAGTTGTTATGAAACCAAGATAAGAAATTTCATTGTGGAGTGACACACCTTGTATGTAACTTGGTCTTTCAATCATCAGTCTATGCATATCAACAAGATTAGGCCACTTACCAAATTCATCCACCAAGACCCTTTTTGTCACCTTATGATTTGTGAAGTCGTATGAAAACAAAGGACTACTATTCACAATGATGAAGTCTGCTTTTGGCTCATACCTTGCAATGTTATCTTCATTATTTGATGTCCCAACTGGAGTATCATCCTGAAAGCCACCTGCATTACCTGTCATAGCATCTTTCCCAAGGCTGCCAGCTGCACCAAACAATGAATGGCTGTCTATACTCGGTAAATCAGGATCTTCTTCAAATGGCTCCTGCTGTATCAGATCAGACCTTCCATGGCTTGGATTCTCAACAAGGGTGTCATGTCTAACCTTCAAATCTTGGGTGCCATTATTAGAAGGCTTCATACCACTACCATCCTCATGTATTGGGACTGCCACCTCATGATCGTGAAAAGGTAAGGGATTGATGTTGCAAGTCGGGAAAACAGGCCTTACCTCCAGTCCTTGTGTAGTGTATTCAAGATCCTTAAGCACTTCTTCCTTCATTGCTACAAACGCTGATCTAGTAGAGGCATCCAACTGAAAATCAAAGCTATCTTCTGTCACTTGGCTGCAATCGATAACTTCATCAAATTCTTTATTCATGGGGCAATTCTTCACCAACTTTGGATTGACATGTTGTCCCTTGCATCCAACTGAAAATCAAAGCTATCTTCTGTCACTTGGCTGCAATCGATAACTTCATCAAATTCCTTATTCATGGGGCAATTCTTCACCAACTTTGGATTGACATGTTGTCCCTTGCATGTAGCTGTCCTAGAAGACTGACCCTCTACTGTGTATGACAAAGAGTGTGCCCTCTCCCAACAAGGCTCATCCATCTCATCTTCCTTTCTTCTTAAGGCGTCCAAGTATATCTCACCAAGTGTAAGAAGATGATCTCTTTCCGCAAGCGAGGTAGTTGGACTTCACTACCACTAAGGCCTCCTTGAGCTCATGTAGGTCAGCAATATATATGTCTTCTTCAAGGTCTTCATGCTTCCCTAAAGCCTTCAAACACATGCCTGCCATCATCTTATGAACATGATCAAAGAGAGTTAGAGCTGCCACAAGCATACCTTCATTTACCCGTAGTTGACCCTCCAACGGATGTGACTTATGAGACCCAACATCTCCATGTGAAATTTCTGATTTGCTATCATGACCATGCTGCTCCAAATCAACTCCCTCCATGGCATCATTATACTCATGTGTGAAGACTAAGTCATCATTACGCTCGGGCAAGGGGTCTCCATCAAAGCAACGGTTAGAGTCCTCTACATTATGGTCTTTCATAATGGGTGAAACAACTATGACCTCCTTATCCTCCAAGGGATCATTCAACTCTTGCCAATCCAAATCAACCTTAACAACATCCCTTTGTTCAACACATGGCAACATTTCTAAACCATCCTCAAATATATGAACAATATCTATTTCACAAACATCCAAGCCACTACTATGTAAGGATGAAGGAACAATATTTGGAACTTCCAAAGAACCCATACCTTGATTTGACCTTGTTGGTTTGGCAATTTCTGTGCTAACATGTCCTTCCTTTGTGTGATTATTATGAAGCCTTAGGTATTCATCCTTTGCAAGGTGTGATACTTCTTCGCTCAAACCCTCATAGTGACTTGTCTGATGCCAATTATCAACAAGTAAACCTTCCTCTTTCATGGCTGCATCTTCTTCAATCTTATCTTCATAGGGCTGAGGCATACCTTTGGCTTTGTCTTCTTTAGGGCTTGGAGCCCAATCTTCCTCATGATCATTTGTAGGCTGCAATTCTTCTTTCTTTTCTACCTTTTCTCCCACGGGAACTTCGGATTTGTAACCTTCTTTGCATTTTTCGGCTTCTTCCCTTTGCTTCCATCGATCCAACTTTCTTTGTAGTCTTTCATGTATTTGCCAAAAAGATACAAATGTACGGTTCAACTCTTCATCCATGATGCAAGACAAACCCATAGTGGCTCTTCAAGTTATAGTCACTTTTTAATTGAACTCCATTTTAGCTCCGAAAATGACCTTTTAAATAAAATAATGATAATTTGACACACAAGGTCCCTGTTTAATGCATCCATGATTTAAAACATTTCATCATGTTTCCGATGAGCTATAACACTAAGGTGCTCTTAAAATATTTTAATTAATATTTTAGCAACCTTAGTAAAATAATTAAATAAAGCCATTAATATACTCATTTTGCGAAAACTGTCAAAATGCATCGGAATCGAAATCAAAATCTGACTGCACTAGAGTGATCCCGATGAAGAATAATGATGAACGGAGCCAACCAGGCAACCTTTTATAAATAGATGTTGTCTCCAAGAATCTTGGAGCCCAAACTGGAAGCCAGAAACAACTTCTGAGAGCATCATATGACTCCTCTAAACCATCAGAGCTCACTGGTAATATTAATTCACCCCTCTAAACAAGATGACACAGACCCAAAAGGTCAATGACAACTGCACTACTAGAGACCCCAAAAAGGGGGACATTACAGAAAGGATTTGAAAAATATATGTAAAAAGAAAACAGGAACAAAAAACAAGTTTTATATACAAGGACAAATGTTTGACAGTATTGCAGACTCTACTACACATGGACTACAACATGGCCAAGCAGAGAACAACGTGAATGAGCTAGTGTCAAGACCACATTGTGGGTGCGCTAATGACCATGAGACTTACCAACATTAATACTCAAAATCCAAACCGTACAAGCGTTGCTTCCACACCCAATGAGTGTTGATCTTCACCCAAGCACGAAAAACCCCAACTATGCATTGGAAAATCTATAATAAAGCTTGTATGGAAGCATTAGAGGCATCAGTGGTTGGAGAATTTAGGAATTATTGTACATTATGTTATTGTAGGAGCAATAAGCAGAAGTAGAAGGCAAGATTGCCTACTTGCTGTAAAATCTCTTTGTGAAGTAATAAAGGAGGGTAGCAAGGCACATTGCCACTATCAAAGCTAGTTTTTCCTCCTCATTGGGGGTTTTCAAGGACAAAATCAACGTGTTGTGGATTATTTCATGTTTGTTTTGTTCAAAGCACAACAATTCCTTCTCTAAACAATCTGAACTTTTCATTTGCAAAGCAAGCAGGATAATTTTTTTTTAATTTCTAAATTCCAAAGTAGAGTCTATAGATCAAGCGCCTATCAATCATGCCAATGGTCCATGGCCAACTTCATTAAATGTTACGAGCTCTAAGCTCCTATGCACCATAAGCCTTGAGACCTAGGCGGTATGTCACATTTTAATTCACCCAACAACAAAACGACATTGTTAACCACCACACAGTTTACCCCTGCATTTTATCCCCTACCGTTCGATCTCGTTGACCTTTCCCCCACCATTTGATCTTTCTTACATTTAATGGTCAGTGTCTCCCTATGTAATACACACAAGGCTTTGTGTAATCAATGTCAACCAAGGTGTCTCCCTATGTAATACACACAAGGCTTTGTGTAAGGCAGCCTTGAAAGCTGAGGTTTAAACAACTCAAGGAGTACATTTCTCATCTTCTATGATCCACTTCAAAGCCCACAGTGTTTATGCCCCAAGATTTTGATTCTACCATAGAACAAAAACAACTAGATCAACTAGTCATATATGGGAAGAATTTGGAGAAGTGGTTTGACGACATTTGTGATCTACGTACCAAAGTGTTGGAAAAGTTATACTAATTGATAAAAAAATGCAAAAAAGGTCCTTCAGGGGATTGAGGACATTGAAAAATGCATGATAGAGACACTTCCTTCATATAAGAAGATTGCAGAAAAGCTTAAGCAGGCAAAGACACTAAAATTGAATAAGGATCAAAAAGATAAGGTGCTTACATGGAAAGGTCAATACTCATTCCTTATGAGAATTTTAAATGAGACTTCATCTATTCTTATTGAGTAGTAAAGCAAATTATTTAAGGTTGAGAAAGTTGCTTTTGCATTCATGTCACAAATTCCATGTGAATATATTGACGGAGTCATCCACGACTTAGATGAAGTTCAAGGAGAATTCAAGCAGTCAATAAGCGAAAAAATCAGCAAGGACCAGCAAGTAGATAAAATATATATTTTGGCAGCAATTACGGTTCACTTCCAGAAGGCATAAAAGGATTTAAAAGACTTCAAAACATTGATTTCCGAGGCTCAGTTTGTTCTTCAAACTCAAATTGTGCACCTATATTCAATATCGGGACCAGGGAAAGTCAAGGTAGATCATTTCCTTCAAAGTTTGCAGAAGATTTCAGCACCAAGAAATTCAATAGAGATGTTGGGTAACTATTTTTAGCTATCCATATTTTTAGCCTAGATGGTTATTTGAAGAAGATCTATCTGAGAGATTCTTATTTTTAAGACATCTATTTTTAGGTTTCCTCTCATGCAGATATTATCAAACTTTGGATAATGTTTTATTAATTTTGTAATAAACTCAACTATCATTTAGCTGATATGTTGGCTGTTTTAGAATTGTTTTTAGTGCCTAGGATTACTCTTCAATAAAGATTACGTTCATGCAAAGCTATTCCTAGGATAGAAGTAGCAATTAAATTCTTTTATTTATTTTCATGCAAATCTTGTAAACAATATAAATAAGTGTTTTTTGCACTTACATTTCTAATGGGAATTTTCTACCCTGTTTATTGTTGAAATTGATGTTCACAAAGTTATTTGTCCTTGCAATTGTTTGTATAGTGAGTTGGGTGTTTTCAATAACTTTAACGAGCTTTGTATTGTTAAAGTTATTGGAAGTAGTATTATGGCTTTGTACACAATCTTTTGCACTTGATTCATAATTTGTGTTTACATCTTTTGTGTTTGTTAAATAAATCTTACTTTGTCCAATTTATAGTTTTCAATCTCTACTTTTAATTGAAAATCGTAAACATCTTTTAGTCGTGTTAGTTTACTTTCTATAGCAGATAGATTTATATCAAAAACTTTTTATCTAGTGCAGATATGTTGAAAATGTTTTATGCTCTAGACTGAGAAACAAAAAGATAGGTCTTCAAATCAGTGTGTTCATCTAGCATTCTTGAAAAGTCTTTTAAATTCCAAGTCAAAGGGAGCTTCCCCTGCCAATTCGAAGAACAGCTTACTGTAACATGTTGTTCCGTTTTGTGTCACATCCAAAGGTGTCAATTAAAATGCTAACAATTATGAAGCAGCAATAAGTGATATTGTTGTGAGGATTAAATATTGCAAGGATTTGTTTGAAAAAGTGCCTCAAGAATTGCCAGCTTCAAAGGGGGCCATAGAGTCTTCTGCCTAGGACACGGATTAGTGACTCTTTCAAATGATTGTGAAACATATTCAGAATCATATACACACTTTTTACCCGTCCATATACCATTTACATACTGAGCACTATAGGAAATCAGCCAATGTTGATTAACTCATAAAGTTTTCTACCAACTTCTTTCATAGTCATTCTGAAATGGAAATTGGCAAATGTCGATAAACTCATAATGTTTTGTACTAACTCATTTAATAGTCACTTTCTTACTTATTAGTGTCTAAGCATTTTCTTGTGCAAGGCTATGACAGCAATATGCATAAAAACTTATACAACCTTGGATCCCATACCTTTCCAGTTGGCTTATTCATGATAATTTTAAGTGCATCCACAAGTTCTTTAGCCAAAGCTGTAGTTATCCAAATTTCCTAAAAACAATTGAACAAGTAAAAGTTAAAGCACTAATAAGAGTATATGCATGCACTTTACTCTGAGAAAAATAATAATTTACTTAAATACAAATTCAATTAGGTAGATAAATAATATTTCTCAAAAGCAATGTTAATGTTAAATGTAATTTTTTTAAAAAGCTAAAAGTAAATAGCATAGGCAGGAGTAGTCAATGGACCCTCTGTCTTCCAAAAAGTATCTTAAATGAGGTTTCCTAGTCAATTTACTTTTTTGGTAACTCAAAAGATAGTTTCTACTTTAATTTGAAATCTGTAAGTAGACGCGAGAAATCAATTATGGTGTAGTGTCAGACAAAGCTGCCAAACTGGAGCAAAAGCAGACTATCTTTTCTGGGAAACAATACGTCACTCCAAGAGGACGGAGCTTGCTTATTCTTGTGATCTTAAGATATACAACAGCCATTAGTAGCTCCTTGAGTATTTTCTTCCCTAAAAAGAGCTCTGAAGAATTTCCTTCTATAAAAAACAGTCACATATTGCTTTGATAGATTACCCTATTACATCCAAGATGTCTTGATAGCCACTCTTTCATATTTGAACATCCTTTTCGTTTATTTACAGTCTTACAGATAGACAAAAAAAAAAAGGTTTAAACATTTGTTGATTTTATGGTACACAATATATACCAGATATGCATGCATTGTATCATATATCTTTGGGACTTCCTCTTTTCCTAGCAGAGTTCTCTGTTTTATACTTCTGCTAATAATCATGACATGTCAATAGCATCTAAAACTTTCCTATTACTGTGTTCTTTTGGATTTCAGTTCTTCTGTTTCCAACTTTTCCTAATACAAAATTTATTGTTGATATGGAGACAGGAAAGTTCGGAAACATTTGATCAAACCCAATGAAATGACAGTGATAGCTCAGATAATAAGTTAAATATTGCCTATCAAAGACAAACGTTAGAAACAAATAATCAAAGGTAATACTAACAGCTTGTGGCTTTTGATGGAATATATTAATAGCTGTAACTGATCACCATAGAAAGGCAATAACCCTTTTTTTATGTATCAATGGCAATTCAACGTTTTCATATCTCTATTGACAATCTTCAGATGGTAGCAACAGTGTTGCCTAGACATTAAAAAAGGGTATCTTGTCTGAGCATATATCCTTATTTTAGATGTATGCACTGCTTTGGAGGAATGTCCTGTGCCAATTAGCTATGGGATATCTTCTCTACTCAGAATGAAATGAATGAAAGCTTTGCCCAAAACACATAAAATCCAATCCAAAGCTCATTAATAATTTGCAGGATGAGCATATCACAGTATGAAATGCCACAAAAAAGTAAAAGCACCAAAAAATAGCATTGCATGACTACAACCACAATGAAACTATAATATCACTTACTTCTGTGCTTTGTCGGGGATAATACTCTATACACTCTACCAGAATCTTGAAAATGGACAGCCCTTGAGATAGATGAGTACAGGATAATGATGCCAAGTGAGAATGAAGGCACTGGAAAAAGAAAGTATGACGAGTCGATGTTGCAATTTGCATTGCGGTATAAGTCAACAGAGGCCTTAAAAAAAGGGCAAAATCAGCATAGCTTGTAAACTTGACCTCTGCCACAAACAAGATCACCTGCTGCAAGAGTTCCATATGAGCTTCAACCCGAGACACAAAGACCTGTTCTCATGCACATCAGAAATTCAAAAAAAAATATCAGAATGTAGCGCTTGACCCAATGTGTAGCATGAAAACATGTGACACAAAACTGAACTTATAGCCAAAAACAAGTTATAAAGTAAATGATATGTGTATTTTCATGTAATGCTCACTCCCTTTTTCAGCGTTCACAGTTGCGCTATAGTGTAACGTCTCTTTCAGAACTGTAAGCAAGATTAATTAAAATGATGTATTCCTTTACCTAAATCACTTGCTCTTGCCTCTAAATAAGGTTACTGAGAAATTATACTTTCACCAAATATTTAACAGGTTAGAGTTAAAAGTAAAACTGCAAGACTTCAAAATTCTGTTTTTTTCCAATCTTCGCAGCAATAGAAACGTCTAAGTCTTTAACTATGGCTTTTAATGTGGTGTAAGAAGACTTTTAATTTCATTACCTTTGCATTGTTTGATAAATTTATTAGACTTAAATTCACCATCACTGTCACTTCTCTATTGTTACAAAAAATTTCAGCTTCAGCTTTGATCTCTTTAAAATTGAAAGCTTCTGTTTTATGTTTATGAAGATAGACTGGAATCTTTCTCCTAAAATCATCAGCAAATATAATGAAATATTTTGCCCATGCAAGTGAAGTTGTTCGAAATGGTCAAACACAAGTTGCTGTGAACTAGTTCCAATTTAAACTTAGATTCTCATTTAAAACTGACAAGTTCATCGTCATGCTGCTTCTCAAGTGCACATGTTTTAAAAATTATTTCTTAGTTACCAGAGGTTCTCATGCAACAAAATCAGTTTACTATTAAAGTTCCAGGCTTATATATATCAAATGACCATATCAGCTGTATCATATAAAATTTGAGATTCATGTGGTTCAGTTGATGAGAGAAATTGTGAAATCCTTTTTTGTGATTACCCTCCCCAATTGCATCCCATCTTTCCAAATCGTTATAACACAATGGTCTTTACTAAACACCAACTGTAACCCTTGTCTAGCCATCAAAGTTACTAGATGCAAATTATTTCCAAATGTAAATACACATCATGCTTGTAACGCCCATTTACCACAACCAGAAGGTCCATGATCACATTGCGTTTTCCAACACTAAAAGTTCTATTGACAGCAAGTACCACAGAATTCATTAAACCAGCTCTTATGATTTGTTATATGCTTGGAAGCCCCTAAATCAATGAGGCAAATATTGTCCATTTTAAGTGTTAAATCGACTCTCATGAAGATCTCATTCAAACCAAGATTGTTAGCATGACGATAACATGCTTTTCCATATGATGGACTTCGTCTGCTTTAAGAAAGGTTCAATTTACTTTGCTCTTGTGTGGTTGATTTGTCATGTTTTTGGAAGATTTAGTGTTGCCTCGTTGCTTCCTAGAGTTAGACCACCTAAAGGCACCCATAGACCAATGGAGTATTGCCCGTTGTATTGTAAGCAGGGCACCACCCAAACAAGGTGTTTCTCGCAGCATGTTAACATTTAAATTCTATGTCCATTGGAAGGAGACAATTTATAATATTGGCGGTCGCGATCATTCCAGAAGTAACTCTTTACAATTTACAACTATCAAAGAACATCCATCTAGAAAATGGTGATAGTTGACGCGACCTAAGTGATGGGAAATAAAATTCTATAGATCATAATTTTCTTGTTTCCATGCAATCAGGTACCATGAAAGTTTAAAAGACGATAATTCGATTTAAAGGCTATCTGCAAGAGAGCAAAGGAGATTTCGGAAAATTAATTCTTTGGTGTATTTTCTTCTAGAAATTTCCTTAACTAAATTCAACCAATCATTGATTGATAAGACTACTGCCCCAAAAGAGTTTTTCCTTGTCCATACTTTAACGGCTCTGCTTATTCACACTCATGCTTGGGATTCCTCGCAGAGTGAATTTCAGTATTTGCTCTGTTTTGTTTCAAATGCTTAGCTACTTATCAGAAATTCAGATGTCAAAAAGATATATTTCAGTTGTAACAGTATTTTTATGTTTTTGTTTTTTTTTAATATATATGATTATGAGGCATTTCCAATAAAAAGATCCTGATTTGAAATATAAGGCTAGGGCTTACGGTTTCCAAATTAGGTTTACCTTGATGAAGGGATTGTTGTGAGGTGAAAATAAAGTAGAAATATGTGGAGAAGAGCGCTTAAAGAGAAGTCGAGAGAGATATCCGATTGCTTTAGTGATGGTCTCGACAGAGTGAGAGGGCGAGGCCTCGAGCGCCGCCTGAAGCTCCTTGAAAACCTCGGGAGGCTCCACTTTGCCTTTCTCTTCTGCTACGAGACATATGAGCTCGCGCACCGTCTGGTCTATCACTGGCGCCTCTGAATAGCGGAGGCAGAGGAAGAGAGCATCCCTGCCCGCTTCACCCCTCCTCACCTTCTCCGCGATTCCAATCACTGCAAAGCGTTGCATCCCCGCCTGACCGCTCTTCAATTTGTCCATCAGCGAATCATATGAGCTCCCCTCCCCCATTTTGCCCCTTCCTTTTATCTCCGCTCAGACTATATTTTTCACGCTCTCTGTTTAAGAGCGGGCTATATGAACATTCGCACAATTCCAATCACATTGCGTGCACTGAAAGCTGGGTAATAATTGACATTTTGAATATGAATGCAATCCAAGCCTCGGCATTTCCATTAGAGACAACACAGATGGGGCATGATATCTCTACATATTGCCCCAGAATTGAGAGAGAGAAAAAAAAACTGAGCTAGACGCAGCGAAGTACACCAGTCATGCCAAGCAGTTGACTGATCGGGATGCACCTATTATTCTTAACATAGCTGAGCTTCGGAAGTCATTGGAGCGTCCAAGTCTACACTCTTCTCCCTCTTTGCAGTTCTCACCCCCGGATGCTATTACTTCCAGGCCAGCACTCTCCCTTGGTAGGGCAATATTACACTTTATGGGACAGTTACATTTCTTTTAGCAAAGCTGATCTTTAATAACGTTTGATGATAGAGTTCTCTTATTTTTTTACCGTCTCCTCCTTTAAATATTTTTTTTTTTTAAGAAATCACTTTTAAATAAATAAGAGACCCATTAAAATTATGGTTTGATAATTGAATTTATTAAAAAACTATGATTAATCATGTTATAGTAAATATCGATAATATACATCTTAAGATATTAATGTATATTATTAAATGATAATATGCATTTAACTTAATGATGTAATTATAAAATTATATTAATGGTAAAGTTAATATTCTTTCCAATATTGAAATTATAATATTAATTAATGCATTAAATTGTGATGATATATCATTAATATTAATTAATATAATTTTAATAAATAATATCCTTCCTCCAGCATCATTTTGTTGTAGTGTATGCAAAGTTATTTTATATCTTACAATACTTCCATCCCTACAAAAGTCATCAAATTCTCTAGAACAATATTCCCCTTCATCATATGACCTTAATATTTTTGTTTTTTTTATCCATCTAATTTTTAACAAGAACTTTAAAATCCTTAAACTAGCTAAAAACTTTAGATTTATGCCTTAGAAAATAAATGTGAGTATAATGTGAGTAGTTATGGACAAAGAAACCATAATAATAGGATAATCTATGTAATGTCCCCTAGTCACAAATCAAAATTCTTTTTTTCCTTGTTCACAAATTTCAACTTGCAACAAAATAACATTAGTTTATTTTTCATTTAAAGCCACATATAATTTACATAATAATATTGACTTTATCCTTTTATGATCAAATGTCAATTCATAACTTAGTTCATCATAGATTATTATCAATACACATTGCTATGATCAATGCTATGATTACTTTCAAATGCAAATTACTATTATTAATCTATGATCATTTTCTATGCATATCACTATTATTCATCTTGTAATTGCTTCCCAGTACATTATCTATCATTCATAATTCACATGGTATTCTTATGATCATTATGACTTGCATATCTTTAACATTTCATATGTTACTTTCATGATCATCATCAATATGCTTTGCATATTCTTACCATGACATTTCACATGATCTATGATCTTCATCAATACAAATTACAATCTACTTGTCTATATGTCATTTGTTAACAACCTATGGGAGATTAGAGGAGAGTTACCGTTATCCACCATGGGGCTCTAAAGTCTCTATCATTAGACTTAATGCGGTATCCTTAATACTTTAGAGTTAAGGCCTCTATGAGTGTAATGTGCCGTACTTGTTTGTATTTTTTAAAAAATCTTTTTATGTGTTATTTTATTAATTTTTGTGTGATCTTTCAGACTAGACAAAAGAATGCAGAAGGGGTTTTCAGTTTTCCTGCAGATGTGTTGTCGGAGCATACAATATAGAGCATAGAGAGAAAACCCAGAAAATACACAATAGATATGAAGAAACTAGTGACTACACAGATAGCAAAATGGCCAATAAACAATTATCAAAACATACCCATATGCAGATTTGAAACTTCAGTTTTTGTCTATTGCCAGACCAACCAAGGGTATGGCTGAAAATCACTCCACACTCCAAGGAAAGACAAAAAATGATCATACAATCATTAGTGGCAATGAATAGAGCTCCAAACACCTCTCTAAGACTCACATAGAAGTTACAATGCAAGAAGAAAGTCCTCTAAAGGACCCACATCATGGCTGGAGCAAGTACGGCTAGCAAAGGGAAAATACACAGCAGCAAACAACCTTCTCTAACACACTGAAATTTGCCTTCTAATCCTTTCCTTATCAGCATACATCAACAATGAAGAGAGATATATCAATCAGCTCCAAACAAAACTTTGAATAACTCCATTGCAAGCACATTTGTGAATGTTGAATACATCCACCTTCAATGGCACCGTTAGGTGATCTTTCACATCTGTGGGATACCGTTACTCAGGGAGGTTTCCGTCTCCAAGAGCCTCTGGTTCAAATCCTCAAACCCCAAAGAATATGAAACCCTAGCAAAGCTCAAAATTAGAAATATCATAAACATCGCATATCCAAATGAGAGCATTTTTCCTCCTTTTATACCTTTCCAACTGGGAGTCTCTAAAATCCTCTTGCATATGAGATAAAACATGAGAAGGAAAATACATTTTAAAATATTATAATTCTCTTTAATTCTTTTCTCAACATCACCCTTAAAGTCCCCTCTTTTAAAACAACATTAAGTTGTTGAGCCTAGGCACCAAGGTCCAATATTAAATAATAATATTTAAATTACGGACTTTAAAACGGAGGCCAAGATGATGTCAGAAACCAATGATCTATAGCTCGTTGGAAAGGTCTTGACGAAATGCATTTGATCCAACTCTGAAAATCCTGAACTGACACAGAACCTGAACTTACTAAAATAGTAGCTACCAAGAGCCCACTGAGCCAACCACGAGGGTGCCAACTGGATCCACTGAATGCGAACCATAACTCCTACACTAACAAAGACCTTCAGGACCAAACTAACCCCAGTTCCCTCACCAAACTACTAGCCCACGAGAACTCCATAATGGACTAACCATGTGTCTAGAAGGGGACATTAAAATCTGCCCTCCCTAAGATTGCTTGCCTCAAATAATCTCAGATCAGGATGCTCCAATATTCGCTCGTTCTCCCATGTAGCATCCTCAACCGGCAGGTTCTTCCATTTGACCAGGTACTATCTGATAATCCTCCTTCTCAAATTATGATCCCTAGGGTCGATAATTTCTTCGGGTGCTAATATCAACTTCCCCTCTTCATCAAGAGGAGGCAACTCAACTGATGGTGTAATATTGTACCCCAATGCCTTCTTAAGGCGAAAAACATGGAACACATTATCTACCCTGCTCCCTGCTGGTAACTCCAACTCACAAGCCACCTCTCCAATCTTCTCGGTGATCCTAAAAGGTCCATAATATCATGGCTTCAACTTCTCCGCTCCACTCTTTTTGAGAGTAGACTACCTATAAGGCTACAGCATGAGGTAAATCATGTCATCGATCTCAAATGATTGCTCAGTTCTTTGTTTATCTGCATACTGCTTCTGTTGATTCTGAGCATTCTGTATGTTCTCCTTCAGTACCCTCATGATATCCTAACTCTCCTAAAGGAAGTATTTGGCCTTTGGTACTCTGCTATCACCAAACAGTAAATCAACAAAGCTCAGCGCCTTGTAACCATACAATGCCATGAAGGGTGACATCTGAATGGATATGTGGTAAGTGGAAATGTAGCAATACTCCCCCATGTGAAGCCACTTAACCCATGCCTTTTGCTATCCTAAAACATAGTTTCAAAGGTATCCTTCCACCCACTTATTAACTATCTCCGTCTGACCATTAGTTTGGGGGTGGTAATTGGTACTAGGTGTGAGCTCTGTCCCTGACAACCTAAAGAGCACCTACCAAAAATTACTGAGGAACCTGCTATCCCTGTCACTGACAATACCCCGAAGCAACCCATGGAGTCGAAATACCTCACGAAAGAACAACTCTGCAACCTGAGTTGCAGTGTAGGTGGTAGGAATAGCAAAGAAGTGTGCATACTTTGTCAATCTGTCCACCACCACGTAAATACAATCCCTGCCTTAGACTCTAGGTAGACATGTGATAAAATCCATAGAAATGCTATCCCACTTCCTATCATGAATGGGCAGGGGCTGCAATAAACCTCCTGGAAGTGAGTGTTCCCGCTTGTTCTACTAACATATTGGGCACTCTCTAACATACTGCATTACCTCGGTCTTGAGGCCCTTTCAGGTGAACCTCTCTCTGACTTGCCTATAAGTTTTGAAGTATCCTGGATGCCCTGCCATAGGTAAATCATGGAATGCCCTCAAAACCTTTTACTTCATCTGAGAACCTGACACCAAGAAGATCTTGTCCTTGTAAATGATTAAATCATTTACCACTGTGTACCTGTCATCTTTAATGGTGCCATCAATGACTCCAGTAGCCCACTCATCTTTGGCATACTCTACTGAAATTAATTCCCTCCACTCATCTGCAATAGCACCAAGTACACACAAATGGGGCCTCCTAGATAGAGCATCAACAACAACGTTCTTCTTCCCCTTGACATAAACAATGTCAAAATCGTAGGCCTGTAGCTTGCTGACCCACTTTTGGTGTCTCTCATTCAAATCCTTCTGCCCAAGGAAATGCTTCAAACTGTTGTGATCTGTCTTAACCACAAATTTGTTGCCCACAAGGTACTGTCTGAACTTAGCCAACGCATGCATGATGGCTAACATCTCCTTGTCATATGTGCTATAACTCCTCTCCACACCCCTCAACTTTCTACTCTCAAATGCTATGGGGTGCTTATCCTGCATGATCACCGCACCAATGCCTTCACCTGAGGCATCACATTGTAGCTCGAAAGGTTTGCTAAAATCGAGTATAGCTAACACAAGGCATGTACTCATGATCTATTTGAATTTGTCAAAACACTCTTGTGCCCTATCCGTCCAACTGAAAGCATCCTTACGAGTCAAATTTGTAAGGGGAGCAGTCGATTGAGAGAACCCCTTCACAAACCTGCGGTAATACCCACAAAGGCCAAGAAATCCCTTAAGATATGAGAGATTCTTCGACGGTGGCCAATCCACAATTGCCCAAATCTTTTCTGGGTCTACTTTCACACTAACGACACTAATAATATGACCCAAGTACAGCAACTCGGTCAGCCCAAACTCACACTTTGACATTTTGTCATACAACGACTCCCTCTCTAGGATGCTAAAAACAATGTCAATGTGTTTTAGATGCTCTTCCCATGTCCTGCTATAAATCAATATATCATCAAAGAAAATTAACACAAATCTCCTCGATTGCTCTCTAAACACCTTGTTCATGCAAGACTGGAAGGTAGCTGGTGCGTTGGTCAAACCAAATGGCATAACCAGGAACTCAAAGTGCCCATAATAACACCTGAATGTTGTCTTCTCCACATCCTCATCTCTGACCCAGATCTAATGGTAACCTGATCTCAAATCAATCTTGGAGAAGTAACAGGCCCCGTATAACTCATCAATTAGCTCATCTATTATGGGAATTGGGTACCTATTCTTGATTGTTTTCTTATTGAGTTCCCTATAGTCAATACACATTCTGAGAGTCCCATCCTTCTTCTTCACTAATAGCAGAGATGATGCAAACGGACTCTTACTAGGTCTGATGTGACCCATCTCAAGAAGCTCTTTGATAGCCTTCTTGATCTCATCCTTATACCTCTTCGGGTGCCTGTAAGGTGTAGTTATTACTGGCTTAGCACCCTCCTCCAACTCGATCACATACTCAAAACCTCTATCAGGAGGTTTACCTGGTGGAATATCACTAAACACTTTGGTGTGTTTAGTAAGTATAGACCGTATGTCAGGAGGATATGTATGCTTCTGCTGATCTACTGCAGGCATCACCATAATCTTTTCTACCCACTCCACCTAATCACGATGAATCAATCACTCCATCCACTTGAGAGAAACAACTCTCAACCCACCATCTGAAATGCCTCCGAGCACATGTCTAACTCCGTCCACCTCAAACTTCATTTCCATCATCTGCAAGTTGAGTGTGAACTCCTCAATATCATTCAACCACTTCGTACCCAACACAACATCCATCTCACCATGTCGACAACATAAAATTCTGATTGGCAAGTGTATTTGTTCAACTAGATTGATAGATTGGGTATCCTCCTAGTGCAGGTGAGTACAAAACCATCTGCAACCTTCACCTTAAAACCCTCAAATTCCTTGGTTTTTAGTCCTCACTTGGCAACCAAGCCTTCATCTATGAAGTTATGAGTGGCACTTGTATCAAGTAATGCAATACATCGCTGCCCACCCAATACTCCTCTTATCCTGAATGATCCCTCCCTTTGGATACTCGAGATACGTGTTGTAGGTAGGGTCGTATCATCCTCTCTATCTGATGCTTCCTCAGGGCCTTTCATTTCTGCATCCTCGGCCTCTAAATGGTAGTCTGAATGGGGCTCTAAATCAACAGACTCATTGGCTGAAAAATGCTCTAACTGGTTAGCCTTCCCTTGGGCAGCACACTTGTGCTTAGGATCCCAAGGCTCCTGGCAATGGAAACAAAGCTTCTTCCATCTTAGGTCATTCAACTGATCACTGTCCAGCCTGGAAGAACTCTTATGTGGATGTCCCACATCTTTCTAGAATGGTCTCTTATCTCTCTCCTTATCCCTCCTTTGCGGAAACCCTTTGGATTGAAACTTGTTCCTCCATGTTGATGACTCCAAGTCCTGGGCCTTCTTCATGGCCTCCTGAAGTGTAGGAGGGTCAAAGACCTTAACCCAAACACGAAGTTGATCTGATAATCCATCAATGAAGAGAACAACCAATCTGCGCTTAGTAATATCTGGAACCATAACTGATATGTCCTAGAAATCAGCAATGTAGGAGTCTACTGATCCATTCTGTCTCAATTGTGTCAACTCCTTAAACTATAATTTTGGGTCCTTTTTATCAAACTTGTCGATCAATCTGGTTGTAAACTCCACATATGAAGTGACCTGATCGTGTCCCAGTGTGACCTTCCCGTTGCTCCACCATTTGTGAGCAGTCCCCTCCAAGTGTAAAGTTGCATATGTAATGGCATCCTCCTCTGGCATGGGACTAATTTGCAAGTAGTTGTCCAATTTTTGGACCCAAGCTCTCGAGGTGGTCTTACCCGATCCGTCGAAGTAGGGAAGTGTCATCTTACTTTCCTTTACAACTCCTGGTTCTAAGGTCTACCTCCCCTACGAGGTTTACACTTAAGCCTAATTTCAGAATATTCAGCAAATGTCATCTCGTTTCTGAAAGCATCGCTGGACGCTCTCCAGTCCCTCAGAATTTCCTCCTGAAACTCTGCCTGTGTGGGGTCGTCTTCAGGAACTTGCTTCCTGGGAGCAAATATAGGGATGCCAGGTCTATCTCCCACAGTGAACTACGAAGCCCTCTGATGTGTAACTAATTCTTGTCCTCATCATCTCTGTCCTTGTGTCTATCATCCCAGTTCCTATCCCCATTATTCTGTTCTCCCCGGTTCCTGTCACCATTGTGTCTATCACCCCCATCATTCCTATTTCTATCTCCTCCATCGTGTCTATTTCTATCACCGTCCTGGTACCTATTCCTGTCACCTCTATTGTACTTGTTCCTGTCACCTCCGTGGTACCTGTTCCTGTCACCTCTGTTGTACCTGTTCTTGTCATAGTGATTATCCCCATCATTACACAACCTTTCGATGGCATGTGTCATCTTGGCCTATGCCTCTACCATCTCTCGTCGAGACTCCCTCATCTCTCGGGCGAGTGCAATCAAAATATCACACACACTAAGTTCTGGTTCTTCCCTATCACCCATCTCTCCTGTAGGACCTGTAACTGGTGGTAGCTCACCGGAAAAGGGGTCTGTTCGCGAGACCTGCCAATCATCCTCAATAACAGCAACTTCTACCCCTGTATTTGTCTCAAACGAATCTACTGGTGGTGCTGGATTTACTGGTTCAACCTGTTGCGGAACCTGTGTTGCTTGTTGTAACTTGTTTCTCTTGGTATTATAAGGATGTGAAGAAGATGTTGAAGGATTCATATCTCAAACATAAAGCGTGCATACTTCATTTTTATTTCCATGTTCATATTTCAACTGCATGTCTATTCAACTTCATAGGATGGCAAGATCATAGCTCTGATACTACTCTAATGTGCCCTACCTGTTTGTATTTTTTTCAAGATTTTTTGTGTTATTTTATTAATTTTTGTGTGATCTTTCAGACTAGACAGAAGAATGTAGAAGGGGTTTTCAGTTTCCCTGCAGATGTGTTGTCGGAGCATACAATATAGAGCATAGAGAGAAAACCTAGAAAATATACAATAGATATGAAGAAACTAATGACTACCCAGATAGCAAAATGGCTAATAAACAATTATCAAAACATACCCATATGCAAATTTGAAACTTTAATTTTTGTCTATTGCCGGACCAGCCAAAGGTATGGCTGAAAATCACTCCACACTCCAAGGAAAGACAAGAAATGATCATACAATCATTAGTAGCAATGAATAGGGCTCCAAAAGCCTCTCTAAGACTCACATAGAAGTTACAATGCAAGAAGAAAGTCCTCTAAAGGACCCATATCATGGCTAGAGCAAGTACAGCCAGTAAAGGAAAATACACAGCAGCAAACAACCTTCTCTAACACACTAAAATCTGCCTTCTAATCCTTTCCTTATCAACATACATCAACAATGAAGAGATATATATCAATCAGCTCCAAACAAAACTTCAGATAACTCCATTGCAAGCACATTTGTGAATGTTGAATACATCCACCTTCAATGGCACCATTGGGTGATCTTTCACACCTGTGGGATACTATTACTCAGGGAAGTTTTCGTCTCCAAGAGCCTCTGATTTGAATCCTCAAACCCCAAACAATATGAAACCCTAGTAGAGCTCAAAACCAGAAATATCATAAACATAGCACATCCAAATGAGAGCACTTTTCCTCCTTTTATACCTTTCCAACTGGGCGTCTCTAAAAACCTCTTGCATATGGGATAAAACATGAGAGGGAAAATACATTTTAAAATATTATAATTCTTTTTAATTATTTTCTCAACATCACACTTAAATTCCCCTCTTTTAAAACAACATTAAGTTGTTGAACCTAGGCACCAAGGTCCAATATTAAATAATAATGTTTAATTTATGGACTTTAAAACGGAGGCCAAGATGATGTCAGAAACCAATGATCTATAGCTCATTGGAAAGGCCTTGATGAAACGCATCTTATCCAACTCTGAAAATCTTGAAATGACATAGAACCTGAACTTACTAAAAATAATAAATAACGACCAAGAGCCCACTGAGCCAACCACGAGGGTGCCAACTGGATCCACTGAATGCGAACCATCAATCCTACACTAACAAAGACCTCTAGGACCAAACTAACCCCAGTTCCCTCACCAGACTGCTAGCCCACGGGAACTCCATGATGGACTAACCATGTGTCTAGAAGGGGACATTACAATGAGACTCCTTGGTACTCTTATGATGCCTTACATCAAGTAACCAAGGCCTATACATCACTATCCTTGCACTATGGGTACCTTATACCTCATGTGACAAGGCCTCTATGTGATACACATCCTTTGCACTATGGGTACCTTATACCTCATGTGACAAAGGCCTCTATAATACCCATGAGTGACCTCTTGGTACTTTTCCTTCCATCTCCCATATGAGGTTAATAAATTGAACATAACATTATGAGTAATTGTTTACAAAATAATTCATTATGAATCATTACACACTATATACATTATTAAAGATCATTCTATATGACTGTCTACATATTCATTATTAGTGATGACTATGCATAAATCTTGTCATCATGAATAATGGAATGTACACATCATATTGTTAAGAATGACTGTTCATAAACCAAAACTTATTATCATCGATATATTTATGAATAGATGCATTTGGCTGTCATAAAGATAAATTATCAAATGATGACAAAGAACTATCAATAAATCTGCACACCTGATCATGATAGTTTGATCAGAACTATGGAAAGAATATGAAAGATTAGATGCTTACGTGCTGTTGCAATTCTTGGACAGAGATTTCTACAAGTCCTTGATCAAATATAATATTTTCAATGGAGGATACTTGTTGCTTATGTATGATATATTCTGAATATTTGCAAACTGAATTTCTTTTGCTTGAAGGATGAGATAGATAACTTGATCGATGCTTATTCCATTCCTTCCATGATGATCCACAAGTGTTCTTTATGGTGATTATATACCTCTTGCAATTGTTGTCCTTTGGAAATGGACGTGTCTTTTAGAGAGATGAATGCCTCTTCACTATAGTCGCTGCTTTGTTAGTAAATATTTCTCATTAAATAAGGATCATGGGTTTTAAAGGTGGTGCATCATTTATAAACATGAGGTGTTTGATATATAATAGATTCAAGTGTTTAAAGAGACAACTTCTGACATATACTTCAACTCCACGATTATTATAATCAGGAAAGGAATAATGAAGTAGATGGGTTTCTGATTAAGATTGTGGGACCTGTGAAGCATTATGTAAGCTTACAAAAGGAATCCTTTGGTTTATGAAAGGTAAATTGTGGTTCTGAATTTACAATTGCTGCTGGCAACAAGGAGACAAAACTTGACAAATTTTGAAGAAGTGTGGGACCCATAATACATCAACACTCAAAGTCTTGAAGGAAAATCATGAGAATTGAAGATTAGACAATATCTAAAATCCTAGGAGAATCACATTTTCATAAGGAGTTCCGCCAGTTGAGGCTGAGGTTTAAACAGTGAAAATTTGTAATCTTTAATAATATTTAATTTTTATTTATATTAATAATATTGATACTTATATCAATGTTCATATTTATATTTATAATATAATAATATTTGAATTATTAATTATAATATATAAATTAATCAATTCTTATATTTATATTTGTATTTCTTATTTACTAAATATAATAGTATATTCAGTTAATCAAAATAGATATATTACATATTATAATATAATAATATTATTTAATTATATATATGATTATCTTTATCATTCGAATTGATTTACAAAGGTAACTTCATCATCTTCAAGTACGATGTTTAAATCTTTAATTTAAACAATGCATTAATATCGGGACATTACAACCCTCCCCACTCAAGATTGCTTGTCCTCAAGCAATTATAATGATTTCTTTCATTATCTTGCACTTTTCATCTTGAAGTCTACCTTTGAGACGAAGTCATGATTTTGATGCAGAATGAATATTATGATGGACATGCTTTAGTGGAAAGCAAAAATGATTGTGATTCCATAAAAGAGAATTTGAGACCAAAGAAAAAATCTTAATGAAAGATCAACGTATAGATAAGCATTTGTTTGATATTTTGAATAGCAATGATGTGATGCAAGTGTCATAGATGAAGATGTGGTTTAGAAAATGAAAATATTTTAGATGCTAAAGTAGATTTTGAGAGAATTGAGATTCCAAGATTCTAATAGGTGATGAGACATCTCAAAAATTTGGAAAGATGAATCCAATGATGTTGTAAGACTTCGATTATTTCACAATTCGTAGAAGTGAGGATAGGATAGCATGGAGATAACTTATGATAGATAATATGATCAGAAGAGAGAAGATCCATGTTGAAGTATAGGCACACAATTATATATAAAACACAAATCATAAATACATGTAATACATGAAGCATACCCTTGATACATGATACACAAAGTATATGAAGCATGAAGCAAGAACATAGTATGTAATGCATGTAATACATGAAAGACAATACACTTGATACACGAAGCATGAAGCATACAAGGGATATGTGTGCAACACATAAGACATGAAGCATACTTGCACAAATATGAAGTTAAACATGAATACAAGTGAGTCGTGAAACATACATTTGAACTTACATAAGTCATAGAGTACACACATGAATATTATACAATGTAATGCACAAGTCATATAAATCATAGAGTGTGCATTCAAATAATCGTGGATCATACATTCAAATACACGTACAAGCATAGAGTATATACTCAAAATATAATTACAATCATAAAGTATGCCCTCAAATATACACACAAAGTCATAGAGTAAACACTTGGAATACAATTACGAAGTCATACAATTGCAAGGGCAGAGAGCATACAATCATAAGTCATAGAATATACAAGCCATAAAGTATTTATTTGTATACAAGTACAATCATGGGATATACAAGTCATGCAAGGACAAATCGTACATTTGAATACATAGTTCATTAAATACACTCAAGTATGAACGCAATCAAACTTGAATACAAATTCAGAGAGTATACACTCAAATATGAATACAAGTCACAAAGTACACCTTCAAATACAAATACAAGTCATGGAGTATGCAATTGAATACAAGTCATACACAATCATATTGGTCATGCACGTATGAATACAAGTCATAGAGTAGAAGTCATAGAATATACCCTTAAATACAAGGCATATGCAATCATAATCATACAAATATCAGTGATAGAGTACAAGTCATAGAGTTCACAATCAAATACAAGTACAGTCATAGAGTATGCGATCACAATCACTAGTCATACAAATACAAGTCATAGAGTATACACTCAAGGCATAGATTCAAACACTCAAATACAATTATACACTCAAATTACAAAGCATAGGGTTACACATACACAACCATAGAGTATACAAATGTAATCATCATAGAGTATGCAAATACCAATAGAGTCTACACTCAACATATAAAGTATGCACTTAAATACAACTATAAAGTCATAGAGCATACATTTGAATGTAGTTTGCAAAGTCATATAGCATACACTTGAATAGAGCCTACACTCATACAATTTTGAATACAAGGCATACAATTTCATACAATTGCCAAGATACATACACTAAAATCAATTTTCAAATACAACACAATTACAAATCCACAGACTGTGCACATGAATACAAAGTATATACATGAATATAGTTACAAAGTCATGCAATTTGTAGAGTATGCATCCCATACAATCATAGAGTATTCATTAAATACATATGCAAGTCATAGCGTACTGTCATGAAGCATGCACTTAACGAATACACTTAAACCATGAAAGTTCATATACAAGGTATACATGAAGCGTGCATATGAATACATTAAGCATTATAGCACACAAGACATGAAGAATATACGTAAGGTAAAGAATGACCACACACATATGTAGAGCATGAAGCATACGTTTAAAACACTCAAGGTCGGCTATATATATACGCGAATGCAAGGTATGAAATAGATACAGAAGCATATACGTTATGTACAAACATGGAGTACACGAATACACATTGGCCATGAATCACATAAGGCACAAAGTATGAATACTTATGAAGTGTGAGAGCGTAAGCGCATACATATGAAGATTTATGACATGAGTTATGCATACGAATACACTCACTGGGGTATACACACCAAACATACCATAAATGTCCAAGCGGCCCACACATATAATCAAGGCAAGAAGCATATAGAAGCATGCAAGTAAAAAGCAATGCACGGAAATACACAAGGTACACAAATAAGACGTAAAAACACACATGAACACAGATAGAAAGCATGACGTGAATACAAAAATATACGTAAATACACACAAAATACGTGTAAATACACACAGATAGGACATGAAGTAAAATACGAGAATACACACATAAAGACACCTAAATAGCAAACAGTGAGGCAATGAAGTTAAAGCAGGAATACAAGTAATACACAAGATGTGAGTCATATAAATCTTATAATGTTTTCTTCAGGATATCCTTGATTTCTCAACCTGTAGCAAGAATAATTCCCAAAAGAGATGTTAGTACTTTTAATAATTAATTCCATAATGAAGTCATTGCATAGAATCATTACTAAGGTAATGTTACTTCTGATGCATATATTCGGTTCCTGCAACCACAACCATTAACACATATGCAAAGAGTCATAATCAATAATAATGAGTATTTATCATTCACAGGATGGCAGGACAATGGCTATGATACCAATTGTAATGTCCCCTAGTCACAAATCAAAATTATTTTTTTCCTTGTTCACAAATTTCAACTTGCAACAAAAGAACAATAGTTCATTTTTCATTTAAAGCCACATACAATTTACATAATAATATTGACTTTATCCTTTTATGATCAAATGTCAATTCATAACTTAGTTCATCATAGATTATTATCAATACACATTGCTATGATCAATGCTATGATTACTTTCAAATGCAAATCACTATTATTAATCTATGATTATTTTCTATGCATGTCTCTATTATTCATCTTGTAATTGCTTCCCAGCACATTATCTATCATTCATAATTCACATGCTATTCTTATGATTACTATGCCTTGCATATCTTTAACATTTCACATGTTACTTTCATGATCATCGTCAATATGCTTTGCATATTCTTACCATGACATTTCACATGATCTATGATCTTCATCAATAAAAATTGCAATCTACTTGTCTATATGTCATTTGTTAACAACCTATGGGAGATTAGAGAGAGTTATTGTTATCCACCATGAGGCTCTAATGTCTCTATCCTTAGACTCAATGCGGTATCCTTAATACCTTAGAGTTAAGGCCTCTATGAGACTCCTTGGTACTCTTATGATGCCTTACATCAAGTAACCAAGGCCTATACATCACTATCCTTGCACTATGGGTACCTTATACCTCATGTGACAAGGCCTCTATGTGATACACATCCTTTGCACTATGGGTACCTTATACCTCATGTGACAAAAGCCTCTATAATACCCACGAGTGGCCTCTTGGTACTTTTCCTTCCATCTCTCATATGAGGTTAATAAATCACATAGCATTATGAGTAATTGTTTACAAAATAATTCATTATGAATCATTGCACACTATATACATTATTAAAGATCATTCTACATGATTGTCTACATATTCATTATTAGTGATGACTATGCATAAATCTTGTCATCATGAATAATGGAATGTACACATCATCTTGTTAAGAATGATTGTTCATAAACCAAAACTTATTATCATTGATATATTTATGAATAAATGCATTTGGCGGTCATAAAGATAGATTCTTAAATGATGACAAAGAACTATCAATAAATCTGCATACCTAATCATGATAGTTCGATCAGAACTATGGAAAGAATATGAAAGATTAGATGCTTACGTGCTGTTGCAATTCTTGGAGAGAGATTTCTGCAAGTCCTTGATCAAATATGATATTTTCAATGGAGGATACTTGCTGCTTATGTATGATATATTCTGAATATTTGCAGATTGAATTTCTTTTGCTTAAAGGATGAGATAGATAACTTGATCAATGCTTATTCCATTCCTTCCATGATGATCCACAAGTGTTCTTTATGGTGGTTATATACCTCTTGCAATTGTTGTCCTTTGGAAATGGATGTGTCTTTTAAAGAGACGAATGCCTCTTCACTATAGTCGTTGCTTTGTCATTAAATATTTCTCATTAAATAAGGATCATGGGTTTTAAAGGTGGTGCACCATTTATAAACGTGAGGTGTTTGATATATAATAGATTCAAGTGTTTTAAGAGACAACTTCTGACATATACTTCAGCTACACGATTATTATAATCAGGAAAGGAATAATGAAGTAGATGGGTTTCTGATTAGGATTGTGGGACCCGTGAAGCATTATGTAAACTTACAAAAGGAATCCATTGGTTTATGGAAGGTAAATTGTGGTTCTGAATTTACATTTGCTGCTGGCAACAAGGAGACAAAACTTGACAAATTTTGAAGAAGCGTGGGACCCATAATACATCAGCGCTCAAAGTCTTGAAGGAAAATCATGAGAATTGAGGATTAGACAATATCTAAAATCCCAGGAGAATCACATTTTCATAAGGAATGCTGCCAGTTGAGGTTGAGGTTTAAACAGTGAAAATTTGTAATCTTTAATAATATTTAATTTTTATTTCTATTAATAATATTGATACTTATATCAATATTCATATTTATATTTATAATATAATAATATTTAAATTATTAATTATAATATATAAATTAATCAATTCTTATATTTATATTTATATTTGTATTTCTTATTTACTAAATATAATAATATATTCAGTTAATCAAAATAGATATATTATATATTATAAAATAATAATATTATTTAATTATATATATGATTATCTTTATCATTTGAATTGATTTACAAAGGTAACTTCACCGTCTTCAAGTACGATGTTTAAATCTTTAATTTAAATAATGCATTAATATCAGGACATGACAATCTAATAGAAGCAACATCCATAGGCCCAAATACATCAATATGAATTACTTCAATTAATTATTTTGCTATATTGCTACTAAAATTAAACTTTACTCTACTTTGTTTACCAAACACATAGTGTTCACAAAAATCAAAATCCACAAAATAACTAGACAAACCATCTACCATATTTTTATTAACAATGATCTTAAGACTTTTTTACTATTATGACCCATCTTGTGGTGCCACACCATACACGAATCTAAGTTTTTAGTTACATAGTCAAAGTTACAATATGTAGATGCATCAAGATTAAACAAAGACACACATCAAGATCCTTTAGCGATCACCAAATTCCCTCTCATCAACCTACAACCACTCTTATTAGATGTGACATGCACTCCAACATCATTCATTTTAAAAATTGAATGAAAATCTCATGTTAATCTTGGAATGTGCAACAAATTTATGAGACATCTAACTCTCCCATCATTGAACATAAGTTTCACCTTCCCTTTGCTAATATCTGATGTGTACTATTATCACCAAGGAACATCTCATCACACTCATATGCTCTATATGAAGAAAACCACTCCTTGTGAAGAGTCATGTGATACAAGGCACCTGAGTTAACAAACCACGATTCATTGCTAGTAATGTTAGCACAAATAATCAAAACATCATTTTCATCGTCGATGAACTTATCATTAAATGAATCTTCAAAAGACTTCTCATGTCTACATTATTTCTTTTCATGTTCCCATTTACCACAATTCCAACAGTTTACTCTACACTTACTAGGGGTTTAGACCATTCTTTTGACTTAGACCTTTCCTTGTCCCCTTTTTCTTACTATATCTTTCCTTAGGTCTACCCTGTACATGTAGTGCATCCTTAAAACCCTCTTCCATAAATTTCCATCTCATTGCCTTGTTGAGAAAGGTAGCAACAACATCATCCATATTAGGCTTCGCAATACCACCAAAGGTCACAACTATTAGATTCTCACAAGATTCAAGTAAAGAGCATAATAGTAAATTATATTTATCATTATTATCTAACTTAACATCAATGTTTCCTAGCTAACTCAAAATAACACTAAATGCATTTGAATGCTCAACTATAGGGTCTTATTCCTTCATTTTAAGGAACATAATTTTAGTTTAAAATAAAACTTTTTATCACTCTTTATTTGATAAATGTCACCAATCCTTCTCCATAGACTGTATGTCATAATCTCATCAGAGACATTTAGAAGGTCTAAATTGGACATACATAGTTGTATTGTCCCTCAAGCCTTTTTGTCCATCTTTATCCAATTTGCATCAAACATATCCACAAGTTTATCCTTCTCTATCACAAGTTTCCATTAATCTATCTCCTCCAAGAGATCCTCCATTTTTAGTTTTTACAATTGTTTAGTGGAAAATGCGGGATTAGGATAGTTTATCTAAACCAAATCAAACCCCACACTTTCATATGCTAAACATTAGGGAAGTGGAATCGAGCTTGTTATTTATGAAAGATCAAGCTATAGATTTCCTAAATCCCTTTTTATGCTAGATATGACTAAGTAGATGATTTGATTAGACCTTCACAAGTTTGTAACATTCACAAAGCATGAAACCCTAATTTATCACTTAAACTATAATAAACTAATTTCTAACATAGATCAGGGAAAAGGGATCACAAAAACACAAAGTAGAAGGTACAAAGAGTGTGTACCTGGAAAATGAGGGCCTGAAGGTCAAGGGCACCCACTCCTTTGCCCTGTAATTTTCTGACACTTGAAATCTTTTGTACTAGGCTTCAGAGTACTTCCAGAGGTTCTCAGATCCTAAATAAAAATGATCATTAGGGCTTGCGCGCCCGCTCTTTTGACCCAAAAGTTTTGCAATGTCAAAATCAAAAGTTCTGTGATGAAGGTATCTACAATGTCCATCTTTTTGTTGTTCCTTTCCGTCAGATCTTTCTGAATACAACCTACACATGCAAAAGGAGGAGAAAGATGGTTGTGGCTATATAGGAGCTTGCCTCAGTCAAGCTTCGTTTTTGATATTCCTACCTCAACAATAGCCAATGATAAAGATCTGCAGATGTGTGTGCTCATCTAACAAATGTGTATGCAAAAAATGCAAAACCCTAGATGACTCAAGCATCAAGGAGAGATCAACACTTTGTTTCACTCAAGGAAACAACAACATCATCACCTCGAGGAGATGAGAGCAACGAAGACTTGTAGAACAAGAAGGTGAGGCAGCCTTATCTGCGGAGGATTCCCAAACTCAAGTTGGAGGCTTCAACCCTTCCCCTGATCATACAAAAGGTTGTGCAAACCCTAGGAAGAGCAAGATAGTCTCGAGATCTTGATTCCTAATCTCCATTGAATATCTCCATGATAGCAATCTTCCATATCTTCAAAGATCTTCAACAAGTTGTTGATCTTCAATAGCAAAAATGGCAAAGTTTTGGCATTGAAAGCTTGCATATAGATTGTGTGTGATAAAATGATTTTCAAATGTCTTTAAATACCTAACCTTGGAAATTCAAATATTTGGAATAAAGTGTCAACATCGTGCAAAAAATAAAAATTTAAAATCGGAATCCCGAGGTGCACTACAAGAACTGACACCCTGCCAAAATTCAAAACCTCAAAAAATAGGGCAGGGCAAAGGCGCCCTTGTCTAGGCCCTAATTTTTCCATCAAGTCTGTATCAAGGAGGTCTAGGATGTCTGAAATCCAAAGTTTCTTTCCGGGTTTAGTCAATAGTTACTTCAGGATACGACATTTCTTCAGTTAGCTATAGGTCAATCAGGGTTTAGGGAGGTCAGAAATAAACAGGTTTGAAAGGACACTAAAGGAGAGGAGCTAAACCATGAGAAATTGTACCATTCCATGCAGGAGGATAATTTCTGACATAACATTTAGCCCCCACTTTAGTCACCGTATGACACTATGTGCATTTGCAGCTAAGGGAAATTAAATACATCAATCATGAAAAGGATACCCAAAAGGATATTGTAGAGGAAGTTGAAGTGTTGTTGTGCAAGGGGAAGAAGCCCCCATTCTGTAATCCTGCAAGACCACAAAGTTAGGAACTGCATCTTGCAAAGGAACACTTATCAGATAATCAAAATCAAATCAACCTGCAACCAACACACAAATATGCCAGTCATAAACACTAAGGGGTTGAGTGATGAGACATGATGAGGGAGGAAATCAAGGGACATATATGCCCCCCTTGTTTTTGCTTGCTTAGTCCGAAAAGGAGAAACAAGGTGGTTATCTACATGCACCAATTTCAGGGAAACTTGATGAGAAAATGCATTGCAAGGGTCATTTTTGCAAACAACACCAAATCAAAACACATTGGGTTAGATGGAGGGTGGAACTAGGATTCCAATGCAACAAACACCGCAAAAATCCAAGTTCGGCATCCCAAGATAAACGCTTATCATGAAAATTGTTCAATTTTGCACCTAGATAGTGATAGGAGTTCTCATCCCCTTACTATATGTAAGGGGAGTTTTCACTTTTCACAATTCATTCTTATTTGTCATTGTGTAGAGGAGAGAAAGAGAAGGAGATAGAGACTAGCCATGCCGATTCGACATCCATACCAGCTTCTGAGACTGGAGATGCTACGAGCCTGAGTGGCAGAGAGACGGATCGAGCCCAAGGTAGGGGCCAAACCTCACTTCTGTCACTCATGCTTTCCTATTTTTTTCATTTTCTAGATTTGCATGCCAAATAGCCCTATTTGGACAGGAGTTCCCAACCAAGGCGCCCAACTCTACCCAGGGTGCCAGTGTCCTCTCTAAGCGCCCAAGTCTTCTTGGGGCGCCCAAGTCTTCTTGGGGCGCCCAAGTCCAAGAAGGACAAGGGCCTCACATATAGCGTATAGTTTTATGTATTAGATGTTTCTTGATGATTTGATGATGTGAACTGATGTAATTTCTAAATGTTTAACCTGCAGGAAGTGTTGGTGTGAACAGGGTTATCACCTAACTGGTTTACCCTAGTGTGGATAAATCCTCTTATTCAACTATTTACTAGTTAAATAATATTCACACATCACACATATATCACACATGTTAAGTTGACTTAGTGAGTCTACTAGATGTCTAGTTGTGTCTAGTTAAGTCTAGTTGTTTGTTGAGTTGTTGATAGTTGGAGTGAGTTGTCTTATCCTCCACATGTGCAATTAGTTATTATCCTCTAATTGGCACATGTTGTTGGGATATCTCCACTTTCCACTCCACCTCTCTAGCTCTCATCTTGCCTTTATAAGCAAGGCATATCATGTACATTGTAACAACAACAATAATCAATCTTTTGCATTCAATGATAGAATAGCATCACTCTTTCATTTGATCTCTCTTGTGCTTTCATGAAGTCCTAGATCTTGGGTGGCTCCAATCATAGCCAACTCTAACATGGTATCAGAGCTCTAGGAAGAATCACTTTGTGTTAGCCATTTTTGAGAAATCTTGAGTGCATTTCATGGTGGATCTTGATACTTAAGTATGCTCTTCTCTTGCATCAAATCATGACCTGGAGTATCAGAAAAACTTGATAGAATACCAATTTTGTGAGGGTTTCCCTTTCTTGCTCTTGTATTGTAGGTACATTTCGGTGTGTTTTGTTGCAAATCAGACCTCACCATTGCGTCTAGAGTAGCCGAAATAGTCAAGATCACCTTTTGTTTCATCCAAATCAGACATTGGAGGCAAAATTGATGAGGGTTTCAATTTGGAGCTCTTTGGCGTGATCCAGGAGGTACCAGCAATTTCGGAGCAGTCTGGTCCAAATCAAACACCGCCATTGCGTCCAGAGCGGCCGAATCAGTACAAATCGACTGTAAAATTGTCCAAATTGGACAAAGTTGAACTGAAAGGCAAATTTCTTTTGCAAATTGACATCATACGGAATCTACGCAGAGAATATTCCATCTGCGCAGGCAGAATCTTCGTCGACGTCCTACTGCATCAGCGAATAAATCTTCGTCCATCGGGTATTATTTTTGTCTACAGGATAATCTTTGCATCGCTGGTTTTTTCAATTATCTGAAGGTTAAAAAAATCTCTGCGGGACAAAGTACCTTTTTGCAGGGTACCCACCTTCAGATTGCAGGTACCTACCTGCAGGTCGCAGGAACCAATCATGGGGTGCCTTTATTGGCGCGAGCCCCCACTCTCCTATATCTACGCAGTCAACACCGACAAATCTAAACAGTCGGTGCCCAGCAACAAGCCTTCAATCAGTGGTGGTTATTATTGAAAGATTTCCCGACGATGGTGATCCTCAGCGCATATCACATAATACTTGCGGGCAAATCTATATACTCATCGGTTGTTTCCATCGGAGATCCCACCTTCTGGCATATCATCGGCCTTTCAAAACATTTCCATCCGGCAGCAAATCCTCACCAGCACCTAAGCACAATCAGTGGTGTGGGATTGTCTTAGCCATTGAGAAATTCATACCAGAAATTTCTCTAAACTCGTCGGTTGATCCTCCCCGTGATTCCACAAATCCGGTCCCCGACATTCTCGGCAGCATACCAGTAGTTTGTGGGCATATTCACCACCGAATAACACTCATCGAGTTATTCTTATCGATGGTTATTTCTATAGGTACATCTGATTGGAATCCTGCAGGTAATCCATACTCGTCGGTCACTGCGTTGGCATTCATACCGGTTGTTTCTATCGGCGTATTCCTTTGAAATCGGCGGTCATAACACTTCCGGCAACAATAGTTCATCGTCCGTCGATATCAAATTACCTCTCGACGGCTTTGAATTCTCATTGACTAATTTTAAATCACCATTGGCGGTTAAGATCGCAATGTTTACCACTCAGCGGTCTGCAATCACTAGTCTGACGGTCCCAGCAATCCTTAAATCTTCACGGCAGTCTCTGTTGAAACCATAGCAGACAGGATCTTCGGCAGCCGAAAATTTCCAAATCCTCCTGGTCATTTTTTACTCAGCAGTCAAATTCATGCCAGAAATCTTCACAAAGATCGGATGATCCTAACGGTGTATTCCTTTAACCTCCCTATGGTCATTCTCCATCGCTGGCACCCGTTGCTATCAACCGCGGCTTTCAAACCACCAGTTGGTGGTATCTAAACCCTCGACGACACGCAAAATATCGCCGGCAATAATTTAGGCAAAACCGACAATTTTGCTAGTATCAGGCAGGTTTAATACAACCAATTCTGACCTACAATTTGGGTTTTGACCACACAAATTGTGGTCTCAACTTTAAAACCGTGGTTTCACGCCATAGGTTAGCGTTTTTCTGTACATGAACAGGCAGTTTTTTCTGCACAGGTGGTTTCCCGTCTTTTTTTTGCTTTTGTGGGGAGGAGGTTTTTTTCCCTGCCAAAAGGGAATATTCTCAGAATATTTCACTGACGTTAGCACTGCATCAGCACCAGGGGCCATTTTTGCCCCTCAAAGCCTTAAACTAGGGCTTTTTTTCTTTTTTGCATAACTTTTGCCCACGGAGGCGAAATTGGGCAAACGAGATATCGTCAGAAAGATGACAAAGAGCACTTCGTAGTGGTGTCAATGGTTTTCTAAAATTCTACTGCAAGTGACTGCTACAATAGTTTGAAGACAGATCTTCGTTTTCAGCTTCCGAGCTCACAACTTCTTGCCACGATCTCCGATTTTCACGATTCTTGCGGCATCGAAAAGGTATTCAGGAGCTCTTCAAATCCATCGATGCACTTTTCTCAGATTTTTCTCCAAGTTCATTTTATTTCATTTGTCAATTTTTTGGCTTTTGAGTACCTTGGGCATTTTGGCACTTGAGGAAGTGAAACTTGTTTTGAAGGGATCTATTTGCTGTGGTTAATCATTGTGAGCAATTGTAATCTCCTTTGAATCTCAGTTTTAAGAGATTTTAATGCTTTCCCAAATTTGGTCCCTAGTGGACAATTGTAAATCGCACTAAGTATAAAGTGCCACAATTATTCTTTTTTGGGGGGGTGATCTCTTTGATTGAGTAACAGGGGGTTGTCTTGTGTTCTTTTTTGTACTCTTGCATCATGGATCCAAACAAACTTCCTCTACTCACACCATTTAACTATCATGAGTGGAAAACTAAAATGGAGATTCATTTAAGAAGTTTGAAAATTCATAGAGTAACAATGGGTACAAAAATTGAACCAACTGCAGCTGCAAAAAAGAGAAAGTGGTATAATAGATGTGATCAAGCCTATGGAACACTATGCTTGTCTATCTCTCCTGACCTTCTTTTTCATGTTGAATCTTGTACTACACCCAATGAAGTGTGGACTACCTTAGAAAAACTCTTTGGTAAATAAGATACTATGAGAGGTTTCAAATTGGAGAATGAATTAATTGGTTTGAATCCAACTGATTTTGCAGGCATCCAAGACTTCTTCACAAAACTAAAATCACTTAGATTGCAGCTCAAACAATGTGGAATTAAAAAAGAGGACACTCAATTGATTCTTTCAATCCTTGCCAAGCTTGGTCTTGACTATTTAGTTTTTGTTTCTACCTTCTATGCTACAATGGATGCACTTGGGAAAGCTTTCACAATGCCTTCACTTGATGAGTTTGCTGCATCACTCAAAAGGGAGCAAGCTAAGTTAGTACACATGGGCAAATTGAAGTCTCCTAAACCTCAAGCACTTCTTGCTAATCAAGGTTCTAGGGATCAAAAGGCTTCACCTAGCAAAGGCAAGAAATAGAAAAATAAGGATTTCAAGAACAATAAGCAAGCAAAGGAATCATCCAAATCACCTAAGTCCTCATCCTCTCCCAAGGAGGAATCATCTAAGAAGGAGAGACCAAAATGTGCATATTGCAAGAAACTAGGACATGATGGGCATAAGTGTTATGAGAAGAAAATTGCTGAGTTGACTCACATTATTCAAAAGCACAATATCAAAATGCCATCATTGTCACCTAGTCCATCCTCTTCTTCGACACCATCATCATCTACACAGTCAGGGATAGCAGGCATTGCAAATGGGATAGACAAAGGAAAAGGCCATGTACTATTTGCTTCTACAAGTCTTCAGTCAGAGAGATGGCTTCTTGATTCTGGAGCTTCTCATCATATGGCATCTTCACAGGGGATGTTCTCTTCATTTGATTCATGCACTTCGACACCTATCTTGATGGGTAACAACACATACATGCATGCATTTGGAAAAGGGACAATTGATATTGGAGATAGTACATTCAACAATGTGTTGTGTGTACCTTCCTTGACATCCAATCTCCTTTCCATCTATCAGATTACTCATTGTGGTGTAGGTAAGACAGTTGAGTTCACTCTTGATTATGTGATCATACGAGACTTGGAGAGCAGAGATATCATTGCAGTTGGGATAGCTGATCATGCATCTCGCTTGTATACCTTCTCCCATTTTGTTTCTTCTGATGATGTAGATCCATTGATTGATATTCACACTCATGAATCAAGTGTGAATAATATTTCTGAGAAGTTTGGTCACTTGAACCTTGGTGTTCTTTCACCCACTTTGATTCATGAGACTAGTGCTGAGCTTCCATCACCTCATCCTCCTGCTTCTTTAGATATCGACATTGACATGGGTTCATCTACTTCAGTTGAGCAGGATCATTCAAGTCTTTCAGACACAGCTTTGTGGGATACTTTCTTGGCAGGTATATCCGACTTGTTTTGTGAGTCTCATATTGCAGATTTGGAGGACACACTTGAGGGGATATCTCTCCTCTTTGATGACAATTACAACTCAATTGTTTTTCCATCTACTTCGTCTTTGGAGGTTGTTCTTCATCAGTCTACACAGGATTTTGGATTGGACACACATCATTGCATTGTGGCATTCCTTGATTTTGACATGTGGACATTTCAGCAGTCTTCAGAGGCATCTATCATGAGGCTTTTTCCCTTATTCCTTGAGATGGAGTTTCTTCTACATCAGCCTTTGGTTTGGTTTCTTCCTAAGGGGAGAAATGTTGTTTGTAGGTTCATGACACTTTCCAGTGTTCTTCTTCAGACATTCTTCATCGGCACAGGAGCTACTTGATTGTGGGGGGGACCTATAGTCTCACACTTGCTCTCCTATGGGGGGGTATTTGATTGTACATATGTGATAGAAGTACTCCTTGGGGGGTCTTGTTGAGTCCTCCTACTATCACTTCTTTCTCTTTCATTGTTTCATGCATTCTCACTTTTGGAGAGGAGTTTTTTCCCATGAGGTTTTCTCTTTTTCTCCACTTGAGATTTGTTTGTACATGGGTACCTAACATGGTCTAGTAGCTAGAACCCATCCATCATTGCATCTTTCTTTAGTCAACTACTCCCTAAGTTGCACTTAAGGGGGGGTGTTGGTGTGAAAAGGGTTATCACCTAACTGGTTTACCCTAGTGTGGATAAATCATCTTATTTAACTATTTACTAGTTAAATAATATTCACACATCACACATATATCACACATGTTAAGTTGACTTAGTGAGTCTACTAGATGTCTAGTTGTGTCTAGTTAAGTCTAGTTGTGTGTTGAGTTGTTGATAGTTGGAGTGAGTTGTCTTATCCTCCACATGTGCAATTAGTTATCATCCTCTAATTGGCACATGTTGTTGGAATATCTCCACTTTCCACTCCACCTCTCTAGCTCTCATCTTGCCTTTATAAGCAAGGCATATCATGTACATTGTAACTACAACAATAATCAATCTTTTGCATTCAATGATAGAATAGCATCATTCTTTCATTTTATCTCTCTTGTGCTTTCATGAAGTCCTAGATCTTGGGTGGCTCCAATCATAGCCAACTCTAACAGGAAGTCCCTAAGACACGAGAGCATACAGGCAATCGCTTGATGATGTTGCTATGAGACCATGTCGACACTATGTCGAATGAGGAGAGGGGTCACTTACAGTTAGTGGGTCTTTGGTGGGTGTTTTTCATGCCCACAATGAGATTTCATTGCAACATGCTCATGGCACTTATGGAGAGGTGGGATACATACACGTCTACATTCCATCTGTCCACCGGTGAGATGACAGTTACAATAGAGGATGTCTATCGAATCTTGCGACTGCCTATCCGAGGAGAGATAGTGAGGGTTGTAGAGAGTTGCTCAACAGAGTATACTCGAGAGAGCCAGTTGTACTATTTAGGTCACACCATCGCTCAGGCAGAGTGATGACATATTTAGCTCTGACTACTAAAGTAGGGATGCGATGACATCCCCTTGGTTCAGAGAATTATGATAGCTATTGTTGCATTAGCGGTCGGACAAGATGGATGAGGCACCCACCTTCACGAGGGCTTGTTTCATACTATCTGAGTGATGGAGGAGTGTAGGATAGTATATGCGTCGGGGCATAGCATGCTTGCACACCTCTACCATAGCTTGGGATGATATATCCATTATGAATCACATAGCCTAATGGTATGCACCTTACTACATGTATGGGCGTTCAATCATATCAAGTACACACAGTCTACAAGTTTCCCTATAGAGCCACTATGGATACATGCATGTGCACATGCTTATCCGCTCATCAAATGTTGGAGACACGATGATCTTTTGTATTGGAGAGTGATATTTGATAGGTTGCAGCCCAGCGACATCATTTAGAGACCATATCACAGCTACAGACCATGGACGGGTCAACATGAGCAGCTAGCTAGGATGCAGAGGGATCGATTGATGGTTGGTCACCTCAATCACATAGTCATCCAGTTCTACTTTGATAGAGTGGTGCAACAATTTAGATGTAGACAAGATATTCCTATGATGCATCTCAGCTACCCCGCTCACTATGCAATGTAGTTAGGGTGAATTCCGCCCGACGGCTGACGATAGCTAATATAGTAGTGAGTGAGTGATGATGGTATAGAGGATGTAGAGCGACTATTTGATGTAGACGATGTCGGTGTTACCTAAGCATATCAGACTTGGTGGCAATTAGCACGACCTACTCCTATCTTTCCTCCCATTCACCCACAGGCGATCCTCGACCTTGGGCTGGTCACGCAAGTGACACAAGAGTAGAGGATGACATCAGTGACTTTGTTGAATAGTATGATATAGATGAGGATGAGGATGATGACGACGATGATTGGGAGATTCCAACACAATACGTCTTCAGAGCGAGACCACGGTGAGATCAGCAGGAGGTAGATGACAAGACTGAGTCAAGACCACGGTCGAGAGCTCATGGTCCAATCCCTATCGGTGTTAGGAGATCGAGTCAACATGAGCGAGGGGAGACTAGTAGTCATATGCCCCCAGTTGCAGAGTTGGCTGCGAAGCTCACTACACCATCAGCAATTTGAGATCTATCTTGGTGAGATGGAGATCCAGGTGAGACATTGTTATTATGTTAATGTACTTATTTTGATGATTATTTATGATGTTTATATGAGATATTGATATTGATTCTATTTTCTTTTTGCAGTTAGGACAGATGCATGGCGAATTTTGTGAGTCACACCATAATGGAGATAGTTCTTAGCAATGCGGCTGAGCAACGGGTATGGACAAGATACTCGCCATAGCCATCCCTAGGGCAGCATGGGGAGATTTTTATGCCATTCATGAGATATAGAGTGGCCATAGAGGATACCCTAGATCTTTCTACACGAGAGAGAAATGATTTACTTTAGAGAGTTGAGCGCGTAGAGGCTAAGCTCCGTGCATAACGAGAGCAGGCTGCAACACTTCTATTGTCAGCGGTGAGTCCTATCACGACTCAGGTCTTATAGACCGAGTTAGATCAGGTGAGAGCTAAGAGAGACAGAGTCGTAGCAGACAAAGAGAGGGTGCAGTTAGAGAGAGATCGGTATGTCATATCCCCATATTTGCATTACATTATGCATGATGATTTGTGTGTATTCAAGTGTATGATTTATGACTTATGTATATCCAAGTGTATATTTTGCGATTTACCATTCATGTATACATGTACTCATATTGTGAGACTTCGTTATATCCTCCCTATCATTAAACATATATATATATATATATATATATGTATGTATGTATGTATGTATGTATATATGTATATGATATAATAATAATATAGAAACAATTATAAATTATATATATGTATATATATATATATATTATCATTATATATATAATGATATATATTATTAATAATATTATAAATCAAGTGGGTGGATGGGTCGGAGTCCTTCCACACGTAATGGTGTGGAAGGACTGGGGTTTCGGTGCCATGAGAGGTAAACATGATTAGCTGGCAGCCAGCTAGGAATCGACAAGAGCGACACTTGGACTAGCATTTTTGAGACACGAGCCTTCTCAAGCGGTAAGGGTACATTAAATTACAAGCTTACTTAGCTTGTTTCACATGCTTGAAGGGACGGATTGCAATGATGAAATAGTAAGTCTGATTCAGTCCCTTTGCAAGCCTGAGGGTGAGGATTTGGTTCTCATGAGCAGACAATAGTTAAGTGGCAGTTGACAGACTAGAAGGATAGAAGATGGGATAGTTGATATAATTGAAGAGTAAGTCGAAGCAAGAGCCGTCTCTTTTAAGAATTGTTTCCTTCCTTTTTTTGAAGCATTGCGAAATGACAGAGAAATCAAAGGTGTTGCCGCTCTCAGTAGATTGGATTCGATGTGCAGGAATGGACACCCCCATTCAGTTGGTTTGCGATAAGAGGCAAATGGCATTTCTGGGGGGCATCACTGACCTACGTCTCAAGCACCTCTTGAAGTGTCAGGATGAACTTGTTCTGGGGGCAGTCAAGATGATTCTGGGTAAGGAGTTTGTAGAGGGCAGCGAACAACATCGAGTGGACACAGACATAAGTTCCTAGTTCGTGGCTATTCTACTGGAGCTGAATGTGCCTAAGACGTGGGTGAACATAGTGGTTAGAAGGCTCTTTATTCCTAGTGTGCTAGGAGGGTTGGAGGAGACTTTGGAGATCGCTTCTTTTGGTGCAGGCATGCCGCAGCTGAGAGACATTCCCCTTCTACAACAACCAAGAAGTGTTGTGAAATACTTCCCTTTCATTATGCACTTGAGGGGGGAGGATCTGGTCTGGTTCAGACAACATGCGAGGGTGGCGGTGAATTTTCTGTTGAAGTATTGTCAGATCGTGGAGACTCAAGGCTTGGACTGGGTGGGAGATTTCAATATGAAGCTGCATCGCTACGAAGTGGAGGCTTAAAGTGGTTAGGGTTTTCTTTTCTATTGGTTATTTCTGGTCTAGGTTCTCTGTTTAAAGGTATGGGGTTATAAGGTGGTTATAGTATAGGTTTTTTATCAGTTTCTATGGCTTACTGGTCCAGCCCTACGTGGCATATCTAATTGTCAGTACAAATCAGTCTAGTCGGATGCAGCTATAGGTTTTTTTGGAAATATTTCAGAACTAGAAAATTGTAATCTTTTTGAAAGTTAATATAAAGCATCTCCTTATTACATAGCAAAAATAATAATATTATAAATCAAATAATATTATAAATCAATATAATTAAAATATTATATATTTATATTATAAATATAAATACAAATTATTATTATATTATAATAAATATGTATTAATATTATAAATTAATGATTATAAATATTAGAAGAGATATTAATATAATGTATAATGAGATATTGATATAAATATAAATATATAATAAATATCAGATAACATATATTAAAATAAATGAAATCATGAGGAGCGATGTCCCTAATCCCCGATACCTTTAAAGGGTGATTCATAAACAACAAATCCTCAAGTGTTAACAATTATTAAGGAAAGGGTGTGACTTATGAACAACCACGTCACACTTCAAAAAGGAAGGAAGCATTTAGATTAATATAAATCCATGAGCGGGGAAAAAAGAAGAAGTCTAAGACAAGGCATCATCGATGGGGAAACAACAGTCTAAGGTAATTTCAATACAAAGTAACATCAAGCCCAGATGCAGCACAAGGAATATCCAAAGGCAACAAGGTAAGTTTGCTACAGGTATGCTGTCTATAAAGTATTTGAATATGCAATATAGTATATATCAGTAATATTTTAGTGTATATTGTGTCAGATATATGATGAATGCAGTAATGAATGAAAATAAATAAATTAAGATATGTCAATGTATAGGTAATAGCATGAATTGATTACATGGTTATGAATAAGAAGTATAATACTAGAACAATATAGTTATGGTAGGAATAAATGAATTATGATTAGAAATGAAATAAAGCATTAGTTAATTGTCTCATGCTTGAAAGTAAATATGAATGATATAAACTATATGATAATAATGTGAATATAAGGCAATGAAACCATGTATATGACAAGCATGAAAATAAGCATAAAACGAATTATCAATGAAGCCTAGTATGAGGCTATGAATAAATGATGATAATGGAAGAATGTTCATGTGGATATATGATTGGCCAATTATGATATAAGGCCAAGATATCCTTATTATAAGGCATCATGTGCAAAATGTTAATAAGGACTTAGAAATCATAGGATTGTGCCATATCCGAAAGGAGGATTAGCCTCATCATTAATCATCTTGCCATCCTAGGTGTATGGGTAAGTTAGGAGAATGTTATTGGACCTAGGTAACCCCAAGAAGATGAAGTACCTCCGGGTGTGAGGTGAAGTCTCTTGGGCCAAGTGTCGAAGTATCTTCGGGTGTGAGGTGAAACCTTGGGCCTATGGTATGATGATCTCATCAATGTGATTTGTGCCCTACGGTAGGTGGCTCTCCAATAGATGAGGTGGGAAGTCTTTGGAGCTGATTGGTGAGATGGGAAGCCATCGGGCCTCCGTATGGGATGGTTAGTGTCTCCTTAATGAACCATGCCTATGGAGTTAGAGATGGATTAATGATAGGGTGACACATGATCCTCTCGAGGATAGAAGATAAGGCCTATGAATATGAATATGAATATGAACATGAATATGAATATGCATTATGTGATTATGGAATTATAAGTTTTAGGATAAATGTGGAAAGAATATGGATCTATATTAATTATGATATAAAAAGAGAAAAATTTGGAGTACTAATGTTTCCTTTTTGTAAGTTGAAATTATGCAAGGTTGTGAACAATTTGAGCTTACTAGAAGGGGACATTAAATGGTACCACCAAATGTTCATGGAGACATAGGGCGAGGTGTTGGGGCTTAGAGGTGAGCTCAGGGGGTTACGGTCGCGAAGTGTCTCTAGGAGTCATTCATGGTCCGTAGCCACACATGGATAGCCTTCTGTCACCCACACACCACCAGGTCCTAAGAGGACCAATGACCGAGGTTCAACTATGTGATGTATCTTATGTACTATGATGTCCCATTTTGATGTACAGGGTGATCGACTCTGATGTATACTCAAACTGATGTTTATATATATGATGTTTTCTTATTGATGTTTGTAATGTTGTTAATTTATCATATGTGATTTTATATAAAATGTAACTAGTGATAAATGCTAATGCTTATGTGGAAATGGAATTAATGCTAATGTGATACATACTAAACAGTTATTTGCAGAACATATAGTAAACTCCACAATGATTAATGAATTTCACATATTACCAACATTCTATGCTATATCCAGTTAATACAAAGGTGATCTTAATAAAGCATGCTTAAACAAGATACAACAATGATTAACCGAAAAGATGTAATGTTAAATGAATTAAGACAAAATAATAATATCTTGTCCAAATTGAATATAAACTAACTAATAATTTTGCTTTATACAATAACACTTAAAATGTAATCTTAAGCATAGAATTTCTTGAGGTGCGCAACGTTAATAGGTTCTTTAAGCGGTTTACCTTGTTCATCGACTAATTTATACGCTCCCGATCTAAAGGCTTCAGTAACAACATAAGGTCCAAGCTAATTAGGGATGAACTTTTCTTTTTCTCCAAGAGGTGCATTTATATTGCTTTTATTCTCATAAAGTACTAGATCTCCAACATCGAAGGAGCAATGTATGACACACTCATTGTACGATCGTTGGATACTCTTCTGATGGGCCTTAAGGTGCTCCAAAGAATTGACACATTGTTCATCAAGCATCTCAAGTTCTTGTAATCGCTTTTCTCATTTTGTGTCATCATCAATAATGTCCTTTAGGGAAACTCGCAATGAAGGAATTTCTAAATCTAGAGGCATTATCGCGTAAACACCATAGACAAGATTATACAATGTAGTTCTAGTAGTCGTACAAATATTTGTTCTGTAAGACCACAATGCATAAGAGAGTTGAGTATACTAGTCTTTTTTATGTTTATTAATAGTTTTCCATAGAATTTGTCTAATAACCTTGTTTGAAGCTTCTGCTTGACCGTTTGATTAAGGATAGTAAGTCGTAGAGAAGCGATGTTGAATATGATATTTTTTAGAGAATTTCTTCACGTCCTTGTTCTTGAATGGTGTTCCATTATCAGAAACTAAGGCGGAAGGTATACGAAATCGAGAAATGATGTTATCTTGTATAAATCAACAAATTACTTTAGCAGTCATGGATCGTAGAGGAACGGCTTCAACCCACTTCGTGAAGTAATCAGTAGCATTGATGATAAATGTATGTCCTTGAGAAGAAGGTGGAGAGATTTTGCCATTTAGATCCAAGCCCCAAACAAAAAATGGTCAAGGTGAAACTTGGGCACGAAGTTCCTAGGTAGGTGCTTGGATTAAATGATTATGTTGTTGACATTGTGGACATTTCTTGACATATGTGAAGGAATCTTGTTCCATGCATTGCCAATAATATCCCATACACAATAAATTTTGTACCAATGATTTTCCTCCAAAAGGCCCTCCACAAGCACCAGGGTGAGCTTCCTCTAAAGCTATCGGGATCTCCAAATTACTTAAACATCAGAGAAGAACACCATTATAACTTCGTCTGTATAAGACATTAGATAGAATGATATAATGCACTATGAGTTTGCTTAGGCAAACTCGTGTGTTTTTAGATTTTGAGTTAGGAATGGTACCATCATGCAAATAATTAAATAAATGGGAGAACCATTCATCAGAATTCATGTTACAACAGAGGTTAGTATCTGAAGATGCCACCTCTTCTAGTGTCATTGTCTTAAGGTTATGGATGAATGTATACTCATCAGGTGAATCGACAGGGGATATAAGAGAAGTTGTGCATGCCAGAGCATCCGCATGTTGATTGTCTTTCCTTGGAATATTATCAATTGAGGATGATTATGATATTTTATTTCAGGGTTTAACTACATAGTTTTTGAGTTAAACACATGACCCACATTTCATGAGTATGATAATTGACTCATGAAATTTGGGTCATTTGTTTGACTCAAAAACTACGCAGTTAAACCCTGAAATAAAATATCATAATTGAGGATGATGTAAATTGTTTTAATAAAGATAGGGCTAAGTCACGATATTGAGATAATTTATCTTGCTTCGCTTGATACGATCCTACTATTTGTCACACAATTAATTGTGAATCACCATATATATATTGATGTTTTTGATGTTGAGAGCCAAAGCGGCACGAAGTCCTGCAATGAGAGATTCGTACTCAACAATGTTGTTTGTGCATGAGAAGTTTAACCAATAGGACATAGGAACCGGCTTACCAGAAGGTGGTACTAGTCTGACACCAGCACCAGAGCCAATTCAACATTGTGAACCACCAAAATACAATTCCCATTTATCATCTGCATCTATATTTAGGATTTGATCATCAGGAAATGTTTCCTAACTTTTTATAGCAAAGGGTGAAGATTCGTCAGCTAAATGGTCAGTTAGTGCTTGTCCTTTAATTGCTTTTTGAGAGATAAATTTAAGATTGAATTCCATTAACAACATAACCCATTTAGCAAGGCAACCTGAAAGATTTGTTTTATTGAAAAGATGTTTCAATGAATCAAATTTTACCATGACATGTATTTCAGCATTTAAAAGATAATACCTAAGCTTTTGTGTTGCAAAGACCAGAGTTAAGCACTGCTTCTCAATGATAGTATATCGCACTTCATAATCAAGCAAAGTTTGACTTATGTAATATAGAGCACGCTCTTTGCCTTCAGTATCATGTTGTCCTAATAAAGTTGTGAGAGAATTATTAGATGCCAAGGTGTAAATAATAAAAGGTTTATTAGCAGTAGCAGGCTGTAAAATAGGAGGATTAGCTATATAACTCTTTAAGTCTCAAAAAGCCTTTTGACATTCAAAATTCCATTGAAATTTTGAATCCTTCTTCAGTAGTTGAGTAAAAGGGCGAGTCCTATCCACGAGTTGTGAGACAAATCAGTGGATGGCCTGTATCTTCCCTTGCAAACTATGAAGTTGAGACATGTTCGTAGGTGCTGGCATATTAATAATTGTGTCAATCTTCTTCGTATCTACTTCAATACCATGATGCGAGACTATACTAGGCATATCCGAATAATTCCAAGAAAATAAGTCTAGGAATTCATGTAAAATCTTGGTCATGTCTTCTTTTTCTTCTGTGTTTAAACAATCACCTATAGGGATAACCTTTTCAGTGTTATCTTTGTCCATAGAAACTTCAACAGTTTTTCATTAAGTAAAGTACTAGATTCTATAAGATTGGGTGATTGTGGTAAGTCTTTAGATTCTTCCTCAGAATTTAAAGTAGTTTTTACCAAGCAAGTGGACTTCCCAAAATATGCATCGTTGTTCAAACAATAAGGTAATCCACGTTTATGATGATAACGAGGAACATTGTCATAAGCTCCCAAAAATTCAATTATTGCTTCATCTGTTGAAAAGGTATCCAAAGGAATCTCTCCTGGAGGACAATTAGTGTCAATCATCTCAGGAAATATTAAATTAAGTGTTGATATTATGTTCACATCAATATTAGGACGTCTACGGGCTTTAGATTCCTTGAAAGGATTATATCCAATGCCACTTGAGTAATGTCATGAAGCACATTCTATAGGTACCTGAATCCCTTGTTGAATAATATCGTAACCATTACCTACATAGTTACAATTCTTATAAAAAGGATCTCAAATCCTTTACCATAAAGAGAGGCCATCTCCTTGGAAGAAGGTGGAGTCTCATAGGTTTGATAATCTATAGTGTAAGTAAGAGTGTTATCTGTGTTTGTTACCAAAGAGACTTTAGATTTCTTACTTGAATTTTTAGAAGAAATCAATGCAACATTTGATGCTTTAGTATTAGAGTTGTTAATTTTATATTCTCCTATAGAGGGGTATGTAAAATCCAACGAACCCTAATCATCACCAAGGAATGTATTCAATTGTTTGGAACCTTGCACAACATTGTCTGTAGCTAGAGGAGTTGACAGATCAACTTTCAAGTTGTTTAAAATCTTATGATGAACAACTTGCTTTTGTAATTCAATTTGTAAATAGTTATCCGGTTCAGGATCAGCCTCAATAGTATGAAGTTTATCTTTATAAATAAACTTAATTGAACGATGCAGTGTAAAAGGAAATACCCCCAATGCATGAATCCAAGTCTACCAAGAATCAAGTTGTATGATAAGGAACTAGGCATGACATGAATTAGAGTGGATAGAGTCATAAGACCAACTCGTACAGGTAAAGTTGTAGTGCCTACATATTGTCTTCCAACATGATCAAAGCCACGAATGCTTATTCTATCCAAATTAATCAAAGAGATGTCAACTTTAATCTTATGTAACAAATTAATACCACAAACATTAAGAGTCGATCCATTATCAATCATAACTCACTTGATCATTTTCTTGTTTATTGTAATGAAGATAATCAAAGGATCATACTGATTTTGAACTTCAAGAGAAGGCAACTCATGTTGTTCAAACATAATGTCTATTTTTGTCATGTGTATACAATCTAGGAGAGCTGCTACATCATTCAGCTTGACAACAGGGTACAATCACCTTTTGTAAAGATTCTTAGAGCATTCCATGGTATGTAGGTGAAGTTTGTATATGTTCCCAAAGAGAAATCTTAGCAGGAGTAGCACGAAGCTGCTCAACAAAATCATAATCTTTACTAGTTTTATGTGTTAAATGAGGTGCTTGAGGAAGCATAGGTTGAGAAACTGGTAAAGCTATTGGAATGCTCAGTTTTTGTTTGCTTTTTATGTTATTCTGAGTATTATATGTATGCGCAACCATAGTATGACTAGGTTGTTGTGAACTTTGATGTGTTATTTGTTTAGCATAGTTATAAATGTAATCAAGAGGTTGAGAAGAAGGCGGAAGACCTCTAACAATGACCACTTGTTTAGAGTGTGGTTGAGCCACATCCAAACATAGGTTGACCACTATTTTCAGCTTCATAAGTTCTTCTTGAGGTTTAGGAACATAGATTGCATTTACTAATCTTTGTAACGATAGTTTAGGATTCGTAGCGGAATATTCAATCGAGATAAAGTCCTCAAGGGATTCATCTAAAATATTGAAGTCATCACAACTAAATGGCTCATCATACACATGAAAGTCTTGTAAAAAGTGATCTGACATTATAGCATGTTCTAATTAACTCAAGACTTAAATGTAAAACAAGATAGCATAAACCTTGAAGAGATAAAGCAAAATATCACTATGCAAATCACAAAGTAGTAATTTCAAACTCTTTGTATATACTTTCATAAAAGAGGGTTTGCAATCTAAATGTGATTTAGGACAACAAACTATTTCAGATCTGATGTTAAAAAGGATGCAAATTCTTTTAAAGCACGGGTTCACCAAAAATTTTAGTGGAAAATGTGGGATTAAGATAGTTTATCTAAACCAAATCAAACCCTACACTTTCATATTCTAAACATTAGGGAAGTGAAACTGAGCTTGTTCTTTATGAAAGATCAAGCTACAGATTTCCTAAATCCCTTTTTATGCTAGATATGATTGAGTAGATGATTTGATTAAACCTTCACAAGTTTGTAACATTCACAAAGCATGAAACCCTAATTTATTACTTAAACTGCAATAAACTGATTTCTAACACAAATCAGGGAAAATAGATCATAGAAACATAGAGCAGAAGGTACAGAGAGTGTGCACCTAGAAAATGAGGGCCTGAAGGTCAAGGGAACCCTCTCCTTTGCCCTGTAATTTTTTGACACTTGAAATCTTTTATACCAGGTTTTAGAGTAATTCCAGAGGTTCTTAGATCTCAAAGAAAATTCTTAGTAGGGCTTAGGTGCCCACTCTTTTGACCCGAAAGTTTCACAATGTTAAAATCAAAAGTTCTGTGACGAAGGTATCTGCAATGTCTGTCTTTCTCCTGCTCCTTTCCACCGGATCTTTCTGAATACAACCTGCACATGCAAAAGTAGGAGAAAGATGGTTGTGGATATATAGGAGCTTGCCTCAGTCAAGCCCCATTTTCAGTATTCCTACCTCAACAATAGCCAATGATAAAGATCTATAGATGTGTGTGCTCATCTAACAAATGTGTATGCAGAAAATGAAAAACCCTAGATGACTCAAGCATCAAGGAAAGATCAACACTTTGTTTCACTCAAGGAAACAACAACAACATCACCTCAAGGAGATGAGAGCAATGAAGACTTGTAGAATAAGAAGGTGAGGCAACCGTATCCGTAGAGGATTCCCAAGCTCAAGTTCGAGGCTTCAACCCTTCTCCCAATCATACAAAAGGTTGTGCAAACCCTAGGAAGAGCAAGATAGTCTCAAGATCTTGATTCCTAATCTCCATCGAATATCTCCATGGTAGCAATCTTTAATATCTTCAAAGAGCTTCAACAAGTTGTCGATCTTCAATAGCAAAAATGGTAAAGTTTTGGCATGGAAAGCTTGCATATAGATTGTGTGTGATAAAATGATTTTCAAAGGTCTTTAAATACCTAACCTTAGAAATTCAAATATTTGGAAGAACGTGTCAATATCGCACAAAAAATAAAAATTTGAAATCGGAATCCCGAGGTGCATGACAGGAACCGACACCCCGCCAAAATTTAAAACCCTGAAAAATAAGATAGGGCAAGGGTGCAACTGCCCTTTTCAAGGCCCTAATTTTTCCATCAAGTCTATATCAAGGAGGTCCAGGATGTCCAAAATCCAAAGTCTCTTTCTGGGTTCAGTCAATAGTTACTTCAGAATACGACATTTCTTCAGTTAGCTATAGGTCAATCAGGGTTTAAGGAGGTCAGAAATAAACAAGTTTGAAAGGACACCAAAGGATAGGAGCTAAACCATGAGAAATTGTACTATTCCATGCAGGAGGACAATTTTTGACATAACAAAATCATGTATTCAAAGCCATTGAACATTTTAATCTCTGATTGTGATGTGCTTCCCATGGATTCTCTAACCACACTCGGATCTAAAAAACTACTAAAACAATATTTTCATTGCAACCACAAAAAAACCAACACTACAAGAAGGGCATCCCCTTTCAACAATCTAGCTAAAGCTTTGATACTAAATGTTGAAATACAAGGTAAACGACATAGTAAAAATCATGAACAATATAGAGTTTACTCCAATTACTATGTGATTAAGCCAATAAAATTATATGAATGAAATAATGAAGAAGCAATATAATAAATTAGCAAACTCATAAAATGCAAACCATTACACTAGATATATGTGGAGAAACCTTTGTATGAAAAAACTCCACCCCAAAAAGACCCAAGCTTGTATTATTCTCAAAATCTGAAGTAAAATACTAAAATCCACTTATCCCTCTAACACTAGACTGTGTGCATAAGAATACCTACAAAATACCATAAAATCCACTCTCTCATGCTTGTATGAGAAGACTGAAAATAAGAAACCATCAAGTGGTATCCAAAACATGATCTATGGCAAAAATCCAATGCATATATGGTCATGGTCAACCATCTTGGAATAGTATGTAACTTTTCTTACACCTCTTACATGTCTTCAGTCCATTTATTGAAAGAAACAATCTTCTGTCTATTTTGTTGGTATAAAGTAATTCCTTTTCCTCTATTTTTGTGACCTTCCCTGTGGATTTAATGATAATATAAAAGTTATTACTTGTTTGAAAATTATATAGGATGTGTATTTTCACTTAATGAAGAACATTTCTCCTTCAACCCTACCAAACTTTCATTGGCTAATCACTAAAGACCCAGATACCTTTCTCTTTGAATTTGATGTACTATGTAGGAGCCATGACTAGACTACAGATGCATACAAACTCAAGCTCTTTCCAGCCACCCTTAAGGATGTTGTTTTGCAATGGTTTATGGGATTGGGTGAGAATTTAGTAACAAACTAGGCTACCATGAAGGAGAAGTTCTTGAGAAAGCACCAAGACTATTGTCATGACAAAGATATGAAAGGAGATGACATCTTTAGGATGTCACAAAAGGAAGATGAACCTATGGAAGACTATGTTGAAAGATTTAAGTTTTACCTCAAGCAGTCAAGACATAACAAGCTCTTCCTAGTGTCATTCAAATTGGTCTTCCTAAGAGGTGTGAATGAGGAATGCATGGATGCACTGAATTTGATTGGAATAGGGGACATCTCTCAACTCAAGTTTGATGACATTTGTCAAATATGTAGAAACTATTCACGGTCAACCTTGAAGAAAAATAGAGGCCTGAGAACCCTGTCTTCCACTAAATCATCTATTGGAGTCTCCAAAGTAGAGATGAGCAATCTTCTATCAAATGTTTAAGAAGACATCATCAACCATTTGGCAACACAACTTGACATCTTACATATCAACAAGAAGCAAGAAGCAACAGAGGCAACTTTGGTTGAGTATTGTCCACATTGCCGACAAAAGAAGGCTAACTATAGATGCAAGGGTTTTGCCAGTATTTCTGAAGGAAGGAGTGAGAAAGCAAATTTTCAAGCTATAGAAGATGAAGAAGGTCAAGTGTTTTACATTGCACAATGTGGTCCTTGGCAGCAAAGACAAGGTATGCCTCAAGACCCCTTGACCAATAATATGTCATTTCCATCATATGCTTCAAATTGGAACAATGCACCTTGGTATAACCTGCCATAGCAATAATGGGCATATATGCCACCTAGCTGGAACCAACAGTAGGGAGTATGGACACAATATCCATTCCAACCCTCAAATTATAATCCACAATGACAAACAATCAAAACCCCTGGCCACATCAATGGCGTGGAACTCAACCTTGGAAAAATCCAAATATGAACTACCCGTAGCCACAACAAGCCCTGCCTCAACAACCTCCCCTTGCACTAAATGTAGCTTCACCCACTCTTGTTCCACCTAGAGCCACTCAATTACTAGCCCAACATACACCTAACCCTAATAACAAGCCTGTTCAACATGCTTATACTAATGAAGCCATCCAATACCCAACCTATACAGTTAAGGTTAGTGATGTGCACCTGCGCTGAGGAAAAAGCTTATTGGACCTTCATCTCCACTTATCATAAAACTTGTTGATGAGGAACCAACCTCCATCACTGTCACCCATCTAAATAACTAGCATAGCCCTACTGAGCAAACCTCTCTACAGGAAGAAACCATTACTAGGAGCCCTCCATTTCCAGAGAGATTAGACATGCAAACACCACCTCCATATGAACCTGCCTTTGATTTTATTGAGCAATTGAAAAATATCTGTGTAAAAATTTCCCTAATCCAAGCTATCAAATATGTACCCATATATACCAAGGCTATAAGGGAATTATTCCTTAAGAAACCAGGAAGAAAAAGAAAAGATCCTCAGACAGTACATGTTATAGGACAACTTGCTGATATCATGTTAGGTAACTTGACCTTGTCCCAAAATACGCAAATCCTAGAATCCTCGTGGTTGATGTGAACATCAATGGTACCCTTATAAAAAAAAATCTTGATTGACCTAGGTGCATCCATCAATGCAATGATAAAGGAAACAATGAATAACCTTCAGTTGGATAACTTAAGACCTACTCCAATAGCATTATAGTTGGTAGATAGGTCAATTGTCAAATCAAAGGGGGTCATTGAAGATCTTGTAATTACATTAGATTCATGGGAATACCCTGCATACTTTATGGTCTCTCATCCCAAGGATAGGCTAGGAGGATATCCACTCATCCTAGGGACACCCTAGTTGGCAATAGTAGATGCCTTCATAGAATGTAGGTTTGGGAATATGATAATCTCCAATGGGAATATAACAAAGAAATTTGTCCTTTATCCACTTGCACAACCTTTTGCTGATATGGAGCGAACTATTTGGCCAGACCTAGAGGATACTAACCAATATTCTCTTTCGACACTAATGACAATTGAATGAAGCCCATTATTGAATATCTAGGATGAAGATGAAGTGCTTTCCAATGTCATACAAAACACTAATGGAAGGGACCTGTAGCAAGACCCATGTCTAGTATGCCTGACCTGCCCACTGCACAATATTCTGCCTTCAATCTACACACCAGCCTATGCTTCCACCAACAACATATTTCATTGTCTATTTCCCCATAGTTGTCGCCTCGATTTATCAAGATTAGATATTTTCTCTATCATGGCATTTGGAACACTAGTTGACATTACACTAGGCATGACACTTAATATCAACAGTGAATTGACATATGTCCAAAAGACTGAACTGGTAACCATGCTACAAACTCACAAGATAGAATTTGCATGGTACTATCATTATATGAAGGGCATTGACCCTAACCTCTACATGCATATGATATACATCAATGAGGGATGCATGCCAGTTCGGTAGCCTCAGAGGAGGATGAACCCTGCCGTGAGAGACATAGTGAAGAATGATGTAGGATTCATATATCGAATATCAGATAGATAATGGGTATCCCCACTAGTCATAGTACTAAAGAAAGGATGTAAGTGGCGAGTTTGCATAGACTACAGAGAATTGAATACTGCCACTAGGATAGATCACTTCCCTCTTCCTTTCATTGACTAGGTATTAGACTCCTTGGCTAGGAAAAAGTATTTTTCTTTCCTTGATGGATTTAGTGATTATAACTAGATCAAAATAGCCCCTGAGGACTAGGATAAGACCACATTCACATGTCCATGGGGGACCTATGCCTATTCAGTCCTTCCATTTGGACTTTGCAATGCACCTGTGACATTCCAAAGGGTTGTTTTAAGCATATTTTATGACCTTGCCCATGACTCTATGGAAGTATATATGGATGATTTTACCACTAATGAAGATTCTTATGAAGAGACCCTAAAAATCCTTGAAAAAGTACTCAAGAGATGTCAAGATCATAACATGTCCCTTAGTCATGAAAAATGTTTCATGATGATGCAAGAAGTAGTGCTTGGCCGCTTTGTATCCAAGGAAGGCATTCAAATGGATCCACACAAAATTGAAATCATTTCAACATTGTCTGATCCTAAAAAATAGAAAGATATTAGAAGTTTTCTCGGCCATGCAAGGTACTATAGAAGATTCATAAAGGATATCAGTAAGATAGCTACTCCTTTGTTTGTCTTACTATCTAAAGATGTGGAATTTAATTGGATAGCTGACTATCAAGCATCCTTTGATAGTTTCAAAGAGTCATTGACAAAGACACCTACACTTAGAGGACCTAATTGGACAGTCCCTTTCCATATCCATACAGATGCTTCTGACTTTGTTGTGGGTATTGTGTTAGGACAAAAGGAAGGAAATTTGGAATATGATATTTACTACATCAGTAAGAATCTACAAGGTGTTGAACTTAACTATACTATCACTAAGAAAGAAATGTTAGCTGTTATCTATGCAATCAATAAGTTCAGGCATTATATCACTAGATATCCTATTTTTATTCATACTGACCATGCAACAATAAGATATCTGATGAACAAAGAAATGGTAAGTGGTAGATCGGTTAGATGGCTCTTGCTACTTTAGGAGTTTGATATCACCATTATGGACAAGCTTGGGAAGGCCAATGTTGTTGATTTCCTCTCTAGGCTACCTACTTGTAATGAGGATCTAGTTATTGACGATTCATTTCTAGATGAGCACTTATTCACGCTAATTGTACAAACTACTTGGTATGTAGATATAGAAAATTATCTAGTTGCAGGGAAAACACCTCCATACCTCTCACCAACGGAGAGGCACCACCTAGTTGAACGCAACTTTCCCTATTCTTGGGTGGTTGGTTACCTCTTTGACACAGGCCCTGATCATATCAAGAGAAGATGTATCAAAGAAGATGAAGTATAGGACATTCTCAAGGCATGTCATGATGAACCCTGTGGTGGACAATTTGTAGCTAAGAGAACAACAATCAAGATCTCGAACACTAGATACTATTTTCCAACCTTGCACAAAGATTCAGCTCTCTATACAAGGAGACGTGACCATTGTCAAAGGATGGACAAACCTACAAGAAGTGATGAAATGTCCCTGCAACCACAAATTGGTGGTCACACCATTTGATAAATGGGGCATTGATTTTATTGGGCCCATTGATCCTCCATCTAATAATAAAGAATATATACTTGTTTGCACTGATTGCCTAACAAAATGGGTGGAGGCTAAAGCTTTGAAAGTAGCCAGAGACAGTAAGGTTGCTACATTCCTATATGAGGAAATATTTACAAGGTATATAGTTCTAAAAGAAATAGTAACAAACCAGGGACCTTAGTTTACATCAGCCCTAATTGCTAGCCTTATTCAAGAATATAAAATTAGACATAAGAAGTCCACTCCCTATCATCCACAGTCAAATGGCCACGTTGAGGTCATAAACAGGTAGATTGAGGCAATATTAACAAAGAAAATTGCATTATGTACATGAAGGATTGGGTAGAAAGACTCTCTGAAGCGGTTTGGGCATATAGAACTACATGGAAGACAACAATAGGGTATACACCTTATGAACTGGTTTATGGTAAGAAAGTTGTCCTTCCTATTGAGTTTGAATACAAAACATTGAGAACTACTATACAACTTGGGATGGACCTATCAACAACTCAAATGGAAAGGTTGCACCAGCTTAATGTCTTAGAAGAGTTAAGGATGGATGTAGTCCATCATACTGAAATAATACAAAAATAGAGAATCAAATGGCATGACCAGTATATCAAAACCAATGAATTTCAGGTAGGTGACTAGGCCCTACTCTATGACTCTAGGTATAAAGATCATAAAGGCAAATTGCAGACCAAATGGTTAGGCCCTTATGAGATCAATGATTTTTTTCCCAATGGTGCAATCCAACTAACCACAATTGATCCAATAAGATTTTCACTGATGGTTAATGGCCACTAATTGAAATTGTACAAGAAGCCTTTGAATAAGGCTACCTTCCTCCAACAATTGAGAGAAGATATGGGTCCCGAAGTTCCACAACAACCTGCCTTAGATGAGGCATGCAGACAAGTCTCAGACGATCACAACACTCTAGCAGTAAATCACACTACCAGCTTGACTGCATTACCATCTCAAGTTTGATTTATGAACATTATACATAAATAAAACAAAAAAAGAGAAAAAAATAATAAAAAATAACAAAAAAAATCAATCAATGTTTAGGTTCCATCAACTCAGATCCTACTATCCATTTGAGCATTACTTTGGCCGCTAACCACTTCACTGAAGGTACATGTAGCCAAAGGCTCTCTACTATTTTAAGGGACCTATACAATTACACATGTAACAACTACAATGGTCATCATTCTTGAGGGACCTATAGCCGCTACACCTGCAGCCAACACACATGGGACCTATTCATATCACGTTCTGATTGAGCGCATGCAACCACTCTTGCTTGCAACACCTTTTCTCATGACATCTACATGCCGCTATTTTTACACTATTCATTGTACCTTCATGCTATGTGTCTCAATGTTACCGTACATTCCATCCACACACTTCTTCAACGTTAAATCAATTTGATTCACTCCATCTCGTTCGTCGAGCACGTCAACTCCAGCCGCCATATCATCATTCTCCCATGCAACATTTCCAAGTTACATCACTTCACCAATATTTATCTCGCTATTGCTTTAATTAACATTTATTACTGCTTATTTTATGCCTTTTAAACTTTACACATCATTATTTTCAAATATTGTGCCCAATTCAATTTGCCTTCAAACCTCTCTTCCGTACACTTACCCTGTCATCTCATTTGAGGACAAATGACACCATAGTTGGGGGGAAATTCCATACGTAGGAATTATTTCATGTACATTAAAATCTATTAAATCTCTCCCTTCATAATTATGACTATCTGCATTGCATAACATACAAGCTAGCATATCACAACTAGTAATAAGTGACTGGTAAGAAGCATTTGCAAAAGAACAGAGAATTGAATTGAGGGAATTGAGTTTGCAGATTGGAATTCCATTCAGTAGAAAATTTTTATGAGATATCACGATGGGTGGAGAACCGATCAGAAGAGAGCCTATTGTCCACACGACATTATTGTCTGACAAGGATTGCATGCCTATCTTTCAACAAGTAGGGTGGTTGGATTGTTTTCTTAAGCTGATAGAGTATAATGAAGCCATGACCTAGCAGTTTGTGGGAACATTCTAGTTGCATGAAGCTATAGTAAGAGGCTTGCGGGTTGACGCATTTGTAGCTGCCATTACCAAGGTAACAGGGCTACATGCAGCTGGGGAAGGATTCCCTGTAAGAGTTGACGTCATTTTAGCAAGGGCTGAATTCAATCAACTAGGAGAAAGAAAGGAATCTACATATCAAGGTACCAAATGAGTCTCTTTTACCTAGTTATGGGCTCTGTTGCTACCTTTATTATTAGATATCTTACTTGTGATGGGAGACAATCTATGCTTTATACTATGCATTTCAAACTTTTAAGCCATCTTTGTCACGAGAGGGTAGTGAATGTTCCAAATTTCTTGTTCAAATTATTAAAAAGAATGTCTATTGAATATAGAAGGAAAAACAACTAGTCTTCATTATCTCATCATGGCCTGGTTGTGTTATTATTAAAAAGGAGTTTATCTATTCAATACCCTGATATTTATTGGGAATGTTTTCTTGAAATTAATCACATTGATGAGGGACCTTTGAGGGTTGAACCAGAGAGGGAAGAAGGGGCACAAGCAAAAAATGTACCAATAGGGTGAGAAGATTCACCTACCCACTTCCATGCAACCCCTGAGGAGCATCTAGCTATGAGTCCTAATAACCTTATAGGTGAACCTGCTAGGTCTCCCATACCTGCATCTTCCCTAGTGTCAACCCCCTTGCTAGAGCATTCACCCTCACAGACCTCTAGCCACACAAAGCAAAAGACAAAATGAAAATTGTAGCCTAGAGCTACCATCTCACCACTCATAGCACTTAAAACTGCCCATGATACTCCTTCTACCTCAAAGCCCACCAAGAAGAGAAAAGCATCCTCTTCTTCGTCCAGAGCCAAAAAGAAATAGAAGGTAGCAAGGAAATAAAAGGTAACTACTCAATCACATAGGCGCTCAAACTGCCTGAAGGAGAAAGGACTTTTAGGGAGAAAAACCCATCCTAAACAAAATAATGTGGTTGATGTACACACTAATACAAACTCTAAAAGAGAGCATCTATTTATTGATAGGGAACAGAGAAATGTGGGCCACACACTTATCTTGGAGATTGATATAGAGTTCGAGGAGGAGGATTTATATACAGCTAGGAAATGACATCAACCTCCTCTTGATACTGAAAACCCAAACTTATCAGCCTCTCTAGATGAAATTCAAGTAGAGGAATTATTGTTGGACTCTAAAAATACAACAAAGGGAAAGAAGGATGAATTGCAGATAGCCCTGCAGAAAATTGTAGAATTGGACAAGAAGTTGAAGGATTACCAACAAAAGGAGACAAGGTTAAATGAATAGGTTAAGAAGTTGGAGGATCAGCTACATGTTTACCAGAAGCAAGGGTAAGGACTAGATCATTTGGCCCAATTGGCCATTATAGAAATTAATCGAAGGAATCTAAAGCCTATGCAACTAAAAGAACAACTAGAGGAACCTGTCCCATCAACCTTATTCACAGTTACCTTGCAGTTGTGGAATAAGATAGATGAATTGGTAAAATAACAAGGTGAGTTGAAGAAAAAGCATAGCAAAGAGATAGAGGTGAAGAATACAGAAATAAAGAGACTAAAATTCAAAATGGACAGGATGATAGATATGACTGTCTAGCTGATGAAGTGTCATCCATCTACAAGGGTTTATGCCCTCTATCTACAAGAGCAGTATTTAATCTTTCAGTTTAGCCAACTTTATAGTGATGCCCATGTTTCAGTTTCTACACCTGCTTTATTTCTAACAGCCTACCAAAAAGCTACCCTTGAGATGTAGAATCAATTGTGTGAATTCTACCTGCATGAATTAGCCATTCCATATGACACTCACTAGAATCCCCTAGTTGTTATTGGGGATGTGCAATTCAAGGCCCTAGCATCATTCATCCAGAATGAGCATAGGAGAGGAGTTTTACAGTAACAATATAATGAGAGAGAAATTACTCCCTCTCAAACTCAGGTCAGAATCCCTAGATCCTAACAAGATAGTGGAGGAATGTATTAATCTAATTGAATGTCCTGAGGTGGAAACCAAACTCCTGGAATGTAGAGAAATGGATTACAAGAAATTCAAGGAATTAGCCAAGGGGATTGGTAAGGAGGTTTTGGGTTTCTCACAAGGAAGGTGGAAAGAGTTGACACCAGCATTGCAAAGGAAAGAGCATTGTTTAGTATTCAACCTCTCAACAATAATCAATAGGGCACAAAAATATATAAGATAAGCTAATGAACATGCAATAACTTGGTTGACATTGGTGTTCCATCCTCCCTTGCTTCTTTATCCAATTCCACATTGGCTGGAGCAGAGGATAAACCAGGTAGTAGAATGGGCTAGGTGGAACATGTGTTAGTTTCAAGATAGACAATTGAGAGGGGGGGGGGTGAATTAGTTGTCCCAAAACTTTCCTTTTATTAACCACTTAAATCCTTCTTGTAATTCAACAACATAATAATAAATCAATCATAGAAACACAATGCAACAATTCAAGAGCAGAAACACATTAACACATATGACACCAAGATTTTAACATGGAAAACCCAGTCAAGGAAAAAACCACGGGGTGACTAACCCAAGATTGTATTCTCTGTTAAAAGAATAAGAAGAACAAAATGGCACATGCCAATTAGGGCTCACTACCTGAGCACATTGCTCACAAGAGGTCCACTGCCTACAAGAGACACACTGTCTACATAAATATTACATACTTGAACTGAAGAATAGCATCTTTACCATGCTTGAGTCAGTTCCATTTAAGCTCAACACTTCTGCTCTTCCTTTCGTTCTTCTCCTCTCTACCACACTCTCATCTTTGCCAAGATACATTTGAAATGACTTCACAACACTTATTTATACAAGACATTGACTTTGGGATAATCATCAAAGTCGGCATACTTTACAAAGCAAATACACAAATACAACTTGACTTATTACAAAATACTTCATGTGAATCACCACACTGTCGGCCACACAGATCTGGGACTTAAATCTTCTTTGAGGAACACGCCATGCTTCTCAGAACATCTTCAAGATCATCCGTAAGATGTGTAAATCATCTGGTCAACCAAGTTTAGGAAGAACATCATCATCCGGAAGTAATTCTTCAATTACGACCTCAATCTTTAATATGGACCACCAACATGAATTAGACACAATCCAAAGACCCCCACAAGCTTGCCTGAATCACCAAGAATATCCACACTAATTCTTCTTATTGAAATCATTCTCTTCTTCATCCAGAACCTCAAGAACATAGTCTGTCATCACTGTCATATTAGAATAGATGCTTGCGGACCTCCAAACAATGAACCAATTGAGTTGTCAATTCACATTGTCCTAAACACTCCACCAAATACGTAGACCAAGATAATGCATATTCGGATCTCACCGGACCTATTTGTGTCACTTTGTCACCTCTAAACATCTACCAGAACCGGTTTTACTCACATGGCCATAACTTCTTCAAATCTTCATGCGGACTTCTCAAATCTTTACTAGATCACCTTTAGACACATATCTACAAACCCTTTGATGCGCATCCTTTGATCTTCATCTTAGCTTGGATCTTCACTTCATAACGCTTCACTGTCTTCATTGTTCTTCTCTGTTTCTGATAGGACTAATTTTCTCAATATCCTCAACACACAACTCATCCAATCCTTGACATCAATGCAACAAGAGTATGTTGACATCAATGACAACATCGGTTAGGCCCATACTTGCAACAATCTCCCCCTTTGCCATTGATGGCAACATATGATGTGAAAAACTGTTTCAACCATCAAGACAAGAACTTCTCCTCATTGACTGACATAGCTCCCCCTATCAACAACAACCTTTCACATGTCTTCTCTTCCTTTACTGCTCCCCCTTTGATCAACAACTACTTTTTGTTTTTCATATGTCTTCTCTTCCCCTTTGACATCAATGGCAAAGGGCACATACTTGCATAACTTAGAATCATACAGACTGCTCCCCCTGAGTAGCAGCTTCCCATCATCAATTCAGACCATAAGATATTACTATGAGATCCACCGAACTGATGCACATCAGTGCATCTTAATTCAGAACCGAAGGGGTAATAACCCCTAACTTCTCCCTGAGACACTCAAAAGAGTCCTTAGGTAGAGGTTTAGTAAGAATGTATGTAATCTGATCCTTGGAGGGCACAAACTCCAATCTGACTTCATTTTTGTTCACCAGCTCTCTCAAAAAGTGAAACTTGATGGATATATGTTTTGTCTTTGAATGCAACACTAGATTTTTTGATATATTTATTGCACTTGAATTATCACAGAAGATTGTGATAGGTTCCTCATACTCCACTCTGATGTCTCTTAGCATTTGCTTCATCCACAATGCTTGAGTACAACTACCTGTTGCTGCAATATATTCTGCTTCTGCAGTGGACAGAGATATTGCCTCTTGTTTCTTGCTCAGCCAAGAAACTAATCTTTTCCCTAAAAAGAATGCTCCACCACTGGCACTCTTACGGTCATCCACATCTCCTGACCAATCCACATCTGTATATGCATGAAGAGAGAAATCATGATCTCTAGGATACCATAAACCATACTCAACTGTTCCTTTTAGATATTTGAGAATCCTCTTGATTGCCATGACATGAGATTCTCTAGGATCAGCTTGGAATCTAGCAACAAGACCAACAACATTCATAATGTCAGGTCTAGTTTGAGTAAGATACAGTAGTCCTCCAATCATTGACCTGTACTTTTTCTGATCAGCCTTGGGAGAGTCATCATTTTTGCTCAATTTACATCCGGTTGCCATGGGAGTATTCATTGGTTTTGAGTCTTCCATCCCAAATTTCTTCAACAATTCTTTCACATATTTGGTCTATGAAATGAAGATTCCTTTCTTTGTTTGAATGATTTATAGACCCAAGAAGAAATTCATTTCCCCAAACATGGACATCTCAAATTCACTTTTCATTTGATTTGTAAAAGTTTTGCACATACTGTCTCTTCCTCCAAAAATGATATCATCAACAAATACTTCAACAATCAAGATATTTTCATGATTAATTTTGAAGTACAAGTTACTGTCAACAATACCTTTGTTGAAACCAATCTTCAAAAGATGCTTATCCAGTCTTTCATACCAGTCTCTTGGGGCTTGTTTGAGTCCATACAGTGCTTTCTTCAACTTGCAGAACATATCACCATGATCAGACAATTGAAATCCATCCGGTTGCTCAATGCATACTTCTTCCAAGTCATCATTCAAGAAGGTAGACTTGACATCCATCTGATATACTTTGAAATCCTTGAAGGCAACAAAGGCAAGAAATAATCTGACTGCTTCAATTCTTGCCACCGGAGCAAAAGTTTCTTCAAAATCAACTTCTTCTACTTGGGAATAACCCTTGCAGACCAATCTGGCTTTGTTTCTGACTACTTCACCATCTTCATTCAGTTTATTCTGGAAGACCCATTTGGTTCCAATCACATTTTTGTTTCTGGGTCTGGGAACAAGATCCCAAGTGTGATTTTTCTCAATCTGCATCAACTCTTCCTTCATTGCTTTAGTCCAGCTTTCATCATTGCATGCTTCACTTACTATTTTTGGTTCAATTTTTGAAATCAAATAATACTTTTCTAAGTCTTGAGCAATTTTCCTTCTTGTTTGAACACCTTTGCTTTTGTAACCTATGATCTGATCTTCAGAATGATTCAGTCTTACATACTTGGGAGTTTTGGGAATTTCTTGTATTTGTATTCCTTGGACAGGTTCATTCAAACTTATCTTTTCTTCCTATATTTCAGGATTCACCGGATCAGTCTGGATCTAAGTTTCAAAAGGGGCTTGGACTTCTTGGACCAAAACATCATTATGATCATCTTCTTCATATTCATAAAACCTTGAGGGTTTTTCAATACCTTCATCAACCTTCACATTTGTACTTTTTATAATCTTTCTTAATCTCTTGTTATAACACTGGTATGCTTTGCTTTGAGTAGAATAACCCAAGAATATTCCTTCATCACTTCTAGCATCAAATTTGCCAAGGTCTTCATCTCTTTTAATGTAACAATTGCTACCAAAGACTCTGAAATACTTCACAGTGGGAGTGAAGCCAAACCAAAGTTCATAAGGGGTCTTACCAGTATTGCTTATGATTTGTACTCGATTAAGAGTATAGATAGAAGTGCTTACAACTTCTCTCCAATAGATCTGAGGAACATTTTCTTCCATCATCATGGTTCTAGATGCTTCCTAGATGGTCCGGTTCTTTCTCTCCACTACTCCATTTTGCTGTGGAGTCCTTGGAGCTGATAGCTATCTTTTTATCCCACGTTTCTCACAGAATTCTATGAACTCTCCGTATGTGAATTCTCCACCTCTATCAGACCTGCGACATTTTATGTTTAATTCGGTTTCATTCTCTACCATAGCCTTGATAATTTGAGTTTCTCAAGAGCCTTAGATTTATCTTTCATAAAAGTCACCGACATCATCCGGGAGTGGTCATCAATTAATAACATGAAGTATCTATCACCTTGCAAACTCCTGATTCTTGCCAGGCCACATAGATCAGTATGTACCAAGTCCAACAATCTGGTAGAAGATTGTTCCTTACTTTTGAATGTGACTATGCAGTGCTTACCCAACTAACATTCTTTGCATAAACTATTAGTAGGTTTCACCAGTCTTGGAAGATCTCTTACAACCTGAGTGTTGCTTATCTTGATGATATTATCAAAATTTACATGACACATTTTCCTATGCCACAATCAACTCTGATCAATTTGAACAAATAAACAACTTTTGCCAGTATCAACCAAGTGAAAGATGTTACCTTTTGTTTGAGTATCGGATGCAATCTCTATTCCAGAACTTTCAAAGATCTTACATTTTCCATTTTTGAATGGGAGATCATAGCCTTTGTCCACCAACTGTCCAACACTGAGAAGATTGTGCTTGAGACCTTCAACATACAGTACATCACCGGTTTTGTTCTTTCCATCAAAAGAAATAGTTCCTCTACCTCTGATTCTACCAGCAGAATTATCACCAAATTTTACAACTCCTCCTTCATATCTTATCAAATCTATGAACTTATTTTTGTCACCAGTCATATGGTGGGAGCATCCATTGTCAATGACCCAATCATCCTTTTCTTCAACTTGGGCAGCCAGAGCTCTTTCTATCATTTTATGATTGACAGATTCAGAAGGAATTGGATCTTCTTCCTTGATGGCAATAAACACCCAGTCACTTCCAGATTTGTTATCTCTGATTCATCATCTGTTACTCCTTCATCATCGTCATCTTCATAAACATAGTAACATTTCTTTTGGAATCTTGATTTGTTTGGATTTGCCCTTGAAAATCTTTCCAGACACCTTGAGGCAAAATGACCAATCTTGTTGCAGTTGAAACATTTGAAGGGCAATTTTCCTTCATACTTACCAGATCCTCTTGGTAGTCTTTTTGTAATAAGGGCTTCAAGTTGAGCAACTTCTACTTCATCTTCTTCCAAAGCTTTTCTTGCTTTTTCATACCATGATAGTTTCTTTGAGGAATTCTCTCCTAGATCAAACTTTTGTTTGCCTTTCATAGATGCACTAGCTTTGAATGCAGATTTAGTCTTGGGGGGTGCATCTCCAAACTCAGCCAATTCAAATGTAGCTAATTTTTCAACCAATTGATCTCTTGTGATATTTGAAAAAGATTTGAATTCTTCAATAGCAACAACCTTGTGTTTGTAAGCAGGAGGTAGGGATCTAAGGACTTTGGTAACAATCTCATCTTCATCCAAGATTCCACTAGCACACCTAATGCCACAAACAAGCTCATTTACTTTTGGCATAAATGTAGTGATATTTTCATCTTCATTCATCTTTAGATTTTTGAATTTTCCTTTTAGACTTTGTAGCTTGGCACATTTAACATACTTGTCTCCTTCATGTAGAAGTTGCAGTTTTTCCCAAATCTCATATGCAGTTTTTAGATCTATAACATTTGTTAGCTTTGAATCAAATAAGGCACTTAATAAAACTTCTTTAGCTTGAAGATTGTCTTCAGCATCTTTGATTTCATCTACATTTGTCAGACCATTATTTGGAGAAACATACTTCTTTGAAGCCATGATCCAATATTGCATTCCCATACATTGCAAATTCCATGTGGCTTTTCCAAAGAGTGTAATTGGTTCCATCAAACCTTGGACTATCCTTCTTGTAGGAAGACATCCTGGATCTCCTCAAGCAGTTAAGCTCTTTTTAGAGGAACTTAGCTCTGATACCAATTGTTAATTTCAAGATAGACAACTAAGAGGGGGGGTGAATTAGTTGTCCCAAAAATTTCCTTTTATTAACCACTTAAATCCTTCTTGTAATTCAGCAGTATAATAATAAATCAATCATAGAAACACAATGCAACAATTCAAGAGCAGAAACACATTAACACATATGGCACCAAGATTTTAATGTGGAAAACCCGGTCAAGGGAAAAACCACGGGGTGACTAATCCAAGATTGTATTCTCTATTAAAAGAATAAGAAGAACAAAATGGCACATGTCAATTAGGGCTCACTGCCCGAGCACACTGCTCACAAGAGGCCCACTGCCTACAGGAGACACACTGTCTACAGAATGATAAATATTACATACTTGAACTGAAGAATAGCATCTTCACCATGCTTGAGTCAGTTCCATTTAAGCTCAACACTTCTTCTTTGCCTTTCTCTCTTCTCCTCTCTACCACACTCTCATCTTCACCAAGATACATTTGAAATGACTTCACAACACTTATTTATACAAGACATTGACTTTGGGATAATCATCAAAGTCGGCATACTTTACAGAGCAAATACACAAATACAACTTGACTTATTACAAAAAACTTCATGTGAATCACCACACTGTCAGCCACACAGATCTGGGACTTAAATCTTCTTTGAGGAACACACCATGCTTCGCAGAACATCTTCAAGATCATCCGCAAGATGTGTAAATCATTCGGTCGACCAAGTTTAGGAAGAACATCATCATCCGGAAGTAATTCTTCAATTACGAGCTCAATATTTAATGCGGACCACCAACATGAACTGGACACAATCTAGAGACCCCCACAAGCTTGCTTAAATCACCAAGAATATCCACACTACTTCTGCTTATTGAAATCATTCTCTTCTTCATCTAGAACCTCAATAACACAGTCTGTCATCACTGTCATATTAGAATAAATGCTTGCGGACCTCTAGACAACAAACCAATTGAGTTGTCAATTCACATTGACTTCCTAAACACTCCACCAAATCTGTAGAACAAGATATTGCATTTTCAGATCTCACCGGACCTATTTGTGTCACTCTGTCACCTCTGAACATCTGCCAAAACTGTTTTTACTCATATGGCCATAACTTCTTCAAATCTTCATGTGAACTTCTCAAATCTTTACTGGATCACCTTTAGACACATACCTACAAACCCTTTGATGCGCATCCTCTGATCTTCATCTTAGCTGGGATCTTCACTTCATAGAGCTTCACTGTCTTCACTGTTCTTCTTTGTTTCTGATAGGACTAATTTTCTCAATATCGTCAACACACAACTCATCCAATCCTTGACATCAATGCAATAGGAGTATGTTGACATCAATGACAACACCGTTTAGGCCCATACTTGCAACAACAGGTTGGCAGAGCAGAAGGGCTTCTATCTCAAACATGACAGAGGAGTGGAAGAACCTATAGATTATAGGGAGATAGCTCTTCAATACAATCAAAGACCTTGGTTGTTGGAGGAGGACCATCAACATGTTTAGTTGGGGGGTGTGATGAGGCTATGTTTTGTCTTATTTCTCTTGCTTTAAGATGCTTCCTAAGACATTCTAAGACTTTTATATATATTGACTATGTCTATAATCATCCTTAAGACATTAAAAGTATGAAGATTGGTATATAATATGTTGTTAATTAATTGTGTGTGAATTGATGATTGCTCATGAAATACGATAGTAGTTTATGTTAATTTTAGTACTTGTGATGTATAGATATCATGTGATAGACTAATCCCCATGCAGCAAGCACTTGGCTACATTTCATGAAGACCATTGGGCAGTTGACAACAAAGGAGGTGTTGATATCCACAACATATAGTACAGGCACCTGCAGCCAAAGGAAGAAGACTCTGAATTGATTAGAATGAGTTATCCATAACTCTCCACTCTTTGACGGTTATTCTTCGACAATTGATGTAGTCATGAATAATGAAAGAATCTCAGATCGTGCTCCATGTTCTGTTTCTGGTTTCGACTATTTTTCATAATGACTTAAGAGAGTTACAGTAGGACTGTGCCATCCACATTATCTTTATGGAAGTTTAGTTTCATATTCCTAGTTTGCTTTGTAGTAAAGTCCTCTTCCTATGTTGTTAGATAATGGACAGTTATGATATTTATTGCTTAGTTTTGTTCTAATAGGAGAAGTATGATCTTGTCTATATGGATTGTTAGATTTTGTATACGGGACATAGGTTAGACAGAGATTGTGTTATCAGAATTGTTATTGTATATTCCCTTCAGCATTCAATAAAGGAACGCATGTTTTGAGTTCAGTCAATGGTTTTAGAGATACATTAGAGATCTAGTTAGATTTTGTGGGATCACAGTTGCTCACGCAAGGGCCACTTGAGGTAACTGTGTCTCTTAGGTATATGTTCATGTGTTTAGTTTATATTATATGTTTATGCGTATGTGATTAATGCATGTTGTAATGATTTTATGTCATGTGAATTAGTTAGATATTAATAATCTATGTTGTTGAGTCAAGGTGATCACTGATTAACTATTAGTTGTTCCCTTCTTTGGAATTACATAAGACCATTTTCAGATTTACAACCAATTGAATAGCACTGGTTATTTCTTATCAGCATTGCTTACTCATAGTACTTGTCAATCCTTGCAAATAGAGTTTTTTTCTTTTCAATAGTTTGTTCCTATGCACAACCCTTAGATGACAATTTAGGAATCCTCAACTATACACATAGTACATGAACCATCCAAGAATAATATGATTCCCAAGTTTGACAATTTAAATGTAGCTCATTATAGCCAGTAGATTGCTTCATATAGGATCCGTTGGTCTATTGAGTTGTGTGCATGCCCTTTCTGCACTAATGTAAATTAGTTAGTGATGGAGTTCAACAACAAGGTGGATATGAAAGAAGTTATTAGTTATTATGAGACATAGAGCACACAAGGTGTTAACTGCATAAATGACAATTGGTTTATCACAAGGAGAAAATTTGTTTGAAATATGACCAAAATCCTTTAAAAGAGTGAATTTAAGGAGGAGATCCATGACTAAACATGATTCAAGGAAAACCAAATGCAAATAACTTATATACTTAGATGTGTTATTTCATCCTATACATCCTATAGGGGAAGAAGATAGACCGGGGTACAATTATCAAGAAATTTTTCATACCTAGGTAATAGAGATGCATGAAACAAACAAATTTTACATGACCTTCTTGGTGTATCTGCTAGCCAAGAGGGCAAGTTTCCCTATATTGATAAAACTATGGAGGATGGCTTTGGGAGAAACTAAGGTGTATTGTAATGCTAAACTGTACACAAGTGTACAAATGGGCACACAACACAAATGTTTTTAAAAAGATTAAATGTAATGACTAGAAACTAAAAGTTTACCTAGTGAAAATCTTGAACCACGGGCAAAAATAAAAGTGAAAAGTCTTGAGGACGACTCTTCACAAGTTATATAAGTTCATAAATGAAAAGACAAATTAGTCTAAAGTTTGCAAAAAAGAGTTATGATTCACACTTAAATATTTCCACATTGTCTAATGTATAATTGTGCAACTAAATGGTTCACGGTGAAACTAAGATTAAAAAAATCACGGTTCATACTAACTATTAATAAGTAAAATTAGTTAATTAATCTCATCCTAATAACCCACAAATTCATACCAACATAATTTCATTATCTACATAAGTTTGCAAATTTACTTAACAATATAAGCTCTAAAATGTATATTAATTATCCTATGAGTACAATAATTCATTAAGCAATCTAAAAGTGTTGAATAAATTAATTAAACATAAAAATTATCTAAAAATAATTAAAACGGAATGAAATTAAATCTTAAATTAACTAAAGCATTCAAAGTTATAAAAATATTATTTTTCAACAAAATATTAACAAATAAATAAAAAAAAATTGAAATAAAAACAATAATGCAATTCTCTATTTTCTAATAATCTTTGTTTTTGTTTTTCTTGCGTTCTTGCTATTTTTCTATTCTTTTTCCTTTCTAGTTTATTTCACTATACTTTTCTATTTAAACTCAATGGTTTTCTATGAATTTTAAAAGCTAAGACTGCAAAAATTATGTCTTTCAATGCGTAGGTTACAGGTATAAAAGGATTTGAAGAACAAGTATTTTTTTTAATTTAGTCACATAATTATGTAAAGTCACAATATATATACTGCTATAAAAATATTACAAAAGAGGTTGCGTTTGACAATAATCTATATTTATAAAAAGAAAAAAATGAATAAATGAAAGTATGTAAAGAGGCCTTACGACCCGAGGTAGGCCGCGTATGGAGGACTGAGGCTTCCACATGGGGAGCCCCATGCCCTGTGGGGAAGTTGTGGGCTTCCGACAGCCTGGGTTGCAACACCAAGGGTAGTGACCAACACCTACAAGAAACAATACTAGTTAATGTTTTGTTCTTTTTGTTTTTTCTCTTTTATTTTTTTATATAACTTTTCATATATTTTAAAACTAAATTTTGTAACAGAGATAATTGTTGAATACATAAATTTCATAGCTATTGATATATATTCAAGAACATAATATATATATATATATATATATATATATATATATATATATATATATATATATATAGTTTGCAATAAGAAAAATACAACTCTCAAACTTAACTGATATAAAAAAATTACTAATGTAAAAACTTTTAAATAATTTCTAATCAAATGCAATTTCTATAACCACATGTTTTCAAAATAAAATATACATCTCCATAACAATGAAAATGGTACGCATAATAATTTTGTTTTTGGAATACAACAGATGATCATACATATCTAAATTTTGCAACTACTTGACCAAAGTGAAACAACATAAGCCAACTTCCCTTTGACAATTCAAACTTGACAAAGGATGTAAAAACCATATTTCTCAACTCAACCAAAAGGATCTACAAGGAAATATTCCAAGTTCTTGACACCATGAAACCCTTGACAACACACAACTCTTTAAACTCTTGCAATTGACTTGCACATAATAAACCAACATGGATGGCCCAACATGGTCTCCTCCCTACCATAGGATTGGAAAACCAATCCACCATCGAGCTAGGGAGAAACTTCCAAGAATAGGGATTTACAAAACAACAAAATTCCCAAAGAAAACTCAGAGACACAAACACTCATCCAAGTTTGGGGATAAACATACAAACACAAAGAATTCCAAGAAGAATTTTTCAAAAGGGGAAAGAGGGGATAACTTCCCTCTTGGGGGACAAATAACTTCTTCAACATACCCAACTACAATTTGCATTAACCCTTCATGCACAAAACCCAACTATAATTTGCATCAACCCTTCATGCACAACTCAACTACAATTTGCATCAACACTTCATGTACAAACCCAAATACAATATGGTTCCCCAAGAGAGGGTCCTCACCTTTCTCAAACCCCACACAAGGGAGGTTCTTTCCCAAAGGAAAGGTCAACTCCCAACCATTGAAACAAAATAACTAAGACATGCTTCACAATTTTCATAATTACTATCAAAATCAACAAACAAAAAAATCATAACAACCATGAATTTAAGATCCTACCTTCTGCTCTCCAAGTTAGGAGAAGCACAAAATGGCAAGATTCCTTCCAAAAACCAACAAGATTTTCCTTCAAAAAAACCCCAAGCAAGTCTTCCTTCTCCAATAATCCAAGAATTTCTTCTTTTCCAAAAACGTAAGAAAATTTCTCCAAAACCAAATTCAAGAGAAATTTCAAAAAGAATGCTCCCCCTTTTTAAAATCTCCCAAAAATCAATAAGTAATCCTTTGCCATAAATCCATCCTTTTTTTTTTCTAAAAAGAATTAATATAAAACAATTAAAGCTCAAAAAAGAAAACAACTAAAACAAAAATAAAGTTTTAATAAAATCCATAAAAACAATTTAAATAATTAAAAAAAAAAAAACAAAATTAAAGCTTCCATATAATTAATATAAAACAAAGAATATTCAATTAAAAATAAGTCGATTATCCACAAGAAAATTCATGCAAAATTCAAATCAATAAAATTAATTTAATTTCACCAAAAATATAAAATATAAAATAATAATTAAAATCTGACACAAAATAATTTACAACACATACACTAACAAATAAGCCATTATTCCTCAAGGTAGAATAGGCTTAGGATAACAAGTTTAGCACATAAAATTTGTTCTTGGAAGGATCTCCAAACTCTAATGCCTTGGCCACCCCTTACAAAACTCAAATTTTGAATATCATATTGTCTTGGTATAAATAGTCAAAGCAACATTAAAGTAAACCATACAAATAATCATTAACTAGTCATTTCTCATAAAAATCCATTTAACTACATAACACTCATTTTCACAATTTAATATAATAGTATCATTTTATCTAAATAATTCCATACACTCCTGCATATAAATATTCTAACCATATAGTTACTCTAACCATCAATTTTCCAAACATATAATTCCAATAATCTCAACCACATATAAAATGTCCAACACATGTTCAATAGTCCTCTACTCTAAGCATAATAGTACCAACATAATATCAAAGAATATGATCCTCAAGATCTGAAGTCATGAAAGCAATAAAATGTCTAAGTAAAATGGGTGGCTCTTACATCCTCCCTCCCAATGATTTGACTTCCTCTTGGAAGCCCCTAAAGAGGTGAGGATGTGAAGCCCTCATTTGTCCTACATCCTTCCAAGTAGTTCAATCCTCATCATAGAGGTCCCATTGGACCTTGACTTGGTCCAGTACTCGACCTCGCAAGGCCAAGGTTTGACGATCCGAAATGTGAATGGATTCTAAAGTTAGCTCCACGTCTTACTCCACCTGTAAAGCATCCCAATCCAAAAAATGAGACAAATCTGACATATACATCCTAAGAAAATAAACATGAAACACATCGTGGATGTGAGACAGGCTAGGTGGCAATGTTAAGTGATAAGCAACTAAACTAATCCTCTCTAGAATCTCAAATGGACCTACAAATATAGGTGCCAACTTAGAGCCTTTCCCATCATGGATTGGACTCTTATGTGGGTGAACTCACAAAAACACCTTATCTCCAACATGAAAGTTCCTATCAACCCTCTTAGAATCAACATATTGCTTTTGTCTATCTTGCACATTTTATAAATGCTCACGAATAAGAGTTACTTGATTCTCCATTTCCTGAACCAATTATAGTCCCACAATAAATTTATCCTCAAGACAATCCCAACTCAGTGGTGTCCTACAAGGTCTACCATACAAGGCCTCAAAAGGAGCCATGCCTAAGGAACTGTGAAGGCCATTGTTGTAGGAAAAATCAACCAAGAATAAATAGTCTTCCCACTTAGACTATTGATCCATAACATACATCTTGAGCATATCTTCTAACACTTGATTCACCCTTTTGGTTTGTCAATCGGTCTCAGGGTGATAAGTTATGCTGAAATTAAGCTTAGTGCCTAAAGCCTATTGTAGAGTACTCCAGAAAGAAGATGTGAACACATGATCTCTATCTAAAATTATCTTATGAGGGATATCATGGAGTCTAACTATGTCATTCAAGAAAACCCTCACCACCGAAGGTGCATTATATGAAATCCTCATAGGAAAAAAGTGAACCACTTTTGTTAATTTATCCATTGTAGCCATAATGGCATCATGTCATCAAGCTATCATAGGAAGACCTATAGTAAAATCCATTCAAATAACATCCCACTTCCATTCCAAAATTATGTGAGGTTACAACAATCCTACAGGATGCTGATACTCAGCCTTCACTCTCTAACATTTAAGGCAATGAGCTACAAACTCTGCTATATCATTCCACCTACCAGCCCAAAAATACAACTTCTTAAGATCCGCATGCATCTTCTTAACCCCTAGATGCGCCACATAGGGAGCTTTGTGTGCCTCTGCTAGCACAAACAATCTGAGATTTCCCAAAGAAGTAATATAAATGCGTCCATTAAGCCTCAACAAACCATCTAAATCAAAAGAGTACCCTTCAAACTTGTCCTTTAGAACCCCATGAATTTGATTTTCATGCAATACGCTATTATACCATGAGTCTTGGGCTAAAAGTTCAAAAATGTGTCCCCTCAAATCATTCTTCATGACCAAAGAGGATATCTCATGTCTCCTTCTACTTAGAGCATCTGTCACTACATTCTCTTTACCTTTGATATATTGTACATCAAAATCATACTAACAAAGGAATTGCATCCAACGATGTTGACGAGCATTAAAATTTGGTTGGGTAAACAAATACTACAAACCACGACGATCAGAATGAAGCTCAAATCAATGACCTAGAAGAAAATTTCACCATCTCACGAATGCATGAACAATAGCTACCAATTCAAGATCATGAGTAGGATAATTAAGCTCATGAGTTTTCAACTTTTGGGAGTCATAGGCAATTACCCGTCCTTCTTGCATAACAATTGCTCCAATACCCTCTATGGAGGCATCCATACAAACTACAAAGTTGGCCATAGGATCAGGTATAGCTAAAATAGAAGTGCTAGTATGGCTTTCCTTAAGAAATGAAAATGCTCTCTCACACTGTTACGTCCTCACAAACTTCTTCCCTTGCTTCTGAAGAGAAGTGATAGGGTGAGTAATCCTAGAAAGCCCCTTGACGAACCTTCGATAATACCCAGCCAAACCAATAAAATTCCTAACTTCTAAAACATTAGTAGGAGCAAGTCATTCCATGATAGCCTTAATCTTAGATGGATCCATTGAAATTCCATCCCCTAAAATAATGTGAGCCAAATATTGGATTTCTATATGAAAGAATGTACATTTGGATAAATTTGCATACAACTGATTTTCTCTCAAATACTACAAGACCAACCACAAATGTTCCTCATGCTCTTCCTCTATATGGGAATAAATCAAGATATCATCTAGGAAGATTACTATGAACCAGTTGAGAAAAGTGCAAAAGACTCCATTCATTAAGTTCATGAGCACTGTAGAAGCATTAGTTAACCAAAAAGGTACTACAGTAAACTCATAATGACCATAGTGAGTGTGAAAGGTTGTATTATGAACATTAGCTTCTGCTATCCTCAATTGATGGTAACCTAATTTGATTTCAATTTTAGAGAATACTTTTGCTCCTTGAATCTAGTCAAATAAGTCATCGATTTTAGGAAATGAGTAGTGATTCTTCACTGTCAACTTGTGCAACTATCGATAGTCAACACAAACACGAAGTGGACCATCATTATTAACAAAGATGACAGGTGCATCCTAAGGAGAAACACTAGTGTGACCCTTCTCCAAAAGTTCTTCTAATTGAATCTTAAGATTTTGAATCTCCTGAGCAATCATTCTATAGGGAGACCTAAAGATAGGCTCTGTTCCAAGTACTAAGTTGATATGAAAATCAATCTCTTGATGAGGAGGCATTCCCAAAAGTTTTGAAGGAAACACATCAACAAACTCCTTGAGAATAGGATGATCATCCAAGGATGTCTTGGGTCCATCATCTGATCTATCACTAATTGAAATAGCAAAGAGTTGACAACCCTCACACATGCTGTGCTTAAGCTATTTAGCTGAGATCATTCAAAGAGATACAAGTCTTTGAACTCCTAAGATCCTCACAGGTTTGTCTTCACTATCTAAGAACTCAATTGTCTTATTCTTACAATCTAACTTTACCTCATGGGCATTCAACCAATCCATACCCAAAACCACATCATAAGATCCCAAGGGGATAACTCAGAGGTCCACTAAAGTAGTGAAAGCCTTAAGCCCTAATTGACATTTTCTCACAATTGAATTGATTGACACTCTAACTCTTGTTGCTAACTTCACATTCCAATCAACATCCTGCCTAACTGCCACCACCTTGTATTGCTCCACTATAGATGGGGATATGAAAGAATCCATATCCCTAGAATCAAAGAGAATAGAGATTGTAACATTACCAATCATACTTGGAGTCTCTATCACTATCACCTAATGCTTTTCCTGACAGTTATCAACTACCACAAAAACCTTGTGTGACCTCCCAACAATCCCAACTGTGGGCTTAAAAACACTTGCCTGCTGACCCCCTACTACAAAATAATTTTGAGGGCAATCGAGAGCTATATTTCCAATACCCCCACATGCATAATAAGTTCCTCTAGGTGGTGCATGAGACTACTATTGAAATCCTGGTTGGCTAAAACTGGCTTGACTGCCTCTGAAGGACCATTGTGGATGCACTAATCCTACACTTTGTATCTGGGTTCTTTGATCTCTACACAGAGGCTGTGCCTTTGAAGACCAAGAGGACCTACTTGAACTAACTAAGATTTATGTCCCTGATTCTACTGCTAAGAGGCAAGTCTAGGAGGAAGTGTATTTGCTCTGGAACCACCTCTCTATTGAAAAGAAGATCTAGATTTTTTTTGGTCTTGTAGTGGTTGATTAAAGTTCAAGAAACAATCCTTATTATCTTGAGGTTTGTGATGGATTTCTTCTGCAATAAGAGCCTTTTCAATAGTCGTGCATAAGGTCAAAGGTTCTGCCATGTGTATAGGTCTTGCTATTCCCTGATTAAGTCCTCTAATGAAATGATAAACAAGGAGCTTCTCATCCTGAATATAATGAACATACTACATAAGCTCTAGAAACTTATTCTCATACTGAGATATAGTGAGTCCCCTTTGCTGCAAATCATGGAACTCATCAATCCAACACTACCTAAAATTCTCTGAAATATACCTACTTCTGGAATTCTCAAGAAACACCTCCCAAGTCAAAATGTCCTCAATAAAATGATTCTTGCATTCTTCCTGATGCCACCAAGTACCTACACTACCCCTAAGAAGATGAACAACCACGCGAGCCTTAATATTACTTTCGTAAATCCTGATTACAAAGCACCTCACTAGACAAAGAAACCAAGACTCAACCTCCACACCCTCTGTGGTACCAATAAAATTGGGTGGTTGGAGATGAAGTAGCTCTCTAATTTGTTGTCTTGCATCCTACTGAGCATATGGAAACTCAAAATTATCTCTTTGTCTGCCTCGAGGAGGGGATACTTGATGTCCTGACTCCTTAACCATATCCTCTACAAACTCTTTTATGCCCTGAGAGGGACTCCTACTATGTTGATGATGCATTGAAGCATGCCCCCCAATATGCCCAGACTAACCCCTAGGAGGGGCCTAATCCTGAGGTGGTAACCTATTTTGCACTACATCAATAAGTTGTAACTCTTGCAAAATCTATGGTCCCTGGTCAACAGGTGGCTCCTGATGGAGTGACTCAGATTGAATTGGTTGATATGGTACTAGATCTTGTGAATGGGTAAGAGTTGGGCCTTGAGAAGTGTTATGTCTACGCTTAGACGACAACCTACACTATCCAAAAATACTAAACATTAAGTTGCCCAGAGTTCCCAAAGTGTTGGAAACATGGCTTTGATACCAAATGTAATGCCCACCTATACACACGTGTAGAAATGGGCACACGACGCAAAAAATAAAATAAATAGATAAATAAAAAATTAAAGATTAAGTGTAAGTTTACCTAGTGAAGATCTCGAACCATGGGAAAAAATAAAAGTGAAAAGTCTTGAGGATGACTCTTCACAAGTTATTTAAGTTCATAAATGAAAAGACACATTAATCTAAAGTTTGCAAAAGGACTTATAATTCACACTTAAATATTTTGACATTGTCTAATGTATAATTGTGCAACTAAATGGTTCACGGTGAAACTAAGATTACAAAAAATCATGGTTCATACTAACTATTAATAAATAAAATTAGTTAATTAATGTCATCCTAATAACCCAAAATTCATACCAACATAATTTCATTATCTACATAAGTTTACAAATTTACTTAACATAAGTTCTAAAGCGTATATTAATTATCCTATCAGTAGGCTAATTCATTAAACAATCTAAAAGTATTGAATAAATTAATTAAACATAAAAATTATCTAAAAATAAGTAAAATTGAAAGAAATTAAATCTTAAATTAATTATATCATTCAAAGTTATAAATATAATATTTTTCAACAAAATATTAATAAATAAATAAATAAATTGAATTTGAAATAAAAGCAATAATGCAATTTTCTATTTTCTAATAATCTTTGTTTTTGCTTTTCTTACTTTCTTGCTATTTTTCTATTCTTTTTCCTTTCTAGTTTATTTCACTATACTTTTCTATTTAAACTCAATGGTTTTCTATGAGTTTGCAAAGCTACGACTACAAAAATTATGTCTTCCAACGTGTAGGTATAAGAGGATTTGAAGAACAAGTATTTTTTTTGTAAGTTTAGTCACAGAATTATGTATATTTATAAAAAGAAAAAAAGGGATAAATGAAAGTATGCAGAGAGGCCTTACGGCCTGAGGCAGTGGCTTGTGGAGGGCTGAGGCCCCCCACATGGGGAGCCTCATGCTTTGCCATGGGCTTCCCATGGCTTGGGCCATAACCCCAAGGGCAGCACTGAGTGCCTACAAGAAACAATACTTCTAAATTTATTTAGTGCTTTGTTTTGTTTTTTTCTCTTTTATTTTTTTAATATAACTTTTCATATATTTTAGAACTTAATTTTGTAACAGAGATAACTGTTGAATACATAAATTTCATAGCTACTGATATATATTCAAGAACATACATATATAGTTTGCAATAAGAAAAATACAACTCTCAAACTTAACTGATATAAAAAATTATTGAAGTAAAAACTTTTAAACAATTTTTGATCAAATGCAATTCCTATAACCACACGTTTTCAAAATAAAATATACTTCTCCATAATAATGAAAATGGTACGCATAATAATTTTGTTTTTGCAATACAATAGATGATCATACATATCTAAATTTTGTAAGTACTTGACCAAAGTGCAACTACATAAGCCAACTTCCCTCTGACAATTCAAACTTGACAAAGGATGTTGTAGACACCCAAAATTGACACATGTCTTGTGACATCACCTTGTTGACACAACATTTGAGACACTTTAGTCCTAGAACCCTTATATACCCCCTTCCATCACCTAATTAGTTAAATAAATCATATTTATTTAACTAATCCCTTTTAATCCCATTTCAATCCCATTTGTCCTCTCACAGCCAATTAATTAAATAAATTATAATTATTTAATTAATTCCCACTTTTCCTCCAAATTAACTAAATAAATTAAAGATTTATTTAATTAATGTTTTCTAGGTCACCCCTCTCCAAAAATTAAATAATAAAATTATTTAATTCCCTATTTGTCTTTATCCTCACATGACTAGAAGCTTCTAGAAATCCTTATTACAAGGAAGCCTCTTGACTGTATTCCTCTCATTCAACCCTCATGAGACACGTTTGTCACATGACTACAACTCTATGTCTCACTTAATCCTAGCCATCCATTCCTATCCATCATCTCCTATAAATGAAGCCTCACCCAACCTATTTGGGAATCACATCTTCATACAACATCATGCTATTGAAATCATTCTAGATCTTTTCATCCATCATCCCCATACTAGTGGTATGATGTAGAAATCATGAGCAATTAACATATCACTATCTATCATCTATCATAGAGAACATAGCTAGTAGATTTAGGTGCATCTACTCCGTTCTATCAAGTGTGGAGGACTTGGTTTGAAGGTGAAGGTATTGCATTTGTCACATTTATCTTCCATTGCCTTTGATCCAGTTTTCTATCTATAGATGTAAAAACCATATTTCTCAACTCAACCAATAGGATCTACAAGGAAAAATTCCAATTTCTTGACACTATGAAATCCTTGACAATACACAACTCTTCAAACTCTTGCAATTAACCTACACAATAAACTAACATGGATGGCTTGACATGCTCTCCTCCCTACCTTAGGATTGGAAAACCAATCTACCCCCGAGCTAGGGAGAAACTTCCAAGAATAGGGATTCACAAAACAACCAAATTCCCCCCAAAAAATCATAGACACAAACACTCATCCAAGTTTGGGGATAAACATACAAACACAAAGAATTCCAATAAGGATTTTTTAAAGGGGGAAAGAGGGGATAACTTCCCTCTTGGGGGACAAATAACTTCTTCAACCCTTCATACTTCTTCCACATACCCAACTATAATTTGCATCAACCCTTCATGCACAAAAATCAACTACAATTTGCATCAACCCTTCATGCACAACCCAACTATAATTTGCATCAACCCTTCATGCACAAACCCAACTAAAATTTGCATCAACCCATCATGCACAAACCCAACTACAATATGGTCCCCCAAGAGATGCTCCTCACCTCTCTCAAACCCCACACAAGGGAGGTTCTTTCCAAAAGGAAAGGTCAACTCCCAACCATTCAAACAAAATAACTAAGTCATGCTTCACAATTTTCACAACTACTATAAAAATCAACAAACACAAAAATCACAACAACCATGAATTTAAGATCCTACCTTTTGCTCTCTAAGTTAGGAGAAGCACAAAATGGCAAGATTTTTTCCAAAAACCAACAAACTTTTCCTTCAACAAATCCCAAGCAAGTCTTCCTTCTCCAATAATCCAATAATTTCTTCTTTTCCAAAAACCCAAGAAAATTTCTCCAAAACCAAATTCAAGAGAGATTTCAAAAAGAATGCCCCCACTTTTTAAAATCCCCCCAAAATAAATAAGTAATCCTTTCCCATAAAACCCTCTTTTTTTTTCCAAAAAGAATAAATTAAAAACAATTAAAACAAAAATAAAGTTTTATTAAAATCCATAAAAACAATTTAAATAATTAAAAATAAACACTAAAACAAAATTAAATCTTCTAAATAATTAATTTAAAACCAAGAATATTCAATTAAAAATAAGTTGATTATCCACAAGAAAATTCATGTAAAATTCAAATTAATAAAATTAATTTAATTTCATGAAAAATATAAAATATAAAATAATAATTAAAAATTGGCACAAAACAATTTACAACACATACACTAACACATAAGCCATTATTCCTCAAGGTAGAATAGGCTTAGGACAATAGGTTTAGCACATAAAATTTATTCTTGGAAGGATCTCCAAATTCTAATGCCTTTACCACCCCCTGCAAAACTCAAATTTCAAAATATCATATTGTCTTGGTAAAAATAGCCGAAGCAACATTAAAGTAAAACATACAAGTAATTATTAACTAGTCATTTTTCATAAAAATCCTTTTAACTACATAACATTCCTTTTCAAAATTTAATATAACAGTATCATTTTATCTAAATAATTCCATACACTCCAATGTATAACTATTTGAACCATATAGTTTCTCTAACCATCAATTTTCCAAACATATAAGTCCAATAATCTCAACCACATATGAAATGTCCAACACATGTTCAATAGTCCTCTACTCTAAGCATAATGGTACCAAAATAATATCAAAGAATATAATCCTCAAGATCTAAAGTCATGAAAGCAATAAAATGTCTAAGTAAAATGGGTGGGTCTTACATGTATGATCATTACCTGTAGTTGGAATTGAAGGAGACCTACAAGCATTACTATAGAGTAAATGATGCTTTTGTATATTACATTATCACATGTTTGAAAAATGCTTACAATAAGATACTATCAATGTAACTTATTGAAATAGTAGCAGAATGGGGAAACTAGTTCATCTAGTTCCAAACATTTGCATACAACAGAGTTGGAGGCTTCCATATGGCTCCATACAAACTTCCATAATATTCCAACGATAAGATAATATTGATAGAACTTTGCAGATAGTTGGTGGAAGTACAAAAAATGATAGCTATGAAGCCTAAGGTGGGGATCCATTTTCCTATTTCAATTGGAGAATACACAATCCCATCATACAATCATGCCAAGGCAATATAAATTGAAATGACATTGATCATTGTGGATTTGTATGAAGTAAAAGGTAGGTTTGATCCAACAAGGAAGATGGGACCTATGATTGGTGATTTTTACAAACATGGGCCTAACCTTGAGGACTATTGGGTAAATTGTATGGATGAACATGAAGTGAGATTTAGGGACTACTCTAGAATGACCACACCATAGATCAAGAGCTCCAATGCTGGTAGAGTCTCGAAGGACATAACAAAATATGGAAGGGTGTTTGACCCATCATATTAGTTGAACATAATATACAATCAAAAAATTGCTAGGGTTGATTGGTCAATTACTGAAGATACCTCCATCCAATTAAGAATGCAACAAGTACTAGCAAAACAAATCAATGGCTCCAAAATCCCTGCACAATGCTGAAAATCACACCTTCCAAGAAAAAGAATTGTCTAAGACAAAATCCTCCAGAGAGGGAGAAACTTTAGAGAAGGAAGCAAAGAAGAAAGAAGATGATAAGGAGGAGCACTGAAAGGTCTACACTAAGAAGCCCTCCAATAAAAGAAAAGAGCAAGGGGATACTCATTTTTTCTAGGTAGAGGAAAGGGGAAGACAAGATTGGAGAAATAATAATTAAGGGCATTTCTTCACACGAGGGAGAAACTTACTTTGCATCAAAAGCTCCTATAAAGACTCCTCCACCAAGGTCTTCTCCTTCACAATATTATGTACATTCATAGAGACCTTCTCCTCCTCTGGGTTCACCTTCTCTAGTTCTAAGTCATCCACCATAGATACCTCCATTTCCTCCATCTCATAACCATGAAGACACTATTGCAAGAGAGTCAACTTTAGAAACTGCTATTGAGAAGAGAAAAAGAGAATATGGGACCGCAACAAATAAATTTCAAGTAATGGTTTATATGTTTAAACCACCCCAAAGATCAAGAGAGCTAGAAAATTTTCAACCATTACCACTGATGCCCAAGGAGTCAAGTTTGTAGAGATAGCTACTATATTCTACAATAAAGAGGAAAGACAAATGCAACCAGGGACTACAAAATCCAGAAGGTAAATCTCAACCATTAGACAAGGGAGGAAGAGAAGCAATCACTATAAGTGGTAGTCTCCACCATCTTGGGATGCATGAATAAACCAAAGAAGAGCTCAAAGCTCGAGTTGGTAAGTTGTTAGCCTATGCAGTACCTTCTAGGGCTTGTTGATTCAAAAGCACTTGCTTCTACACTCTTGGACGAATTTAATAGAGGATTACAAATGATGAATGAGATGGAAGGAGTGGTCCAAGACACATGAGCCTTGAGAGATTGACAAGAAAAAGTAATTAGATATTACCACAAGATCAATGATGAGCTTAGTGGCTTAGTAGAATTTTAAGAAGATATTAATAGTGAGCTATTTCTCTTGGATGACAATCTACCCCTACTCAAGAGAATGGTTCAAATTCAATCCTCAACCTTTGTGATGAATGATATTATTCCAAATGCTAATCTTAAGCTATCTTTTGAGTGGTTGAAGGCAACAAAATGGAGGATGGAGATTTTGTAGGAATGCAAGAAGAAATTTATAAGTAGAAGAAAGGTATGAGAAAGAGCCATGGTAGAAATTTAGAATTTCATCAACAACATTCCTTGCAAATTTTAGGAAAATTCTAATAAAGTTGGCCTATCTAGCATCATTGCTAAAGAATTTGGAGAGTTATTAAACAAAACTCTAATGGAGGAGGTCATCAATGAATTAATGAGTAAAGGGATCTTTTAACTTGTTTGAAACTTGATTAGCAGAGATGTAATAAATACTAAAGCAGATTGCAAAAATCCTCTTGTCCATAAAAGTGCACTTCTAGTAATCTCATGCTCCAAATTTCAATGTCGTGGAGGAGGCCCTTGAGAACTTACTGATGAGTATCATAATTGTAGATCTTTTAGTCTCCATCTTTCCTATTTTAAAAGTCATATTGCTATAGAAATTTTCACTTTTTTAGCAGAAACTCTAATTAATATTTGGACAAGACACTATGTTATTTGTATTATATTTTAATGGATGTATGTATGTTTTAAAGTTGTTTTTAAGCATAATGTGGTATGATTAAGTTTGTTTACAATAATCTTAGTGAATGAGGATTTTCCTATTGGACTAACCCTTTCCTGTAGCACCCAAGAATAATAACCTATAACCAAGGCTATAGAGTTCTTGCAGCAAAGGACCAGAACTCCCTATAGCCGAAGAGCTCGCTTCTTGTAGCCAAGGGGGCCAGTTCCTATAGCAAGACAGACAACTACCTACAACTGTCGAGCAATGGTCACCTTTCCCTTTGCCAATGGGAATGAGTTCCAGAAGTAATAAGGAAAGATTGAGTATTGGAAAGCATTCCTCTTTCAACCAAGAATGTGTGGAAGATTGGATAAGTCCAATATAACTATTCTTATGTCTTTCAGTTAGTTTGCCTATATTACAGTCCTAATTGGAATACTCCTCTATGATTGTTCCAAGTTCTAGTTTCCTAATACAATTTTACTTTTCTAAAATAAAGAGCCCTTCCCCTGTATCATGGGAAGTGGGCTGATTGGTTGTTAGACTTCATTAATGTATGAATTGTCACTAGATATGTGTATATTGTTTTCATCCAGTGAATCTGGGGTAGTTGGAATGTATTAGCTAGTTGCAATCAATAAAAACATAGTTTTCAATATATTTGTTTTACTTTTGGATATGGTAATATGATGGAATGAGCTGATTAAATAGTTGATAAGAGAAAGGACACAATTACTCCAAGCAAGGGCCCACTTGAGATAGACTATAACATGTTAGCATTAAATTCATGTAATTTAAATTAGATCTTAGAAGTAGATTTGCTTGATTACATTTTAGATTGTTACTCTGTTTTAGTTAGGAGTAGTTAATATAGTTGGATTTAGATTTAATAAATTAGTTTCCTTATTTTTAGTATTTTCTTCCCTAGTTTGTAGATAACATCATTTATTAGCTATACACAATGATAGTATCCCAACACTTGGAATTATTTAGTTGTACATACAGTACAAGTACCATCTAAGAAGATACACCCCTTGGTTTGATGTTGTAAAAGTAGCACATTATAACTAGCGAGTCAGTTGATAATGGATACCTTGATCCGTTGAGTAGAGTGCATGCTTTCACTACATCAAATTTACTAGTTAATAATGGAGTTAGACACTTACAAACATATTTATAGGAAGGAAAATTAGATCAACATGGAAAAGGAAAAGGAGAAGGAAACCATCTAGGAACAAGGCAAAATAAGTCTTTATCACGAGCATATGCTTGAGAAATTTTTGGCTAAAAGTAATATCTAAATATTTAAATATCAGGCCTCTATAATGTAAAATTTATTTCCCAAAGGTGAGCATTCATGATCATTTTCGGAGTATTATTTTAATTGTGGGCCCAAAAATAAATGATTCTTGGGACAAGTAGTCCAAATATTTATTTAATTTTCATGATTTTGGGCTTGTGGATCTTTTAACCATGTTCGTTGATGTAAAACAAGCATCAATTATTGTGTTCAAGAGGTTCTTTATTTATAGGAGGCTCTTAGGCCTTATTAGGCATTGGAAACTTGAAAAAGGGGTAGAACATCAAGCTAGTCATTTTTACAGTTAATTTTCTTTGTAGCTTCAAGTTTTCTAAACTAGGTCACGTTGTAATGAACCAATTTTTGAAAATTCAATTGAAAAGGATGTAATCCAGGGAATGTTAAATAAAAAATCTTTTAAATTAATGGAATATGGGAGGTGATGTATAGAATTTGCATGTGGAATGCATTAATTTTATATGTTTTCTTCCATTTGTCAAGTTTCCTAGACATTTACACTACTTTGTGTTAATAGTTATGTGATAGAAATCAAGCAAAGTTGGTTTATTATGATTTCATTGTTTCACTCGAATTGGAAATTGCATCCATTGAAAAATAGATTAATTTCATTTTGCCTTTTTTCTTCTCTAAACTCTAATATCTTTTGTCCTTTATTTTAGATCTAATTAGATTAAAATTAGTTTAGGAAGAAAACTTGTAAATCTATTGTTTAAAAGTTTAGATCTAGGGTTTGCAAGTACACTTATTATTGGTGATAAAATCTAAAATAATATTTAGAGACAAGAGATCTTTTGATAAATTTGTCAATGCAAGTTAAATTAAAAAATTGATAATTTGTGCAACTAATCATTTATCTAGTTAACAATGTCATTGTGATTTGATTGTATTCTAATATTTCTATACCACGTGCCTAATAAAAAGGGAAAACCTGCATAGATCATTGAGTCATCTTGCACACTATGACTTAGTAATATAGACCCTAGGGCACATTAATCTCCTTACAAGAGGGTAATTGCCTTCCAAGAGAGGTGAAGTGATCTTGTAACTTTACCTGAGTTTTTGAGCGTGTCAAGACACCCATTAATGTACCCCTTTATCCCATCACTATAATCGATTGATACATTTCTTCTGTTTGAATTCTAAATTAGACCTCTTATCCTTTGGTTCATATGTACATCTCATAGTCACATCTAAAAACCATTAAAACACTGTAGATAGGAATTCTTGTCCATCCAAACCTACTCAGAGGTTTTATCAACAAGTGTTGATGTATTAATAAAATAACAAGTTGTACTTATAACTTTTAATTCAAACCAACAATTCTGATCATACTCCTAGCTTTCTCCATCAGTATACCATTCATTCTCTTTGCAAATCCATTCTATTGAGGGGTGTTTGGAGTTGTCTTCTCTCTCATTATACCACTATCCTGACAAAATTTCTCAAACTATATTGAACAAAACTCTCCACTCTTGTCCATTTTCAAAACCTTAATATTCTTCTTGTATACAGCTAAAATGGCTTGAGATCAATTTAATAAATATTTTATATTTATTTTTATTCTTATTTCCTCTATCAATAAATAAATATATAAATAAAATTTAATTTATTTAATTAAATATCTTAATTCTTCTAAAGTCATTTCTAATTAAATAATCCTAATTATTTAATTATTCTTCTAAGACAAAGTCATATTCCTAAAATCCACATCATTCATCCACATCACCCTACACATCATTTGACACCTCACCTCCATGTTGCACCATAAATTAAATATTAATAATATTTAATTAAACATTTATCCTCAACACATGCCCTACTTCCTCTCAACCATCCCTATTTTGTAGAAGTTGGTCTCTCCACATCATCATGGCGAAAGTTGACTATGAGACACCTGTCTCGTGAATCCTATATTCTCTCTCACATCCCAACAAACAAAGACCCCTTCTTCCATCTTTCTCTCATGGTCTTTGTGAGCATCTCACCATGTGGCTCCTTGTCCCACATATCCCTCCATCTTGTCAATGTAGTAGGAACATCCTCCTTCTATATCTCCCCTCATCCAACCAATTCAATCTCGACCCTACATGTCACAAGACCAATTCCTCAACCATTGATCTTTTTCCACTTGGATCTAAGCCATCCTTTTCCTATAAAAGGAAGCCTCTCATCCTCATTGGAACAACACAAGAGATAGTACTTTCATGCTGCATAAATCATATCAAGTATCATAAGCGTGCCTTTGGCTCCATTTGTATAGAATTATCATTAGTAATCTCCATTAGCATATCATTTAGCATTATGTCATCTCCATAGTTGCATATCATTAGCTTCATCCAATCATTATCATAGTTTAGCATTGTATAATCATTCACTTTGCATAAAATCCACCAAAAGTCCATTCATCTTAGAGTCATATTGAAATAAAGAAGTGCATTATGAGAGCATAATTACAACCATCAGCAAAATCAAGATCTCAAGAAGATAGGACACAATGGGACACGAAGGAGAAATCTGAGTTTGAAGGTATAAATCATGTTTGTTTCAAATTATGTATTTTTCTATTAGTTTCATTGGTGATTTCGGTTTGAGTAGAAATTTAGAGTATTGTGGTAGCTTAATAGGTTTTTACAATTGTTTCCAAATAATCAATCATGTTTTAGCGCCCACCGTGGGGCCTTACCTCAAATTTAACATCAAAATTTGAGTTTTTGTGTGTTTACACTCATAACAGAGCATTCCTACGCATTTGTGTTCTAGTCTTGCGCATCTGTACCTAAAAATAATTCCTATAGGAGAAAAAGGTTGTCTTTTTGTGCATATAACCACTATTTCTGCACATATGACCATTCTTCCTATGCATATGATATTTCTGCGAATTTAACCTCTGTTACTGCGCATTTGCTTTCTGTTCATGCGCATTTACATTAGTCAATGTTTGGTTCATGTTTTTAGATTAACTTGCTTACTAATATGTGGTGCAGCTATTGTCGAATGTCCAAGACTGTATGTTAAGACTACTAATAGTTGTTTGCAGGTTTATTGCCTTTGTTAAGTCATCATTGTTGCATTTACTCTCGCATTGATAATTTAGTAGCATCTAGACTAAGTAGGGGAAAGTAATCTTACACATCCATCTTGCATACAATCAAAACATAGTTTAATCTAGGGGATTAATTGACATTCCTTTCTTTTCTTTGATCATACAAATATTGCATCTTGTGTGATTAGATTAGTTGCACATAGTTTAATCTAGGAGGTTAAATGAATAAGTGTATTCCATATTTGTGAGGTGATAGGTGTATGCTCTCCCCTTGTGCAAAACTTGGATGATAAAAAACCAGACCAATCTCTTTTTATTTTCTATTTATCCCCAAAAAAATCCTTAGAAAGTATCCTTTCTTCACTTTGTGAATTATGGATATGATCTTTTGGTTTTGTTCTTAGAAGGGCCTACCTTTTGGATTGCATTTCATCCAAGAGGGGATGACCCTAAGTGGATTTTTCATTTGGACCGCTATATAAATTGGTCAAGGCAAAAGCCAAATCCTAACCAACGTTAGCCATTGCCATACGGTGCCAATTTGAAAAGAGGCATACTAACACTTTTGTGAAAGAAATTTTGCATTTGTGAAAGGTATATTACACTCTTAGTAAAGTTGGTTAAAGCTTTTAGTGGCTTGCCGGATGCTCGCAAGGCGTTGGTCCCCCAAAAAGCAACTAGAAACCTTATAGTTAGAGACTACCCGATCTACCTCCGAACATTGCGATAATTTTCAGTGCAAGGGTACTTCGCCCCCAAGATTACTCACCATAAGGCTCCCTTGAGATGAGACAAAAATCCCCGGCTTCACATAAACTACTTGTAGCTTTCCAAGGAAAGGGTGATTGGGTCATCCTTCCAGTCGTGGAGGTACCTATCTGTCCTCTCTCGCAAAGACAAAAAAATGTACACACCCATATTAGGTGTGAAAACATTTGAGTCGACGAAGGTTCCAAGTGTAGGCAGATGTATCGCAGTGAAGCTGTGTCCTTAGGAATAAGAAGTGCTTGATTTGTCTTCAAATTGTGTTATACCCATGGAAACTTGGAATTTTTATGAGCCTTGAACATACACTAATTGTTACAAATAGCCATTGTGTTTTACTTTCTATTGTGTCTTCTTGTCAAAATCAGAGAAAAATCATCCCAAAAATAATAGTTTACTTAGGTAAACCTACCAAAAACCAACCAAAATTGATCAAACATAGTCATTGACACATAACTACACATATACCCTCTGTTCCTACACATTTAATTACTGTTCCTACACATATGATCTTGTTGCACATACAAACACTGTTCCTACACATTTGAACTTTGTTACTGCACATATACATCTGCACATATATCCTTTGTTTCTACACATATACACATTGTTCTTGCACATTTGAACCTGTGCATCCACAATAGAGGCTATTTCTTGAGGTCTTGAACAAATAAACACAATAAATTTAGATACCCTTTTTCTTGTAGAATTCATTTTAGAAGTCATTTAAACCATACAGATACATCTTGCATCCATTTTAAACATTTACACTTACCACTTATACTTAGCCTTCCAAAAAGAAACAAACAAGGTTTTCACAAAGTGCTTTTGAGATCTTATCATTTCAACAACAATTTAGTTAGTCTCCCCCTATCAGGATTTATCATCCTTTATCTAGGAGCTATACTAATTTTTTTGACAAATTTAGTCTTCATCATAGTGATATCCATCATCCCTATTTGACTTACTTTGGATCACCCTTTGATAGCTATTTATCATAGCTCAAGATTACTGTTTAAACAAGATTAAAGCAACACTTTAGAAATCTTACCATTAATACCTCAATCTAATCATATCATCTTTCATCCAAACTACACTTCATCCAAGCCATCACATCTTATATTCAACATCATTCATATAAACTTTGTATGGTTGAAACTAGGGCTCAAAAGAAAAGATGAGAAGAAATGAGTTCATTCAATGGAAGCCAAGGTCATTCTAGTGGTGACGAAGAAGAAGAAATCCTCCAAGAAGAAATTGTTGGTGCTATACAAGACCCAAAGTTTCAAAAACTAATGGACAAAGTCATAGCAACGAATCCACATAAATATTTCCTTATTCTTGCACATCAAGGAGAAAAATTATCTCATGATTTTGATATTGACAAATTGAGGGAAACAATTCAAACAAAGGAAACTGAAGCTCCTAAGAACAAGGAAATTAAGGATGGGACAAATCCATTAGATGCACTTACTCAACAAATTGTAGCTTTGCAACAACAATTTGTGGATTAACAAATCGGATCCTCAACAAAACTATATTCACTAGAGGACATATCTCCCTATCCATTTGATAAAAGCTTGGTTATGATACCTTTCCCTTATAATTTTGAAGTACCCAAATTTGACAAATATAGGGGAAAAGTTGATCTGCGTGACCATATTAGGGAATTTAGTGCTGCATGTTTAGAAGTTTCTTATAATGATACATATCTAATTTGACTCTTTCCACGTAGCATAGGAGGACAAGCCATGGAATGGTTCTCATGTCGACCTCCTAGAATCTGAACATTTAACGAACTAGTAGACAAATTTGTAGCTCACTTCTCCTATAACATTGAACATGACATATCAATGTTAGATCTTTGCAACAATAAACAAAAGAGTGGAGAATGCTTCGCTACTTTCTTCCAAAGATGGAGACAACTTGCAAGCAAATGTCCATACCACATCCCCGAGAAACAAGTGATAGAAATGTTTGTCCACAATTTAAACCCCAAATTAAGCTATCAACTTCAAATCAAATGTCCCACTTCTTTTAGTAAGGTTATTGAGATGGGATTACTCATAGAAAAAGTATTGATATCCAAAGGACAAATTAAGATCTATAAGGATGTTACGAGTTCAAACAACAACACAAACAAATCTAGGTTTTGGACCAAGAATAAGAACATTGTGAATGATGGGGTTGTAGATGCCAAACATGTGAAATCAACACAACCCATCTTAAATTTATCAAGTCCAAAAAACAATGCTTCTTCAAACAAACCAACCAATAATGAACCTAGACCAACAAACTTCAATCCACCCGGTAGAAGATTTACACCATTGGGAGAATCCATTGAATCTGCCTTAAGAAAACACGTTGCAAATAATCTCATAACACTTCCTATAGCAAGAGAATATGAACCCAAATTTAAATCCTCATGGTGGAAAGATTATGATTATTGTGAATTCCATAGAAGCAAAGGTCACAAAACAAATGATTGTCAAAGATTGAAAAATGCAATTCAAGACTTAATAGACAAAGGAGAAATATCGATTGATGGTCATACATCCAATGAAGAACATGTGGCATTTTAGAATCCACTTCCTAACTATGAGAAGGGAAGTGCCTCAAACACAAACAATAACGGTGGTAATAATGCTAACTACACGAAAGTATCTTATGAGTACACCGTTAATCATATATCTGAATGTGACTCACATGTCAATGTGATTACCATTAACAACAAGCCTAATTGTAATGTTACTACCCGTCAAGGAAAGATTACTCTTCAAGGAGCTCCACCCAAGCCATCTTCCATATCAAACCAATACAATGTCTTAGATCAAATCAAGAAGACACCCGCACACATATGCATATTAGAGCTTTTGCGTCTTTCACCATCTCACAAAGCTATCCTAGAAAAGGCTCCACTAGAAACTACCGTACCCACAAATCTAGACCAAGAGTAGTTTCAAGCCATGGTGGGACATCTCACCATGCCTCATTTCTTATCTTTCATTGAAAATGATGATATTTCCATTCACCAACCTCATAATGCATCTCTCCACATTGAAGTACTCATTCACAAGCATAGAATCAAATGAGTCCTTATAGATGGAGGAGCTGGTTTAAATATATGTAGCTTAAAATTAATCCTTGTATTGGGGTTTTTTAAAAATGTTGTAGATTCAAAGAAGAAAATCACTATCAAAGGATATGACGAAGAGGAAATAGCTTCTAAAGGAACTATTGTCTTACCCATAAGAGTTGGACCAATTGAAAAAGATGTGGGTTTTCAAGTCCTTGACATGGATTTAGCCTATAACATTCTCCTTGGACAGCGTTGGATTCATGCAATGAAAGGCGTACCATCTACCTATTATCAATGTATAACATTTCCATACAATGGTCAAGAAATTACAATCCAAGGTGATCCTGATCCCTTTCAATATTGCAATACCATCAAGCCTAAACCTGAAGTCATTATAGCCACTAACCGTGCAACCTCATCATCTACATCCCATGTTGATATAAGCTCATTAGCCTCTACATCCAAATCTGCTGAAATGAAAGTCAAGCTCAAGGACAAAGGTGTTGGAGAGTATTCCATTGAACAATCCTTTTGTATTGCACAATTACCCCTTTCACCCAAATCCCATGGCAAACCATCCATATCCAAACAACAGTCATTGAAGTACCTTGAAGGTCCTTTTATCAAATGGGGCAATCTATCAGAAGAAAGTGAAGAGAAAGACATCCTCTAATGGCTATACAAGGAAGAAGAAAGTGAACTCAAGCCAAAAGAACAAAAACAACAATTACCAACTGAGTAATATGGCACGGGTTTCACTATTGTGCAGAGAATGGGATATGATGGTCACAATCCCATAGGTTTAAGAAAAGAAGGAATTATTGAACCCATACAACCCTCTTCATTGTCTTCCCAAGATACTAAAGGGATAGGTTGTAAAGGAGATGTCATAGAAAAGGCTACTACAAATCTAGTGGAGAAAATCCATAAATTGCAAGAGGGAAGTGAAACAGATTCTAATGAATGGGAATGAGAAAGTCTTTCTGAGTTAACTTATGAAGATAAGCAAATTAATGTAGTTCTATCATACAACACCAATACCATGAGGGACAAAGTTTGAGGTCTAGATCAATGGAGTTAGATTCACAAAATATCGAGAGTGAGTCTCGCGAGGAAGGTCAGATATCTCACGTGATAGATAATCATGAGGAGAGTACTATTTTGGATCTTGTAGATACCACCATAAACCTAGAGAACTCTTCCGTCCTAACCATTATTGCCCTTGAGTTAGACCAACCGGATGATCCTCTTCCACTAGTACATCCCTAACTTATAGATTGGGAACAACAGGAGGCCCCTAAACTTGATACTTTTCACAACGATGATTCTATTATTGACTATTTGGAACTTAGGGATCATCTACCTCCAGGAGATCATAAGGCACATTTCACTATAGAACTTAATAACGCGACTTATTTTGGAGAGAGTGCCAAGCCTTTCAATCGCAAAAATATATAAAAAAATGGATCTAATGGTGAAAACCGCTTTGCGGCAGTATTAGATCATGAAAAAAATAAAATAAAGGATGCATCTAATGGTGAAAACCTCTTTGAGATGCTAAAGGATGAAAGGCTTGACACTCTCCCCAACCCTATACATCAGGAGAGGTCTTCAATCTTAATAGAACTAGTAGAACCAGTGAATATTGGTACAAAGGACAGCCCGAAGATAATTCATCTAGAAAAATCTTTATCAGAGCAAGAAAAGGTAGAATTCATCAAATTCTTTAAGGACAGACAATTAATTTTGTTGGGTCTTATGCGGATATGCCCGACCTTGATCTAGATCTCATCTGCATCATTTATTAGTAGCTCCAAAAGTTAAACCAGTGAAATAAAAGTTGAGAAAAATGCATCCACATATAGCACTTTTAGTCAAAGAAGAGTTGAAGAAGTTGTTGGATGTAGGCTTTATCAGATCAATTGATTATCCTGAATGGATCTCCAACAGTGTTCCTATTTCTAAACCAGACAAGAGAATCATACTTTGCATAGATTTTAGAGATTTGAATAAAGCATGCCCCAAGGATGATTTTCCTTTACCCAATATAAACATCATTATCGATCTGACAACATGACATACTATGTTATCTCTAATGGATGGGTTTTCTAGGTATAATCAGATCAAAATAACACCAGAAGACCAGCACAAAACTGCCTTTACATGTCTGTGGGGTACATATTGGTGGAATGTGTTGCCGTTTGGGTTGAAAAATGTAGGAGCTACTTACCAAAGAGCAATGACCACCATTTTCCATGATATGATGCATATTATTATGGAAGATTATGTGGACGACGTTCTAGGAAAATCACTCACACGGGAAGAATATTTGCATGTATTAGACAAGATCTTTCAATGATTGGAGCAAATTTAATGTTCATTTTAATCCAAAGAAGTCTATGTTCGGAGTCACATTCAGCAAGCTTTTAGGATACATAGTGTTAGCAAAGGGAATTGAGGTGGATCCTGCAAAAGTGAAAGCTATAATGGAAATGCCACCTCCTAAAAATATTAGTCAATTGAGATCATTACAAGGAAACTTGCAATCTATCCACCGATTTATCTCATAGTTAGCTGACAAAAGTCATACCTTCACTCATCTACTTCACAAGAATGTTCCTTTCAGATGGGATGAGAAGTGTGAACAAGATTTTCAACTCTTGAAAGAATATTTTATGAATCCACCAATCCAAGGAAAACCATTGTTGTTTTATATTTTAGCTACGACAACCTCTCTAGGAGCTCTACTAGCATATCATGATTATGAAGGAAAAGAATGAGCTATCTATTATATCAGTCAGACACTTGTAGGCTATGAGTTACAGTATACACCTATTGAGTGAGCATGTCTTTCTGTAGTCTTTGCATCTCAAAATCTAAGATACTACATGTTAACTCATTCAATCAAATTGGTAGCCAAAATAGATCCATTGAAATATTTAATTAATAAGGCAACTTTGACAGGTAGATTGGCAAAGTGGGTCACGATCCGAAGCAAATTTGACATTGACTATGTGGATAGAAAGGAAATCAAAGGACAAGTAATTACGGATCAGCTAGCATATGTCCCATTAAATGATGAAAATCCATTGAGTTTTGAGTTTCCAGATGAATCCATTTTCAATATAACAACTCAAGCATGGAAGCTTTATTTTGATGGATCTTACACACAACACGGATCAAGAGCATAAATTTTTTGTTGGAGTATAGGACAACATTGAGAGGAGGGGTGAATTAGTGTTGTATAATTTTTAACATCTTTTGCACCTTTTAATTTACAAGACAGAGAATGAGACTTCAATAATCTATCAAACACATATGTACAAGTATGATGATGAATAGTGTGAACAGAACCTTATGAACAAAACATTAGGACACACACATATAGAGGCAAATAATATAAACCATAACACATGTTTTTGATGAGTGGAAAACCCTCATAGGGATAAAAAACCACTCTGAAAATTTGCATCACTGGCTTATTTGAATCTCACTAATTACAACAATTGTCTCACTGACATACATGCCTAACTGGCAACAAACAGGTCTCATGGACCACGTAAGCCTCACTAGCTACATTATACATCACTAGTAAATTGGTGTCTCATTGACACAATGTGCAATCACCTTGGATACAAACCAAAACAACTCAGGGGGTTACCCTGATTCACTTTTGTACAAAAACCTTATCTCTCCTTTCCTTTTACTTGTCAAAATTATTTTTAATTATAACATGATCAAGCTATGCTTTGGTACACATAACCATCTGTGCAATTGGCTGCATATTGTCTTCATCCTATGTATATGTCACCTGCAAAAACATCTCATTTATCTCTCAATTCTCGAGCCAAATATTCACCTGATTCATCTGCATTTACTCTTCAAAACACCTCTCCAAAATATGTCTTCAATGCTGCATATCTCAACACCTTTTTTTCTCAATGCACCTATAATATCATTATAAATGAAAAACAATCTTTCATTTCCTCTTCTCTTCACATTCCTCTTTTCAAAAAATAAAAACCCTTCATTTTCTTCTCTTCAAAAAAATCACACATCTCATAACATAATTTTCTGCCAAAAACATATCTTCACCTGCATATATCATTCTTGCAATAATATATATCACAAAACACTTGCAATAAAATTATAAAAATAATTGACCCTTGATATTCTCTTCTTGGCATATACATTTTCACCTTCTCAATTAATAAATTTTCTACAAATTCCAATCTGAAAAAATAATCTGCAAATAAAAGTCTTCAATTGATTTTCTTGACAGAAAATAATATCACTTTCATCTTCGAATCTCCTTCTCAAAAAACTTCTGCATCAAGATAAGGAAAGAAAATAAAATATCCTTAAACATTATTCTTAAAAAGAATAATATCTCCATAAAGCAATTTATCCTTCTGTTGTACCCAACCAAATTTTTTGCTTCATTAAGGCATTTTGAAACAAGTCTAGAAAATTTTTCGTCAAAAAGTCAAAAAAGCAAAATTTCTAAAAATAGACGTCGAGTTAGGTTTTCTGGGTTTCTTGAGATATGGATGTTGGCAAAACTTTCTAAAAATAGAAAGTTTCTAAAAATAGAGTCTCCAAATCAGGTGTCGCGCTCGATTCTCATTGGTTGATTTTGCTTCACGATCGGCGCGGTTCAGACGAAATCTTCAAACGACCAAGTTTTCTTTATTGGGTCATTTTTGCTTTTTCACAAGGTGAAGCATGAGCTCGAAAGTCATCAACATAGAAAAGTTCACCTGCCAGAATTCTTCAACGAGTTTCCAACGCTGTTTCAACGACGTAAAACTGACAAACGGCCGTCGACTCGATGATGCATGCAAAACGATGCAAGATGGATCCAAGGTGAATTAAAAAGTTGGAAAATCCTAAATTTGGCTAAGTCTGGTGAAACTGGGTGCCCCAGGAGGCTTGGGGTGCCCATCTTCTCCTGTGTTAGTTTTTTTTCATGTTTTCTGAGAAACGTCAAAAATGCTTCCGTCAGCTCCTTTCTGGTTGGTCAAACTTGGTCAAAAGTTAGTCAAAGCCAGGATTTCATCACAGATATGTTTAGACTACTCAAATCACCCTCCCTCCCACCTTGACATTCGTTAGAACGATCGAAATCAAAGATCAAACAGGAGCCGTCGGCACGGAAATCAAGAAAAGGTACAAAATTGAAAATTTTTGAAAAATTTTCTAAGTGTTGACAAACTAGGTGCCCCAGGAGGCTTGGGGCGCCCAAACTCTCTAGAGTTAGATTATTTTTGATGTTTTTCTCGAAAAACGTGAATCTCCTTCCGTTAGCCCAGTCCGGTTCAGTATTGATCAGTTTGGCACATTTTTCGAGGCAAATAGAAGGTATAATCAGCTTAGTTTTCATCAGGCTTGCATATTTACCATATCATCAGACTCATTTTCATCCCAGTTGATGGAAATCAACAGCCAAACAGGGGTCCTGTGCCTCTGGAACGCGCACGCAAACCGAGAAATTTAAAAAATTAAAAAATTGAAAAAATGACTAAGTGTTGGGAAACTAGGCACCCCAGGAGGATTGGGGCACCCAACTTGAGCAGTGTTAGAATATTTTCATGTTTTCAGTGTTTTCTGACATGCTTTGTTACCAATCTTCGCCCGTTGGCAGTTTCCGGGAGGTCAAACTTGGTCAAACAATGTCAGATCGTCGAACGGAGGCAGGGGATGGAATCTCAGTTATCAATCTCCAAAATGTCAAGTCAGTCAGCTTTTTCAATTAATGATGACATTTTTTCACCTTGTTAAAGTTGGAGACAGGCCATATTTGAGTCAAAATGAGTGTTGAAGTGTCGAAAATAAAGAAAATTTGGTTAGCACTTCTTTCAACTAGCGTGTTCGATGACATCATCAAAGAAGATATTTTTCGTCATCTTGCACATGAAGCCATAGGCTCCTACAAAATAGGGATTCTTCCTATTCGAAGACATCCACTTGGATTTATGCTTTAAAAGATGCTTTCTTCATGGATGAGGGTGAAGTTTTCTTCTCACACAAATAAAGCTGCTTTTTTGACCAAAAGATTTATAAAGACAAGCTTTGGGCTTCTTTATTTCATTATCTTTTGCAGGTTGCATCAAGAGGAAAGATTTTATTTTTCTTTCAACGAAGATTCGAAGACCCAAACCAGATGCTTTTTCAGTGTTCTTCATAGATTCGGGTTGAGGAAGAAGAGAGGCTTGCTTTTTCAGGGTCCTTGTTTCAAGGAGATCATTTTTCAGAAATCTGACCAGAGCTTTTTCAGTTTTCGTCGAGATGGGTCCATCCAGATTATCATCCTCTTGAAGATTGGGAGTTGTGCTTTTTTTTCAGGAAACTACTTTTTTCCTTTTTTTTGAGAAAATCTCTGCTTTTTCAAAATCTGACAATCTGGGTTGCTTAGAAACAGAATTATCTACAAAACCCATGTACCAGCTTTTTTAGCTCACACTCTGCGTTTTCTAAAAATCAGCAAATAATTTTCAGCCATCTGTCTAATACTTTTTCCAACATAGGCGTGTTCATAGTCGATTTTCAAATCTTCCAATATGCAGTACTCTCCAACACAAATCAGGCACAAAACAACATTGGTTCATGATTACCTAAAAACTTGTGAAACAGACTTGCATAAAGTACTTCCAGTAATCAATTTACACTCCTTGAAGGATGCAGGAAATAATGCTATCAGGAATCTTGGACACTCTGGTTTGCTTGTAGCGGCATCCTTTCCTATCACCATGCAAAGTATCGAGTTTGTGATTGCTTGCGTGATGCATTACAACTCGGTCACAAGAGAAATTCAGTCAAGAGATGGACATGTGCTCTGCAGCTTGAGGCCAAACGACATTGAAAAGTGTTTTACAATACCTATTTGGAGAGAGAACTTAACTGTTTCACTTGAAGAATGCAAGAGGGTTTGGAACAATGCTAAGGAAAAATACAGAAAAAAGATTGGTCAGAGGTGGTTGAAAGAAAAGTAGAATATTATGCCAAAGAACGTTGGACATGGAGAATTCAAGGAGGAGCATGCAATAATGATTACTCTGCTAAGTCGTATCACGGGTCAAGCAGATGCAAACAAATTTCAGCCTTGGATGTTTTACATCATGTCCTAGATTGTTGATGGAACCAAATTCTATGATTGGTCGGCACTAATCAGTGATAGTCTCCACCAACAAATAATTGATTTTCAAAGGGCTCACGAATTCCACATGATATCATACCTTGTGTTTTTGATGGCTTTTCAGGGTCAATTCAGAGGTTTGAATGTTGTTGGAACTCTGGGTACTCAGCATGTGTATCATCATTTCTCGCAGTTAGAGATCTCTCAAGCTGAACAACATTACATGCGGGTGAATGATGCATTCTTGATGCATGCAGTGCGAGACATGGACAACGAGTTGTATATACGGTTTTCTGTAGAGGCTAGAATAACAATGGCAGAATGGGTTGATTGGTTTATCCAATTTCCTACTTTTTCCTACATCAAAGTATATGGCTTCTCAGGAGAGCCAGCCATGTTGCCGTGATATCCTACAGACGAAATAACATTTATGGAATTTTTGAGGCAAGCTTATGAAGTGCATACTTTTTTGCGTAGCAGACGCAAGTCATCCTTCAATTTTCCACTTGGGATGAGTATTTACAGATGTAGATCTGGAGCAGATGCCAAGGCAATCGGTAATGAATCATCTAGATATGGTCTTAAGTTTTTCGACAGGAGATCTTCATATGATCCCTGTGGTGTTTATGCATCACATCTTGGTCAGAATTGTATGCACAAGTTTGCAGTTGAAGACTTCTGGGCTAATTGTGCTGATGAGTATGAAGTGCGAGGGCACAGTTACAACAGGTTCACTCTTCAACAAATGTCTGATATCCTATCAGAAGACATAGAAGGTTTGACAGAGAGTGGTGAAGTTCTACTTCCCACGTATTTTAGAGACCAAATTGAGCAACAACCGTTGCCGCCAGTTAATTGGTCAGTAAAAGAAAGCACTTCCATTGAGGAGAGAACAAGTCAAGTGGTTAAAAATAGTTTGATATTCTTGAAGACTAAGCGGAAGGATGATATTCCATTAGCAGAGCTACCAGTTGTGCAACCATTAGAACCTTCCACTTCCAAGCCAAAACAAAGAGTAAAAGCTATGAGTGTTCTCCCAGAGAGAACAAAAATGGCAAAGTTAAAGAGGAAAAAAGACGAGTCTCCAGCTCATGTCCAACAGGAACATCCACCAGTTGAACCAGAAGCTCCTGTTGAAACAATGTCGCATGTTGAAGTGTTACCTTCAGATCATGTATCTCCACCTTCTTCACTGATCCCTTCTCCTATTCACATAGATTCAGAGCCAGATTCACCAGTTCACAACTTTGATGCAAGCATTGATTCATCGGGAGCTGATGAGGTGAGAACCGAGTTTCCAAGAGAGGATGGCTCATCCTGGCTTGAAAACATTCTGGGAAGGAAGAGAAGAAAGCCCTCATATTAGCTGGATTTAATAGAGCTAAAAAGCATCTATCAAGACACATCAGACAAGCAGCTAAAGAAGCAGGTTCACATTGAGAAGAATGCGGATGGAGAAATAATTCTTGAGACTGCAACACCTCCAGAAAATAGAAGTGCTAATGATGTCGAGGTTGATGACTTCACAATTATCAAAGCTAACCTTGGCAGAAGTACTCGCCATACAGACGTCAATCTCTTCGAGGTTGCAGTGGATAGCTTGAAGGAAAGGGTGTTGAGAGATGGAGAAGACAAGGCAGGTCTCAAAGCTGAAGTTTGACAGCTGCGGCAATACATTTCCAACCTTTTCCATGGCACTTCACAGGCTGATTTGCTTCTTCCATCAAATCTTGGATCACCAGCCGATCAACAACATTTCAGTAAGTTGGTCCTCTATGGGAGGCACACGAACAGTTGGGTAGAAGAATTTATGACCAAAGGGAGAGTTGTACTTGCAGAGCTTTATCAGTTGAAGTACAACGCTCATGATTTACGCCAAGGCATACAGGGGTTGCAGCAGATCATGGCAGAAAATAGGCCAGTGTTTGAGATCATTATCTCCGACTTGAAGATTGCACTTGATACTGTTGATTCAGCTGAAGATAAGAAGACAGTTTCCACTTGGAAAGTGCAATATCTTTTCACAGTAAAAACTTATGACAGTATGATTTCAGAGTTGACAGAATGGAAAGAAAAGGTAGTCGGCATCCTCAAGTTCGTCAAATCCTTTGTCTCTCAGATCATGTGTTCGTATGAGAAAGAAGATGGTACCCTGTATGATCTTGGGGAAGTGCAAGTAGAGTTCCAGACTCTCATCTGCAACAACTTTAATGATGATATTAATGCCAGCAAGATGAGTCGTCTTGTCGCAATGACAGTGAAATTTGACAAGGTTGCGGGTGAAGTTCACGAATTTCTTCAGAAGGTTGCCAATGGTGAAGAAATGTTAGAGAATCAGAATATTGTTCTAGAGAGTATCAGTGTTCCTGGCAGAGATGCGGTCACTCGCTTTTTAGAAGATATTGTTTCCCAGAATATCAACGGATGACATCACCAAAAAGCTAGAATGTTGATGAGGATGCATTCCAAAATAAAGCAGCTTTGAAACATATGCTTTTTGTTTTAAAGCATGTGCTTTCATCCTAAGCTCATCCATTCTATATTTAGAAAGAAATCACCTTGTGATAGTTGGAATCTTCTTTGCTTTAAAGCAGATTGCTTTAAAGCATTTGTTTATTGTATCTTTGTCTTAGAATAGTAATAAAGCTTGCAAGTTGGCAAGTTAGGGTTAATCAAGGAGATTTTAGGGTTCCCTACTCCTTTGATTTTAGTATAAATAAGGGCATCCTTGCCCATTGTTTGTAATGGTAGTTGTGATAGCAAATTTGTTGTGCCTATTCTAGCCTGCAAATCTTGATATTCCAAGTGTCTGTTCACTTTGTGTTCATTGTTCTCCAGTGTTTGATCGCCTACTGTATGCCTACCTTTTGCTATAGTATTGTTGTCCTGTAGTTGTATTAAACTTTGTGATATTGAATAGAAGTCTCATGCCTACTTTTCTCTGATATTCTATATCGATTCATTAAGTTATCGTCGTCAGATGTGTAGCTTCTGTAGCTTTCATTTTTAGCTTTCATCATTAAAGTACTTTTAGTTTTGTGGTGTAAATCTAGAGGAAAAATGCTTGAGTTTTTGTGTTAACAATCATTCCTTGCTCACTTTCAACTTCCTTTGCTCTGAATTTACTCAGGAGATTGAAAGCGTCATTAGTCTATGCTAGTTGTAGTAGAAGTTTTATAAAAAAGGAAAAAACCTCTTCTGCAGCATTTAGAGTTTTATAACCTTGTGCTCGCAGCTGAGAATCAAAAAGAAGATAGGCGAAGTTTCATTCAAGTTATCTTTTTAGCGAACATCAGCAAGAAAGGGAACTCCCCCTTCCAATAGGAGAGCAGTTTATCTGTGCATAGCTGTCCGCTTCCAAATCGCATACCAGAGGTGCGAATTGAAATGCCAACACCTTCTTAAAAAAAAAATCCTTCTTTATGTCTTTCATGCCACGAGAGAAGCATAAAAATAGAAAGATTCTCTTAAAAATTTGAGCTTTAAAAACTCCAAGATTTTTTGCCTTTTGTAGGGCTTAAAATAGCCTTTTAAAATATCTTCACTAGAGTCTTAAAGACTTTGACGTTTCAAGACATGTCAAAGTTAAGCAAAGAAATCAAGGTATGAAGATTTAAACTGTGGCCATTGATTGGCCTTCACGCGCTCACCATAACTTTAAACTTCAGTCCTTGATCTCCTTTTCCTTCTCAAGCGTATATTGTGAAGACCAATGGTGTCAGTGATATTAGACAAGGGGGCCAATTGCCCCACGGTGGTAGAACCCTTAATTTGTAACTTAAATCATTTTCAACCTGCACTAACAAGTCACCGAGGAAATAGATAAAGTGTATTGACGGTTGTTTTGAGCCTTCAAGCAACTTAAGATTTTTAGAGTTTGTGTCTCTCAACCCTAATAGAAATGAGGTAGTCCTTTTACATCGAATATCAACCATGACATTGCATTAGGTATTTTCTTCTTGCAGATCATCTTGCAGCTCTCTGAATAAAATACTAGACATCATTTAGCATTGACTCCAAGTGACAATTTAATTCAATCTTGTATCACACCTATGCACCTCAAACATGATATGGATCATAAAATGAGACAATGCTTAATACTTCAGACTTATCATGAATTCCATACTAAAGAATGAAGAAGAATCTAACATAGTGCCATAAATACAAACTGTACCATCAATCTTTCATTTGAACAAGCAAGGATTGAAAACCTAAAAATATACCTTGATGTACGTTCATGAGAAAGATAAAACAAATACCTCCTCCATGAACACTGAAGTATAAGGACATGAAACTTGACCTTTGATGTCTATACACTCTGCTCTGTGTTGATTGATCATGCACCTCTACACTCTCAATGAACCTTGCAATTCACCCACATTGATTTAACTTATGACATCTTGTGCATATCTTGTGTACATCATTGACCACCTGATGATGTGTTTAACCACATTGATTTAACTTATGCAAGATGTACCATTCAACAAGGTCTACAGGATCACATATAGACAAAAGTAAGCATATCACATCTCATGACCTGTGATCTTCTGAATGTGATATCAACATCATAGCACATCAAACTTAGCATCAAACAACATCAAGAACCTTACTAAACCTCTTGTCATCTAGGCAGAGAACTGATTATTATGTAGACCTTAGATGCATGGCAAAGAACTGATTAAGATAACATTGGGGTTTACTATTTTGGTCTTTGAGAACAACACTTGACATGAAGCGTCATCACAGAAACTCTTCAAACTTCATGCCTCATATGAACTCATCAACATCCATCTGTCTAAGATGAAACACTGCATTATATCATACCATGAAGATCCCCTGAATGATCAACATCATGACCAAGGCAACTGACACATGATATCAATGAATATGAAGGATGTCTACATCTTGAAGCATAGTGTTCACATCTATTGTGCCTTGAACAACATGAAGACCATAATATGAGCATTATGAACATAAACTCCTAACTTTGTGAACTTTTGATATATAAACTCCACACACTTTTTACATCAATGACAAACAACTTAACACCTTTTTGACATCAATGACAATCAATCTCCATCATTTTTTTGGTTACACCACATGGAGATACCATACCAAAATCATATAGAATATTATTCCCTTACAAAAATAACATGATAGAATATGAAGCATTGGTCATTGGTCTCAGGATGGTTGTAGAGTGGAAAGTTTGAGAGCTGTATGTTTATGGAGATTCACAACTAGTCATCAATTAGGCAAATGATGATTATGAGACCAAGGATGATAAGTTAATACCTTACAAGCGCATGGTAGATGACTTCAAAGAGTACTTTTTCATGATCTCTTTTGAATAGATACCTAGACTGGAGAATAAAGTTGTAGATGCTATGGCAACTATTGCCTCACTCCTGGATATACCAGAAAATTAGTCACTGTAGTGTCTTTACTATGTCTATTAAACTTGGTGGTGATCACACAATTCAAAGGAATAACCTATTGAACAATCCATTATTATCCTTGAAAATATCTTCATTGAATTATCAACCAGGGCTGGTAAACTTGTGATGGCACTGGCATTGTATGTGCTTTCAAAAACCAAACTATTCTAACTTATCTAGTACAGTATCATAAATCCAAACTACTTAATGGAAAAATACAATAATACTGCTACTATTGCTACGGGTAAAATTTGTAATGTAGGACTGTAACAATGAATGAAAGAATGAGTTCTAAGAAATATCTTGGTACTAATAACTTATCCTACCCTCCAGAGTATCACAAGTCAAATGAATTAAAACAACTTAAGAATCTAATTGATCTTGCATTGATGAAATAACTGCTACAACAATAATAACATGCAAGAAATAAATTGAAGGATAGTTATCCTGAGTGGCCCTTTCTTAGGTGACTACCTCACTGCTTAAACTCAAATCTAGCTCTCTTAAATCAACACAATCATACCGATTCTAACATGCATTGCACAATCTTTTCAAATCGCATAAAATCTTGTTGAATTGTAGTATTCATAACTCATAATCAGAATAACATTGTCTGCATAATCTAGAAAAGATTCAGATAGCTATATCTGTGAATAGCAAAAACTATTCAAAACTGAACTAAACTTAACTAACTTCTACCTCAACCACCGAACCATACATATAGGCACGGGGGAGTTTATTGAAAAAGGTCTCTTAACTATAAACATAAAACACTACTCTGTAGGAACTAGAGTGTAATGAATGCTAACAATAATAACTGAAAAAGAAGGAGAGAAGTGTCCTAATAAAATTAGAACTTCTTGCTGAAACAGGGGAACATGGATTGATTGAACCAGTCTGTTGGTCTTCTAGTTACAACAGAATCCTTCAAGCTCCCAGTCATATTTATTGGTTACTATAATGATGCATGATTATCTCCATCAAGTGTCCTCATGTCATGGTTATTGTACTTAGTTGATTCTGGAATCTCCCTTGCTTTGCGCCTAGAAATGCTGTGGTTGCAGGCTGCACCTTGTAGTTGCTGCGGGTTACAGTCCTTCCTCTTTTTCTGCGAGGTTAGTCCCTAAACATGTAAAAAATACTAACAACCATAATCAACACAAACATTCTCTATAATCCATACATTCCCACATATAACATACAATTTCATCATATTATAATCATATCTCCATATACTTAATTAACCAAGTTCAAGTCTTCATAATGATCACAAGGGATAACATAACATAGAAATATGCTTAAAATAATGTCTGGGAATGTCTTTCAACTTGCATAAAACTATAAGTAAATAGGCTAATAACTAGGCTCATCACACCCCCTAACTATCCATTTGCTTGTCCTTAAGAAAATCAACTAAGGTTGTAGGTTGTAATGCAAGGTGATCTCCCTGAAATCTGCAACAATACCTACTCCCTTGATCTGCTCCAAATAAAAGCTATTATTGTATGCCAACCTGTTCATTCTAGAGACCTCTACTTTCTCACACTCTACACTCCTCCTCCCAGTCCAATGTGGCACTAGATATAGAAGCATAGGGAGTTGGAAAGTAAGTGGTATCCAGCTCAGTGCTTGTCCTTTTGCAATGTCCATGTATTTCCTGACCCTTTCAAACATAGCCATGAAGTTATGGATAGAGTGGGGTTCCTTCTTTTGTAACTCTGGAGTCAAACTGTTCCACCTATCATGTACATGCTGATGAGAGTGATGAATGAGCCCAACTGTTAAATGTTGAATCTTGTCATAATCGTGCAACCTTAAATTCATAATCTTCCTCCCACACCCTTGTGTTCTAAGAGTTGTTTCCATTCTACAACGATTAACTCATGGATTTTAGATTCTTTTCTAATTCAGAGGGCAATGGATTTTGCTCTTTCTGTGTAGGCTTTCATGATTTCCCTTCTCAATTTCTCATTCCTAAAGTAAGAGGCCAGTGCTCTTACCTGTAAATCCCCTACTTAAATTAATGGATTCCATTTAGTATCTTCATATAGAACATAATTAAGTAAAACTCACATAGTTGGTCTTGTTCTTTAGGTGTGGTGGTAGTAAAAACCTTGAGGAAGGCCATTTTCTCACTCATGACAACTGGTTTATTATTGATCAATTTGCTGAACTGGTAACTCAAAAAAATTTCTTGCAGAAACAAGGCATAGGTCCTAGTTGGGGGTCTACATTTGACAATCTGAGTAGCTTTGTCTGCTAATTCCTACATTCTAACTGCTAGCTTCTGCAACTCAATATCCTTCCTTTTCAGTGCCTTAGTGTGGTCTACAATCATGGTTTCTTTTTCTCTTTTCCACTCTTCTTTTTGTTCATAGAAATCCTAAGTAACCTTGCATAGTTGATATCCTAGGGACACAACTGTATGACAAGTTGGGGTTTTTACAACAAGGAGTCTTTTCTCTTTAGCCACTAATTCCTTATTTCCTACAACTACTATGCTAACTCTGCAAGGATGTCTAGTTTTGACCCTTGATCATAAGTGTTAACTTTTTCTTCCAACTCCTGTATCTTTGCTTCTCTCTCTGTCCCTCTGCTCATAGGGTTTGACCAATTCTTCCAGCTGTTTTATTCTCTCAAAGGCTTCCTATAGTTCTCTTCTTATATTCATGTCTTCAATAAAAAATTCCTCATCCCTTGGAGGTTGTTCATCACCACTCCCTGTGAACTCATATTCCTCATTATCAGGGTTTTCTTCCTAGTTTTCTTAGCAATAAAAATGTCATCTGATTCATATTCAGAGGTACTAGACACATACCATTTCTTTTTGATAGGGACTTGTGCATTCTCAGTCACATTAGCCTCTTGTTCATGGTCACTTTCTACTGCTACCACATCCTCTTTCTCTTTTCCAAGCTTCTCAATAGCACCCCTCATAACACCTTTCTTCTTAATGCGATGTGAACGCCTTAATGGTGTGGATTTCTCTTTTGACCTTTTTGCAGGCTCAGAAGAAGAACCACCATTCTTCTTCCTGGTTCTTGGTGTTTTGGTGCTAGGTGTCTTACCAAAGGATGGGGTCTGATTGGCCTCTTCTATTGGGGTTTGATTCTCTTCTTCCAGTATAGGTTGGTCAAATGCTACATTTGGCAAAATTGGCACATCATGTTCTCCTATTTCTTCTATGTTGCGGGTAGGTGAAGCAACAGGCGAAACAGGGTTTTCTCTCAAGGATGTAGTAGGTGACTCTACATATTCTGGTGCTGCTGGCTCATTAAGGATGTCATTGATGTTTCTGTATTTCAAGAATCTTTTCCAGGGCACATGTGGATATTGCATCCTAAGACTTCTCTTCACTAACAAAGTGACCAAACAATCATGGGATAATGATGATTTATTTGATTTTCTTTGTTATTCATATCCCATTCTCTTTAAGAAATTATACAGGAAATTTGGCACATTAACTACTCTATTATGGTGAAGATGGCTTAACAATTTAAAATGCACAGTGTATAACATGGACTGCCTACCATCACAAGTAAGGTATTTGATAATATGCATAGCACAAGAAGCCCATAATTTTGGAAGTGATAGTCTTTTAGTACCTTGTGATGTGGATTCCAGCTACTCCCCTACCTCACTGAATTTGAATCTTATAGAAATTGCATCTTCTTTGATGGGGAACTCTTCACTATTTTTAGGTAAACCAGATACCTCAACAATTGTCACTTCCGAAGCATCCACTATCAGACCTTTTATAGTGGCTTCATCATGGTAGAGTGAGGCTACAAATTGCCTCATCATAGCTTCATTGAATTCTATGAGCTTTAGAAAATAGTCAATCCATCCTACCTGTGTAAAGATTGGCAAGGTTAATTGGTCTGCTAGTACCACATCATGCACTGTAGGTTCCCGTCTAATGATGTCTCCTCCCATATTGCCAAATTGAACTTCAAATTCAAATTCTCCACAACCCCTCTACAAATCCTCTGTTATATCTACTTGCACTTTTAATTTCAATAACCTTCAATAACCCCCTATATATTCCCTTGTTATATTATACATGTATGCATCAACTCACATCAGCCTGAACTAACAAACTAGCTTGAACTGACTCAAAATTATGGGAAATTGGGAAATTTAGCTTAGTAGACAATTTTAATAGACAAATTGAGCAGACAAAAGGTCATAGACATAAGAATGAAAAAGAGGTTGTATTATCTGTGTTGTGTAACTGACAATGACGAACAATCAATTTTTTGAACAAAAACACTATCCCTCCCCCCAACTAAAATCTTGAAATGACCTCAGTTCAAGGCTATGTACGACAAAGAGAAGGATGATAGTATATGGATATAGGATTATGAATGATAATTTTATATGATTAAATGCAAGCACATATTGAAACATTGAAATATCTACGTTAAATAATGGAAAGTTAATATTTGTACCTGTTGGAATGAAGTGAATTGGACTTCATGCGTGTGGAGTGTTGGAAAATGTGTTTGCAACATAAGTTTGATTAGACAGAACTTATTATTATGAGAAATGGTGGAAATGACATTCTGGTACGTGTAAACTAGCTGATGTAGATTGCATGCAGTGAGATGATGAATGGTGGCTGCATGCGCTTAAAAAGTGGAGTGCATGATGCAAAATTTGAATGAGCTGATGAATAGTTGCTGCATGTGAGCAGACGGATAGTTGCTGCATGTGAGTTTCCAACAGGTCCCAATGTCTATTATGGTAACGTGGAGTTCGTTGCATTCTACAGGTCCCTATGACTTATTGAATCAATCTTCATTAAGATGGCGGTATTGGTGCTGTGTGTGCATGTGAAGAAAGGAAAGAAATTATACTTGAGTGATTTCAGGAGGTGGGCTGTGTAGCTCACCTACTGAGTCACTTTGATAATCGACAGGGTCTTCTTCCATGTTACTACTAGGTGATGATATAGCACTATCTAGTCCATGGATAGGAATAGAGCATTGGTTTAGAAAATCATCTCTGTTTGATGGCCTTGTATAGAGTTTTAATCGGTGACCATTAACCAAGAGTGAAAATCTGATCTCATCTTGGTTTGTAGTTTAACAGCTCCATTGGGAAAGACCTGGTATATTTCATAAGGTCCTAACCATCTTGATTGCAATTTGCCTTTATGATCCTTGTACTTTGAATCATATAATAGAGCCCAATCACCCACATGGAATGCTTTATTTTTGATGAACTGATCATGCCATTTGGCTCTCTACTTTTGAACTATCTCTGTGTGGTGCATAGCTGCCATTTTGATCTCATCTAATCCATTGAGAATATGGAGTCTTTCTTGTTGTGTTGCTGTCAGATCCATGTCAAGTTCTAGTGCAGTCCTTAGTGTCTTATATTTAAATTCTATGGGTAAAACTACTGTTTTACCATACTCTAACTCATAAGGTGTGAAACCAGTTGTTGTTTTCCATGTGGTTCTGTATGCCCATACTGCCTCTGGTAGTCTGGTTGCCCAATCCTTCATATGAATGTTCACTGTTTTGGTCAGAATATTCTCAATTTATCTATTTGTAACTTCCACTTGCCCATTGGCCTAGGGGTGATAAGGTGTTGATTTTCTATGCCTAACTTCATATTCTTTAACCACTGTGGAAATGAGTTTAGAAGTGAACTGGGGACGTTGATCAGTGACAATTTCTCTTGGTGTTGCATACCTAGTGAAAATTTCTTCATACAAGAATTTGGCTACATTCCCATCTCTAGCAAATTGGAAGGCCTTGACTTCAACCCATTTTGTCAGATAATCAGTGCAGACTAAAATGTACTCCTTATTATTAGAGGCTGGTGAAATTGGCCCAATGAAATCTAGCCCCCATTTGTCAAATGGTGCTAGTGCTATCTGTGGCTTCAAAGGCATCTCACTGATCTTGTTGGTCTGCCCATTCTCTAACATCTGTCACAACTCCTTGTGTACTTAAATGCATCCTTATTAAGAGTTGGCCAATAATAGCTTGTTGTTAAGATCTTGAATGCTATCCTTTTGGATGCAAAGTGAACCCCATAGGGCTCATCACAACAAGTTTTTAGGATGTCAAAGACCTCATCTTCTCTTATGCATCTCCTCATACTATGGTCTGGACTAGTGTAGAACAAATAACCAACAATCGAAGAATATGGAAAGCTTTTATGCACTAACTGTCTCCTTTCTCTTGGGGAGAAATGTGATGGTATCTGCCCTGCTACCAAATAGTTAGCAATATTAGCAAACCATGGTGTGTGTCTATTGAGAGAAAACAAATGCTCATCTGGGAAAGAGTCATCCACAACACCTTCTTCTATTTGTGTAGGTAATCTAGACAGAAAATATGCCACCACATTAGCTTTACCTGGCTTATCCACTATTGTTATATCAAACTCCTATAGTAAGAACAACTATCTAACTAGTCTACCCCCAACCACAGGTTTGTTCATTAAGTATCTAATTGCAGTATGATCTGTATGGATGAAGACCTGGTAACCAATTATATAATTCCTAAACTTGTTAATAGCATAGACAACATCCAACATCTCTTTTTCTATGACAGTGTAATTGAGCTCTACTCCTTGTAAGTTACATACTCCTTATTACTTTCTTTCTGTCCCAATACAACTCCTATAGCAAAATCAAAAGCATCAGTGTGTATGTGGAAAGGTAATGTCCAATTCGGTCCTCTCAAGATAGGTTCTTTTGTCAAAGATGTCTTAAGTGTGTCAAAAGGGTCTGACATTCTGTGGTCAAGTCAAATTCCATGTCTTTTGTGAGCAGAGTAAACAAAGGTGCTACTAATTTGCTGAAGTCCTGTATAAACCTTCGATAATAGCCTGCATGGCCAAGAAAGATTCTGACATCTTTTGGTTTCTATGGTACAAGAAGTGTAGAAATTATCTCAATTTTATTGGGATCCACCTGAATACCATCACTGGATATAAAGTGTCCTAGAACAACTCCTTGAGGCATCATCATAAAGCTTTTTTCATGACTCAATGACAAATTATGTTCTTGACATCTTTTCAGGACTTTTTCTAGATTACTAAGTGTTGTTTCAAATGTGTCTCCATAGGTGGTGAAATCCTCCATGTAGATCTCCATAGAATCATGAGCATAGTCTAAAAAGATACTCAGTACTACCTTTGTAAAGTGGTTGGGGCATTGCATAATCCAAAAGAAAGGACAAAATAAGCATATGTACCCTAGGGGCATGTAAATGTGGTCTTATCCTGGTCCTCTAGAGCTATTTTTATCTGATTATAGCCACTAAAACCATATAAGAAAGAGAAGTACTTTTTACCTGCTAGGGAATCAAGAACTTGGTCAATGAAAGGTAATGGGAAATGTCTTTTATAGTGGCTATGTTAAGTTCCCCGTAATCTATACACACCCTCCATTTGCCTCCTTTCTTAGGGACAATAAATAAAGGTGACACCCATTCACTATCAGAAATAGGGTAAATGAAGCCAGTATCAAGGAGTTTTTGTAGCTCAGTTTTGACTATGTCTCGTAAGGTAGGATTCATTCTCCTTTGTGGCTGCCTTGTTGGCTTGAAACCATCATTTATGTAGATCCTATGCATGCATAAGTTTGGGTCAATTCATTTCATGTCATTGTAATCCCATGCAAAAGCTGATGCATGTGCCTGGAGTACAGTTTTCAGAGAAGCCTATTGTTCTTCAATTAGAGCATTGTTAATATTCAACATTTTGCCTGGCATGATTTCCAATGTTTTAGAAGTTGGTTGGACAGATGAAAGGTCACATCCACTAATGTTGGGAACACATTTGTGAGGTAGTAGAGAATGGAAAAGTTGGGATAATTCCTCTGAGGAGTGTGCAGGTATGATATTCTGCAATGGATCTTGCAAACATGACAGACAGTCTTGTTGCTACGGGTCCCTATCGCAATGGTTATGTATAATGTGGTCAATTAAGTCATCCTCATCATGGGTTGCTAACAAAAGAATGCGCTCAATAGTCATGAGACTTTGCAGGGAATAGAAGTCTTCTTCTTCTTCTAAGGTAGGCCATATGATTTGCTCCAGATTGTCATGAGGTTGAGCTGGTGGATAGAGGACCAATTTATTTGTTATAGTTCCATTTGAGATTATCATGTTTCCAGACCTACAACCTATGAATCCATCTGCTATTGCTAACCATGGTCTGCCTAAGATAAGTGGATAACCTACAAGATTGACGTTTCATTGCAAAACTATGAAATCTGTAGGGTACTCCCATGAGTCTAATGCTATGACTATGTCTTGAATGATCCCCTCAGGTTTTACTATTGACCTATCTGCCAATTGTAAACTAGTTGGTGTAGGCCTTAGGTTAGGTAGTTGAAGTAGTTGCATTATTTCTTTAGTCATGACATTGATGGCCGCCCCTAAGTCAATCAAGGTGATGAAAGTTCTAGTAACCTTAACATCCACTACTGGACTTCTAGGGTATGTGTATATAGGGACAGTTATGTTCCCTAGCATGATATCAACAAGGTTCCCTAGGACATGGACTGTCTGAGGGTCGTTCTTCTTCCTCCCCAGGGTTTCTTAAGACAAAGGTCTCTCACTGTCTTGGTGTAGATTGGGATGTCCTTGATAGCTTGGATAATGGGTATCTTAATACTAACATTCTTAAGTTGAACCAATAAGTCTGTCTCTGCTTGGGTTTGATGTTTTGGAATGGCTAGACGTTCAGGGAAAGGATGCTCTAAATTTGAGATAGTTTGATTTACTTGATTTGATTTAGGTTCCAGAGGTGAATTGTCAAATGTCTCAGCTATGGGATGTTCATCCACCACCTCAGTGATATGGGGAGATGAAGGTCCAGCTAATGTTTTCCCTAACCTGAGGTGGACATTACTCACCTCTACCCCATAAGTGGGGTATTGAATAGCCTCGTTAGTGTATGCCTATTGAACATGCTTGTTATTGGCATTAGGTGCAGGTTGGGCAGGTAGTTGTGGTGCTCTTGGTGGTTGAGTTGTAGGACTGGATGGATTTTGCATAATGGCTTGCTGTTCTAGCTGAGGAAGCAGCAAGGGTTGTGAGTAATTCATGTTTTGGTTTTGCCATTGATGTCCCTTTTGCCATTGTGGTTGCCATTGGTTTTGCTATATTGGCCATTGAGGGTTGTAGTTAGGTCCTTAGAAATTTTGTTGGGGCCATACATTTGGTTGTTGTTGATTCTAGTTTTGCTGAGGATTTTGCCATTATTGAGGGTTTTGCCATTGATTTTGGGTATTTGGCCAAGGTTGAGGGTTCCAACCATAGAAATTATGATGACCTACTGGAAATGATGTATTGAAAGTTAGAGGATCTTGTGGCATACCTTGTCTTTGTTGCCATTGTTTCCTTTGTGCAACATAGTACAGTTGGCCATCTTCACCTTCAATTGGTTGAAAGTGTGGTTTCTTTGACTTATCTTCTATAATACTTGCCACCCTTCTGCATTTGCAATTGGATTTCCTTTTTCTACAATTGGGATAGTATTCAGTGAGTATTGCATCAGCCTCCTGCTTCTTCTTCAAACGTAGAGTACCCAGTTAAGTAGCTAGGTGACTGATGATATCTTCCTTCATGTTGGTCAACAGGTTGCTCAATTCCACCCTTGAGATTGAATTAGATGCTTTGCCAATGGTGGATGTTCTCTCTCCCCTTGTTCTCCTAGTGAAAGTCCTTGAGTAGTTTCTACAAACTTTGTAGACATCTTCAAATGGCAATTGAGATATATCTCCCACCCCAATAAGATTAAGGGCATCCATGCAGTCATCATTGACTCCTCTCAAGAATACAAGGTTCAAAGATTCATCTAAGAGTTTATTATGTGGATTTTCTTTAGGCAGAACTAAAACCTTTCTAAATAATCCTCCAATGGTTTATCCTCTTTTTGAGTCATCCTGAAGATGTCATCTCTTCTCCTATCAATTCCTCTACAATAATTTTGGTATTTATCCAAGAACTTTGTTTTCATTGTGACCCAATTTGGAATAACATCCTTGCCTAGTCCCATAAACCATCTTAAAGCAACATGCTTCAAAGTAGCAACAAATAGCTTGAGCCTATGAGGATCAGTGGTGTAGTCATAAATCCTACACAGGACATCAAACTCAAACAAGAATGTATCTGGATCTTCATTCACCAAGCCATAGAAGACTGGTAATGCTGAAGGAGGTATATTCTTCAGAGAAGCAACCCTCTCCTGGTTGGTGATTGGGAACTCAAAGGTCACATGCTCAGGTAGATCATCCACTACATCATCCATCGTTAGGAAGGTTCTTTCTATGTTGTCAGTAGATGTTGATGAGAGGGAATATTCTTCTTTAGTAATATCCTCACTCTGATCAATGTAGTCACCAATATCTACTATAGCTTATTGGGTTGATGGAAGAAACCTTCCCAAAGAGTCTCTCTGTCTCCGCATATAATAAGTGTGACTTTGTGTAGTAATGACTCCTGTACAATGTTAGTGATCTTTTCTAATATTTGGTGAGGTAAAACCTAAGTGTCCTATCTTCTGAAATAAAAATGTTGAACTAGGAAGGCTTAGAGATAAGAGGAACTAGTCTCTGAAAATAGTGCCATCCCCGGCAATGGCACAAAAAATGTAGTGTCTTTACTATGTCTAGTAAACTTGGTGGTGATCACACAATTCAAAGGAATAACCTACTGGATAGTCCGCTATTATCCTTGAAAAGACCTTCATTGAACTATCAACCAGGGCTGGTAAACTTGTGATGGGACTGGCACTGTATGTGCTTTCAAAAACCAAACTATTCTAACTTATCTAGTACAGTATCATAAATCCAAACTACTTAATGGAAAAAGATAGTAATATTGCTACTGTTGCTATGGGTAATTGTAATGTAGGACTATAACAATGAATATAAAGGAATGAGTTCTAAGAAATAGCTTGGTACTGATATTTTATCCTACCCCCCAGAGTATCACAAGTCAAATGAACTAAAACAACTTAAGAATCTAATTGATCTTGCATTCATGAAATAATTGCTACAACAATAATAACATGCAAGAAATAAAGTGAAGGATAATTATCCTAAGTGGCCCTTGCTCATGTGACTGGCTTATTGCTTAACTCAAATCTAGCTCTCTTAAATCAACACAATCATATTGATTCTAACATGCATTGCACACTCTTTTCAAATCACATAAAATCTTGCTAAACTATAGTATTCATAACTCATAATCAAAATAACATTGTCTGCATAATCTAGAAAAGATTTAGATAGCTATATCTGTGATAGAGCAAAAACTATTCAAAACTAAACTTAACTAACTTCTACCTCAACCACTGAACCATACATATAGGCATGGGGGAGTTTATTGAAATAAGTCTCTTAACTATAAACATAAAACACACTCTGTAGGAACTAGAGTGTAATGAATGCTAATAATAATAACTAAAAAAGGAGAGAAGTGTCCTAATAAAATTAGAACTTCCTACTGAAACAGGGGAATTGAACCAGTTTGTTGGTCTTATAGTTGCAACAGAATCCTTCGAGCTTCCAGTCATCTTTATTGGTTACTATCATGATGTGTGATTATATTCATCAAGTGTCCTCATGCTGTGGTTGTTGTACTTAGTTGAGTCTGGTATCTCCCCTACTCTACACCTAGAAATGTTGTGGCTGCGGGCTGCACCTTGTAGTTGTTGCGAGTTACAACCCTTCCTCTTTTTATTGCAAGGTTAGTCCATAAACATGTACAAAATACTAACAACCATAATCAACACATACATTCTCTCATATAACATACAATTTCATCATATTATAATCATATCTCCATATACTTAATTAACCAAGTTCAAGTTTGCATAATGATCACAAGGGATAACATAACATAGAAATATGCTTAAAATAATGTTTGGGGATGTCTTTCAACTTGCATAAAACTATAAGAAAATAGGCTCATCAGTCATGTTATGAGTTCTTAGTGGAGCCATTGTCTAATCCTACATATGATAACCCTGAAACACAGATTATATGTTAAATAGTAGGATCTAATTCTCCTTTGTATGGAAACATTTATACCTACCTAAAAGAAAATACATTGCCACCTGACCTATCAAATAATTAATGTAGAAACTTTATCCGTCAAGCCGCACGTTATACCATAATTGCCAATACCCTTTATCAACAAGGTCTTGATGGTACTATCCTTAGGTGTCTAGAGCATGAGGAATATCAAACCGCTTTAAGGGAAGTTCATGAAGGTATTTGTGGAACGCACTCTAGTGGTCCTACTTTGGCAAAGAAACTTATGCATATGGGATACTACTAACCAAGTATGGAAACAAATTCTTATCATTTTATCAAAAAGTGCAAGAAATGTCAGATCCATGGAAATCTCATACATGCACCGACACAAGAACTACAACCCTTAACTACTCCTTGGCCTTTTTTCCAATGAGGACTCGACCTTGTGGGCAAGATTCATCCCCCTTCATCTAATGGCCACAAATTCATAATAACTACCACTAAGTATTTTACTAAGTGGATTGAAGCTGTACCTTTATCCAATGTCACAGGCAAGCAAATTGCCTCATTTATCCTAAACTATATCATTTGTCATTATGGAATTGCTCTATCCATTATCACTGATAATGGAAGACCTTTCAAAAATCAAGATGTCCAAGAGCTCTGTGACAAGTTTCATAGCCAACACCATTTCTCCACACCATACTATCCCCAAGGAAATGGTCAGGCAGAGGCATTTAATAAAACAATCTTAAAATGTTTAAAGAAAACTATCAATGATGCCAGCCGTGATTGACATGTACAACTAAATCCTACTTTGTGGGCCTACCATACCAATATCCACACACCCATAGGTGTAACACCCTATGCCCTTGTCTATGGCTCAGAAGAAATCTTGCCTATCGAGGTCAAGTTACCCTCTCTACGAGTATGATTAAATTGTTTAATAATTGATGAAGAGTTTCGAGTTTCTAGGCTTCAAGACTTAGAGTTGTTGGAGGAAAGATGACAAAATGATTTTAATCATCTCAAGGCCTATCAACAACGTATGTCAAGAAGCTACAATCATAGAGTGAAGCCCAAAATTTTTCAAGTTGGTGACTTAGTTCTGAAGGAAAACCCCATAAATCAACAGGATAGAGAAAAGAAGGGTAGGTTTGAACCAAATTGGCTCAGTCCTTATGTAATCATTGCTACTTATGGATCTAGAGCATACCAGTTGGTAACATTAGAAGGTGAGCTATTGGATGATCCCATCAATAGTATACATCTTTGAAAGATTTACACTTAGCTTAACCCCAATGCAAGGGAATATAAAAAAATAAAAAAATAAAAAAATGGTGCAATAAAAGCAAACGGTGAAAACCTAGAAATAGGCACTATTTGTGATAAACTAGTCTCCTCCATCTTTTAGGATTTTTTCATTTTCAGCCATAAGGATCTCTTCCACATCCATAATACACATAAAGATACTTATCATGGCTTGTTGCTCGCTCGCTTTTACCGCCTTACAAAATAAACTGTATCCGCCTATCCGCTAATAAAGCTATCCATCCAGTCCTTCATCCATCCGTTCATCCATCGTCAGTGTCAGTCTACATGGTCAAACTATGTCACCTCTGAGCTTTGATGAGCCCTCGAGGCAAGGCCATCTTTGATGAGCCCCCGAGGCTTCCCACCCCTTAGGTCTTAGGTCACACAGAGTCCATAAATGGTTGAACTAAATTGCCTCTATGAATTCACATAGGCAAGGGCATCATTTATGAGCCCCTGAGGCCTTAGGTTAGTCCCTTAGGGCCCGTCACATCGAAGCTTCCATCCATACCTCTCGTCTTACTGTAATCTGTTACACCCTATAAATGGTCGAACTACATTGCCTCTGCGACTTCACGTAGGCAAGGCCATTATCGATGAGCCCCCAAGGCACTAGGTCAATCCCTTAGGGCCCGACACATCGAGTCTTTCATTTGTTCATCCATAATAAATAGGTCCTTTACTTGACTGGGGGTAAAATCCTTGACCTGGTTATAGAATTGGATTCTTAAGTGCCACAATCTAGAGGATAACAATCTGGATCATGATACTATCTTCAGACAACAAACAAGATAACAATAAGTTTTTAAACATAATCTTGACATAATAAATCGACATATACCAGACAAACAACAGCTTGCCTAAATTATTAGGATGATTATATCTAGTAAACATGATATTTCCACAGTCCATGATAATCAAATGAAAAGCTTCTGGATAAATTGTGTTACTTTTTTTGCATCGACGTTTTGGATCACACTTCGTGATCCATCATTCTCATTTTTTTCCTGATGATGGATCACAAAGTGTGATCTAAAACGTCGATGCAAAAAAAGCAACACAGTTTATCCAGAAGCTTTTCATTTGATGATTATATCAGTTATGACAAGAAACCAATATATATATGGCAAGAGGATTTAATGGCTGGTATAAGTGTAAGTCTTATGTCTTGATTTTTTGTTATCATGTTTCCTATGCTACTCAAGGATGTCCAGGACTAGAGGAGCTATGATGGGGCATAATTATTTCATTTGTTTGTTGTTTGTGGGTTAATCTTTAGTAATGTGAAGTCTTGTCTAACGACATGATCAATAAAAGATCAATGAGGACGTTATGGGTCTAAACATGAAAGAGTACAATCCTTGTTTGTTGATACATGCAAGCAATACTGAGGTCATCTCAGTTCAATTATACCTAGATGCTTGTATTAACTTGATAAATCAAAATCCATGTAAGTGATACTCAAGTCATCTCGGTTTAATTATCATCTCGGTTTAATTATACCTAGATGCTTGTATTCTCTTACAACATTTTAAAATCTCAATGATGAAAAAGCATTTCAAACATGTATACAAGATGACTAGGTCTCATTCGTGCATATTAAGTTTGCATTTCATTTCATTTATAAGCATTTCATAGTTATCATTTTCCAAGTTATGATATCATAGTTATCTTTCTTGTGTTTATTCATGGCTTAAAATCAAAGTCATTTCTCTCATTCCTCTAAGTTATCCATTTATCCAAGTCATTTTTCTAATTCTTCCAAGTGATCTTTTATTCATGATTGAGTATACTTGGCATAACAAAAACAAATCAATATCATTGTACATATCATAAGCCTTGTAATCATAAGTTCATATCATTTAAGTACATTATCTAAAAACATTTAGATCATGATTTTAAAGAATTCATATAGTGATGTCACATATCCACATAAGGCTCATACATAACATTGTCATCAAAAATAACAATTATAGATAGCAGTGTCATACCATTTGCATATTATATTATCATACATAGAAACTTAAAACATCATGTATTACATTAGGAGTCATCAGAATATGCATTACATCATCATAAATTATAAGCATATAAAGTCATGTCCATAACATTACTCATAGAGGAATGTTATCATAAGAATCGAGGAAGCATCATATCATAAATACCATACACATCATAGAATCAACATGATAGAACCATCATAATAGGATCATCATCATAAGATCATATAGAAAACATCCATCAATAAGAACATGCATATAGTCTATCAAACTCATATATATATCATCATCAATAAAATGTCCAAGTATACAGTTATACCATGAATCATAAAACTTGAGCTATCAAAATAATGGGTATACAAAATGATATATGTCTCAAATGCCTATGAGGCATTGCCTCCAAAAGGTGCTGGCTGATGCTGCTGAGAACTTGAAGGGCCTACCCCTAGTGGTCCTCAAGGAGGTGGCAGTCCCAGAACCCGTCCACTCTCTGTCTGTGCTCACCAAGATTTGCCATATGAACTCTGAGCAAAGCTACCTGCTCTCCACTCAAGAGGCACCTCCTACTAATATAGTGATATCCAATAGAAGATCTCTTGTCTTGCGCGAACCATCTCTGCTATCGTCTGCCCACTAGGACCCTAGGCTGTAGTTTGCTGCACCTATTGTAGTAGAGCCTCTGTTTGAGTATATCTCTGAATGGCAGTATCCCACTCTACTATCATTGCCCTCACATCCCCGTGCAACCTCACAACCTGCCCCTATAGCTGACCAACTTGCCCATGCAGCTGACCAACCTGCCCTTGTAGCTGACCAACCTATCCATGTAGTTGAGCCACGTGGGATCGTAATGCTACCGCCTCTCGATCACCTAGCACTTGAGCCTAAACCTAAGCCTGTGCCTGTACCTATGGCTGCACCTATACCTATGGATACACCTGTGGATGAGGCTGTATCTCTACCTACCTCTACACTCTCCTTTGCACTCTCCTCCCTCTACCTCTATCATCTCCATCATCTTCATCCCCTCTGTCTCCTCCATCATCTCCATCTCCACCTCTCCCACCTTGGCGACCTCATTGTCTCCTCCTCCTCAGTGGAGCCACGTCCTCATCATCCTCTAATATTGGAGATAGCTCTCCAGGTCTTGAATATCTAGGGAATGGATGAGATGCAAAGTGTGCTGCATAATCCTTTGTCATCCCTACATCAACAATATGACTTCTCATATCCCATGCCTGGTATAGAATCTATAGAAAGTCATCTTGTGCCTACTCAAAAGATGCTATCGAACCCCACACCGAATGCTCCTTATGCATCTGAGCAAATACAACAGTACCCTGGGGCATCCCCTGAATCCTGTCGAACTGTCAAAACACATGAGAAACAATATGGTGATCAATGATATAGGGAGTCCCCCAATCAACCATCATGTTTGAAAACAAAAAGGTAGCTCTGCCTTATCATCCTCCCATGGCTCACAATCTAAGTAAGGTTGCCAATCCATTGCATATACATTGTCCAACATATGCCTCTAGTACTCTAGCTTTCCCAGCTTGGGTTTGGAAATTGTACCCTGATAAGCATAAGCATATGGTCATCCCTCACCTTTGACTCCCATGCATATCAGTCATGTCACTGCTATGTGTCCCCAAGCCCATATTTGTAGCAATGAGACCCCAACAGACAGATTCACAGTCCCATCATATACAAACTGATGCAAGTCATGGTATAGGTGGGCTAATAAGAAGACACCCCAAGCAGAACATTTCCCCTCAAAAACCATCCACTCTAAGGTACGTCCACATCCAACTACTAAACCATGTGATCTCCTATCAAGGTAGATCACACCTCCAATCAATCCTACCAAGATGGACGGCAGTGGCTCATAATAATCTACCACATCAGTCCAACTGATCTTCACTCTATCTTTATCCTCATCATCAAATACTTGGTGTCACTCATCTAAACCATCTCCCACATGCAACTCATAAATAACCAGCTCACCATAAATTAGAATCCTTAGAATCTAGTATACATCCACCAAGGTCACAGTCACCTCTCTAGTAGGCAGTGAAAGGCACAATGCTCACTGTGCCATCTCTCTGCCAACGCAGTCAGTATGCCTAGATTAGCCCAAATCTCAGGCATAAAGGTGACATACCACAATCCTGTCGATCCCAGAACAAAATGATCAATCTCAGTCAAGTATGGCCATAACAACTGTGTAGGTGGAAATCTCTCTTGAGACATCATGACATCTAACACCTCCTGCAAGCAACCACACAAGCGCATTAATCAACAACCAACTAAGTTGCATATCTATCAAATCTATCTAATCAGTTATCTATCCTATCAGCTCTTCTGAGATTCTATCAATCTCAAAGAGCACCTATCAGTTGGCCAACATCGACTACGATGCTGACTCAATCAATCAACTAAGTAAAATCATATGTACAACTTTAGTGATCATATGCGCAATTTTAGCACATATGCATAGAGAGATCGCTCATGTGCACAATGTTACCATATGCGCAACTTCAAGAGACAAATGCGTAGCTTTTCATCATATGCACATTTTTAGGACATATGTGCATAAACAAAAATCATATGAGAAATTTGAGCAGATGCGTAGTTGCGGTGCTCATATGCACAGATTTAGAACATATGCGCAGTAAGATTGCACATATGCATAGAATCATTCCACCTGTGCATATGAAACTGACTAATTTGACCCTAGATTTTGACCCTAATAAATTCACTTGATGTCAAATTAATCATATATGTACTGGGAAACCACAATCCTCTGGGCACCTGAATCGACAGATCCGCTCAAACCTATAGCTAGCTACTGGAATCAACATTCTCACTCGGACTGCTCTGCTTTGTTATGCTCTGGGGCTCTCTATAATCACTCCTCTAATTCCAAGTGTGCAAATGACTTCGAATGGGTCCCCTCATCACTATTTATAGCCTAATCAACCCTAATTAGAGAGGTTTTTACCTTGCCTATTGCTGACATGTGCATGCTTTTCTTTCCATTCATTTCTCATTTTCCATCACCTGCATTTTTCACATGATGATCCTGCCATTCATTCTTCTTCATCGTGGGATTATGCGTTATTTTTCCAAAAAATTTCCCAATTGATCTCCCAAGGGGGCATATTATCAACACCAAAACAATACCAGGGGCAAACTGGGGCATGTATCATAAACCTAAAATTTCTATTCTTTGAAACAACGTGATAAAATGCATTATATCAAAGCGGGGCAAAATGTATAAACCTAAAAATGGCTTGAGATAAATTAAATAAATATTTTATATTTATTTTATTCTTATTTCCTCTATCAATAAATAAATATATTAGTTTATTTAATTGTTTCACATTTATCTTATTCTTCCAATAATTAAATAAAATTTTATTTATTTAATTAAATATCTTAATTCTTCTAAAGTCATCTCTAATCAAATAATCCTAATTATTTAATTATTCTTCTAAGACAAAGTAATATTCCTAAAATCCACATCACCCTACACATAATTTGACACCTCACCTCCATGTTGCACCATAAATTAAATATTAATAATATTTAATTAAACATTTATCCTCAACACATGCCCTATTTCCTCTCAACAATCCCTTCTTTGTAAAAGTTGGTCTCTCCACATCATCATGGTCATAGTTGACTATGAGACACTTGTCTCATGAATCCTATTTTCTCTCTCACATCCCAATAAAGAAAGACTCCTTCCATATTTCTCTCATGGTCTTCCATCTTTCTCTCATGGTCTTTGTGAGCATCTCACCATGTGGCTCCTTGTCCCACATATCCCTCCATCTTGTCAATGTAGTAGGAACATCCTCCTTCTATATCTCCCCTCATCCAACCAATTCAATTTTGACCCTACATGTCACAAGACCAATTGCTCAACCATTGATCTTTTGCCACTTGGATATAAGCCATCCTTTTCCTATAAAAGGAAGCCTCTCATCCTCATTTGGAACAACACAAGAGATAGTACTTTCATGCTGCAGAAATCATATCAAGTATCAAAAGCATGCCTTTGGCTTCCATTTGCATAGCAGTATCATTAGCAATCTCCATTAGCATATCATTTAGCATTATGTCATCTCCATAGTTGCATATCATTAGCTTCATCCAATGATTATCATAGTTTAGCATTGTGGAATCATTCACTTTGCATAAAATCCACCACAAGTCCATTCATCTTAGAGTCATCTTGAAAGAAAGAAGTGCATTCTGAGAGCATAATTACAACCATCAGCAAAATCAAGATCTCAAGAAGATAGGACACAATGGGACACTATAAGCACAAAAAGCATGCACAGCCTCCACGAGGACCCCTATGATGATTCAAATCCTTGTCACATACATGTAAGTGTGAAATAATGTCCTTTAAGCAGCAAGCCTCTTGATGACGTGTCCTCTTTTCCTGTCTTGTGTTGTTTCTTTTTTGTCTATTTCTCTCTCTCCCTGTTTGTGACACTTTTCGACACTTGTTGCGACACTTGTCAACTTGCATTTTCTGAGCTTTTAACCTTGCTCCTAAGTCTTGTGAGTGTCTTGAAGGTGAGTTTTCACCTCTCCCCTATGTTTTTCATCTAGTACACATCCTAGAAGCCTTCTAGAGGTCTCCTTGTCCATCTCCCACTTTTGGTTTTAAGTTTCGCCTAACCAATCCAAATCTCCCCTATTATTTCCAGATCTCCCTTGGGAGATCCTATGGACACAAGTGGAGATTTGGATTCTTCCACATGACTAACCTGTTTCTAGAGGTAGAACACCTCCTTTTCCTCTCTTCTACCATATCCCATCATGCATTTTCACCTAGACCCCTTTCTTTCTGGATCTCCCCTGGGAGATCCTGCTGATCTTCATGATCTCCCCTGGGCGACCCTGTTGATTTTTAGGATCTCCCCCGGGCAACCCTGCCATTTTTGCAGCCGCGAAAAAACTCGCGTTTCTCACTCATTTTTGCTTGTTTTCGCCTGTTTTCTTCTAGTTTGCATGGTTTTTGATGCCTAATATAGAGTTAACTATTTCATGCACCCACACATGCATAATTAGCTCTATTTGATCTCAAATTAACTCTTCAATCAATCTCATGCATTCCCTCACTTCCATTTCCTCTTCAGTCATAAGCTATCATTGCTTCATCACTCTCTAATCAACTGAGTTCACTGGGTAATCAATCTAGTTCACTCCCCAATCAATCCTTGTTAACTCATCAATCAAATGAGTTAACTTCTCAATTAATTCCACCTCTCATCCCTTCTTCTAACCTATAAATACCCCTCACCTCTTCATTATTTTCCAAGTTAAGCAAGTTAGAGAATACTCTTCTCATCTTCACAAGCTTTTTCAAGCTTTTTCACAGGTCTTTGAGCCTCTTTCTTCATTTCTTTATTTATTTCTTCAAAGATTCAAAGCTTCAAATCTTTCATTGTTGCATAGCTTCAAAGATCTTCCACAGAGGCAAATTCATTGTGCACACAGCTCTTGCCAATTTTGCTCTCCAACTTAGCATTCAAATGCTCTTACAAGATGAAGGTACCTTTTGCTTTATTTGTTCAACCAAGCAACGCTACATTGCTTCATTCTATGCCATTGTGCTCAATCCAAGCTCTCATTGAGCTCATACAAGCTTCATCAAAGCTTCTTTTTGCTTCTTTGGGTCATTTTGTTGTCAAGAGGATCACTTGCTACCATAAAAGGATTCAATGTTGCCTATCACAAGGATTATTGAAGGTAGTGGAGTCAACAAATCTTTATTTCTTCCAGGTTCCTTCATTGTTTTCTTTCAATTCATAGTAATTAGAGAATCAAATTTGCTCTTGGGAATAGTAAAACATTTCTTTTTCCTTGATAATTATATCTTGCATGTTAGATTAGTTTCTTTCATATTTCTAGATCTAGATTGTTAGAAGAAGCATTTTTTCCTTTTCTTTAGAATAGATTGCATTAAAATCATCAAAAACACAAAAAACATATGTTAACTTTGCATTGAAAAAGTCATATAGGATTGCACACATATTTCCTTTTCATAGATTAGCAGCACTTTTATTTCCAAAATATTCTAAAAAATACCAAAAAGATGTTTTGCATATCATTTAGCTTGCATGCATATAGATATCCTAGAATAGACAAAATTGCAAACCCTCAATTCCATCATGAGGTAATCATGGTTCAAACAGTTCCAAACAAACCCTTGATTTCAACACAAGGTAAAAAGAAAGTCAAACCCTAGGTCAACAAAACCCTAGGTCAAAACCCCTAGATCTGGTTAAGTTTAGCAATTACACAATTTCCTCTATCCTGATTCATGAATGTGCTTAGGAGTGAGAGGAGACTAGGTAAGGGCTATCCATGACAAGATCGAAGAGATTCATCCAAGACCACAACAAGAAACACTTGTTCTACCACAAGGAGACCTATTTGTCCTCTTGCTGTTAGAAGAAACTAGACAACGTCAAATACAACAAGAACTCTTACATGCATACAAAGACAAGAGGACATCAATGAAAACAATTGCTTACCCATACAAAGGTGGAATCTAAGAAATCCAAATAGAGGAAGAGAAACTAGTGACCCTTTGGGCCATAGGGTTATCTCAACTACAACAACAATCGAATGAAACATATAACAAAGCACACAACAACAAAGTCCGCAGTACTTGCCGACCCCTCTCCATGAAGTCCATCTCTCCAAGGAGCCAGAGCCCCACCGTGTCTCGCCTCCTCTTAAATGGATAATTCCATGTGAGCGAGAGTGATGTGGTGGATCACCTTGTGGCAAGGAGGGAAAGGGTCTGTGTGCATACCAAAATCTGACTTGATAGCCCTAGCCAACCGGAGTCACAATTTTGAGCGTACATATTTTGGTGAACTTGATGTGAACAACAAATACCTTTTGGTTGAGCTTTTTGCATTTCATTGCAAGATCCCACTTTCATCGTCATTCAACAAATCCTTTTGGGATGGATTCTTTCACATTTTTATGCATTTCACAATGTTTCATGCAAAAATTCCAAGGGAATGTCCCCTCAAGTAAAATTACAACTCCAAAAGGGATCCAAAAAAATCCCCACAACCTTGACCAAATCAAAACACATATGAACATGTAATCTAAGATCCATCAAGATTATCAACCCATAACAAGCTAGATAAAAATACCCATCGACTTGGACAATGAAGTATATTGTCAAGAAAAGAACATACAAGAAGCTCAGGAGGTACAAAAATCACTTCACATAGTACAACAAGATAAAAAGTCCACAACATGTGAAATGTCATCAGAAAGAACAAATAGGGTCACTCAAACTCTAATGCACAGAAATCCATCTCAAGGTGGAAAAATTCAAAGAACAGACAAAGCCTCACACATAGACCTTATAGAAAGTTTGGTCCAACGAATCAAGACCCTTGAGGTTAGGAGTGTTGAACAATCTCACCAAAACAACATTACAGAAAAACTTAGGGCATAGGGAAATCATTTTATTGATGAAATCAAATCAAACCAGGGGGCAACACAAAATACCCCTCATCTAAACTTCCATTCGTATGCCACACATGACAAAGCATTCATGCCTCCTTTGCCTTCACAATCTAACATGACAAGTCTCAATCAAATAGGTGGGATTCCTATGATGCAAGATCAACCACAAATGATCCCACCCAATCTTCAAAACATAAACATGATGCCATCTAGTCAGCCAAGTCTTTCAAGATATCAACAATCTAGCATACCCTTTCAACAAACACAACAAGCTCCACTTGAAGGGCTAATGTTTAGAGAAACAAAATCCTCTACACATAATCCCCTCTTAGGAACATAACTTGAGTATTTAAGAGAGCCTCTTGACTACAACATTCGTCAGGTTATACTACCACGTCCTCTCCCCGAGCTTCCAAAATTTAAAGGAGAGGGTGATCCCAACTCTCATATCAAGGCTTACATCATGGTAGTGCAAGAAATCTTTCCTTGGGATGGGGTGGTAGCAAAGATTTTTTCCAAAGACTTTGGAGGGTATCTCTCTAGATTGGTACTGTCGACTTCCAGAAGCATCGATCCACTCTTTTAGGCAACTCATCGATCAATTTGTGGCTACCTTCGACATAAACAAATTGGTCAAGATAGGAATATGAGATTTTTTAACAATCAAACAAGAATCCAACGAGTCAGTTGCACATTTTATCACACGATGAAGGAAAGTTCTCTATTCTTCAACTAGCACACCAAACATGGATCATAGATAACTTTGATCTATTCTTACATGCTCTTAGAAATAACATACGCGAACAAGTCCAAAAATTCCCTTACAAATCATACGAAGAAGCACTTGAAAGTGCCCTTAGAATTGACCAAGCTATTATTGGTAAAAGAAGAAGGGAGTATGATTCCAATGGAAGGTTGATACACTGTGATACAAATAACAAATCCTAGACAAATGATCAAGACATAGATGGGTCAACAAACACTTCACCATCACGGCACCACAATTATGATTGCAATAGTCATACAAATTTTGGAAATGAAAATGTCAACAACTATCCCTTGAGAATCAATAAAAAGTTGTACAACAATCATCATAAACCTTGAGATCACAATAATGATAAATACTACTCATTTCACAAGAGAAGGGGCATGAGATCAAGTCATGTCAGGGGTACCATTGCTTCATATCAAACCTCCCAAAACATCAACAAAGAGCATTCATGGATGATGAGTGCCAGGTAGCACCCATGAAATACATCTTTTTACCTCTCTTTTTCTCCCTTCTTATTCCATTGTCCTGATGACTGCACCAAAATAGGCTAACAAGATTGTTCTAATGATGATTAATAAGAGATGAATTACTTAAGATCATGATTTCTGATTGAAGGACTAATGTGCATTGAATTGATGGAAATATGCATAAATATTCTCTTTTTGAATCAACAGGTGTAGGTGTTTGGGTAGACAATTTTGTGCATCTTTGGAGGTAGTCCTAATGATCTTTGGAGTCAACATCAGAATGCCATGACTGGTCTCCAATGTTTCAAATTTGATTGGAGAGGTTTTGGGATAAGGAGGTGAAGCATCTCTGGAGCTGGACTAAACTCTTGAGCATCTCCAGAGCTGAACAAGAAGGTCACAATTATATCTCTGGAGCTACATATAGAAACATACATCTCCGGTGCCTCTTTAGAATAGTGTAGATTTCCAGCACAGCTGTCAGTCAGACACTTCCAGTGGTGATTCGGATGCTCTTGATGTTACTCAAATCATCACTTGAGTAATTAAGAGTAGTCTATAGTTAACTGCTGGAAGTTTTTCTCTTTTTTATTTTTGCACAAGTTACTGATAAATTTATTTAAATACCTATATTTCAGGGCCTCGTTGCCCAAGTGTATTTAAAACTAAGACCCATATTCAGTGTGGACTTCTGTTCCACTCAATCTACTTTTATTGCATGGATATTTATTCTGTAGTTAGGCAGTTAGTAGGATAAAGAGATTGCTGTTATCTCATAGAAGAACTAGTAGTTAAGATAAGTGATATCTCATCACTGACTTTAGATATAAACTTATAGAAGAAGCAGAAAAGAGGACAACGATTATTTTTCTGATTTCTATAATCTCATTTTGATATCATTATTTCCTAAATACAAAGCTGATGGAATTAGACTAAATTGAGTTATGATATTATTCTCTTGTGTTAATTCTTTACTTTAGTCTTCATCCCTAAGGGTGCCAGAGGAAGGGCCCACTCTCATCACCAAGGCAAAAGGCTAGTACTGTTGTTTTGTTGTTTTAGATTCTGTTTAAAGAGATACTTACTATTTTCATAGATAGATGCATGTTTCAGTTGGAAGGAATAATATAGATTTACTTTAAGAAATTCACTGTTCAGTTTTGTTTTCTTGGAATTCATTTCATAGCAGATAGATAAGTTTCTTTAAATCAGTAAAGGTCATTAGAATTAGTTAGATATAACTAGCAACTATAGGATTCCTAATTGTAGATAGCCAAGGACACAACCCTAGATTTAACATCTGAAATATGATTAAATGATGAGGTACAATGACCCTTGTCATTTTTGGTGCCATTACCAGGAATATTGTGTTAATTAGGAAAATTTAGCTAAACAGTTTTAGGATAGATCTGTATGGTTAGAGCTAGAGATTCAAAAGGAAGATACATAAAATAGACACCCCATCAACAAACTAAAGGAGAAAGCAGTGGGGTGGCACAAGATCTTGTTGAAGAAAGAAACCTAGAACCTACCTTGGAAGCTGCACCTGAAATCAATAATCCCTTAAATCCTCCAAATCTTCCACTCGCTGACTATATCCAAGAATTACAACAAAAATTCCAAGTAGATCCTTTGATAGAACCTAGTTCCTCAGAAACTCATCTAGAATCCCAAGGGGAGGAATCATTATTAGACATCGAAGATAATCATGATAACCATGAAAAGGAGGAAAATTAGGCTCCAAGAACCTTCTCATATCCCATTGTTCTGGCTGTTGGAGATAATGCCCCTATGAAAAATATTTCACTAGCACACTTGCCAAATTTTAGAGGTCTTGCTTCTGAGTATCCAGATCAGTTTTTGTTTGAATTCAAAGTGGTATGCCAAACTTATGATTATGGATCAAATAACCAAAAACTCAAATTGTTCCCTTCAACCCTGAAAGATTCTACAATGAGATGGTTTATGGGTTTACCCCAGAATTCCATCCATTCCTGGGATCAGATGGAAACAGAGTTTTTAGGAAAATACCAAGATTACTGTAGAGTCAGTAATAAAAATGAGGAATTGTTCAAAATCAAACAAGGAGAGGAAGAAACCTTAGAGGACTATGTGGATAGGTTTAACTTCACTTTGAGATAAATCACTCTTTGGCCAGAACCCTGTTTGTAAAAGGATTAGACAAAGAATCAAAATATGCACTGAATTTGATGGGAAAAGGAAATATCAACAAAATATGTATACCTACTATAGAAGAACTCAGCAAAAACTATTCTAGAACCCAAAATGGAGTGAGATCATCCAAAACCTTCAAAGGGAAGAATGAAATAGGACAGTTAATGGAAGAGATTGCAAATCTAAAAATAGATATTCTGGTCCAACTAAATACCACATTGGATGGGATTTAGGAAAAAACTAGAACAACTGATCAAGGTAGAACAATTGAACCACTCTCCATCTATTGTCCTAGGTGTAGAAATAAGCATATGTTGAGACAATGCCCTTTAGAAAAATCAGAGATCTATCAGATCTATGATAGGGAACATCCTACCAGTCAATGTAGTCAACTTCTAGCCCTAAAAAGGTTGAGTAAGAAGAATGCCATCATAGAAAAAGAGTTGAACTATGTAGGACAAAAACAAGCTAGAATTTCCCTTATAATCAGTATCCAAACCAACCTTCTTACAGGGGTCCTTCTAATTGGGGAAATAATCAATGGAATCCAACTTGGCATGGCCTCAAAATAATCCTCCTTGGGGACAACAGGATTGGCCAAATCAACAATGGCCAAATCAACAGTGTCCACCATAGTTCGGATCACAAAACATGCAGCCTCAAAGGGGTCCTCAACAAGGATATAATCAACAATACCAGGGACAACCTAGACATTTTCAACCTCAACAACAAGCATTGCTAACTGGACCCCCCAACACACAAGGTTAGTCACAAAATGAACCAGTTAGCCAACCACCCTTACTAGCTCAACCTATACCAAATCCACAAAATAAATAAGAAGCAACTATTTACATGACATAACAAGAAAACATGGCTGGTATTAATGCTATTTATCCCAATAATCTCCAGCTGTGTTCTGGGAAAGCATTCCCAAGACCATATCCTCCAACTATAGTTGAAGTAACCAATGATGTGGAACCTGAAAATTCATCCACTCAACTTCCAGAGGAGATTACTACTGAAACAGTGCTAAAAGAATCATCTTTGGATAACTTCAGAGTTCCTCCTAAAAGGCTGACTCCGGAGAACATTCCTAGAAACATTTTTTGTAAGAGCTCTGGAGATGGAAAAACTAGCATCATACCTAGAACGGATCAAACAACATGTTCCCTAGAAAAAGATCTTACAAAAACAAGTCCAATCTACCCTGGAATCGGAACTTTTACAGGAAATTAGATAACTAAACATTGAAATTCCACTCCTCCAAGTAATCAGAGATGTGCCAGAATTGAACCAATTCATCAAACAACATTGTGTCAAAACACAGGGCAGGAAGAAAAACTTTCCTTCTACCATACAAGTGGAAGGGAAAGTAGTAGATCTACTGATGGGAGAAATGCTCCTCCCAAAATATGGAGACCTTGGAAATCCTGTCATAACCGTTTACATCTTAGGGGTAGAAATTTTAAATGTTTTGGTTGATTTGGGAGTAGAAATAAATGTAATAACAGTTCATACAATGGACAAATTAGCCCTAACAGGTGTCCAATCCACACCTACAATCCTTCAACTTGCTGACCAGTCAATAGCTATTTTGAAAGGGGTGATTACTGATGTTGCAGTTGTGATAGAATCATAGGAATTCCCAGTAGACTTCTTGATATTAGAACCAAGAAACCAAAGAAATGCTTATCCACTGATATTAGGAAGACCATGGCTGGCTATAGTAGTGTTGCACAAATTTTTGAACATGAAAAATTATAAACTTTCCATGATTGTTTCATTGGCATGTGTCATAGTCCATCTTGATCCTTTGTCATTTGGTCTTGACTCAAAATTTCTAATCATCCTTATTTCCCCATGACTTGTCAAATTGTGGCCACCAAAGTGTTTTGTTGTTCGAGGCATTTCTGGTGTATGAAACATCTAGTCCAGAAATGGGCTAGCTAGACCTACAAGCTATTGTTGCTTTTGGTATAGATTCTTCAGATACACTCTTGATGGTTCCTAAGTGATTGAAGGGACTAATACAGTCATTTTTGGATTTGGAGGAAAGTTTGCTTCATTTCGGTCTAGTATACTATTTCAGAATGCTATTGGTTCTTCTTGACATTTATATACACAATCTTGTTACCAAGGATAGTCTTATGCTTTGTTCAATAGAGTTTGAAGCCGCAATAACATTTGGTGAAAAGGCAACCTTGCAGGCTCGTGCTAAATGATGGCATTGGAAATACCCCAAAGAGTAATGTTCACTGGATTGTTGTCAAGAATTAAATTGGGAAATGTTTGAATGGACATGTGTACAAAATGTAAAAGCAATAAATACAAGGGCATTCTTCAAAGGAATTTATTCCCCTCCGTATCACTTTTGAAGGAGTGATGTGCAGTTCATCCGATTGGTTCATCCATTGACTACAGAAAGCTCACTTTAGTTGATTACATACTTACTTTAAGGCACGCGATGATCGATTATGAGTTTTGTGAACATCCTGAGCTTGGTCCCAGTGGTTGCGGTTCACATGGATCTAATTTGTATTGTATCTTGTGTGTGCTGCTCTTCACTGTCAGGGAGTTTAGTAGTTTTCGAACATTATTAAAGCCCAACTTGCCCCTGGTTGGCAAGTCGGGAGTTTTTAGAACTTTTGAACTACCTATGGGAAGTTTGATATTTCTTAGAAACCCCAACTGCTCGATAATGCATGTCAAGGTATCGTCTGGGCTGACGACAATGCCATTCCTGAATTGTTTTATCTTTTGTCGTGCACTCATTACCAACAGAGATGGATGGTCATCATATTGGCGCCCATGCAAAAAGATTTCTAGTCACCCATCGAAGCATCTGATGGTATGATTTAAAATTTCTCTAGTAGACATGTGTGCGAAATGTGAATTGCATAGACAAAGGCCCAGAAAGTGTTTGCAGATTACTTCAAAATGGAACCGTTGACAATGTGCATGGAATGTTCGAGAGCATGTCAATGAATGGACCTAAACTTCACATAATATCTGAGGATAGTTTCCTATGTAAGTTGAAAATGGTGATAAGAATTTGTTAGAGGGTGGATGGTTATTCACAGAAACAAAGTGTGTCAATTCCCTATTCATTTTATGGGAACCAAAGGATGCTCACCGGTTTGCAATACGAGTAGCAACTCATGGCTTAGTTCCAAGGGAAAAGAGGCCAGATCCATCTATCTTGAAAATTGAAGCGTGGGGAAGAAAGTTTTCAAACCCAATGGGACTTGCAGTTGGTTTTGACAAAAGTGCAGAGGCTGTAGGGGGTTTTGTGTTTATGGAAGTTGGCTTAGTGACTCCAACACCTCAAGAAGGAAATCCAAAGCCTCGTGTGTTCAGGTTGCCAGAGCAGGGATATGCCACAAGATCATCAACGAGCCAGCAATCTAGAGACCTCCCCACAAAGTGTTTCATATCTTCGGCCTTGGTCTGTCATATGACCTTACCTTAAGAAGCAAGTGAGATCAAGATACAGATTAGCCAATCGTTATTAAGGTTGAAAACAAATGTGGCCGTTGTTTTGAGTTCATAATTATGCAAATTGCTTATGGAATGCAATAGCGCAGGATCTACATGGAATGATTATGTTGAATCAGCTTTAGAATTTTTCATGCAAAATGTAATTGGCAGGTGCTAAAATTAGAAATACTTCAGTGGATATAAGCATTATCTTTTGGATACCATGATTATAGGATGTACCAGTGTAACTCCTAATCCCGTGACTTCCTCCTATATCTTCTCCTCACTAAAACCAAAAATGGAAATCGATGCATTGGAGTGGGATTTCCATCAGATATTATAGTTGGAAATACTCTTGCAGACATGCATGACAACGTGGAAATCATTAAAAGCCATGGTTTGAAGATTCTAATAGATGTTATTGATGATCTTGTAGGTAGTATGCGTTCTTAAGAATGGGATATACTTAAAATGGATTTGTTGAAAAGGCTTTAGAAACTTTCAAACATAATACAATTGTTGAATGTGAAACTAGGGCCCGCAATTGTTGCCAGTATCCTCTCAGTCGGCTCTAGCAGAGGAACATCTGAATGTATTAAGGACATTCATAAGAGCTTCTTCCAAAAATTATAGTTCGAAATACTTTGATGGACGCGTATGCAAATTGTAGAGGCATGGACAAGAATACCTCAAAGATTTGTCATGTCTTTGAATGCAGTGATTGCATAATACGTGCACAACAGATTTGGAGGCTAGTTGATTTAGCCATAGGTAGCCTACATATGTTCACCATGTGATAACATATACCATTCAAATCATCCGATGAAGCTCTGCAATGTAATGCATTTCATGGCAAAGGTGCCATAACCAGAATGGGAGAAATTGTTTGTATCCCTTATCCTTATCTAGAATGGCAAAGTTGCAGCTAAGACATGATTTAACTGAACAGAGAAGTTCCTGAGTCACATCTAAGAGCATTGAACAAACTGGTGAAGCACAACTTTAATGGAAAAAGTGCACACATTGGTTAGTAGTTATGACTATATTGCAAGCCTAAGCAAAATGTGGACCCTCCCCAGGTCAACAAGGTTCGAATCAACATGGCTCATACTTCACTCTGCCACACTAATATCTACTTCTGAGAAGGGAAGGATAGAGTAGTTCGATTTCCAAGGATTCTCAGTCATGAAGGTTTTAGGTTTGTAGAAAGTGTGGGAAGTGAGGTTACAGAGGATGGCTCTGGAGATCCTGTTATTCCATATTAAACCGCAGAATTGCTTTTGTAAAATGAAGAACCCTTGAAACACAGTGTGATAGTCAGTGAAGGGTTGGTTGTAAATAATTGAATGAATCATCTATTTAATGCCGGAACATTTTCAAAGGGGATTTCCAAAAGCCACCAAGAAATAGTTACACAAAGGCGAAAAGCTAGAATTTGAAATATCCAAATTCAAGAAATAGTTAAGGAGGAAAAGAGTTTATTTTTCATTTACCTTGGCTTTTCGAGAAGTAGTTATGTGCATGGGAGAAGGAAGAGATTTGATTTTTGTAACTAATTTTTCAAGAGACAGGAGGAGGGATCTTTTTGCCATTGTTCTGTGAAGCAAGGGAGGAGGAGCAAAGTTTTATTTTTTGTTGCTATGTAATTCTAGTTATCTTTTTTTTAACTCAGCTTATGTACAGGAGCATTTTCCAAAACTTTGAGTTTTGTTATGTTGGAGTAATGAAGAATCATTTTTAGAACTTTGTGTCTTTAAGTGTCTTCTCTGAATGCAGTTGTTCTTATGTCAATTTGTAATCTATCTTCAATATTGCCCTCGTTATATTGGTATTTGTTGAGAGAAGTATAGCTGTCTTTTTTTATCAATCTATTATTGTTTGTGGGTGTTGGGTAAATGGGATTTGCATCATTTATTTACATCCACTTCATTTTGAATCAATCTTTCGCATTCACTTTCATGGCTATGGGTGGGTGTTAGTTTACCTTTTCTGCTTTCCAGTTAAAAGCATACCTAGTCTTCATTCATTGCAAAACATACGAAGGTAGCTGTGCCTTGTAAATTAAGCAGAGATCACTTGCAACTATCATTACAAGTGACTCAACTGTTGGTCGGGTTGCTCTTCATGTGGGCAAGGGAGTATAAACTTGAAAAGACAAATCTATTCACCAACAAGTAACAACATCTAATGATTGTCGAATCAGGGATATGGTCATTTCTAATGGGATAGATTTGAAGAAAATATCTCTATATCCTCCAGCTAAACCATCAATACATTATATAGGAAGAGTATGGGTAGATGAGCCAGATAACATGGAAAATAGTGCCTCAGTAGCTATGGTTACCATCAAGGAACATTTGGGTGAGTTGGATGAAGAAATCTACTATGATACAATAGAAGATATTACCCACATTCTAATCCACATTCTAATCAATGAGGATGTAATGGAGCTTGCCCAAGATTCTAGGAGAGAACTTCTCACTTCTGCTCATTGTACCCTAACAAATATCATTCCTTGTGGAGAGACCTTTTGCAGAGATTTAGCCACATTCCACATGTTGCTTCCACATTCTTGTCCCCTCAATACCATGACTCTAGTATATGGATTGACTACATCCATGGATCAAATCACAAAACAGGTCATGATTTTACCAAGAAAAAACACTTAATATCAACACCCAATTAGCAGAAAATCAGGGAGAAAAACTTATCCAACTCTTGATTTCCCATTCAACAGCTTTTTCTTGGGAATACCAAGATATGAAGGGCATCCCTCTTAAGATTTGTACCCATCATATACACTAAAGATGTCAAACCTGTCAGACAACCCCAGAGAAGACTGAATCCTACTTTAAAATACATTGTTAAGACTGAAATAGAAAAATTGCTGCAAGCAGGGTTTATATATCCAATCTCAGACAGTCAATGGGTCTCACCCCTAGTCATAGTGCCTAAAAAGAATGGGAAATGGAGAGTGTGTATTGACTATAGGGAGTTAAACAAAGCTACAAAAAAGGACTACTTTCCCTTACCATTCATTGACCAAGTGTTGGACAACCTTGCTGGGAGAAAGTATTTTTCTTTCCTAGATGGGTTCAATGGGTATAACCAAATTCAAGTAGCACCTGAAGATCATGATAAGACCACCTTCACCTATTCTTGGGGAACTTTTGCCTATAAAGTTCTTCCATTTGGACTATGTAATTCTCCAACTACATTTTAGAGGCTTGTTTTAGCCATTTTTGTTGAATTAGCCAATGAGTGCATGGAGGTCTATATGGATGACTTTACAGTGTATGGGGACAACTTTGAAAAAGATCTCGTAAACCTTAAGAAAGTACTAATGTTGCCAAAAGAATCAATTATCCCTGAGCCATGAAAAGTGCTTCATGATGGTAGAGGAAGGAATTGTGTTGGGACACCACATTTTAGCAAATGGGATCAAAGTGGACCAAAACAAAATAGAATTAATCAAATGGTTAACTTCACCCAAAAATTAGACAAATGTTAAAAGTTTTTTGGGTCATGCAGGCTACTATAGGAGATTTATAGAGAATTTCAACAGAATAGCTGCCCCCTGTTTACCCTACTTAACAAAGACACATAATTCTTATGGACAGAAGATTGTCAATCAACATTTGAAACCCTAAAAGAGAAGCTTACTGTCACAACTATTTTGAGAGGACCTAATTGGACTTTACCATTCCACATACAAACTGATGCTTCAAATGAGTCCATTGGGGTAGTCTTAGGACATAAGGAAGAAGGAGAAAGTATGCATGCCATCTATTACATCAGCAAAAACCTTACCTCTACAAAAAGAAATTACGCCACAACTAAAAAAGAATTCTTGGAAGTCATCTATGCTATAAACAAATTCAGGCATTATATCACTGGATATAAAATATTTGTACATACTAATCATGTAGCCATCAAATACTTAATGAATAACCCAGTAGTGGGTGTAAGGATCATTAGGTAGTTATTGCTGTTGCAGGAATTTGACATTACCATAGTTGATAATCTAGGCAAATTTAATTTGGTTGTTGACTTTTTGTCAAGATTGCATACAAGAGGAGAGAACCAGCCAGTGGAGAACAGGTTTCCATATGAACATCTTTTTGCTATCTCCTCTACTGCACCTTGGTTTGCTGACATAGGTAATCTCTTAGCTATAGGCTTGTATCCATCCCATTTTACCTCAAAACAAAAGAAACGTTGAATTAATAAAAGCTTATCTTATAAATGGTTAAATGTTTTGCTATTTAAAGGTGTTTAAAAGCTGATGAAATTTTTGATGTGTTGAGACCATGTCATGATGAACCATCTGGTGGGCATTATTCTTCCCACAGAACCATCTACAAGATCATGGGAGCTGGTTACTAATGGCCCTCTATTCATAAGGATACCAAGACGTATGTGCAGCAGTGTGATCAATGCCAATAGATGGGACAACCAACTTTCACCAAAGAGATGTTACTACATTCTCAAGTAATGATGGAACCATTTGAAAAGTGGGGTCTAGACTTTGTGGGACCAATTTCTCCACCTTCATCAGGCAAAGAGTATATTTTGGTATGCACAAACTATGTGACTAAATGGGCTGAGGTTCAAGCTTTGCAATTTGCAAGAGAAGAGAAAGTTGTTGATTTCCTTTATAATAAGATTTTCTTGAGGTTTGGATCCGCAAGATCCATAATTTCAGATAGAGGACCTCAATTTACTTCACAGGTAATCAGAGCATTCATAGATTTATATCAAGTTAAGCACATGAAATCTTCACCTTACCATCCTCAAGCCAATGGGCAGGTAGAGGTGACTAATAGGGAACTTGAGAACATTCTGACAAGGATAGTGGCAATGGATAGAAAAGATTGGGCTAACAAATTACTTGAAGCAGTTTGGGCTTACAATACCACTTGGAAGTCCATAATGAAATTCTCACCATATGAATTAGTTTATGGAAAAAAGCCTATTCTGTCTATAGAATTTGAACTCTAGACACTTAAAACTACATTAGATATTGGTCTACCATTGTCCATAGCCCAACAAAGCAGAATTCTTCAGCTCAATGAGTTAGATGAAATCTAGACATAAGCCATTCAGCAAACAGAACTGGTTCAGTATCAAAAGAAGTAATGGCATGACCAACACATCAAGAGGAGGACATTTCAACAAGGTTATTGGGTTCTTCTTTATGATTCTAAATTCAAGGAGTTCAAGGGGAAGCTACAAACTCATTGGATGGGGCCTTATCAGATAAAGGAAGTTTTTGAGAATGGAACAGTGATGTTGGAACCTATTGATGGAAGTACAAACACATTTTTAGTGAATGGCCACCAAATTAGACTCTATAAAAGGCCATCCACTAAGGAAGAGTTCATGAAAGATTTGTGCTTGGTTATAGGGGACACATCCTCTATCACAGTTTTGGAATGAAGGAAAAAAATTTATTAAAAAAAAGAGAAAAAGAGAAAAAAAGAGAAGGTTGAAAACCAAAAAATGGCGGCCTTCTTAAAAAAAGAAAAAAAAGAGGAAGATAGAAAACTAGTAAATGGCCGTCTTTCTTGACCAAGGGGATTGAAAACCAGCAAATGGTGGTTCCCTTCTTCATGCTAGATGAGAATAATCAAGCTACGAAGGTGATCAGGTGCCGGAAGTTACTCAAACACACCTCCGACGCTCGCAAATAAGGAGCACCTCTGATGCTTCATGAACTTGGAGCACCTCTGGCGCTCGCAAACTAGGATCACCTCCGACACTCCACCAATAAAGAGCTATTCATGAATATAATAAATTGGGAGGGGACCCACCTCTCCAAGCAATAAAGTAGAGATGTCATTTGATGAGGTCATCATGACTCATCCTCCACTTTATGACAAGGACAAAGATGAAGTCAGCACGGATTTTGAGAGAAATCATTACTCTCATATGCATGGGTACTCATAAAGGACTATGTTGACGTCACCTGGATACCTGGATTCTTGAACCACTATGCGGGAATGGTTGTAGGATTCGTGACAATAAAGATGCTGATGCCATTTCAAAGCCACGAAGAAGCTGTTCAGGTGCCACGTCGCATCAAGTCTCATCAACGCTACAACATTTTAGCCAAGTACATCGGGCCCTCATCATTAAGATTGGTTCAGGTACTTCTCTCTTAATTAAACATTAATTAGCAACTATCTTGTCATTTTTATTTTTGGGTTCCATCATTATGACACGTCCTTCTGCCATTATTTTCCTTTCTAAATTCATGCATGCCGCCATCTTTGCTACACTGTCACCATGTCTATGGAGTGTCCCATCACTCTGTTGTAATTATGACCGCATAGGCACTCTAACCGGTTTTAAGTTCTTTTTCCATACTCCAAGCCATTAAATGAATTGACATAATAATCCTCATTGAAAACTACAAAATACCCTGAAGAATAGAGTCAGCTGATACAGTCCTCCGGAGCCTATGGAGTTAAAGGAGGAAGAACAAACTACATAGAAAAGTGAGGGAGAATTTTAGCATAGAGGGTGGAAAAAGGACTTAGAAATGGGGGTTAAGAAGAAATTAGAGCCAGAAAGTGTTAAAGGTCTTTTGCAAGATGATGTTGTAGCAGACATTCTGAGGAATGCAGGATGGTTAGAGTTTCTGGAAAAGTTTGAAGGGTTTCAAGAGGATATTGTTGATGACTTCCTAAGAAACCTGAGGGACAATCAGACAGTTGTAAGGGGAGTTCAAGTCAATCTCTCTGCAACCACTATTAGTTATATTTCTGGATTGCTTGAACAAGGTGAACAAGGTAAGGTTGAGCAAGAATGAGGTTAAAGGAATTCTTAGGTCCTCACTTCCAAACCATTGGCAATCTGTAGCTATATGGTTGATGAAATATTTCACATGTGATGGTCAATTTTCCTTAGTTCTAGGACCAGTAATGAAAATGTTGATTTTTCTGAGGCATGGGAATGCACACCCAGAATTTAGCATAAATATTCCCAACTTTTTGTACTCTACCATTAGAGCAACTGCAGAAAAGTATCAACAGAACAAAGGTCCTATGAAACATCATGGCCTCATTTTTATGATAGTAAAACATCACTTTTTGTCTAAAATTGATGGGGAAGCATTATGGCAGACATTTCTAGATAACAAACCCCAGGACAGAGAACTAGAGAGGGCACATGAAGTGGGTGAGGTTTCCTCTACCTAGCAAGAAGAAGAGAAAGAACCTTCAACTTCCTCTCCAGCTATTGGAAAAGGTAAAAAGTCCTCACTGGAGGCAACTTCATCTGCTACCCCTATTTCTGACAAAAAGAGAAAAGGAAAAGAAGTTAGAGAACCTATTCTTGAACAAACTCCATGCATGACTCTCTCAACCAGGAGGAAGATGACTTTGTCTAAGGAGTCTTTTCCAAAGGAACCAATAGGGGAGAGGTCAGGTCAGAAGACAAAAAGAAGTCCAAAGAAAATTGACTCTAGTATACACTATTGAGCTGAAGAAGCATCTCATGACTCAGATGAAATCCCTCTAGTGAGAAAGAAGAAACAAAGAGAAGTTTCCCTAGAACCATCTGTTCATCTAGATTCTCATAGTCCAACTTCACAACAATCCCCTGCTCCGGAGATAGAACACAGACAAACTTTTACTATTTCCTCTGATTCTGAGGATGATATACCTGCTCCGGAGGCACCTACTCCACCTATGCTATGGAGAAGCAAAAGGAAAAGGCAACTCTCCCAAGCTGAAAAAGATACTGCTCTCCTAGCTAAAGTTCTTTTGGGTTTCATAACTTATGAGGAGAAAGTTGGGCCTTCATCAGTGCCAGCAGTTGCAGAGAAGACCCAAGAAGAAACTCAGGACAGGGAGGCTTCAGGGGAAGTTGAAGCAGAGCAAATGGATGCACCTGGCACTGAAGAGCCAATGGTTGTGGAAGACCCTGATGTACATCAAATAGAAGAAGAAACATGAACTTACTCTCACCCCTCTGATCAAGAGGATATTGAAATTTTAAAAGAGCAGCAGATGTTAGAAGAGATTGATAATCTGAAAAGATTATTATGGGGGAAAAATTTGGTTATCACTGACCTCAAGAACGTCATGAAGGAGAAAGAGATGGAGCAAAAATAGGTAATTGAAAAATTGCAAACAAAGCTCCAGAATAAACAACAAATAATTCAAGAGAAGGAAGCAGAATTGGAAGCCCAGGAGACTAAGACAATTGAAATCATTAAGGAAAAGGAGATAGAGGCAGTACAAAGTATTCTGATCTTACCAAGGCCAAAGACAATAGTCTCATAATAATTGTAGCATTAATTGAGAAAGTACAGAGCCAAGGTAAACAATTGACTTGGGCCAACAATAAAATAGATGATCAAGAGGAATATATTCATGAGTTAGTTGGCCCAGGGGCAACCATGGAACATAAGGTACAAACAGATCCATATGTGGGCCCAATCCCAATTGATATTCCTAAGGCCTTGTTCCATTGGGAAAGTAGATGTAGAGAATATGAGGCTTCTAAGCCTATGCTACAATTACAGAGGGCAGTTATTGCCATGACAAAAAGAGTAGAAACCCTGGAGGAAAAAGTCATTCAGATAGCCTCCATTTCATCTGAGATTCTATCTTGTAGGCCTCTAAGTGCTAGTTATGCTATGTTCTTACAAGAGAGAGTCCTGCAGAGAAGGCTATCTTCAGTCCTGTCTGATATGACTGAGAACACATAAACAACAGAGGGGTTCATGGAAGCATATATGAGGAGTTCTGATGACAATTTTTTTTTGTGTGAGTTATATTTGCATGGTTTCTATGTTGATGATATGACCTTCATTATAGGGGAATGTCATCTCAAAGCATTCATGTCACTGATGAGAAATCATCAAATTTGGAATGAGAGAATGGAGGCATATCTCAAGAAGGATGTAGAAACAAGACTTTTCATTAGAAAAGAATGTCCAAACCCCCATGCTTTTAAGGTCCAATTCAGAGCATATGTCTATCACCCTGAAAGTCAGACCAAGATTTTGCCATTGTATCTGAAAAATCTGCATGAGTGTTCCATTGATTTTGGTCTTTTTATGAAAAGGTGGAACATTCTAACTTTAGAGTAGAAAATGAGAGAAGTGGTGACTCCTGTTAACTTGAGATTATTTATGAGGAAGGCCAGGTTAATATCCAAAATGATGGATAAATACCAACAGGAGTGGATAGGTGGCCATTTCAGACCCCCTCTCATCATTGAGCCACTACCTGTTTGGGCTGAGCAAATGGAAGATGATAAGTTGCAAGAGTGGATGAAGCAGGTTTATCAGTATAGGGGAAATGGTAATACAAACCACACCACTTGGACTACCTATGCATAGGACTACAACTTGACTGACAGGATATTCCACCAGAATAAGTCCAGATTGTGAGAAGCAGGAGGACCTGCTAATCCTTAAGTAAGGGGGGATGATGAGTGCCAGGTAGCACCCATGAAATACATCTTTTTACCTCCCTTTTTCTCCCTTCTTATTCCATTGTCCTGATGAATGCACCAAAATAGGCTAACAAGATTGTTCTAATGATGATTAATAAGAGATGAATTACTTAAGATCATGATTTCTAATTAAAGGACTAATTTTCATTGAATTGATGGAAATATGTAGAAATCTTCTATTTTTGAATCAACAGGTGCAGGTGTTTAGGTAGACAATTTTGTACATCTCCGGAGGTAGTCCTAATGATCTCTAGAGCCAACATCAGAATGCCATGATTGGTCTCCAATGTTTCAAATTTGATTGGAGAGGTTTTGGGATAAGGAGGTGAAGCATCTCTAGAGCTGGACTGAAGTCTTGAGCATCTCCAGAGCTGAACAAGGTCACAATTATATCTCTGGAGCTAGAGACAGACACATACATCTCTGGCACCTCTTTAGAATAGTGCAGATTTCCAGTACAGCTATCGGTCAGACACTTCCAGTGGTGATCGGGATGCTCTTGATGTTACTCAAATCATCACTTGAGTAATTAAGGGCATTCTATAGTTAACTGAACTGATTTAAATACCTATATTTTAGGGCCTTGTTGCCCAAGTGTATTTAAAACTAAGACTCAAATTTAGTGTGGACTTCTATTCCACTCAATCTACTTTTATTGCATGGATATTTATTCTGTCGTTAGACAGTTAGTAGAATAAAGAGATTGATGTTATCTCATAGAAGCACTAGTAGTCAAGATAAGTGATATCCCATCACTGACTTTAGATATAAACTTACAAAAGAAGCAGAAAAGAGGACAACGATTATTTTTCTGATTTCTATAATCTCATTTTGATATCATTATTTCCTGAATACAAAGTTGATGGAATTGGACTAAATTGAGTTGTGATATTATTATCTTGTGCTGATTCTTTACTTTAGTCTTCAGCCCTAAGGGTGTGGAGCAATGGCCCACTCTCACCACCAAGGCAGAAGGCTAGTACTGTTGTTTTGTTGTTTCAGATTCTATTTAAAGAGATACTATTTTCATAGATAGATGCATGTTTCAGTTGGAAGGAATAATATAGATTTAATTTAAGCAATTCACTATTCACTTCTATTTTCTTGGAATTTATTTCATAGCAGATAGATTAGTTTCTTTAAATCAGTAAAGGTCATTAGAATTAGTTAGATATAACTGGAAACTATAGGATTCCTAATTGCAGATAGCCAAGGACACATCCCTAGATTTGACATCTAAAATATGATTAAATGATGAGGTACAACGACCCTTGTCAATAGACACATTCTCACAAGATGAAGAACATAGTCCCAACACCTTTGATCAAAACACCTTAGGCCTTGTGGAATTAGATAAAGATCAAGAAATTTGTGTCACCGAACGACTAGATGACACCTCCAATGACTCAAATTTTTCTTACATGATAGAACTTATCAAGAGTTCTCCTACACACAAGAACACTTTCCTCAAAGCCTTAGATCTAGGCCACCTAGTTCAAAACACTCCAAGTGAAAAGTGTTCTTCTTCGACATTTGATTTTGAAAATTTACCCTCAGACAATGACATAGCTAAACAGGGTGATCTCCCCCTCCATCTCATAGTCCAAGTTCAAGATTGTTCCATTAAACATGTAATGATTAATGATGGGTTTGCAATCAACATAGTCTCCTTTTCACTTCTTCAAAGAATGGGTTATGACAAAACTCAAATAATAAAACAAACTTCCATCCTTAGAATTCATGATAAACCAAACATTCAAACCATGGGTAAGGTCAATCTTCAAATCACATTGGGTCCCAAAACCCTCCCAACTGAATTTTATGTCATCAATGAAGAGACCACTTACAACATGATCCTAGGAAGACCTTGGATCCATAGGATGATGCTATTCCCTCCACATTATTTCAAGAATTACACTTCTCATACATGGGACAAACCCACGTCATTAAAGGAGATCCTAATCCTTTCAGCCTTTATAGAGTTGAACAAGTCAAAAAGAAGGGAAAGTCCATGGAAACCACTAGTGACCCAAAAATCAACACTTTTGTTAAAGGAGAGACATTAAAACAAGTTGCAAATGTAACCAAGACCTCAAAATGTATAGGAAAGGAGGCAACAAGAGAATTCCCCTTCGATCCCCACTCAACAAAGTCTTATGCTCCATTCAAATTAGTAGCCATTCCAATCGAACCAGACAAAAATATTCATATGATTGAAATCATGAATAAAGGAAGAACCAAAATCCACACAGAAACTAGGAGAGTCAACACCAACTCCAATTGCCCCTAAATTTTTTAAAACAAATCTGAGAACTCAACAAGAATAGAAAACGATAAAGCTAGGGGGCAAATCATCAAACAATGAAACATGTGAGCACACGAAACTCACTAAATATGAGGAAATTTTTACACTAAGTCTTCGAGTGTCCTTGCAAAGACTTTCAAGTGAAGTTTAGATCAAATTGGATAGGTCCACACATAGTTAAGGAAGACATCAGAAATGACTCTACCTCTTGTGCATTATAGACAGAGAAGAGTTTAGTATCTCATACAAATCATAAAACATAAAAAAATAAAAAAAAATAAAAATGTCTAAAAGGATTTGTTTCTTGCATTTTAGTTTCATTCTGTTCATCTTGCATTATAATGAATGACTTGCTCTTGTATTATTTTCATTTCAGTAAGGAGTCTAAGGTTGCCTAGATATACGTCATGCTTTTAGGACCTAGAGATTCCTCATTTTGACAATCACCATTATCACCTTTTCATTCCCAGTGATTCTAATCAAAGCCTAGCTCTTAGCTTTACACTGATCCTAGTCTTAATGAGTCAAGATGTTAGTTCAAAACAAAGTCAGTATTCAAACCTACAGTGTTCAAAGGAAGCTTGCAAGTAGACCTTCCCAATTCTTCCCTAGTATTAGAGAAGTCCAACCAGATTACAAAAACTTTAGGTGGCACTTAGCCCCTTATCTCTCTTGGCCTAAAGCATCAGGAGGATTAGAACTCTGAAGGAAGCAATCTAAAATTTGAGTGAATTAAAAAATGAGTGATCAAAATAAGAGTGTAAAAAGTGAGAATTGGGAGATCGAAGCATTGCATAACAAAAGTTCCAAAAGCATTCATTTCTTGAAAAGTCAAAAATTAAAAAAAATGAGAAAAGTCAAGTGAGGAAAATACAAAAAAAGTGAAAAGCAAAAAAAGAGAGATACAAAAAAAGGGGAGTGAAAAAGAGAAGATTGTTGAATGTCCGTACTCTTGGGTGGAGATCAGTCTAATCTCGAAGCCTCAAGGGTGACATTCTAACAGAGAAAGAGAGGCATAAAGCACACAATAGCACTAGATAAACAAAGCCAAGGGTCTAGTAATCTCTAGGATCATCTTCTATCTAGGGACCCTTGTTATTTCCCTTTTATCCTTTATCCCGGGTCTACTTTGCTTGCCATCTATGATCTAAGTCTAGCAAACACTAATAAAATTTGCTGCTTGTCTAAATTGAAAGCTTGTCAGCTTGTCTTATCTAGATAAGGATCAATGTTTAGCCTTTAGAAAAGCCCAAGATCAGAAACACTCCATTTTCATTCCCACTCCCCACTTGAGTTTCCCTAAATCCTACTCACAGCCTTGAATAGATCTCTTATATTAGGAGAACTCGCAATCCCCTGGATTGAAAATCGTATTTAAGAGTAGTCATATTGTTTGTTCCACATTGCATTCATGTCAAAATTAGAAAAAGAGTCTCAAAGTAATAAAGTCAATATCATAACTCATAGCATTCCATAGAAGTAAATGTTTCATTTTAGCATCGCTTGTGTTCTTGCATCTACATATCATCACCTGCATTCATTTATATGTGCTCAAAAAGACAAAAACAAATCACATCATCCATATGTGATCATCCTAGGTATGCACTCTCGTAAGCAAAATAAAAGTTATAGCCAACCATATACACAAAAGGGAAAGTGAAGTACAAGATGTTGACTAAAGCTATGTATGGATCTCATCAATCAAGTCTTGTGACAATAAAGTGTAAAACGATGTCTGAGAACAAGTCACTCCTCCAACGAGTCAAAAAAAAAATACTGTGTAGTCAAGTACATGAGTCTCCCATGCAAGGGGGAAAGGCTAGAAATATATTAAATGTAGGTCTCTCAAAGACCTCAAGGAGTGTCAAATCAAGCCTTTGCGAAATCTTCACAAAAACCATAAAAATAAGAAAAATTGTAAAAAAAAAAGTATCAAACATCAAAAAATCCCTAAAAATTAAATAAGTTCTTGAAAATATGCAATAAAAGGGGAACTTGTTCTCCTCTCTAGCTTAGCATGTCTTCTATGTCCTTTATGCATTCTTAGATTAGTCTTTCCTTTTATACATCTTCTGTGTGTCATTTTTGCGTGCTCTCATCCCTACAGGTTCAAACTGACAAAGGCAAACAACTAGTCGAACTCAAACGATTCATGGTAAGTTCATCATTTCAGTTTTCATTATTTAATTTGATATATTTAAATGTCAGACTAATACTAGTTATTGCAGGTACAATTGCAGGAAAATTGACAATAGGTAAGGCCTAGTTTGGGAATTGTACCTACCTTTCATGTATACTACCATCCCCAAGGGGGCAAATATGTAAGCACAAAAATCACGCACAACCTCCATGAGGACCCCTATGATGATTCAAATCCTTGTAATGTACATGTAAGTGTGAAATAATGTCCTTTAAATAGTGAGCCTCTTCATGACATGTCCTCTTTCTTGTCTTGTGTTGTTTCTTCTTTGTCGATTTCTCTCTCCTCGTTTACGACGCTTTTTGACACTTGTTGCAACACTTGTCGACTTGCATTTTCTAAGCTTTCGACCTTGCTCCTAAGCCTTGTGAGTGTCTTGTAGGTTAGTTTTCACCTCTCCCCTATGTTTTTCATCTAGTGCACCTCCTAGAAGCCTTCTAGAGGTCTCCTTGTCCATCTCCCACTTTCGGTTTTCAGTTTTGTCTAACTAATCCAAATCTCGCCCTATTATTTCCAGATCTCCCCCAGTAGATCCTATGGATGCAAGTGGAGATTTGGATTCTTCCACATGATTGACCTATTTTTGGAGGTAGAACACCTCCTTTTCCTCTCTTCTACCATTTCCCATCATGCATTTTCACCCAAACTCCTTTCTTTCTAGATCTCCCCTGGGGGATCCTGCTGATCTTCAGGATCTCCCCTGAGCGACCCTGCTAATTTTTCAAATCTCCCTCGGGTGACCCTGCTGATTTTCTAGATCTCCCCTAGGTGACCCTGCTGATTTTTAGGATCTCCCCTGGGCGACCCTACCATTTTTGTAGCCTCAGAAAAAACTCGAGTTTCTCACTCATTTTTGCTGTATTTTCACCCGTTTTTCTTCCAGTTTGCATGGTTTTTGATGCCATATATAGAGTTAAATATTTCATGCACCCACACATGCATAATTAGCTCTATTTGATCTCAAATTAACTCTTTAATCAATCTCATGCATTCCCTCACCTCCATTTCCTCTTCAGTGATAAGCTATCATTGCTTCATCACTGTCTAATTAATTGAGTTCACTGGGTAATCAATCCAATTCACTCCCCAATCAATCCTTGTTAACTCATCAATCAAATGAGTTAACTTCTCAATCTATTCCTACTCTCATCCCTTCTTCTACCCTATAAATACCCCTCACCTCTTCATTATTTTCCAAGTTGAGCAAGTTGGAGAATACTCTTCTCATCTTCACAAGCTTTTTCGAGCTTCTTCACAAGCCTTTGAGCCTCTTTCTTAATTTCTTTCTTAATTTCTTCAAAGCTTCAAATCTTTCATTGTTACATAGCTTCAAAGCTCTTCCACGGAGGCAAATTCATTGTGCACACAACTCTTGCCAATTTTGCTCTCCAACTTAGCATTCAAATGCTCTTATAGGACGAAGGTGCCTTTTGCTTTATTTGTTCAACCAAGCAACGCTATGCTGCTTCATTCTATGCCATTGTGCTCAATCCAAATTCTCATTGAGCTCATACAAGCTTCATCAAAGCTTCTTTTTGCTTCTTTGGGTAATTTTATTCTTAAGAGGATCACCTGCTGCCACAAAAGGATTCGAGGTTGCCTATCACAAGGATTACTGAGGGCAGTGGAGTCAACAAATCTTCATTTCTTCTAGGTTCCTTCATTGTTTTCTTTCAATTCATAGTAATTAGAAAATCAAATTTGCTCTTGGGAATAGTAAAACATTACTTTTTCCTTGATAATTAGATCTTGCATGTTAGATTAGTTTCTTTCATATTTCTAGATCTAGATTGTTAGAAGAAGCATTTTTTCCTTTTCTTTAGAATAGATTGCATTAAAATCATCGAAAACACAAAAAAACATAGGTTAACTTTGCATTGAAAAAGTCATATAGGATTGCACACATATTTACTTTTCATAGATTAGAAGCACTTTTATTTCCAAAATATTCTAAAAAATACCAAAAAGACGTTTTGCATATCGTTTAGCTTGCATGCATATAAATACCCTAGAATAGACAAAATTGCAAACCCTCAATTCCATCATGAGGTAATCACGGTTCAAATGGTTCCAAACAAACCTTTGATTTCATCACAAGGTAAAAGCAAAGTCAAACAAAGTCAAACCCTAGGTCAAAACCCCTAGATCTGGTTAAGTTTAGCAATTACACAATTTCCTCTATCCTGATTCATGAATGTGCTTAGGAGTGAGAGGAGACTGGGTAAGGGCTATCCGTGACAAGATCCAAGAGATTCATCCAAGACCACAACAAGAAACACTTGCTCTACCACAAGGAGACCCATTTGTCCTCTTGCTGTTAGAAGAAACTAGACAACGCCAGATACAACAAGAACTCTTACAAAGCATATAAAGACAAGAGGACATCAACAAAAATAATCGCTTACCCACACAAAGGTGGAATCTAAGAAATCCAAACAGAAGAAGAGAAACTAGTGACCTTTGGGTCATAGGGTTATCTCAACTACAACAACAATCGAACGAAACATACAAAATAGCACACAACAACAAAGGTCGCAGTACTTGCTGACCCCTCTCTATGAAGTCTAGCTCTCTAATGAGCCAGACCCTCGCTGTGTCTCATCTCCTCTCAACCAGCTAATTCCACATGAGCAAGAGTGACGTGGCAGATCGCCCTATGGCAAGGAGGGAAAGGGTTTGTGTGCGTGCCGAAATCTGACTCGATAGCCCCAGGCAACTGGAGTCATGATTTTGAGCATTCAGAAACGAAGGAGAAATCTAAGTTTGAAGGTATAAATCATGTTTGTTTCAAATTATGTATTTTTCTATTAGTTTCATTGGTGATTTTGGTTTGAGTAGAAATTTAGAGTATTGTGGTAACTTAATAGGTTTTTACAATTGTTTCCAAATAATCAATCACACTTCTTTGTCTATTTCTCCACAAGATCCTTCAACTCCCTAAACCTATTGAATACCTTTGATATTTTTCTAAGAAATAACACAATAATTTTGCATAAATCATTAATAAATGATACATAGGGTAAGTGCAAGAAGTTGGGTCCACATAGAGGGGAAGTCGTGGGCAAAAAAAACATCCCGACAGAAACGGGTGCCTGAGCCTAAACGGGTACCTGCTTAGAAATGGGTACCTATTTAGGAATGGGTACCCATTCCTAAATAGTACATAGAGGGGAAGTCGCGGGCAAAAAAAATATCCTGACAGAAATAGGTGCCCGAGCCTAAACGGGTACCCACTTCTTTTAAAACGGGTGCTCGAGCCTAAATGGGTACCCTCTTAGGAATGGGTGCCCACTTAGAAATGGGTACCTGTTTAGAAATGGGTACCCGCTTAGAAACATGTACCCGTTTAGAAACGGTCTATAAAGATATTTGAATTTGAAAAAAAAGCCTACGCGCTTTTTTTTTCCATACAAAAGGAATGGGTACCCGTTTCTAAAAGCTTAGGCTTGGGAAAGGCATGGTAAGGCAACCCCTTGCCTTGGACCTGCAAGTTTTTTTCTAAGTACAGAACAAGAGAAAAGACTAAGTTTACCTATATGGATGACGACATTTTTTTCTAAATTTTTTCACGAAATTAAAACCCATTACAGATGACAGTGTCTAGTTTTCAAATATGTAATTTTTTTTATTGGACTTGTTTTTCTATTTATTATTTAATTTATGAGCAAACTAGTCCAAAAACTTGAAATGACAAGTGTTTGTATTTTTTTAATAACTTTTAATTTTTTAAGTTTTTTTGAAAAAAAAATTATATGTCATCAATCTACACATCATTCTTTACACAATGAAAAAAAAATCATTTTATGATTAGTTTTGCTCAAATTATGTTGGCCGTACATGAGGGTTTTTGAAAACAGCAATTAGGGCCAATAAAAAATTAATAAAAAAAAATTATTTGGAAAAAAATTATAAAAAATATCCTCATCAAATTTCACTATACTACACATCTTTCCCCAAAAGGGTTTAGAAAAATACTTTTATTTAGGTCAAATTATGTTGGTTGTACACATGCATGGTATGGTAAAAAAAAGTGACTTTTAAACAATAGTTTTTAGAAATGCCTATTGAAAATCAATTTGTATCATTTGGGTATTAAAATAAATTACATATTTAGAAACTAGACTCTGAGTACTACATTTCATATTACTAACTTTTTTTAAGATTCAATCTTTAAGTGCCTCAAATGTTCATGTCAAATGTGACAAATTCTGAAAATTAGGGAAAACACTTCCACTTTTTGGCCAAAAAGTGGACCCAACTTCTTGCACTGAGTACATAATAATGAATTTTTCTAGTGAAGGCAAATTAACAAGACCAAACACATTACTATGAAATAAATTTGAAATCCCATCAGACCTAGAAGAGCTCGAGTGAAACATAACATGATTTTATTTCTGATATATTAATGTTCATATAAATTCAAATTCAAAGAATAGTTAATAAGTCCCTCATCCATACCCTTATATTTCAAGGTCATAAGGCTATGTGGCCCATCCATTCATACTATAGCATTATCTTTTTAGCAAGCAGTTTTTGGTTTTTACAATCAAGAACCTGAAACCTATTTTATTCAACATAGGTACTACAATTGACTCTAAATTGAGTTCCAATACAATCTCCCTTAGCCAACACCATTGATCCTCTGACCATTTGACATTCTTTCTTACTAAACATGATATGCACACCTAAATAATTCATTTTACTTACTAATAACATGTTTCTTTCCTTGAACCAAGGATTTGTAACACATTAGAAAGACTCTTGGTCCTTCCATCTCTAAACACAAGCTTTACTTTTTGAACCACAACTAATGATCTTATGAAATGTGTTGTCTCCCAAGAAGACTTTTCCTTCATTGTAGCTTTCATAATAATGAGCCATGTGGAATGATGCTTTATAATTAATCATTCATGCATTCCCACATGCATATGTAGCAATATCTAGAACAAACACATCCCAAGAAACTACATTTGAGGTTTTTGAATCTAATTGACCATCAAACTCATTCTTTGATTTCTTCTCTTGGTAGTTCTTCTTGATGTGATTAGTCTTGCCATAGTTTTGATAGTTAACATTTATATTTTCAGGAGACTTAGATCTCTTCTTTAACTTGGAACTTTTGTCTCCCTTGTTTTTCTTAACCTTGTCCCTTAAATGACATGTAACCAACAAACTATCTTTGGTAGACTCCATAGATTTTTGCTTGATGTCTTTAGATAGCAAAGTTGTAACCACCTCCTTAAGTTTTAACTTATAAGTGATGCTACTAATCACCATCACAAGGTTGTCCAATAAATTCAATATGGAAGATGGTAAGGCTAAGCAATGGTTTTCTTCATTCATCTTGACATCCACAAATGCCAACTAATTAATAATGTTGTTAAATATGTTTAAGTGCTCGATCACTAAATCCATGTTTCTCATTCTCAAAGAATACAACTTCTTCCATAGGAAAACTTTGATCTCTAGGGAATTGGCTTGATACAAAGTCCCATTTTCTTGCCACAACTTATTAGCAATATCTTCAAAAGAGACATTCAAGAGTGGCTCACATAATATTAAAGGCATAATATAATAGTAGATCTAACCTTTCGGTCAAGTTTGGCATACTCATCTACATTCATATATGAAGGAATGAAACTAGTGACTATAATCTATTGATCACATTTCATGAAAAGGTCCTCCATCTCAATCTTCTAGAGCTCAATGGTTCATTACACTTTTCCCTTTCCTCCCATAGATTTAAACAAACTATTCTAGCTCTAATACCAAATGAAAGGAAATAACCTAATCTAAACAACATAGTAATGCAAAAGGTTATAGAGTCATTACAAATTTTGGTCAAGAAAATACACTAGAACACATGATGTACTAGGGGAAAACCCTTTTGGAAAAAACCCAAAAACAACAATACTAGTTAGATTATGTTCTTAGAACAAAGACTACAATACAATGGAATGTAGTTATGTTATCAAGGATATTTTAACATTATCTAGAACAAATCTAACAACATGTACCTACTATCCAAAAACTATAATCCTCCAACCAAATTATTTGATTTATAGGCAAGAAGCAATCAAAGAAACCATAGATGGTTTCCAAAATCATGGACTCAAAACCACAAGCCAAACCAATGGTCAAATTAGTCCAATTATACTTGTGTGCTCTACCTCAAATTTAACTCCTCTCAAGATAGATTGTAATTTCCAAGGGAGAATATAGAATTCTATGAATGAGGGAGTCAACAAGTCAATCCATGAACTCCAACTTGGAGCATTTCAACCTCTTAAAAGATGCTCTTACAATTGGCTAATAATAGTGGTCAAAGATGCTCTACCTAGTCCACAAGTAATCCTCTCTATTAATGCTTTGTTACACCCATCCTACCATGCATACCAAGTGGTGGTGTGTGACATAAAAGGAATCTTATGCATTCCTCCAATGGTGGAACCATATTTCATGAGAGATTAATCAATTTTCAAGGTGTATAACACCTAGTTCTGAAAATATTTGTGCTTATTCATGTGTATGAATTATGATTGTTGAAAATATTTTTTTTTATATAAGATCTAGGAATGGTAGACACTTGGAATGTTTAAACTTTGTTGGTTATAGGAAATGTGTGAGTTTAAATATGATAATTGAAAGGAATTAAGGGAATCATAGGAAATTTATCTTTAGAAATATGTATATAAAGATGCTAGGAAGAAGAGAAAAGGGATTATGTGATTGACTATGGCTATAAATAAAGGGTAAAGGTAGATTTTAGATCATTTGATATTGTTTTAGAAATACTATTTATTCCATGATATTGAAAGTTTGGATTCATAAATGTGTGTTTTGAATCAATTAGAAGCAAATCATGTCTAGGAGAAGTTGATAGGTTTGATTTATCAAAACTATCTATATTTTTAAATGTCATAATGAAGTATTTTCCATTTTAAATAGAAAACTATAGATTCTAGCAAATCTGTCAAAGCACTGAATTGAAAAAACCTATGGTTTACCTTTGTTTCATACTGACACTTTTCTAAAACCACACATTTAGGTTGCCACTCTTTTTTCTTGAAACCCCATCATATGACCATGTTTGTCTTGACAATGTCATTTTCTATTGAATTCTATGAATGATGTTCTAAGATGAGTGAGGAAAATGAATAGATCTATTAGACAAAGAAATTAGATTAGACAAATACTAGATGAGTAGAATTAATGATATTGAACTAACAAATAGTAATTTACATGTGACACAGAGAATCTACCAAATATATTTGTAATAATTTTCTACCAACTAATAATGTTATTTATACTAACATGTAGCAAGTGTAATCATAGATTATCATTAGACAAATTACACCAGACTATATGCACAATTATATATTAATGAATTATTGTACTATTAGATGTTGTTGAGACACTAGAGGAAATAATTATAAGTTGGAAAATAGGATGACATGGTAGAAGCTATGCTTAACTCATATTCTGAAATTGAAATATAGTAGTTGGAAGCCTAGATGATCCCCTAGGCTAAACTATTGAAGTAGGATATATTAAAGGAAATAATCACATATCCGTAGGTAATACCCCTTTAACCAAGTTCCAAGGTACTTGGCATAATCGTTACAACCCTGTCTTACTAAATCACATGGAATAGAGTAAGTACAAACAACATAGGCTAAGATATAGTTCTTAAAGTGTACCTCATGTTGGGATAGGAGTGTCATACACCTTGCAATCCTAATTGTGGAATTATTATTTATGTATTTATTATTTGTAAGCTCTCTTGGAAAAGGGTGTCCCACTTTTTTTTGACATTATGAGCCATGTTTATTATAATTTATGATGTGTAAGAAGTTGTAAGAGTATCTAATGTCATAGAGATGTGTAATAGCATATTTGACATTGTAAAATGTGTAAGAGATCTTGTGACAATTTGTTGATGCGTAAGATCATGTAAGAACGAAGTTATAAGGTGTATTTGGAATATTAACCAATTTATGACATGTAATTTTGATGTGTCATAAGCATCTTTGAAAAGGTTGAATAAGTCCAAATGGAGTGCCCAAGTTTGGTGGGTGGTTATGACGCACATACCAAATATGTTATTTTGAGTTTGTTGGCCCATCATTGACATTGGAAGTTGGAATTCCTCATGGGGTTTTTGATGCCATTCTTGGCTCATGGTTTTCTCCCGTGGCTTTAGGAAATCACTCTTGTTTTATGGATTGGGCTTGGCATATATATTTGAGTGCTTGGATGGAGATGTCGTGTGATGAAATTTTGTAGGGGTATGCTATCAAAATTTATCCAAACTTGTGTTAGTCATTTTCCTATGAAGGCTTGAGCCTACTATTGTATTTTAACTATTCTTGTTACTTGAATACATTGGTTTAAGATTTGGAGGCTAGTTTTTTCCTGAAAGAGTTTTCCTATGGTAAACACTATGTTATATGGTGAATGTTTGTATGTGTATTTCTTATAAAACCATTTGATCATATTTTTTATGCATTTATACTCCCATTGATTAGTGTAGGAAGTGTTTTCTTTATCAACTTGCTTTCATTTGGTATCATCGCCTAATCAACTTTATTTCTTAGGTGGTAGGAAAAAGATTTTTTGGACTAATCTTGGAATCTATATGCCAATTCTTTAACTCCTACGAAATTATATCAATATCAAATTAATAGATTACATACATAGATATGCATTGTCTCCAAAATCAATTCCATGTTGATAGAAAATTGAACAAATTTGCTTACTATCTATTATACCATAACATAGATTATACTTTTATTCTCTAAATTATTTACTAATTTTGTGTTAAAAAAGATAGTCTTCCATTAAGGAGGTTTTGATAACTTTCTTTCTCAATATGTGGAATATTGTGATGAATAATGGATTACAAAGGACAGTGTTAGCACCCTACTATTTTTTTTAGAATTATACTTAGTTATGGTTAAAGGTTTTTTTCTAATCCCAAATTTGATCATCTTAAACTAAAACCTTGCATAAAATCTTAGTTTGTATCCTTGGATTTGTTCGATCTTAAATATATGGTGAATCAATTCATATATTTGTTCATTAAAGTTAGTATGTGTTGAAGTCACCAACCAATATCAACAAATCTACAACACCAAATTACCTTCTACACACAAGAGAGAAGCAATAAAAAATTCTATCTTGCCAAAGAATGATACAAGATATAAGATACATAATGTATAAGAGAATCTTTGAGTATAAAGGCAAGGTGTGATCGAGGACTACATAGGATTGTGACAAGTGCCATAATCATGTGATATGAGACACAAAGAGATAAGTATCCTATGTGTACCCTAAAAGTTCCCTAAGTAAGCTTAACAACTAGGTGTGAATAGGTCCTAGAAGGAAACCGATTAGGGAATAACCCTATTTACACCAACACCCCCCTTAAGTGCAAATTAGGGAGGAACAAACATATACAAAGATGCAAAGATGGGTCCTAGCAACAAGGCCTAATGAAGTACCCATGTACAAACAATCTCTCACAAATGGAGAAAAGGAGAAAACCTGAAGGAAAAACTTTTCCCTAAAAGAGAGAAAACATGCAAAGAAAAACATGAAAAAGTGAAGGAGGTCTCAAGAAGACCCCCCAAGGACAACTTCCTTTACCCCAAGCATCGATTGCAAATGAAGATAATGAGGCCATGCCAAAGGTGTAGTGAAGATGTTTGTAACTTGCTCCTCGATAGGCAAGTACTCCAAGGAAAGAACATCATCTCAGATGAGCCACCTGATGAAGTGCATGTGGATCTTGATGTGCCTAGTTCACTGATGCTCCACTGGATTATGTGAAATGTGAATGACACTTTGATTATCACAATAAAGAGTAGTGGGATGATTAGGAAGAAATCCAAAATCAGTCATCGACTGTCAAAGCTAAAGAACCTCTTGGCTAGCAAAAACTACACCTCAATACTTAGCCTCTATCGATGATAATGCAATAACTTTTTACTTCTTACATGCCCATGTAATTAGGGAAAAACCAAGGTAGAAGATAAAACCATAAGTAGACTTATGATCATCAACATCACTGGCCCAATTTGAGTTAGTGAGTCCCACAATTTGAGAAGATCTTGATGTGTAGTGAATTCTAAATTATCATGTGCCCTGACTATACCTCAAGATACATTTGGTTGAATTACAATAACTCTCATGTGGCTTCTAAGAGAAATAGGAGACAAGTCCAACTACAAAGGAAATATCAAGATGATTGCATCTCAAGCACAAGACTACCAACCAACTGTTGATACATAGTAGCATCGAGTGTAGGAATAGTGCAACTAGTAGAAAATACAACACATAACTAAAATGGAGTTGGGGTAGGCTTATAATCATCCATTCCAAATCTCTTAAGCAAATTAAGAGTGTATTTTTACTAAAAATGAAGATCCCCTCAAAAGTTTGGCAAACTTGAAGACTAAGGAAAAAGTGCAGAAGATCAAGATCTGTCATATCAAACCACTCCATCAATGCTCACTAGACACTAGATCATATAGGTGGAGTTCCTTGTGAGAACCAAATCAACCACATATAACACAAGAATCAAGAGATACTCTTCACATCTTTGAGTTTAAACTGTAGGATCAAAATTACAACATGTAAAGCCAGAAGCAAGCAATAAGCTATCCATCTTCTCATGCCAAGCCCTAGGGGCTTGTTTGAGACCATACAATGAATGAAAAACTATACAAATAAGTGAAGAGTCCTACACAAAACTTGGAGGTTTCTCCATGTAGATCTCCTCATGAAGATCATTAGGCATGAAAGCACTCTTCACATCCATTTTATATATTCACAATCCCTGAGATGCAACTATAGAAAGTACAAGATGAATGGAATCAATCTTGGCAATAGTAGAAAAGATCTCAAAATAGTCAATACCCTCAACTTGAGAAAATGCCTTAGCCACAGATCATGCCTTATGCTTTTCAATAGAACCATCTGCTGCATATTTCATGTGGTATACCCACTTGCACCAAACAAACTTTCTTCCCTTGGGAAAAGGAATAATATCTAATGTATGATTCTTCATCAAAGAAGAATACACCTTTGCCATAGCACTCTCCCACTTTGGAATACCTATAATATCTAAAAATTTATGAGGATTAGCTAAAAGCACATGATTGAGGAGACTATCACCTACTGTTTGTGAATGAGTGTGACAAATATGTGCGATCACCAACTAGAGGTCTAGCCTCCTCAAGATTAGTGCTGGCTAAGTGGGGCAAATCGGTGCACTGGGAGGTGGTGGAGCAGGACCATTATTTGTATCATCCTCAATAAGCAAGAAGTCCTTAAGTGATGAAGTAGGAGTAAGTAGTAATGAAGAAGAAGTGGAGGAGGAATCCACTTGTGTGAAGATCTCGTCAAAATGGACATATCTATGAAAGCAGACATCTCAAGTGATAGGACCAAACAACCTATAAACCTTCATGTCCTCACAATAGTCAATAAAGATCAAAGGTTGACTCTTCTTCTCCATTGCTTTATGTTGACCATCCGAAATGAATGTCAAAATGGACATATCTGTGAAAGCAGACATCTCAAGTGATAGGACCAAACAACCTATAAACCTTCATGTCCTCACAATAGTCAATAAAGATCAAAGGTTGACTCTTCTTCTCTATTGCCTTATGTTGACCATCCGAAATGAATGCCCAAGCACTCTAAAAAAGGAAACATTAAGCTTGAAATGGGACCAAGCCTCCTCAGTAGTCATATTCTACACTACCTTGTGGGGCATAAGGTTCTAAATAAATTTGGCTTAATTGACTACTTCAACCCAAAAGGTCTAGGAGCCATAGACTTGGACTGAATCATATAGTTTCCCATCCCCTGTAAATTCTTGTTCTTCCTCTTGGCTACACCATTCTTCTAAGGAGTGTAAGGAATTGTATGCTGATGTTGAATACCATGCTCGCTACAAAATATTGAAAAGCTTGTTTCACATACATCCTCCCATTATTTTGTGTATCAATTGAAGAGAAAGACCTAATTGCTTCTTCACAAACACCTTGAAAGTCCTAAAAATGGTGAAAACCTCTCTCATACTTAAGAAAGTACACCCATGTGTGTTGTGAGAAGTCACCAATAAAAATGAGCATATACTTGGCCCCTAAAAATTAAGTAGTTGGAAAGGACAACAGATCACTATAGACCAACTCCATGGGTACCTAAGCTCATGTATCCTTACCCTTAGGAAAATGATCTTGATGATGTTTGCCAAGATCACAACCTTAACAAACTCCTTCTCTACAAAAAATCCTAGGAAGATCAATAACCAAATCACGTGTCCTCAACTACTAAAGATACTTGTAGTTCAGATGACCAAACCATTCATGCCAAAGCTTGCTCAATGAATTGGTATATATTATAAGAGGCAATCTTGATGAAGACTCAAATCTATCAAATATATATAAGTGATACTCGTGATCTGCTCTCCCTAAAGCAACAACTCTCTCAAGATCGTATAGCTATCAAATAACCACATCATGAGGAGTGAACTCAATTGTCTTCCCATCCCTAGAATGATGAATTTGATATATGGAGAGAAGATTTTTAGAAATATCAGGAACAAGAAGAACATCCTCAATGCAACCATCTTTCAACTAAACGGTGCCTATCCCAAACACTAGAATCTATGAAGAGTTGTCCACTAAAATATAAGAAGTGCTACTATTAGAAAGAGACTCAAGTAGATCACATTAATTGTTCATGTGATGTGAAGCACTTGAATCAAGTATCCATCTATTTGTAGATGAATTCAAACCACATGCAAAAAGAACTTGTCTTTTGCCTATAGAAGAGGGCTTGGAGATAGAAATATTATGTTACTGCATGGTCTCCTCCAAAGTCTCTAACCTCTTAAAGCAATGAGACTCATCATGACCATGTTTGCCACAAAAATAGCAAGTGTCACCTTTCTTCTTCTTCATTTTAGAGGAAGACTCACTAGAGTTGGAAGAAGTACAAGAAGGAGTGGAATTCTAATTGTTATTTTATTTAGGTTTGGAGGGAGATTCACTACTAGAAGGAGATCATGGCTTAGGTTTCTTCAAGTATTCTTTACATACTCTTAGAAGATGAATCCATAAGGCTTGAATCTTAGAACTAGGAAGTGCATTCATATGAATTAACTTAGCATGCTCCCTAGTAAAATGCTCACAAAAATAACTCAACGTTGGGCATCCATAGTAGAATAGAAAGTAGATGAAAACACCTGAAATGGAACCTTCAATTTTGACATAATCAAGAAGATGCATTCCTTATCAATTTTATCGTGTCCATGTCCTTTTAGTTGAGACAAAAACAATTTGAATTGTGCTAGAAAATCCTAAATGAAAGGAAAACTATCTAGAGAGAGTGATGCCAAATCTACCTCTAGTTGAAAGATTCAAAAATCATTGATTGTACTATATAATCCTTCAAGTTTGTCCAATACTTATTTAGGTGTTTTACACTTCACAATATGAAACAACAAATTATCATATACATACAATATAATGAACCCCATGGCTTCATCTAATTTGTTTTTATAAGAAAATCTTTCAAACTTATTAGTGAAACTAGGTGGATTATCCTCTAACATTTTCCAATGTCCCCTAGATTGTAGTAGTTGTCTCATTTTTACTTTCCATGTGTGATAATTATGTGGAGTGAGAGGTTGAATAGACCACTTTTCCACCATGACTAGAAAAAAAAAACTAACAACGCAAAGATAAAAGGGCACTTAAATCATGCATTACACCCCTCAAAATGTATTAATTATGCAATTGCAACCCCCAACAAATTACAATGATAAATTTTTGCAATTTGTACAACTAATAAACTTAAATCAATCATTTATATCACATAGTAATTTTTATAAATTTTAGAAAATACCATAATGAATTACACAGAACTAACTTTCTAATGTCTATTTGTTTGAAAAAATCTAATGTTGAGGCACAAAGTTATGCTCCTCATAAAAAGTGCTCTCTGAAGGCTTGAAATTAGCACTAGGGCCTATGCAAAAGTTGCTTGTGGGCAACGCCACTAGTTGAGCGACACTATGGTGGCTTGATCTAGTGATGTACTAGTTGAGGTGGCTCGATTTGGGTGGTTCACTGGTGGAGATTCTATGGGTGATGCATGGGTAGAGAAGCCTAATCCAGGTGTCACATGGGTGGAGGAGATTGATCTAGGTGGCACACTAGTTGTGCGAGGGGCAACATATGAAGGGTGGTGGCCCTATAGAGTAGTGCCACCAGTGTGAAGGTCACAAAGTTAAGTGCTAAAGTGTTAGTTTTTGAGCATTAGGTGCTAAAGTGCCAAACCTGGTGCTAAAACCTATAGGATGATAAGTCAACAAACTTGTGTCAGCGCTTCAAATATTACCCTACAAAAGGTATAGACCATAGAAATGTACAGACAATAGATCTACAGGTATGGGGGTTTGTAAACCCCTGTACAATATAATTTTTTTAATTTTATATTAAAAAATGCACATAATGGAATTAATCAGAAGATAAAAAATACCTAGTGGTCAAACCATAGAATATTATTTTGACATTACTGCTAATGCTAGTGCTTGTGTAGGTTTATGAACTACCATATGATCCAAGGGTTGGGGCTAGAAAAAATACCAGATTTGACTGTAACTAAATCATAGAGTGTTTATAGTAGATCCTATCAAATTTGGCTTTTCTAGACTCAATCGTGAGGTCAGATCTGAGCCAGGATGCACCCAAAAAAAACTTTGCGATAGAAACTCTCCAAATCAAGAAGGGGCTTGGAAGAATCAAAGCTCTAATACCATGTTGAAGTCACCAACTAGGATCAATAAATATACAACACTAAATAGCCTTCTACACACAAGAGAGAAGCAACAAAGCTTGATATTTTCCCAAAGAATGATACAAGATATTAGATACATAATGTACAAGAGAAGCCTTGCTTATAAGCAAAAGGTGATACCTAAGATCACACAGGATTATGACAAGTTTCATAAAGACACAAAGAGATAGGTATCCTATGTGTACGTTAAAAGTACCCTAAGTAAGCTTAACTACGTGTGAATAGGTCTTAGAAGGAAATCGATTAGGGAATAACCCTGTTCAAACCAATGATTTACATTTAGGGTTTGGCCATGCACTTAGGTTATAAAACTATGTTGACCTGCTATGAATCATGGCCTTTCACTTAAGTGAAGTTTCCTTGTGGATAAATTTTTGGGATTAGGTATGTCTTACACCTTCCAAGTCCTTATGTTTGTATTATTTAAGTATTTATAAATTTGTAATATTTTACGTGCCCTCATGGAAAATGATGTCTCACTTATGACTTGGCCATTATGTTGTATGTGTTCTATGGTATGACATCTATGTATAAGAGCATGTAAGAGATTTATGTCATGTAAGATGTGTAAGAGCATCTATGACATTGTAAGTGCACAAGAGATTCAATGACACACGTAGGAGCGTGTAAGAGGGAGGTTACAAAGTGCACTAAGAATCTTGACCAAGTTTATGATAGTCTATGGTGCATGTCACAAAGCATCTTCAAACTAGAGGAAAATGACAAATTTGGGTGCCATGAAGTGTAAGAGGAATATACTATTATTATCCTATTGACCCATTATTTAAGCTAGGCATTGTAATTTGTGCCATGGGAAATTGAGCATCATACTTGGTGTGTTGATACATGGTTTTTTGTCATTTGGATTCTCTATATATATGGGTGCCTGGGTTGAGGTCAATAAAGGAGAATATAGTGTAGACACCTAGATTTGACTATGCCCTAACACCACCTAATTCCTCCCACATTTTCATGTCTTACCATCACCTAATTATCAAAACAATAACCTTCCTAGCATTAATTAAATAATTTATGATTAATTAATTAATCAATTCATTATTCATCATTATTCAAACACTAATTAAATAAAATAAATATTTATTTAATTATCTAATTATGCACTAATATATCCCTCATGGTTTCTTTCCATTTCTAATCATGCACCTATTAATTAAGTTAATTAGATATTTCCATTAATTATCCTTTCAAAATCCTATCTTATCTCTTTCAATTTCTTTCTATATCTAACTCATGTGCAACTAGTTAAATGGAAACAAATCAACGATATTATCCTTATCCTTCCTTTTTCATAAAATCAATCCATAAAAAAATCTATAAGTTAAACCTCTTGTAGGCTATAATCATCGCAATCTTGAATGCAATGTTTGTTGCAAAGACGGTTGTTGTTGCACTAAAAGATTGACCTATTAATGGCCGATACAACCGCCAGAGTTAATGAATCCATGGGAGGCGGTTAAGCCTTGTCACGGACCCAAGGGTTGCGCTGCACAACACAAGGAGACCAAGGGTGCACACCTTGCAACAATCCCCCTTAGCACAAGCGAGGGGTTCAAACTTGTGACCCAGACTCTGATACCAATTGTTGCAAAGATGGTTGTTGTTGCACCAAAAGATCAACCTATTAATGCCCGATACAACCGCCATAGTTAGTGAATCCATGAGAGGCGGTTGAGCCTTCTCACAAACCCAAGTGCTGCATTGTACAGCACAAGGAGACCAAGGGTGCACACCTTGCAACAATGTTATGTTGTTGATTGAGTGGGCATGTTGCTAGGATTTTGATTGTATGGTGGTATTTGATTGTGGAAGGTATTATGTGACTTTTGGATAGGCTTGTGAGAGGTATACTTATTGGATTTGTGCTTTTTAGTTCGATATATTTCCTCTGCTAGTAGTCCTTGGAGAAATTCATCCAAGTCTTGTTTAGGTAAGTGATGGTTAGGTGATTCTAGTAGTTCTTGAATAAAATCTTTTAGGGATTGTTGGGTAAGGGAGGATTAGGTGATTGAGAGGTGGTTTAAGAATATAAGTGGTTGGATTGATTGGTTAAGGTAGGATTGTGTGATTGGTAGGTGGGTTGATAGGATGAACTAGATGTTTGGTTGAATTGATGGGATTGGTGGTGGGATGGATAGGATTGGTGGTGGGATGGAGAGGATTGTTGGTTAAATGGAAAAGGCTATGAGGATCGAGGTGTTATTATATTTCTTAGAAATAAATGTAAACATCAATAAAATAGCAAACCACTTCGAGGGGTTCACCTCCAATAATAAAAAAATAATATGTGAATTCAATATTAGAAGATATGATGGTTTCAGAGAGTCTCTCTCTTCCTTATTTATATGATTAACTATGTAGGCACACATCCCTTCATCCTAACTAAGTCATCCTAACGAATAACTAAGACTAATAAATGAAACTATTAAGGTTAAACAAACCACAAGTGCTTATCCTTATTATAATTAAGAATATAGCATACTAGTATCATAACATTCCCATCCCCTTTAGAAAAGTATTGCCCTCAACGCTTAGCAACTCTAGAATCTTTTCTGTGAATTGTTCATCATTCCATGTTTTACAGTAGATGAAGATGTCATCAAAGAATACCAACACCAATTTTCAAAGAAATGGTGGAACACTGAATTTATGAGGCTTTGAAAAGTTGATTGGGTACCAAATGACATAAATAATACTTCACAATGACTCTCACATGTTATAATTGTAGTCTTATTTATATCCTCTTCCTTTATTTGAATTTGACGATAACTTGAATTAAAATATTAGTAAAGAAAATTACATTATTAGATTCATCTACCAATTCATTATTACCAGGAATATGAAACTTATCTTTAAGAGTGAGCTTGTTGAGATCCATGTTATGTGGACACATCGTCCATGATTCATCCTTCTTTTCAACCATAATCATTGGGGATGAATAGGCATTTTTGTTGGTATGAACATTACCTCTTGGTATTAATTCATTGAAATGATCATGGTCGCTGACTAAAGGTAGACCCTTTGGTTCTTGAAATACTTGTTGATGGTGTTGCATGATCTCTTGAATTTTTGGTTGATATTGAGTTTTCACAGCTTGTGCTTCTACAAAATGTAGTTGTGTCAATATGCTATAAGACCCTTTCTTAAGTAATTTCTCCATCCTATGGGAACTAGTAATTTCACTTGGTAGTGTTTTTATCCCTATAAGTCTATTGTTTCTCATGTGTACTAAAAGCCATGGATAAGTACTAAAAAATGAAAGGCATTGTTCCTAACTGTTTAAGCCATTGCACGCCCAAAACTACATCTGCTTCCCCACTTGGGATAGCAAACATTTTTTAATCTAGTTTATAATTTCCCATTGAGATTTTTATATGACGCTAATTACCATGGAAAGAGAGTTGTTTCCCATCAACTATCATGACCTAGAAATTAGAGATTGGATAAACAAAACAATTGAGCTCATTAGCTATTTTTTTATCAATAAACTTATGTGCTACCTATATCAACCAACACTCTCACCTTTCTATTTTTGATATAACGAATTACTTTGAGTTTTTTTAGTGCACTCATGCCCTTGAATGCATGTAAGGAGATAGTAGTTCATTCTACTTCCTTACAATTCTCATGCTCAAGTTCCACAATTGGTTCTTTTGTAGCTACTTCTCTCTCTTGTTAAACCTCATTCTTGATACTCATTGGTGTTTTCTCATTAGTAGTACACTTATGAATCCTAGGCCATTTTCTATCACCATTCAAACAAGAGGTAGAGAGCTTACTAATTTGTCTTGGGTTAAAGAAGGTGTCCCCATTTCTTTTAATAGAATTATTTTTGTCTTTTAATCTTATAGTTTGACCTTGTGTAGAACTTCTGGTGGTGGAGTTTTATTTCTCAAGTTCCACATTTGGTTTGTAGCTACTTCTCTCTCTTCTTCAACCCCATTCTTGATAATCATTAGTATTTTATCACTATTAGCATAGTTATGACCCCTAGACCATTTGCTATCACAATTAGAGCATATATCTTTTTCTCTTTTATTTTACTCTTGTTTAGGAGAGTGCTTACTATTTTTGCTTAGGTTAAATAAGTTGTCCTGATTTCTATCAATAGGATTAGTCACAATTTATTCTTCTAATCCTATGGTTTGACCTTGTGTAGAAATTTTGGTGGAGTTATGTTTCTCAATATGTAATGTTTGTTGCATAGCTTTCTTAACTGTGCAAGGTTTCAACAAAGGAACATCATGCTTAATCTGATTGTTAAGTCCATTGATGTAGAGTTGTAGCCTCTTATAAGGTGTCACCTCATGAGCTCGAATTGCCAATCTCATATGCTCAACATTATATTCGGCTAATTTTTTTAATTTGGTATCATAGCTTCCATTCCATGGTTTTTCATAGAGGGTTTCTAAGTCATTACTAAACTCTTTCCAACTAAGCATTTGCCCTTGCTTGTCATTGATCCTCCATTGGTACCACAAATGATGTTTTGATTCTAAATATTGTGACGCTACATCAACCATTGCATTGTCTGTAATCTTATGAAACTTAAAGTATTATTCCATAAGACTTATCCATGAAGTTACATTAGTACCATCAAATTTAGGGATATATATTTTGGATAGGTTCAATTTTAGACCTTGACAAGGTTGTACTATCCCTTTATTTTGTCTATTAGGGTCGTATTTTCCCATGTGGTTTTGTTTTGGCTTCAATTAATCTAATAATTCTTGTTTAAACCTATATAATTTTTCAATATCTTTCCAAAAATTCCAAAAATTGTCGCCTATAGAGCAGAATAATAAAATAATTTGACCTAACTTTGATCACTAAATTATGGACTATATTTTATCTCTAATAAAAAATTACAAAGAACTAACCCAACCTACTTTTTCATAAGTTTTCCCAAAATGTATTTTTTAATTCCTAAATTTGTGGCATGTAGAGATAATTAATGGAAAAACATAAAATTAAAATAACTTTCACAAAAATTATGATAGAACTCTTATTTTTACCTGAAACCTTATTTACCATATACCTCAAAACCCAGAAAAAATCAAGTCCAAATTTGCAATGGTTTAAAATTTATGGTGGAAACAAAAATCTTGGCCCAAATCATAACCTTAATACCACTTGTTATGATATTTCTTGGAAATAAAGGTAAAAATTAATAAAATAATAGACCACTTCAAGGAGGTGACCTCCAATAATAAAAAAATAATATGTGAATTCAACATTCGAAGATGTGATGGTTTCAAAGAGTCTCTCTCTTCCTTATTTATATGCATAACTATGTAGGGACACACCCCTTCATCCTAACTAAGTCATCTTAAGGAATAACTAAGACTAATACATAAAACTATTAAGGTTAAGCATGCCACAAGCACTTGTCCTTATTGTAATTAAGCATATAGCTTACTATAACCATAACAAGAGGATTTGCATAGGATGTAGAGAGTAGAATGGTGATTCCCTTGTCAAAGATTATCATATGGAGACAAGCAAATCCCAGCCAACAACAAAATTAAAAGACTATCTAAAAGAAAATCCAAATCCAACCCATCTCCCCAAAGTAATCCATCCAAACGCAGGCAATCCTTAATCCACACCAATCTATCCAAACAATCTAAACAAATCATCCAAAAACATCCATCAGTTTTGTTCCCAGTCGTACTATAAACCTAATCAACTCAAATCATTGCAATTAGGATATAGCATTCTCAATCCTTGTGTTGTTCTTGGCATATAACGTTTCTCACATCAACAACACTATCCTCACCATCAATCCATCAGTTGTCAGTTTTCAGCTTGACTAGGAGCAACAACTCTTGTTTGTCTTTGCATTTTTTGTGCATGCATGCTTCCTTGTTTGTGTGCATCATCATTTTATCTTGCATCTACGTCAGTCCTTGCAACATACCTACCACAATGACATCACATTCTTCCATATCATGGTTCCACATGCCATATGCTTTCTTGAAACCTTTTCTTTTGAGTTGGTCCTCTAGGCACAAGATACATCGTCACCTTGGTCTTTACACCCTAGTGTATAACATCTCATGCTATATTAAAATATGTGCTCACCAAATATTAGCATAATACCCAAATTCAAGATCACTCACTTGTTTCCCCAAAAAATATATTATCCATTACCATTTATCCTTTATCACCCCTATTCTTCTATCCTCCTCTTATCCAATCCAAATAAGCCTTTCATAATCCATCCATTCATCTATCATTCTCTAGTTGCACATTATCAACATTTATCATTCATCTTTTGTTTTCATCTCATTTTCATTCCCTCTTTAAGCACTTCTATCTATTAACTTTTAATCCATTTTCTCCATCCAATCTTTTATCTTCATCTTTTCGTTCCATTCATTTCTTTGTGTCTTTACTAACATCTTCTGCATCCATTTTGAGAGTCCATCCATGTCTTTCATCCCACATGCTCTCTTGAGGGGGCATCATCCTTAAGCCAAATCATTTTCATCCAAAATCAAATCTCAATGCTTGGGGCATATTGCTAATGGTATCCCACCTAGTGCATATATATACTTTCTTTGAAATGATGTTACTTCTCTTAGTCACAACACCATCTCAAAGAGGGGCAAAATGTAGACACCAAAATTTGACTACACCCTAATGCCACCTAATTCCTCCCACACTCATGTCTTACCATCACCTAATTATATAAAAAAAATCTTCCTAGCATTCATTAAATAATTTATGATTAATTAATTAAATAATTAATCAATTCATTATTCATCATTATTCAAACACTAATTAAATAAATTAAATATTTATTTAATTAGCTAATTATCCATTAACACATCCATCATGATTTATTTCCACTTCTAACTCATGTGCACCTAATTAATTAGACAATTCTATTAATTATCCTTTCACAATCCTATCTTATCCCTTTCAATTTACTTCTATTTTCTAACTCGTGTGCAACTAGTTAAATGAAAACAAATCAAGGATCTTATTCTTATCCTACATTTTTCACAAAATCATTCCATCAGAAAATCTATAAATTAAACCTCTCGTAGGCCATAATCATCTCAATCCTGAATGCAATGTTAAGTTGTTGATTTTACAACCTAACGTTACTTCTTTCAATTAATAAATCCTAGAGCACAACTGCCATTACTAGTACAACAAAGAAGAGTTGGGTGAGATCTGTTTCATTTCATTTGTTTTTGTTTACTTTTCCTTATGCTATATCCAAGGTTTGTAACTAGATTTGAAAGTAGGATTTAGATTTTTTGATTTGAGTCTTACATGTTCATTTCAAATTTACTTGCATACATATAGTGTAGAGATTATGCTACAAAATTTCTTCTAAAGGAGCAAGATATTGATATCCATGTTAAGGCTATAAGCCTGATATTGTATTGTAATAGATTTATTGTTGGAATACAATGGTTCACTACATTGGAGGGTGGATTTTTTTACCTAAAATGGTTTTCCCTACATCTACATCTATCTATCTATTTCTCCTTTTTTGTGTTTGTCTTCTTCTCTCATTCTAGTTTATATCTAAGCTTTGTTCACATACTGTTATGCTACTAAAATTGTTGTAGATCTAATATCTTAGTTTTCTTTCCTTAAAGGGACAATGTACGAAATGAATATGTGTCATGTTTCCACTTTATGGGCATAGTTTGTTTGCACTTGTATTAAACTTCTTTTTAAATATTTCTCTACTAGAGGTGAATGCATGATAATTTCCTCACATTTGGAAGAACCTCCACCTTAGATTTTATGGAGGTCCACTCGGTAGAGGAGGAAAATAAAGAGGTATAGACCACCTTATTTTAGATGTATTTTTGCTTTGATTACTAAGTGTTACCTTTCATTTCACCCTTATTCAATTTTTCATGAACCTTCCCTAAGCAAAAGTTGACCTGCCATCTTTCCTTATTGGTTATATGTTTGTTTCCTAAAGTCAACTCTTTGTTCTTAAAGGTTCACCCACCTATCGTCTTTGTGTTTGAAGTGATTGAAGAGGCGAACCTTTGAACTTGAACCCTTTTCAATGGTTTGAAAGTTCAAACGATTCAAGAGTTCAATACTCAATGCTTCGTAAGGAGTCGTGTTTGCTCGGTCCCCTTGTGTAATTCAATGTGTCATTGAACCTCCCACTTGAACCTCATAGTGGAGTTCAATGGTTCAACAGTTCACTGGTTCAAAGTTCAATATTTCTTGAAAAGTCATGCGTCGAACTGTGTAACTCATCTTGTATCTTTGAACCTTCGACTTGAACCTCACTGTCAAAAGTTCAAAGGCTCAATGTTCCCGTACTATAATCTCATTTTCCTCAAATCCATTTGCACCAAAAACGTGGTTCACCAATGGATCATTCTTTCTTGTTAGAGGAAGCTGCCAAATTGCACACATCTCTGCCCTGAGATATGTCATCAAGGCACTTGTCCGTCAGCTCAAACATGCCAGTGTTACAGATATCATAGAGTGATCTGCTCAGTTATAAAATTGTTTTCAATCCAAGTATGATACTGCTTGGCCTAGTGAAAAAGGGACTCTTTTTTTTTTTAAAAAAGAGAGAGGCCAAAACGGAGATTAAAGAAATTAACATGTTGATGGAGAACTATGAATTAGGCAGGCTACTGAGACAAGGGGCATTTGCAAAAGTGTTTTTAGCAAAGAATTCAAAAAGCAATGGCGACTCCCAGAGAGCATATTGAAGAGATAAGAAGAAATAAATTTTCTATAGGTGGAGAAGAGAACCCCCTTACAGAAGATTTTCATCATGCTGTTAAACATCTCTCAGCAGAGCTCTACACCAAGGATGTCCATTTTCTCATGGAACTCATACAGAATGCAGAAGACAATGAGTATGCAGCTGATGTGGAACGATCATTGGAATTTGTGGTTACGAGCAGAGACGTCACTGTTGTCGGTGCCCCTGCTACTCTGTTGGTCTTTAACAATGAGAAGGGCTTCACCTCCCGAAACATTGAATCCCTATGCAGTGTTGGACGATCCACCAAAAAGGGTAAAAGACAGGGAGGTTATATCGGAGAGAAAGGAATTGGATTCAAGAGTGTTTTCTTGGTAACAAGTCAACCTCATATTTTCAGCAATGGATATAAAATTTGATTCAATAAAATTTCTCCATCTGGGGTCAAAATTGGCTATATAGTCCCGGAGTGGATTAACGACAAGACAAATATTGAAGATCTCAAAAAGGTATATAGTAGCCAATGCCAAGCTGAGCTTCCCAATACTGTTATAGTTCTCCCTTTACGCCCTGAGAAGGTGGAAGGGGTGAAGGAACAGCTTGCTAACATTCATCCAGAAGTCATTTTGTTTATGTCCAAAATTAAAAGGCTCTCCGTCCGTGAAGATGGCCAAAATCAAAATGCTCGGGTGAATGCAGTCTCTGTATCCCAGGAAATAGCATTTTAGAATGTGAAGAATGAGGGAAGTGAATCATTTATTCTCCATCTATCGGCAGAGGAAAATGGGAAATTGAATGGAGAATGCAGTTATTACATGTGGAGGCAACGATTTCCAGTGAATTCAAACAACAGGGTAGAGGAGAGAAGAGACATTGACAAGTGGGTGATAACACTTGCTTTTCCCAGCGATGATCGAGTTACTGCAGGCAATAGGGTTGGTGCTGGTATTTATGCATTTCTTCCCACAGAAATAGTCACTGGATTGCCCTTCATAATTCAAGCAGATTTTTTTTGTTGGCGTCTTCGAGGGAAAGTATTATTTGGAACAACAAGTGGAATCAAGGGATACTTGACTGCATTCCCTCAACATTTTATGAAGTGTTTCTTTCTCTTGTGAAGAGTGTGAGAGGGGCTCCTCCCTCTGCGAGATCATATTGCTTTAGGTACCTCCCCATTGAATTGCCCTCTTGTCTGCAGCTAAGACGAATTCGGGAAGAAATCAAAACCAAGCTCAAGACAAAAGAAATCATCTTATGTGAACCTGAAAATGCCTATTGCATGCCCATTCAAGCTTACAGAATACTTCCAGCCTTTAGAAACATATTAGAAAAATCAACCGAAGAAGGCCTGGAAAAGCCCGGTGCTCTGTGGTCTATTGGAGTATTCATAATACACTCGTGCCTTGACAACTCAAGTTCTCTAGATTTCTTGGGAGTGGACTACGTGTCCAATGACTGGTACTCCACATGTATTCAGAGTATCCCTGGTTGGCTTGCAGATCTCTCTGAGGATTTATATGTGCAACTCCTTTGCTTTATTGCTGAACTTTGGAACAAGAGAATTGCAAGCTCTCTCCAGCGATTTCCTCTGTTTAAGTTTGACAATTGCTCCCATGGTGTGAGTTGGGCAAGATTGTCAGATATATCTTCTAAGGGAAGCAGAATATACTTTTCCTCGGAAGAAAAAGATATTGCATGGTTAACAAGGTGGAATAAAGAGCTGGGAGATGCTCGACATTACAAATTCATGCCAAATGCAACGCAAATGGCCATGAAGAATTTGAGATCCTACGAATGGTCAAGTTTGTAGGGATAAAGGCTACAGCTACTATGAATATTTTATTTCTTTTAGCTTTCGTAGCCATCTTTCAGATTAACTGGATAATACAAGCCTGCGAAGTTAGTATTGTCTTCTATAAATGCAAGATGGTCTATTCTCAGAGCACAACATTCAAATGTGGGACGTTGGGCAGATAGATGAGGAAAATGAAGCCTCTTCAAGTGTGAGATACAAGGAGTTGCTAGACTCGTGGTGAATGTGAATTGCCATGTCATTAAGAAACAATTACATGGGAAATGTTGGCAAAAAGTTAGAATTGGAAATATCCAAATTCAAAAAGATAGTGAAAAGTGAAATTCTTTATTTTTCACTTATCTTGGATTTTCAAGAAGCAGTTACAAAAAAAGAAAGCTTTTTCTTTTTTTTTAGGAATTGGTTATGGGAACGGAAAAGTCTCTTGAGGAGGAGATTATAAATTTCCTTCTTCTCGTTGAAAAGGGGGCTTTTTTTGGAGAGACTTCTTTTTCGGCTGTTCTGTGAAACAGAGGAAGAGGAACAAATTTAATTTTCTGTTGTTGTTCTTCAGTTGTATTTTCCTGAAGTCAGTTTATGTGTAGGAGATATTACAAAGACTTTGTGTTTTGTTTGATTGAATAAATGAAAATCATTTTTAGAACTTTGTGTCTGCAAATCTTCTCGTTGATTGCAATTCTCTTATGTTAATCTGTGATCTATCTTCAATCTATTTCTGTCATATATAGCTAAATCTAAAGGAAGGTATGACTGCCCCCTTTTTTTTGGTTAGATATTAATTGTGGGTGGGATGAGTAAACTGTGTGTTATTTGTCTATGCTCGTTGTATTTTAAAGTCAATTGTTCGCATCTATCTCATGGTTACGAATAGGTGTTAGTATACCTTTCCTGATTTCTGGTTAAAAGCATTCCCGTGTTTTCATTCTTTGTATTTCTCAAGAGGGAGCTGTACCTCTAAAATTCAAAGGAAGGTTGCCAATTTAATGGTAACTTTTCCAACTGTTGGTGCTATTTGTCCTTCCATTTGGGCATTCAAGTCAATCTTTTATAGTTGTTTGCGAGGGACAAACCTGTTAACCAACAGATTTTTGGCGACTCTGCTGGGGATTCGAAAAGATTGGTGTTGCATCCTTATTTCTCCAGTAAATTGAAGATACCTCGTTGAAAGAAGAGGTTGGCGACTCTGTTTTATATGAAGATCTCAGAAAATGGTTAGATTCCAGGCAAGCCAAAGAAATCAGTTTAAAACTAGAAGAAGACCTATGCCAACGGTTGAAGAGATATTATCTGAAAATGATGAAATACTTCATTTATTATGGAATAATCTCAAAGCTAACATCTCTAAAGCAGAGAAGAGGAAGTTGCATCCATCCAAAGATTACAAATCTGCATCACTGCTCAGAAGTTTGCATGACAGGTTCTATTCTCTCCAAGATTTTAAACAAAGGATTAATGAAGATCAAGTTTCTTATAATTTTTCTATCCTTAGTGAACAAGACTATGTGCAAACACTAGTTGAGCCCAGAAATTTGTCCATGCCATGGAATCACAATCAGCAACAAAGAATAGCATACATACAAAGGAGTGAAATAGAACAATCATCTACTCTTGCTAAAGAGAATAATGAAGAAGTTCTATCAAAAGAACCCAATATCACTATCATTCCAAACTGGTGCCTGGAGGGATCGAATAATGATTTTCTATGTGGAGTTTTGAATGAAGATGGTCACATTACAGAAATTGAAATGGATGCATCCAGAAATGTCTCAAACAATATGAAAGAAGGTATGGATGATTCTATATTTTCTCTTGAATCAAAAATATTTAATTTTGACATGGATGAAAAAGATCAAATAGTAGAAAGTGTTCCATGTGATACTGAGAAAGAGTTCTTAAATTCAAACATGGGAGTCTTTCTTTTTGATGACGCTGATTTAGAAATAAGACAATCAAATCTTTTCACCTCTCCTGAATACTCAACATTCGAATTTCTTTATGAAGAAAATGGAAAGTCACAAGAAAAGGTAGGAGACATTACACAAGCTCATATGGTCTCATTTCAATTTCCCATTACTCGTGATGCTGATTCAATAAATGGAATATATATATTTGATAATGTGACGATTGAGTCTAGTAAGGAAATAGATAAATTACATTGTCAATCTACTTTTTCCCTCGATGATTTTCTTTGTGCAAGAGAAGAAGAAGTCTTTTCTATCAAACTTGATCCCATGCTAATAGAATGTGATATTCAAAAATCACAACCCACAGTCACATTCTCAGAAATTGACTCCTCATGTAGGTTGCAGAAAGAATGTTTTTCTGATGTTTTATTTCTAGGCCCTGATATAGACAATGAAGCTATGATTGATACACAGCTGGAATGTGAAGTTGTCAAAATTTTTGCATTTAATCATGAAAAGGCTTGTCTGCAAGAAGAGCTTATAGGTGAGAATGATGAAGTAAGTGAATCAGCCCTGGCAAAGAAAGAGACTGTTATTCTATCCAAGAGTGATTTTCAGCCACATGAGGGTTTCCTTGATAATATGGATTTTCATTCTTCTTCAACTAAAGATAATTCACTTCCAGTTTTACATCAAACATGCATGTCCTATGATTGGTCTGCTGATGAGTTGAGTGGTCATAATTATTTCCAAGCGGGAGATATTATTTTGTCTAATGTAGAGGAGAAGGATTCTACGAGTTGTGACCCAAAATTTTTGAACAATGCAATTACTTCCATAGATGAAGAAAGCTTCTTATCCCATGATCTGTATGTAGGTTGTCCAATCTGAGTGCTAGTTTCTCCGTGCTTACAGAATCAGTTGCACTCAGACATTATACATGAAGTCATTCAGATAGAGGTTGATAATTATGTGCTAAGCAATACTGACATGAGTCGTTCAATTGAAGAAACACACAATGGAGAGTGGCTTTTTAAGCAGCAGATCACATCCAGAGGATTTTTATATGATGCCATTCCTATTAATTCGATTACGACGGTCACCAGTTGGCAGCTGATTGCTTGCAGGCTTCTCACGTACTAATCATTATTTCGCAGAGGCTGCTATTTCTCCCAACCTATCAATGGGTTTGCATAATCACTCTGGAGTCTCTAGAGGTAGGGTCCTCATGATCATGTACATAGTAGGAGTTTTGGTATACTAGTAGTGCAGTTTCCTTTCTTGTTGCGTCCTGTTTTTGGCTTGTTCCGGCCCCTGTGATGTCTGACTCTATTAACCCAATGGATAGGCACTGGTCTTGACTTGAGATTCCAGGTCCCTTGCTTTGTCCTTTTGTAGTCCTCGTCCCTAGTCAGAGCCAATGTTACCTTTCATTTCACCCGTATTCAATTTTTTGTGAACCTTCCCTAAGCAAAAGTTGACCTGCCATCTTTCCTTATTGGTTATATGTTTGTTTCCTAAAGTCAACTCTTTGTTCTTAAAGGTTCACCCACCTATCATCTTTGTGTGTGAAGTGATTGAAGAGGCAAACCTTTGAACTTGAACCCTTTTCAATGGTTCGAAAGTTCAAACGATTCAAGAGTTCAATACTCAATGCTTCGTAAGGAGTCGTGTTCGCTCGGTCCCCTTGTGTAATTCAATGTGTCATTGAACCTCCCGCTTGAACCTCATAGTGGAGTTCAATGGTTCAATAGTTCACTGGTTCAAAGTTCAATATTTCTTGAAAAGTCGTGCATCGAACTGTGTAACTCATCTTGTATCTTTGAACCTTCGACTTGAACCTCATTGTCAAAAGTTCAAAGGCTCAATGTTCCCATACTATAATCTCATTTTCCTCAAAGCCATTTACACCAGAAACGTGGTTCACCAATGGAGCATTCTTTCTTGTCAAAGGAAGCTGCCAAATTGCACACATCTCTGCCCTGAGATATGTCATCAAGGCACTTGTCCGTCAGCTCAAACATGCCAGTGTTACAGATATCATAGAGTGATCTGCTCAGTTATAAAATTGTTTTCAATCCAAGTATGATACTGCTTGGCCTAGTGAAAAAGGGACTCTTTAAAAAAAAAGAGAGAGGCCAAAACAGAGATTAAAGAAATTAACATGTTGATGGAGAACTATGAATTAGGCAGGCTACTGAGACAAGGGGCATTTGCAAAAGTGTTTTTAGCAAAGAATTCAAAAAGCAATGGTGACTCCCAGAGAGCATATTGAAGAGATAAGAAGAAATAAATTTTCTATAGGTGGAGAAGAGAACCCCCTTACAGAAGATCTTCATCATGCTGTTAAACATCTCTCAGCAGAGCTCTACACCAAGGATGTCCATTTTCTCATGGAACTCATACAGAATGCAGAAGACAATGAGTATGCAGCTGATGTGGAACCATCATTGGAATTTGTGGTTACGAGCAGAGACGTCATTGGTGTCGGTGCCCCTGCTACTCTGTTGGTCTTTAACAATGAGAAGAGCTTCACCTCCCGAAACATTGAATCACTATGCAGTGTTGGACGATCCACCAAAAAGGGTAAAAGATAGGGAGGTTATATCAGAGAGAAAGGAATTGGATTCAAGAGTGTTTTCTTGGTAACAAGTCAACCTCATATTTTCAGCAATGGATATAAAATTCGATTCAATGAAATCCCTCCATCTGGGGTCAAAATTGGCTATATAGTCCCGGAGTGGATTGACAACAAGCCAAATATTGAAGATCTCAAAAAGGTATATAGTAGCCAATGCCAAGCTGAGCTTCCCAATACTGTTATAGTTCTCCCTTTACACCCTGAGAAGGTGGAAGGGGTGAAGGAACAGCTTGCTAACATTCATCCAGAAGTCATTTTGTTTATGTCCAAAATTAAAAGGCTCTCTGTCCGTGAAGATGGCCAAAATCAAAATCCCCGGGTGAATGCAGTCTCTGTATCCCAGGAAATAGCATTTTAGAATGTGAAGAATGAGGGAAGCGAATCATTTATTCTCCATCTAACGGCAGAGGAAAATGGGAAATTGAATGGAGAATGCAGTTATTACATGTGGAGGCAACGATTTCCAGTGAATTCAAACAACAGGGTAGAAGAGAGAAGAGACATTGACAAGTGGGTGATAACACTTTCTTTTCCCCGCGATGATCGAGTTACTGTAGGCAACAGGGTTGGTGCTGGTATTTATGCATTTCTTCCCACAGAAATAGTCACTGGATTGCCCTTCATAATTCAAGCAGATTTTTTTTGTTGGCATCTTCAAGGGAAAGTATTATTTGGAACAAGTGGAATCAAGGGATACTTGACTGCATACCCTCAGCATTTTATGAAGCGTTTCTTTCTCTTGTGAAGAGTGTGAGAGGCGCTCCTCCCTCTGCGAGATCATATTGCTTTAGGTACCTCCCCATTGAATTGCCCTCTTGTCTGCAGCTAAGACAAATTCGGGAAGAAATCAAAACCAAGATCAGGACAGAAGAAATCATCTTATGTGAACCTGAAAATGCCTATTGCATGCCCATTCAAGCTTCCAGAATACTTCCAACCTTTAGAAACATATTAGAAAAATCAACCGAAGAAGGCCTGGAAAAGCTCGGTGCTCTGTGGTCTATTAGAGTATTCATAATACACTCGTGCCTTAACAACTCAAGTTCTCTGGATTTCTTGGGAGTGGACTACGTGTCCAATGACTAGTACTCCACATGTATTCAGAGTATCCCTGGTTGGCTTGCAGATCTCTCTGAGGATTTATATGTGCAACTCCTTTGCTTTATTGCTGAACTTTGGAACAAGAGAATTGCAAGCTCTCTCCAGCGATTTCCTTGTTTAAGTTTGACAATTGCTCCCATGGTGTGAGTTGGGCAAGATTGTCAGATATATCTTCTAAGGGAAGCAGAATATACTTTTCCTCGGAAGAAAAAGATATTGCATGGTTAACAAGGTGGAATAAAGAGCTGGGAGATGCTCGACATTACAAATTCATGCCAAATGCAACGCAAATGGCCATGAAGAATTTGAGATCCTACGAATGGTCAAGTTTACAGGGATAAAGGCTACAGCTACTATGAATATTTTATTTCTTTTAGCTTTCGTAGCCATCTTTTAGATTAACTGGATAATACAAGCCTGCGAAGTTAGTATTGTCTTCTATAAATGCAAGATGGTCTATTCTCGGAGCACAACATTCAGATGTGGGACATTGGGCAGATAGATGAGGAAAATGAAGCCTCTTCAAGTGCGAGATACAAGGAGTTGCTAGACTCGTGGTGAATGTGAATTGCCATGTCATTAAGAAACAGTTACATGAGAAATGTTGGCAAAAAGTTAGAATTGGAAATATCCAAATTCAAAAAGATAGTGAAAAGTGAAATTCTTTATTTTTCACTTATCTTGGATTTTCAAGAAGCAGTTACAAAAAAAGAAAGCTTTTTCTTTTTTTTTTTAGGAATTGGTTATGGGAACGGAAAAGTCTCTTGAGGAGGAGATTATAAATTTCCTTCTTCTCGTTGAAAAGGGGGCTTTTTTTGGAGAGACTTCTTTTTCGGCTGTTCTGTGAAACAGAGGAAGAGGAACAAATTTAATTTTCTGTTGTTGTTCTTCAGTTGTATTTTCCTAAAGTCAGTTTATGTGCAAGAGATATTACAAAGACTTTGTGTTTTGTTTGATTGAAGAAATGAAAATCATTTTCAGAACTTTGTGTTTGCAAATCTTCTCGTTGATTGCAATTCTCTTATGTTAATCTGTGATCTATCTTCAATCTATTTTTGTCGTATATAGCTGAATCTAAAGGAAGGTATGACTGCCCCCTTTTTTTGGTTAGATATTAATTGTGGGTGGGATGAGTAAACTGTGTGTTATTTGTCTATGCTCGCTGTATTTTAAAGTCAACTATTCGCATCTATCTCGTGGTTACGAACAGGTGTTAGTATATCTTTCCTGCTTTCTGGTTAAAAGCATTCTCGTGTTTTCATTCTTTGTATTTCTCAAGAGGGAGCTGTACCTCTAAAATTTATAGGAATGTTGCCAATTTAATGGTAAATTTTCCAACTGTTGGTGCTATTTTTCCTTCCATTTGGGCATTCGAGTCAATCTTTTATAGTTGTTTGCGAGGGACAAACCTGTTAACCAACACTAAGATTGATGAGCCTTAGACTATGGAAGAGGCAATGCAAATGAATGATAACGAGTCCTAGGAGTTGGCCATAGATGATGAGATGCCTACTTTGAAAAAGAATGAAACTTGGGACTTTGTTTAGTTGAACATGGAATGAAGCTTGTTAGTTTTAAATGGGTCTTCAACAAGAAGTTTACTTCATATGGTAGTGTTGAAAAGTACAATGCAAGACTGGTTGAGAAGGGATATTCCTAGAATGAGTGTATTTCCTTTGCTAAGATTTTTTTCTCCAATTGCTAGGCTAACATCCATTTACTACTTATTATCTATTGCAGAAAAAATTAATCCTAAGATTGAGTAAATGGATGTCAAAACAACTTTGTTGCATAGTGACTTAGATGAAGAAATCTACATGACACATCCCAAGCACTATGTGGTAAAAAGGTAAAGAGTCATTAGTTTGTAGATTGAAGAAACCTGTGTATGGTCTCAAACAATCACCTAAAATATGGTACCAAAGGTGTAATTCTTGTGTTTATAATTTGGGATTTGTGAGGTCTAAATCATATCACTATGTATATTTTAAGCAATATGGTGATCATTTCCTTGTTATCATATTCTATTTGGAAGATATGTTGATATTTGGTTATAGTAAGGGGATGATTAGGGATCTAAAGTCTCATCTCTCATTACAATTTCATATGAAGTACTTGGGGGCTGCTAAGCTCATCTTATGTATGGAGATTAGAAGAGACAAAGTTAACAAAAAGCTCTAGTTGGGACAAAGTAAGTATGTTTGGTCTATGTTATAGCATTTTATCATGGTAGACAAAAGATTAGTGGGTTTTCATATTTAGTGGGGGACTAAGTTATTAGTTGAGTAGTGTCCATCGACACTTGCTAAGATGGAGGATATGTCTCGTCTTCCTTATGCTAGTGAAATTAGTAACCTTATGTATACTATGGTCTACACTAGACTAGACATTGCCCAAGTAGTGGAAGTCTCGAGCCATTTTATGGCTAATCTTGGTAGGGAGAACTATGTAACAGTGAAGATAGTCTCAAGATATTTGTGTCATACTTTAGAGTACTCTATTTGTTACCAGGGTGGTATTGTGAGTCACTTGTAACATAGTGTGAGTCACTTGCAGCATGGTGTGTGTCACTTGCAACAAAGTGGCAAAGGTCACTTGCATCATAGTAGTGTTGGTGGTACTTTTAGTAATGCAAGAGAGTATTTTCAACACTTGGAGATCTAGGGATTTGTTTACTTGGATTGTGTACGAGTGTGGACAACAGAAGATCTACTAGTGGTTATGTTTTTAACATGTTTAGTGGTGTAATTAGTTGGATTAGTAAGCATTGAGCTGTGGTCACTTTATCTAAAGTATAGGCAAAGTACATGGCAATTACTCATGCCTTTAAGGAGTTAATATGGATTTAAAGATTGTGCTTAGATGTTCAACTAAGTTAGGGAGTAGTTCAAATTGGATGTGACAGTCAAGGTGCCATCATCTTGACAAAGAACCTACTTTTTCATGCATGGATGAAGCATATAGTTCAAGACCATTTTCTTTTTGACATGGTAGATCTAATGGAAGGCTAATGCTCGAAAAGATTTCTAATTTGGTGAATATTGCAAATGCATGAACAAGGCTTGTGGGCACAAAGAAGTTTAGGCGGTGCAATGAGTCTAAGGTAGTTCACAAATTGTTGATGATTCCCTTTTGCTCTTACAAGGTATATGACAAGTGGTATATTGTTGGGATAGGTGTGTCATACACCTTGCAATCCTAACAATGGATTTACTATTTATTTATTAATTATTTGTGAGCCCACTTGGAAAAGGTTGTCCCACTTTATCTTGGCATCATGTGTCATATATTTTAATTTATGAAGTGTTTTAAGTTGTAAGAGCATCTAATGTCATAAAGATGTGTAAAAGAATCTTATGACATTGTAACATGCGTAAGATATCTTATGATGATTCAATGATGTGAAATAGGATATAAGAAAGGAGTTACAAGGTGGACTTGGACTATTGACCAACTTATGATGTGTAGTATGATGCATCATAAATCATCTTTGAAAAGGTGGAATAAGTCAAAATGGGGTCCCAAGTTTGGTGGGTGGTTATGACATGTGTAAGGAATATGTTATTTTGAGTTTGTTGACCCTTCATTGATCTTGGGTGTTGGAATTCTTCATGGGGTTTTAGATGCCATTTTTGCTTATAGTTTTCTTCCTTGGTTTAAGGAAACCACTCTTGGTTTGTGGACTAGGCTTGGTTTATATATTCGGGTGCTTGGGTGGAGATGTAGTATGATACAATTTTGTTGGGGTTATGTTGTCAAAATTTCTCTAGCCTTGTGTTGGTCTTTCTCTTGTGAATGCTTGAGCCTGCTACTATACTATAACTATTCTTGCTACTATGAATATATTGGTTCGAGGTTTGGATCTAGGTATTTTCCCAAAAGTATTTTCCTATGGCAAACACTATGTTATGCATTGAATTTTTTGTGTACATTTCTTTTGAAATTGTTTGATTGTATTTTCGATGCATTTTTATCCTCAATTATTAGTGTAGCAAGTGTTTCCACTATCAACTTCCTTTCACCTCACCTACTCATTCCTAGCTATACACTAAAATTGTAACTCCTATTACTCAACTAGATGGGCACATACCGAGAACCTTTTAGAGGCATTCAGATCTATAGGAAGGTGTGCTCTATAGTTTTTCATAGGTACATGTGTAATTGTAAGCCTAGTTATAGATAATTAAGACTTTAGCAAGATTTTCACTAAATTAACATTAGTATATATTGTAGTAGCTATGGATAATTTACGCAAAAAGGTTAGCATATTGAACCTTAAGGAAGAGTTTAATGAGCCTTATGAACCTAGATAGGCAATGTAGAGATTTTGCTAATGTAACGTAATAAACTACTATTAGGAAATATTATCATAGCTAGATAGACCTAATAATTTAAAACCTATTGTTAAGACTTAAAGAAAAACAAGTTGGAAATTAAAAATATAAATGGATAAGTAAAATCAAATAAGCTTAGAGGTATACTATTAGGATTTCAACAATGTTGAAGCTAGATTATTGTCAAGATAGATTTTATAGGTTGTTCGGATTTCAGCAAGGTTGAAATGATTATTGATAGGATAGGTTGTATTGGCTAGGAAATTCAAACATGTCCAAAGGCCAATAGATTGAGCCTCCATGTAGAGCTTAATCAGTTGGTTGAACTTATGGATTTGGAATTAGAAACATATGAAATTGAATGAAACCTTGTTGAATATATGATGAAGTATAATGAATAAGTTATAATAGAATTGAAATAAAAATCTTTATAAATAATAAAGAAAGAGATAACTCATAGTATGGATTATAGAGATAACTTGATTATTTCAAGATAAGTCAGTTGCTACATGAACTATGGGCTACTTGCTTGATTATCTCATGTACTTCTAATGAATGGGGTGGTTAGGAATTCTATCAATGTTTAGGATCATATGGAGGAACTATAATACATTGGCACCTTATACTATGTTTTAATTGGCATGTAGTCAATGATCGTAAGTATATTTAGGAACAAACTCTTACTGTAGATGTAGACATTTAATGCTAATGTATATTGTGTGTGTTAATTCTAAGGAATTTTATGGGAAATTAAAAAATGTTTCATTGGGATATGCAATTCTATGATAGACGTTGGAAATTCTAAAACTATAGTGATCTCAAGACAAGGTGAAGTGAGACAAATTTTGAACATTGTTAGCATAATCTTGGACAAGGACTTGGTTGTAACATGTATTGTGAAAACAAGGATGTGTGAGTAAATACATCAATGATCATAAGGAAGTGCAATACGATAGATGAAACAAATAATATACTCAATCGGTGTGATTTAATATTACACAAGTTGCATTAGGAAGACATAAGATAACATAGGCTTGGGTTTGTCAATGCCTTGGGATGGAAAGATCCACTTGATTAAAAAGGATGAACTATGTAAGAAGATCAAGGAATTGATAAAAACAAGAACCAAGTCAATAGTTGGTCTAAGTAGGTAGATAAGGACATAACCATGGGTTTTGTGAAACCCTTACTAACCTTGCAACTCAAGATGCAAGACACTAAAAAAAAAAATCCTTTCTTAAATATAAATTTATCATAGAATTGCATGTCACTCACAATGAGTAGATAGAATCCTCATAGATAATAATTAATGGTAAATGATTCTCAAGCTAATACCATCTATTAAATATAATATCCCTAGAAATATATATTATTGATGCTCTTGCTTCAAAATATAATTGAAATAGTATGTAAACTTATAAATCGGTATACATTTTCAATGATAATGACTAGATTTGTTATTGCATTCATTTTTCTAAGTATGAATTAGTTTATCATCTTGATTTAAAATAGAATGTGAAGTCAATGTTTTAGTAAAATCAATGTTTACACACATTCTTTGTCCTACTCTATACATAAATACGAAACTAAGCTAATAGTTCAAATTTTTAATATATGTATTATGATAAAAAGGTTTTGATGATGTGCATTTTGGAGATATATTACTATATACATATTATATATATAATATATTTATATATAACAATGCTAAAAATATCTCACTTTTATGTTTTCTTTGACACTCATTTTATAATGTTACAACTGTATGCTCCAATATTGAAAAAATATATAAATGACTATTAATGACTCATGAATCTAGAGAACTAAAAATGGGAAATTTTAAGAAATTATATGAATTTTCAATATATAAAATGAATAGACAACAAAAGTACTTACACTAATTGTGACACTTTTGTAGCTATTCTCCTTTAGCAAAATCTATTCTCTAGCCTAGGTCCTATTGCTAAGATTTTTCTTTGAAATAGGGGCATGCTTTTCCTAATTTAGAGATATCCTTGTAGCTAGCCTTGTCTAATGTTAGAACCTAGTCTATTTTTAGTGATGAGACTAAAATTCACATTCCTTTTAGCATAAATTATTATTCCCTTTTATACCTTTTCTTTCCCTTTTCCCACTTTTAAATCCTTTTTCTTTCTAGAATGCAAATATTTAAATTAGATGGAAATAGATGAAGGTTGTGGTAAAAAAGTAGAATTTGAAAGAAATGGATTCAAGTTCATGAGAAATCCTATATCACCCAAAAATAAAATAAAGGTAGGTTGAAAGGAATTTTGGTTTTGTTGTGTATTTTTCAAAGAAATGACATGTTTGGACGAATCAATTAGATCAAAGAAAAATTGCAACTGACTTCAACAAAAATAGAAACATATAGTGTATCTTTAGCAATGTCTTGTTTCACTTTCCAATAGCAACTTGTGTAACTTTAGTAGCAACATGGATTCACTTCAACAACAACACGAATCCACTTCAATGACATTATAACTTTAGCAACAATTGGGATGACTTTGGCAACATGGCATGAATGACCATAGGTAAAGGTAATTTTGGTGATGTATATCCCAAAGGACCCTTGGTATCATCTTCTATCCAAATAGACTTATTTTAATCCTCCAAATATTAAAAAAGGATCACATGGATTTCTTGGATGGTATTATTTTCTTGTAGGCATTTCATCAAACATTTGGCAATCATTAAAAACTTCATCATGATTACATCTAGAACCAAGTAGAGCTTATGGAGACTTTATAACAAATGCACATTATGTTGAACACACTAGGATATTGAGAGGGGGGATGAATTAGTATCCAATCAAACTTCAAAACCTCTGAAGTAGATTAAAACTTAAACATTATAGCATTAACATAAACTTGAAAGATGAACACAATGCACATCAACACATAACACTAGATATATGTGGAAAACCCCAAAAGGGGAAAAACCACAGTGAGGATTAACTCACAATATATGAAGCTCACTGCTATAAAAATTACAACTTTGTTCTAGGGCTACAACCCAAGGAAGCTACTACTCCCTGTTGACTTTGTTTTAGGGTCACTCCCAAGGAAGCTACTACTCCCTAAAGACTTTGTTTTAAGGTCACTCACAAGGAAGCTACAACTCCCTACTAACTTTGTTTTAGGGTCACTCCCAAGGAAGCTACTACTCCCTACAGACTTTGTTTTAGGGCTACAACCCAAGGAAACAACTACTCCCTGAACTGAGAATGAACTCAGAAATGATTACAGTATGACAGTCCTTCTACTGCTTGAAAACTAACATTAAAGCTCCCACTCTTCATGATTAAAATTCTACTTCTTCTGATGATTGGATCAATTAGGAACACTCTTCACTTCCCTTCTATCACATAAATATCTTCAAGATGAATCATGACAAACCTTATTGCTTATGCTCTTTCTCCTTCAGTCGCACATCATAATACATAACATGTTCATATTCTACTCTTTACACACTCTATTCTCATCTTCGCAATACTGCATCACCTAGACCAACTAGGTTTACAATATATACATGACATTACATTGATTTCATTACAAGTCATTTAATACCACAAGAATATTACATTTTAGAAGTCAGCCAAAGATTACACAACATGAAACATGCATAGGGCAAGCCCTATCATGAACTACATGCCACTCTAGAATGAAACACATGCCTTGTGGATCCCAACACATGTTTAGCCCAGTCCTAAACATTCTTTGTAGCATCATCCTTCAAACAATAACATCCGCACGTCACACTCATTTGAAATAGGTCACCCTTAAACAAGAAAACATGAAGCTTGTAGTACATCGGTCTTCACAATTTTAGCTGTACTAATGAATGATAAACTATTGCTTATTCTTCTTCTAAATGAGTCAACAAGACCTATACACTATCTCCAAACACTCCTTAGACTCTGCACAACAAAAACTTTGTGGCACACTCCTTCAACATTCTTCAGTCGGCCAGGCAGAGGCATAGCCTAGCAATATCATCATTTCAGACCTCAGCTAGTTCTAGAGAGAGCAAAAAAAAACCTTGTGAAGCAACTAGAGGCAACACAAGATCATTAGGATCATCTTCCATCAACTTCAATGCCACAACAAGTTGGCGCACATCATCAGTATTTGTCCTAAGAACAACTAGGCATCCAGAACTATCTGTATCACAATTGTCATTTGAAAACTAAACTTGCGGACCTCCAAACCAATTGAAACACATAAGGATGCACTCATGAACTACTTTAAACATATCCTTAAAACTTCATAGCCATATCTATCACTATGGAGGAATATAGAACATTCCGTTCAACCTTCATCATCACACTATGTTGCCAAAGCATAGTCCAGAACTCTGTCACTTACAACTTCCACTACGGAGGAGAAAATGATCTCAAACTTTGGATTTAGTAGCTTTTTATCATATTAAACTTAACTTCTAAACTGCATTACCATATCGTCAAAAGCAGAGGAATGTGAAGCATTTTACCAGACAGGCTTCTAGGCAGCTTCCTACAACAACAATTCTTCACCAACATCCGAAGGCCAGAACTTTCATGTAGTAACTCATCCTTTCTTAGGATCATCAGGAGAGAGCATAAAACATGCTATAGGTCATCAGAAACATCTTTTAAACCTTAGCATAACTTCTAATTACCATCTTAATATATCATCTTTCATCTTTATGCTTCTAATTCCCATCTTAATATTTCATCATGAAACCATCTCTAGTAACACAAACAAGCTCAATACACCTTGTATTGACATTAATCAGGGCATGACATCCAAAAATGGACATTAGCAACCAACCATGAACATCAACATCATCACTACATCTCTATTACTAAACTGGTATATCATCAATATGAACATTCATATCAACCACAAACAAAGTGTTGACATCACTCTGAGTGTTGACATCAATGACAACACTTATTGCCAACAATCTTCCCCTTTGTCATTGATGGCAACACACACACTTCTATTCATTCTCCCCCTTAGGTGCACACTTCTTTCTCTCCCCTTTTGACATCAAGGACAAAGGGTAATTACTTCTTCTCCTAAGGACACAAGATCTCCTTTTCAACTTTCTCCCCTTTTGAAGTACATACACTCCTTATTAAAGCACCTTACTGACTCCCCTTATCAGCAACAACCACTACCTGCTCCCTCTGAGAGGTAGCCACCATCAGTCTAGGAAAAAGGATATAACATGAACTCCCCCTGGACAAATGCACCAACTATGCATCTAGCAAGAAGAGGGAGGGGTAATCACCCCTAACTTTCGCCAAAGATACTCAAAAGTGTCCTTTGCAAGAGCCTTTGTGAAAATGTCTACAATCTGATACTTTGTTGGAACATATTCGAACTTCACTTCTTTCTCTGCAACCTTCTCTCTTAAAAAGTGATACCTAATTGATATATGCTTGGTTCTAGAATGCATCACTAGATTCTTGGAAATATTGATAGCACTTGCATTCTCACACAAGATAGGAATAGGCTCATCATATAGTACCTTGATATCCTTTAAAGTTTGTTTCATCCACAACACTTATGTACATCAAGATGTTGCTGCAATATACTCTGCTTCTACAGTTGATAATGATACTAAATCATGTTTCTTGCTCTGCCATGAAATCAATCTACTTCCTAAAAAGAAAGCACCACCACATGTACTTCTATCATCAACACAACTTGCCCAATCAACATCAATGTAAGCACTTAGATCAAAGTTATTACCTCTTGGATACCACAGGCCATAACCCAGAGTTCCCTTCAAGTATCTAAATATTCTTTTCACTGCCTTCTCAGGTGTTTGCTTAGGATTAGCTTTATATATGGTAACAACACATATTGCATACATAATATTAGGTCTAGAAGTAGTCAAGTACAACAATCCTCCAATCATAGATCTATAAAGAGTCTGGTCAACCTCTAGAGACTCATCATTCTTGTTCAAGTGACAATCAGTAACCATAGGAGTACTTACTGGTTTGGAGTCCTCCATACAAAACTTCTTCAATATCTCTCTAACATACTTAGCTTGAGAAATAAAGATACCATCATCTAGCTGAGCAATTTGAAGCTCAAGGAAGAAAGACATCTAACCAATCATAGACATCTCAAACTCTTTCTGCATCTCTTCTGCAAACCACTTACACATACTATCATCTCCACCAAAGATGATATCATCAACATATACTACAACTATCAGAATCATGTCTTCCTTTTCCTTAATGTAAAGATTACGATATGTGGTACCTTTCTTGAAGCCTTGCTAAAGTAAGTACTTATCCAATTTGGTATACCAAGCTCTAGATGCTTGCTTAAGACCATATAAAGCCTTTTTGAGTCTGCACACCATGTCTGGATCTTCTGACAACTAAAACCCATCCGGTTGCTCAATGTAGACCTCTTCCTCTAGATCACCATTCAAAAATGTTGACTTGACATCCATATAATAAACTTTAAAGTTCTTGTGAGTAGTAAGAGAAAGAAACATCCTGATTGCCTCCATACTTGCTACCAGAGCATAAGTCTCCTCAAAATTAATGCCTTCAACTTGTGAGTATCCCCTACACACCAGTCTTGCTTTATTCCTCAAAACTTCACCATATTTATTTAGTTTGTTCTAGAACACCCACTTTGTTCCTATAAAATTCTTATTGGCTGGTCTGGGAACTAGTTCCCATGTCTGATTCAATTATTATTCCATTGTCTTCATCCATCCATCATCCTTGCTAGCATCAACAAAAGTTTTGGGATCTACCTTTGATAACAAACACAAATTCACTTGCTTATATGCCTTTGTAAACCTTCTCCTAGTCTACACACCTTCATTTTTATCTCCAATGATCTGATCTAGAGAATGGTTCCTCTAAACATACTTTGTTGGAGTCTTAGGGATTTGCTCTGGTTTTTGCTCCTTTTCTTCTTTCTCTTCTTCTTCTTCAATGCAAGTAAATGTATCAGATCCACAGTCCTCTAGTTCTTGTGAGATATGATACAAGTCTTCATCCACCTTGACATTTGTGATTTCAATCATCTTTCCCAATCTCTTGTTGTAGCATCTATAGGCCTTGCTTATGGTTGAGTAACCAAGAAAGATCCCTTCATCACTTCTTGAATTAAGCTTTCCTAGGTCTTCTTCATCTCTTCTGATATAGCATTTGTTGCCAAAGATCCTGAAGTATTTGATAGTGGGAGGCCTTCCATACCATAGGTCATAAGGGGTCTTAGTTCTATTGACCCTCAATTGTAGTTTATTGATCAGATAGATAACAATGCGAAATGCTTCCTTCTAGTACATATATGACAGATCTGCATTTTTCATCATTTCCCTAGCCATCTCTTGCATAGTCCTATTCTTACTCTCCACTTCCCTATTTTGTTGAGGGGTCCTAGGAGCTGACAGATGCCTCCTCATACCACAATCTTCACAAAGATTTTCAAATTCATTTGAAGTAAACTCACCTCCTCTATCAGACCTTAAACATTTGATCTTAGCATCCATTTCACTTTCAACCATTGTTTTGAAAACCTTAAACTTATCAAAGGCATCTGGTTTTTGTCTTAAAAAAGTAACCCAAGTCATTCTAGAATAATCATCAATAAGTAACATGAAATACCTTTCACCTTGTTGACACTTTACTCTTGTAGGCCACATAGGTCAGTGTGAATCAACTCCAATGGCATTGAGGAAGAATACTCCTGCTCTTGAAATTTGTCTTTGTCTGCTTTCCAATTTGACATTCCTTGCATAATGTGTTTGTAGGCTTGGTTATCTTAGGCATATCTCTCACTACACGAATAGAGCTAATCTTTACCATATTATCAAAGTTTATGTGTCACATTTGCTTGTGCCACAACCAACACTCACTAGATTGAGACAATAAGCATGTTCTTCCATTTACCTCCTTCAGATGACAGGTATCTCCATATGGCTTGATACATTCTACAACTAATTTTCTAGACCCTAGAGGCATAATAACAGTAGATATCTCTTTACAACCCTAATATAGGTCTCTAAGTTGATATCAGTTACAATATGCAGAGGAAAGCATAGACATCTTTCAAGTACTTTCATGAAAATGAAGAAAAAGATTCTAGGTTCTACAAAGTAGAAGGGAGTTTTTGCTGAAGCAATTAAGTCTACCAAAAAGGTCATTTGAATGATTGTGTGCAAGTGACAATAGAATGAATGTAGAAAGTAATGAAGGCCTTCAAAATATTCTATGGTGCATGGACAAGTGGAAAAAGTCTCCATGAGACCTATGGTGGGTAGAGACTAGGATGGTGTTATCAAGTTTGCAGAGACAATATACAGAGCATGTTAGGAACACAATCAAACATAGATCTTTGATAAAAGCCAAGAGATTTTCAAGAAGCAAAGATCCATGAAAAAATTAAGGAAGTACGTATAGGGTTTATTAGATAAAGATAGGACTGACAGACTTTAGAAGATCCATACCATCATGGCATAGGTCTACTACCATTCTTTAAGGTTTGTAAAGGATTTTGAATTTTTTTGTTCTCCTTAGATGACTGCCACTATACTAGGACTGGTAAACATGTTAAGAAGACATTATTATTCTTTAAAAAATATAAACTTGTTTCATCTTTGGATCTCTATCTTTATGATCTAAAGCTTATCAAACTCTAAGAGATAACAGTAACAAAGGAATAGTAAAAGAGAGCTTCATTTACTAGAAAGTGATAGTGTTCTAAAGTGTATAGAAAGATCTTGGTAAAGGATACACAATGAAATCATTGAGAAGAAGTTTTATACTTTTTGTGCAAGGGAGAGGTCTCTACTCATAGGCAGAGTAGATTTAAATAATGCCATGTCTTAATCATAAGATAGGTAAACAAAGACCTATGACCAAACCTTGACAGAGAGTAAAGTATGAGATACACATGATGCACTGAAATCATGGAGTATGTTAAGAGAATGATATAACTAGGGGTTTTCATAGTACAGTGACCATAAGAGGAATCCTTGGCTAGTATTCTTTGATCTCTATTGAGGTTTTGTTCCTTTCTCTTGGTTTATGACCTCATTATGAAACATCCTTAGGATCTCTGCAAGTTTATATGAACCTCATGTATGATAGAATACCCATTAGAGTTATTAAGAGAATATTAGGTTCTAGGTGAACCTTTTATAAATCCAAAAGACCTGTATTGAACATTGAAGGAACAATGAAGAACAGTGAATAGTGAATGAGAAGAGTATATTGAAAAGCATTGAAGGAATAGTGAGGCACAAAGATACCTGAGATGGAATGTGAAGAAGTAAGGTAGTCTATATGAAAGGGATAATATAAAGAGGTCCTATAAGTCCTGATCAAAGGAAAACCCAAATGGAGAGATAGATAAATCTTGTACCCACCATCATAATTGAGTTTCTAAAGGTATGTGTTGTCCTATTTTGCTTTCTAGCCAAATAGCCTAAATCCACGAAATCTCTAAGTGTTTTCCCCTTTAAAAATTCAAGGGAAAACATCCTATATTGACTAAGTCCAAAAATATTGTGTTTTAACCTTTTTGGAGTTTTAGAGTTCAGAGTTCTCCTCTTTGTCATACCATCCTAATCGGCTCCGAACTCCGCTTTGTTTCTTACAAAAATCCTCTAAGTGTTCAAATTTCATCGGATGTCAGGGGTCAAACCTCCTTTCTTCCTTCCTTCCTTTTCTTTTGGAAGGAGAAAGGTGGAAGGCCCAAAGTCGAAGCTCTGACTCTTTTCGTTTGAAAATAATTCTAAGTGTAAGACAGTCTACCATTTTGCTAAGTCATTTGGGGGGACCCATAGTAGGCTTGTGAAACCACGAAAAGAAGATGCATGGAAAAATTTGACATTTGATCATCCAAAGTGACCTCATGGGTGCCATGTGGTCTACTTTATGGCATTCCACCACTCTGCGAAACATTTCATCGAAGCTTTGTCTATAGCCGCAGAACCGCGGGACGCTGCCAAGTGGTTGTGATGTCATCCAGATTAACTTTTGCCAAGGAAGGCTTAGGGTCCAAGTTCCACTTCTTTTCTTTCAAAATAATTCTAAGTGTTTCAGCCTTTAGTGCTCAGACCTTTCTTCTTCCTTCTTCCTTTCTTTAAAAGATGGAAGACGGAAGGCCCAAGGCCTGAACTCCGCTGAAACTTTAAAAAAATGGCTAAGTCTTTAGACTTGCGAGGCTTGGACTTTCTTTCTTCTTCCTTCTCTGGGAAGGCATAAGGCAAAAGACCTAGGGCCCAAAGTCTATAATTATTGTGATCTTCCTTTTTATAGAGGAACTCGAGGGCAGGGTTTTCTCCTTTCTCCCTCTCTCTTGGAAGGTGGAACGTTGAAGGCTGGAGGCCCGATCTCCGACGGCTTCTGTGATCTTCATAAATGAAGGGAAAAGAGGAAAAATCTAGGATCTACCATGGTTAATCATGATGAAATCTTATTGATGAGGTAGAATGCGGGCCAAATTAAAAGTTGAACGTTCAACTCTAGCTAGAATTTGTTGTTGGATATTTATTGTTGTAAGTAGAAGAAGATGCAAGGTTTCAATGCAGATATTTATTTCTTAGCTACTTTAGAGAAGATATTTTCTGCATTTATGTCAAAGACAAACAAATGTATCTAGGCATCCCTTTGCAGAAATATCTTTTGATAGGCCCATAGGAGGAAATTATTGCACCATGGGTGATAATTCTTTCTTGTGGACCACCTTTTCCCTCTTCCATGGCTGCTACAGTGATTTGTAAAAGTTATATATGCATGTAAAAAAGATGTATTTATGTTGGTTGGTCACTAGGTCATTATTCAAACTAGAGCGCTTGATGCTTGATCTAGACCTCATGATATTTCCCAGAACCAAATGAATCTAATCGACTATGTCCTCTTCAGTACCTCTCTGTCTTCATTTCTAGTTCAACTATGAGGGGAAAGTTATCATTCTATGTCTTTTCAATCTATATTTATCTTTTATCTTTGTAATAGCTATTTAGCCTCTATGATTAATACAAGCAATTGATTCTGCGTCTGTCATTTTCTTTTACACTTTGTTTGTTTGAAAGTTTCTCATTTACTCTATGGATAAAATGGTCCCTCTATAAGTCAACATTCATTTTTGGTCTTTGTCAAAGATTAGATGAGTCTGTGTTAGTTTATTCAACCTTTGAAATCACTATTGTATTATGTAAGCTTCAACTAAACACACTAAATCTTGGTGTATCACCTTTCCCTTTCTATATTCCTTCTCTTCCTTTTCCCTGGTGATCGATAACATAGCTTTAGTTGAATTCTCTAGACCTTAAGTCCAGAAAGAGGAACCAGCCTTCTCTGGAGGTTTGATCTCATCTGCAAGGTCCCACACCTTGAGATCAGTCCCATTGTGTCATTGGAATGCTTGATTAGGCTTCAAGCAGGGTTTAATTTCACGTGACAACAGTTTCTGGCATGCCTGATGGGACTAGTATGATGAGATTTATCATCCATTGAAGGATTTGGTGTGTTCTTCAGTGTTTTTTGCCATTCAAGGCAGTCTTCACAAATACCATGGTGGCTCTGCTGAACAAATCTATCGGTGTAAGTAGCCCAAGTGCCTAAATATTCATCAAAGATCAAAGTTTAGTGATATTTTTGGTCTTTTCTAGCTTTTAGGAGCATCTCAAATCACATGGCAACTCATTTCTGGTATGTTTACAGTCTCCAAAAGCAAACTTGTTCCCCTTGTTTTCAAAGAATATTTTAATACATCTGCTTTTCAATGCTCTAGTATGTCAAGCTATTATGGAAGCCATGGCCCTTTCCCTCCATCAAGAATAGGCTTCCATATACCCATCATAACATTCACACCACTGTCATGGCTTTGCTAAGAAATAGAACATTTGTGGGCTTCAATGGTGGAAGTCCTCTTGACCTTGCACAATATGTTGACATCCCAATTCCATCTTTGAGATCCATTCCCTTTTTCACTGGTGAAAATTCCACTAAACCCACTGAGCACATCTAAGACATTGCCAATGTATGCTATGTTTACAACATTACCCAAGACAATGTCGCAGTAAGGCTCCTTGCTTCTTCCTTGAAAGGAAAATCTCTCTAGTGGTACAGGGGGTTACTTGCAAGTTCAATTCATGACTGGGATGAGTTAAGAGAAAGGCTCTATCAACATTTTGATGATAACAGTGATCATTTGTCCCTGATAGAGAAACTGACCACTATTAAAAGGGCTTCCTATGAATTCATGGTGGATTTTAATTTCATATTTCAAAAGACTTGGTATAGAATTCCACCATTGGTGAGGCCTTCCCCTAATGTTGCATTCTTGTATTATTTGAGATCCCTAAACAATGATTTCACTGTCATGATCCAATCTCTAGGAGGGGATGTGTTACTTGATGCCTATGAGGTAGCTATTAGGGCAAAAAATTGAATAATTCTAGCTGGAAAGATTCCCCCCTGGCCTCCAATGCCATTATTTCCAAAAGCCCCAATCTTTCAGCCAATTATGGCACTAATTCTTATAGCTAATGTGTCATACCAAGTTCCTAATCAACCCTATCAAGTAAACGAGCAGCTTTGTCAGGGGAACAATCAAAGACAAAATCAACTGAGCTATGTTATGCCCCTAAACCCCATAAACTCAGCTGCTACAAGTACTTCAGGCATTCCTATTCCAATTTAGAACAACGCAACTTAAGGTTATGAGTGGCGCCATCCATGCAATCCATCAGCAGTCCCAAAACAACAGATTGGATATAGTCAGCGGACTATGCTGGGACAAAGGCAAATGCAGGATGAATGATTGTTTTGAATTGGCAAGTACATGATGCTGCCCTATTTCATGAACTGCCTGGTTACATTAAAATGAAGAAGATAGGCAGATGATAGTGGATATGCAACAGCATAGGGGCAGTGAGAATGATAGAAGATTGATGCGGGTTGAGGCCCAGCATGATAGTGAGAGTCCAGCTCATGAAGAAGAACATATGGGCAACCCTATGCTAAAGAATGCAGAGGACTTGGAAGAGGCTCATTTTTGGGATGAGCTTGATGTTTTCTACTCAAACCTAAGTAGTAAATTAGTGCCTCTAGATGAGGTAAATCCTGAGTCATTTGAGAAAATTAAGGAGGAAGTCAATCCTCTAGTTGATATACAAGGATTGGAGCATTCAGACTAGTATCAGGAGAAATAAATAGAGTAGAGGCATGAGATCCACTCTGTTGATTTGTATGTCATTTCATGGGGATACCCTATTAGAATTCTAGCCCAACTGGAGACATACCATGAAGAGTCACTACATGTCATGCTTATTTTCGAGCATGACGCTGAGCATTCAAATAAGTGGGATCAGCCTATTTATCCACTTCCATGCAGCTACATTTTCAATCAGTTTGGGTAGGTAAGTGAGTTTGTTCCTTTTCTTGGGGAAGTGCTTCATCATTTTGCTATATGTCAACTCCTTCCCCATATACTATTAACTACCCATAAGCATGTAAAGCATTGTAAATTGTTGAGAAAGGGTAGTTATTTTGAAGAACCAGTTAATGGCTTTGTTTAAGGTAAGTTCTAGCTGGTTATTTTAGGTTTAGGTAGTTTCATTTCTATTTTAGGCTTCCCTTCCTCTAAGTGCTATTGCACAGGCAACCTTCTCATTAGGAGATTTTTTATCTTGTTGTGTGTTTTGTGTTCTCTGGAGGCAGTGTTCAGTTTTGTGTTGGTCTAGCCAACCCCTATTCTTGTTGGTGTGTCCTTTGACTCTATGCCCAATGAATGCTTAAGGCCATTGGTTCCCTTTTGTTTAGCAGGCAAACACCCCTAAGAAGTCACCAAAATGTTGTCCTATTTTGCTCTCTAGCCAAATAGCCCAAATCCATGAAATCTCTAAGTGTTTTCCCCTTTATAAATGCAAGGGAAAACATCCTAAATTGACCAAGTCCAAAAATCTTGAGTTTTTTCTTGTGTTTTTAACATTTTTGGAGTTTCAAAGTTCAGAGTTCTCTTTGTCATACCATCCTAATCGGCTCTGAACTTTGTTTTGTTCCTTGCAAAAATCCTCTAAGTGTTCAAAGTTTGTCAGATGTCGAGGGTCAGACCTCCTTTCTTTCTTCCTTCCTTTTCTTTTGGAAGGAGAAAGGTAGAAGGCTCAAAGTCTGAGCTCTGACTCTTTTTGTTTGAAAAAAATTCTAAGTGTATGGCATTCCACCATTTTGTTGAGCCTTTTGGAGGGACTCACAGCAGGCTTGCGGAACCACGGAAAGAAGACCCATGGTAAAGTTTGACATTTGATCATCCAAAGCGACCCGATGGGTGCCACGTGGTCTACTTTATGGCATTCTTCCATTCCATGAAGCATTTCAGCAAAGCTTTGTCTATGGCCATGGAACCGCGGGAAACATCCAAGTGGTCGTGACATCATCTGAATTAACTTTTGCCAAGGAAGGCTCAGAGTCTGAGTTCTACTTCTTTTCTTTCAAAATAATTCTAAGTGTTCTAGACTTCTATGCTCATACCTTTCTTCTTCCCTCTTCCTTTCTTTAAAATATGGAAGATGGAAGGCCCAAGGCCCGAACTCTGCCAAAACTTTCAAAAAATGGCTAAATCTTTAGACTTGCAGGGCTTGGACTTTCTTTCTTCTTCCTACTCTAGGAAGGCGTAAGGCAGAAGGACCGAGGCCCAAAGTCCACTATTATTGTGATCTTCCTTTTTATAGCAGAGCTCGGGGGCGGGGTTTTCTCCTTTCTTCCTCTCTCTTGGAAGGTGAAATGTTGAAGGCCTGAGGCCTAATCTCCTACGGCTTCCGCGATCTTCAGCAACAAATGGAAAAAAGGTGGAATCGAAGACCGCCATGGTTAATCATGATGAAATCTTGCTGATAAGACAGAATGCAGGCCAATTTGAAAGTCAAACATTGAGCTCTAGCTAGAATTTGTTGTTGGACATTTATTGTTGTAAGTAGAAGAAGATGCAAGGTTTCAACATAGATATTTGTTTCTCAGCTACTTTAGAGAAGATATTTTCTACAATTATGTCAAAGACAAACAAATGTATCCAGGCATTCCTTTGCATAAATATCTTCTGACAGGCCCATAGGATGAATTTATTGCAGCATGGGCAACAATTATTTCTTGTTGACCACTCTTTCCCTCTTCCATGGCTACTACAGTGATTTGTAAAAGCTATATATGCATGTAAAAATATGTATTTCTGTTAGTTGGTCATTGGGTCATTATTCAGATTTAAGCACTTAATGCTTGATCTAGACCTCATGATATTTCCCAAAACCAAATGAATCTAATTGATTGTGTCCTCTTCAGGACCTCTCTATCTTCATTTCTAGTTCAACTATGAGGGGAAAGTTATCATTATGTGTCTTTCTGATCTGTATTTAGCTTTTCTATCTTTGTAATGGCTATTTAGCATCTGTGATTAATACAAGCAACTAATTCTGTCTCTCATTTCTTTTACACTGTGTCTGTTTGAATGTTGCTCATTTATTTTATGGATAAAACGGTCCCTATATAAGTTCAACATTCAACTTTGGTCTCTGTTAAAGATTGGATGTGTCTATGTTAGTTTATTCAACCTTTGAAATCACTACTGTGTTATGTCAGCTCCAACTAAACACACTAAATCTTGGTGTATCACCTTTCCCTTTCTGTATTCCTTCTCTCCCTTATCATGGTGATCCATAGCATAGGTTTAGTTGAATTCTCTAGACCTTAATTCTAGAAAGAGGAACCAACCTTCTCTGGAGGTCTGATCTCATCTGCAAGGTCCCACACCTTGAGGTCAGTTCCATTGTGTCATTGGAATGCTTGAGTAGGCTTCAAGCAGGGTGCAATTTCAAGTGACAACATTATGTTAAAACGTTATGAACCAGATATGAGTTTCTACAGGTCTACCAGAGGTAAGTGAAGAGTACAGATATATTGCCTATTATTGTATGCATAGAATGATACATCCATTAGTTCTAAATAGCTTGTAGGCCTACACAAGTGTTTTAGTCTTTGACAAAGAGTGTATGATCCTAAAAAATGTCATAAAGACTCCTGTGAAATCTCATGGTGGATGTGTGAATATAAGTCTTGATAAACTTTTCAAGAGTTAGTGAAGGCATTGGAATAGATACCACTATTTCACTATATGCTAAGGGTGTAGGGTTGGTGAGAATAAGTTATAGTAGATTGTTGAAGAACTAGATGATATAGGTAGAGGAACATGGAAAGGTTTCAAAGACAGTGTATAGGTTACTAAGACTCTTCAAACTTACACAAACCCTAGAGGTATCTTGTGTAGATTATAGATGATATAGAGATACCTAAAAATAGAGATACCTATAGACTGATGTAATAAAAAGGTGAAGACTTATAAAGTGAATAGTGGACAACATGTGGAGCAGTGAATTGTGATAAAACCCTAGAGACTGTGCCAAGAAAGGTAAGAAATATTTGAATATACAGTGATGATATGGTACAATGGACCATAAAGGAGCCCTATACAAGCATGAAAGAAGTTCATATATCATATATGAGGGACCTACAAGCAGTGTCATGAATAGGTATAGTTATGAAGAAAGGTTATCATGGAACAAAGCAGAGAGATCTTCAAAGAGTGAAGACATTGATAATCTCTAGATACTGATAAGATATTGCAAGAAAATTGATCAAGTGAAGATGCTTTAGGAGAGAAGCCTCAAAGACACCATCATTATCAGTAGAGAAAGAAGCCCTCAAATGGTCCAGATTTTAGTTAAGTTGAAATACACATTGTATATTTCAACCAAGGCAATGATAGGGAAAGGGAAGCTTCTCCTTCTTGTCAAAAGGATGATGGGTCAGACTAAGAGCATTTGGAGACCTGAATGACATGTCAAGGACCCTGTAAGTAAGAACATGCACAATAAATGACTTATGATGAGAAGTTATAAGAGGCATTTGAAGTCCTAAAAGGACTAGGTTTTCCTTCCACACCCTCCAAGAACTCATGATGCCATTCATACTCTAGAAGCACATGTGCTATAGTTTTGCAAGGTGATTTAAAGAGGTTATGAATAGTTTGACAACTATCCAAGCATTTAGGGAGCAGTTCCAACATCGCACAAGGATCTAGGAGCCCAATGAACAACATGCAGAATGAAGGAGATGGAAAAAGTCAAGCAAGTCCTTCCTCAACACCTACCAAGAGCTTTTCAAGGAGCCAAATCAGACAAAGACTCTCCTAGGCATCCAAGGAGGTTTGACTCAACAAAAAATGACATTTAATTTTTAAAGATAGTGTCTCATATTCTATCCCATGTGGGGATTGAGAAGGTGGATGCCTAGGATAGAGTAGTGGAGTTATTTTTCAAGTTTAAGACTTAGCATTGTAACTCAGTTGTTTGAGTAATAAATAGCATTGTAATCCATTTTTGAAGAAATGTCAGTATTTTTAGACTTATATTAGCTTAATATTGTACCTTTTGATCAATAATAAAGATAATCTTTACATTCTCAAGAACTGTGTAATGTGCAAGATTCATAAAATGGTTGATGTGATCCTATGGTAATGTTTTATCCTTTATTTCTAGTATAATTTTTATTGCCTTTATGGAGAGTTATATGTGAATGTGTAGGTCATAATTTGTGAATTGAGTATATGCATGTTTTAGTTGTGAAAACTATTGAATTTTTCCTTCTAAATGTTGTTATCCACTCAAAATCCTTCCTATGAAACACTTATGCCTAAAAACATATCAAAATCATACATTGTGTATACTATAGGTAAACATATTGATCAGATTGTGTATGTTAAAACAACAATACAAATCCTTAACATTTGGTGTATCACTACATCTGTAGGTTGTAGGTTTAGTTTTTTGCATCATTTCTATCCCTTTTCCCAACAAACAATAGTAGTTTAAAGTTAGTTTTAGGTGATTCATTTCAGTCGTAGGTCACCCACAACCTTGAAGTGATCCCATTGTATCAACTAGGTGAAGAAGATTGAAGATCTTCAAGGGTGCAACTCAGAGTGAACAATTTTTGGCATGCCTAGTGGGATTGTGTGAACTATTATAGTCCATTCTCTACTTCATTTTATTACTGATTTTGGTATGTGCATTAGTAATATCTACTTTTTGAATCATTCTTACATACTTGGCGACTCTACTATTCTAGTTTTTAAAGGAGATTCAGTGTAGATAGTTTATGAGAAGGATACAAACAAGGGGTAGCTCATAAATCTTTGAGTACTTACAACTATCACCACTTTGGAGGAGATGAAGAATAGCAAAAAAGAGTCCAAATCCATCAGTAAGGACACATTTGACACCTCTAAGTTATAGACCTTCCCCTTTTATTCCTAGAAACCAAGCACCTTTGAATCCTATGGCTCAACTAAGGAATCATTTTTTGTACCATTTAATGGGGGCATCTCATTAAACCTTGTTCAACATGATGATATCCCCATGGTAACCCTCAAGAGCATTCCTTTTTCACTAGATAAAATCAAACCATTCCCATTGAACACATAAAAGATGTAGCTACGTTGTGTGCAGTCCACCACATAACTGAAGAAAATGTTGCAATCTAATTATTATCTACCTCATTGAAGGGGAAAGTATTGCAGTGGTTTAGAGGGTTGGCACTAAATTATATCAACACATGGGATTAGCTTGGTGAGACTTTATGTAGGCAGTTTGAAGACAAATCAGACCATTTATCTTTGGTGGAGCACCTAACTACAATCAAAAGGGCTCCACACGAGCATATGACAGACTTCAACTTCTATTTTCAGAAGACATGGGACAAAATTCCACAAATAGTAAGACCCTCTGCTAAATATGCATTCTTATATTTTTAGGAACTTTAAATAGTGACATTTCAGTTATGATCCAATCCATGGGTGGAAGGACACTCCTAGATGCATATGAAATTACTATAAGGTTTAAAAACAACCTTATATAGGCTGGTAAAATTACACCAAGGCCTCCTATGCTCATTTTTTCTAAAATCTAGCCCCCCATGCCTCTTCAAATACCTCCAATAGTTGATTTACCAACATTAAACAATCAAATACCAGTACTAGATAGAGATGTCCCAACCCCATCAAACGATCTTCAAGAGGTAAAAAGCCTCCTCCAAACATTTGCTAATGAGATAGTTAACCTCAAGAGGCAACAAGCACAAAAGTATAGGCCTTACCAAGTACCATATCATCCTAATCAATCAAAGAGGCCTCCATACCAATATAATCCTCAAGGCCAAAGACAAGCAATCAATGCTAGACCTTACCAACCTTATAATCCAAATGTTGCTAGCACCTCTAGGGAGTTAGTTCCTGTTCAGAGCAACCTGGCACAAGAATATGATTGGTGCTTCCTTTGCAATCAACCACAGAACTAGGCTGCATGCTCTAATGTGGTATTGTATGCTCAAAATCATGACTCGATGGCCTCGAGGACTGTTGAGTCAGATTTGACGTGCACACAGACTCTCTCTCCTTGCCACAGGGTGAACCACCACATCACTCTCACTCTAGTGGAATTAGCTAGTCGAGAGGAGGCAAGACACAGGGGTGCTCTAGCTCGTTGGAGAGATGGACTTTGTGGACAGGGGGAAGCCAGTCCTGGGGCCTATGTTGTTGTGCGCTTGTGTGGTTGTGGTGTCCTATGACCATAGTTGTAAAGATAACTATATGATTCGAAGGGTCACTAGTCACTGTTCTCTTATTTGGATTCCTGATATTCCACCATTGTGTGGGTTGGCTATTGTTCTTGTTAATGCTTAATTATCATTTGTGTTGTTGGATGATTGCTTGTTGTATCAAGAGTTGTCTAAATATCTCTTGTTGTTGTTGAATGACTAGTTGGTCTTATTGCGGTCTTGGGTGGATCTCCTCTATCTCGTCGAGGATTGCCCTCACCCACTCACCTCTAAGTCTAGGGCACATTTGTGAGCTAAGACAAGAGATGGGCGGTTTGATCTAACCTTAACTTGACCTAGGGTTTTAACTTAGGGTTTGTGTGATCTAAGGTTTGACTTTATTTGACCTTGTGATGAAATCAAGGGTTTTGACTGGTGTTTGATTGTAGTTGACCTTATGTTGGGACAAAGGGTTTGCAAACCTTCTATGTTGCTAATGTTTTTGTTCTCTTTTTGGATTTTGTATGAATGCAAGCCTATATGAATGCAAAACTTCTTTTTGTGATTTTTTATGTTTTTGGAAATGAAAGTGCTTTTTCTTAATCTAGGAGTTAGAAAATGTATGCAAGCTATGATGAAGTTACCTAATGCAATGTAAACTATGTTTTTGTTTGTTTTCTGAATATGTGGATAAATCTAATCTAAGAAAGGAAATTTCTTTTAATCTATGAACTTTGGAAAGGGAAACTAATTTAACAATGCAAATCTGCTTAACCTATCAAGGAAAAAGAAAACATGTATTTACTTATCCCAAGAGAAAAGTTTTGATTAGCTAATTGCTATGAAATGAAAAATAAGCATGAAGGAACCTGGAGACACGTGAGCCTCCACTACCCTTAGAAATCCTTGTAATGGCAACCTTGAATCCTCTTGTAGCAGCGGGGTGATCCTCTTGGCAACAAGGAGAAAATAGAAGCAAAAGAAGCTTCAAATCTTTGAAAAGAGCTCAATATGAGCTTGATGAGCACTATGGCTTGTGATATGAGCAGTGTATGGATGCATAAAGAGCTTGTATGAATGATATATGAGACAATGAATAAAAGAAAAAGGCTCCTATGTCATGTCTGAGCATGAGAATGCTTGATTTGGAGAGCAATAACTTGCAAGAGTTGTGTGCACAAATGAAATTGCCTCCCTTTGTGCTTGAGGGAAGGGGGTATTTATAGGTTTGAAGAAGGGATGAGAGGTAAGGAAGAAGGGGAGTTAACTCAATTTTATTGGAGAGTAGACTCAGGAGTGATCTGGGCTAAAATTAGAGTGATCTACCCAGTAAAAGCTTATCACTCAAGAAGAAGTGAAGAAGGAGGAGTGCATGGAAATGCATTGGAATGCATGAGTTGTTAACTAAAGATGAAATAGAGCTAATTATGCATGTGTGGGTGCATGAAATAGTTAACTCTATATTTGGCACGAAAATCCATGCAAATAGGAAGAAAAATAGGCAAAAATAGAGCTTTTTCGAGTTAGAAACTCAAGTTTTTCCATGGCTGAAAACATGACAGGGTTGCCCCTTTCACCAGTTAGGGTCGCTCAGGGGCGACCCATGGGCGAACCTCAAAGGAGGGCACCTAAGTGAAAGTGCATGATGGGAGATGGTAGAGGAGATGAAAAGGAAGGGATCTGCCTCTGGAAATAGGTCAGTCATGTATGAAAATCCAAATCTCCACTTGCGAAAGTAGGATCTCCTGGGGGAGATCTAGAAATAATAGGGGGAGATTTGGATTGGTTGAGTGAAACTGAAAATTGAAAGCAGGAGATAGCTAGGGAGGACCTCTAGAAGGCCTCTAGGGTGGGAATGGATGAAAAACACTAGGGAAAGGTGAAAAATCACCTACAACACACATACAAGGCTCAAGAATAGGGTCACAAGCACATGAAATTGACAAGTGTCGAAAGGTGTTGAAAGCGGAGAGAGAGAGAAGACAATAAAGGGGAAACAACACAAAGAGGAAGAAAAGACACATCACTAAGAGAATTGATGCTGAGAGGATGTTATTTCACGCTTACATGTATGTGACAAGGATTATGACTCATCATAGGGGTCCTCGTGGAGGCTGTGCGTGATTTTGGTGCTTACATATTTGCCCCCTCGAGGACGGTAGTCTACATGAAAGGTCTAGGTACCATTCCCAAACTAGGCCTTACCTATTGTTGATTTTCCCACAATTGTACTTGCAATAACTAGTATTAATCCAACATCTAAATGTATCAAAATGAGTAATGAAAACTGAAATGATGAACATACCATAGATCGTTTGAGCTCAACTAGTTGTTTGCATTTGTCGATGAGACCCGTAGGAATGAATGCATGAGATATGCATAAAAGGAATAGATGACATGCTAATCTAGAGAGGAGAATAATTTCTCCTTTTATTGCAAATTTTGAAGAACATATTTGATTTTTAAGGATTTTTGGTGTTTTACAATTTTTTTTAGGTTTTTTCAAATTTTCAAATTTTTATGGTTTTTCTAGAGATTTTGCAAAGGTTTGATTTGATACTCCTCGAGGTCTTTGGAAGACCTACATTGAAGAGATTTCTACCCTTTCCCCCTTGCATGGGGAGATTTACACACTTGAGTGCACAATTTTTCTCCTTTGACTCCATTTGGAGGAGTGACTTATGCTCAGACATTGGTTTGTAAATGAGACCTCATTGGTTGAGATCTATACATAGCTTTAGTTGACATCTTGTACTTCACTTTCCCTCTTGTGCATATGATTGGCTAGAGCTTTTATTTTGCTTATGAGAATGCATATCGAAGATGATCACATATGGATGATGCAATTTGTTTTTGTCTTTTTTGGAATATATATATATGAATGCATGTGATGATATGCAGATGCAAGAACACAAGCGATGCTAAAATGAAACTTTTACTTCTATGGAATGCCATGAGTTATGACATTGACTTTATTGCTTTAGAACTCTTTTTCTGATTTTGCTATGAATGCATTGTGGAACAAACAATATGATTACTCTTTAATATGATTTCAATCCAGGAGATTGCAGGTTAATTTGATATAAGAGACCTAATCAAGTCTATGAGATAGGGATTTAGAACTCAAGTGGGGAGTGGGAGTGAAATGGAATGCTTTTGAATTTAGGATTTGCTAAAGGCTAAACATTGATCCTTATCTAGATAAGACAACCTTACAATCTTTCAACTTGGACAAGTAACAAATTTTATTGATGTTCGCTAGACTTAGATCATAGATGGCAAGCAAGATAGACCCGAGGTAAAGGATAAATGGGAAAGAACCATTGTTCCTAGATAGAAAATGATCCTAAAGAATACTAGACTCTTGTCATTGCTTAGCTAGTGTGTGTGTGATTTGTACCTTTCTCTTTTATTTTCTCTGATAGAATGTCACCCTTGAAGCTTCAAGCTTAGATTGATCTCCACTCAAGGGTACGAACATTCAACAATCTTCTCTCTTTCACTATTTTTTGTAACTCTTTTTCTTATTTTGCATTTACTCTTTTTTTTTTGTATTTTCTAGAATGCCTCACTTGATTTTCTCTTTTTTTTTGGATTTTTGACTTTTATGAAAATGAATGCTTTTGGAACTTTTGATATGCAATGGTTTGATCTCTTAATTCTCACCTTTCTCAACACTCTTATTTTGATCACTCATTTTTTTATTCCCTCGTATTTTAGATTTCTTCCTTTAGAGTTTTGATGCTCCTGACATTTTTGGTTAGGAAAGATAAGGGGTTGAGCGCCACCAAAATTTTCTGTAATCCAGTTGGACTTCTCTTCTACTAGGGAAGAATTGGGAAGGTCTACCTACAAGCTTCCTTTGAACACTGTAGGTTTGAATACTAACTTTGCTTAGACCTAACATCTTGGCTCATTAAGACTGGGATCAGTGTAAAGCTAAGAGCTAGGCTTTGATTAGAATTACTGGGAATGAAGGGGAAGAATGGCAATTGTGAAAAATGAGGGATCTCAGGACCTAAAAGGATCACACATACCTAGGCAACCTTAGACTCCTTAGTGAAATGAAAATAATACAAGAGTGAGTCATTCACTATAATGCAAAATGAATAGAATGATACTGAAATGCAAGAAACAAAACTCTCTTTTTTTGACATTTTTTATTTTTATTATTTTTTGTGTTTTTGGAATATTTGTTTTTTTTATGTTTTTATGTTTTCCAATGTTTTGAGATTCTAAAATCTTCTCCTTCCATAATGCAAAAGAGGTAGTGTCATTTATGACGTCTTCCTTAACTATGTCTGAACCTATCCAATTTGGACTGAACTTCGCTTGAAAGCCATTGCAAGGACACTCAAAGCCTTGGTGTAAAAATGTCTTTGAATTTAGTGAGGAGATTTGTGTACTCACATGTTTCATTGTTTGATGATTTTCCCCTTAGCCTTATCATTTTTTGTTCTTGTATAGTTTTGTTTCTTGTTTTAAACTTTTGAGGGGCAAATGAGGTCGGTGCTGACTCTCCTAGTTTCTGTGTGGATTTTGGTTCTTCTTCTTTAGTCATGATTTCAATCATAGGAATGTTTATGTCTAGATCAATTGGAAGGGCCAATAAGTTGAATGTAGCATAATACTTTTTTGAGTGGCGATCGAAGGGGAATTCTCTTGTTGCCCCCTTTCCTATAGATTTTGAGGTCTTGGCTACGTTTGCAATTTGTTTTGATGTCTCTTCTTTTTCAAAGTGTTGATTTTAGGGTCATTGGTAGTTTCCATGGTCATTCCCTTCTTTTTGACTCGTTCAACTCTATAAAGGCTAAAAGGATCAGGGTCTCCTTTGATGATGTGAGTTTGTCCCATGTGTGAGAAGTGTATTTATTGAAATAGCGTGGAGGGAATAACCCTCATCCTATGGATCCAAGGTCTTCCTAGGATCATGTTGTAAGTGGTTTCTTCATTGATGACATAAAATTTAGTTGGGAGGGTTTTGGGACCTAATACAATTTGAAGATTGACCTTACCCATGGTTCAAATGTTTGGGTTATCATGAATTCTAAGGATGGAAGTTTATTTTGTGATTTGAGTTTCATCATAACCCATTCTTTGAAGAAGAGAGGAGACCATGTTGATTGCAAACCCATCATCAATCATTACACGTTTAATGGAAAAGTCTTGAACTTGGACTATCAAATGGAGGGGGAGGTCACCCTATTTAGCTATGTCATTGTCTGAGGGTAACTTTTCAAAATCAAATGTTGAAGAACACTTTTCACTTGGAGTGTTTTGAACTAGATGGCCTAGATCTAAGGCTTTGAGGAGAGCATTCTTGTGCGTAGGAGAACTCTTGATAAGCTCTAGCATGTGAGAAAATTTTGAATTATTTGAGGTGTCATCTAGTCATTCTAGTTCTTGGGTGACACAAATTTCTTGATCTTTATCTAATTCCACAAGGCATAAGGTGTTTTGATCAAAGGTGTTGGGACTAAGTTCTTCATCTTGTGAAAATGTGTCCATGAATGATTTTTGTTGACATTTTGGGAGGTTTGATATGAAGTGATGGTACCACCAACATGACTTGATCTCATGCCCCCTTCTCTTATGAAATGAGCATTAATTATCATGATTGTGATCTTGAGGTTTATGATGATTGTTGTACATCTACTTGTTGACTCTCAAGGGATAGTTGTTGGCATTTTCATTTCCCAAATTTGTATGACTATTGTAGTCACAATTGTTTTTGTTTCTAGATGGTGAAGTGTTTGTTGGCCCTTCTATGTCTTGATCATTTGTTGAAGATTTGTTATTTGTATCATGGTTTATCAACCTTAGATTGGAATCATACTCCCTTCTTCTACTATCAATAGCGGCTTGGTCAATTCTAAGGGTACTTTCGAGTGCTTCTTCATATGATTTGTAAGGGATTTTTTGGACTTCTTCTCGTATGTCATTTTTGAGAGTGTAAGAAGAGATCACAAAGTTCTTTATGATCCATGTTTGGTGCGCTAGTTGAAGAATAGAGAAATTTCCTCCATCGTGTGATAAAATGTGCAACCAACTTGTTGGATTCTTGTTTGATTGTTAAAAATTATCATATTCTTGTATTGACCAGTTTGTTTATGTCAAAGGCATCCATAAATTGATCAATGAATTGCCTAAAAGAGTGGATTGATGCTTCTGGAAGTCGATAGTACTAATCCAGAGAAATACCCTCCAGAATCTATGGAAAAATATTTTCTACCACCCCATCCCAAAGGATTTCTCACACTGTCGTGATGTAAGCCTTGATATAAGAGTTGGGATCACCCTCTCCTTTAAATTTTGGAAGCTTGGGGAGAGGACGTGGTAATATTATGGTGCAGTCACGATTAGGAGGGTCCACAAGGTGAACAATCTAAACCATGGAACAAGAGTAAACACAACATAAACAAATCAATTATAGAATTGAAATGCAAATTTAGTCATTCAGTATATCATAGATTCAAAGTACCAATAGGCCATTGACATGAGGGCTTACAATTAGGGCTCACAAGCTTGATTCCTCAGTTACCATATATGCACAAGATATGGCTTTAAAGCACCTTATAGAAGAAATTCAAATTATCCAACTTGTAAATTATGCTAACTATTACTAACTACTTCCTATGCCTCTATTACATGATTATATATCATCTCTAGAAGATAAGATTCCTCCGCATTGGCCAAGGATGATTACAAACTCCAAGAAAGAGATGTAACATGTGTACACGGATAGGTTGGACCTAATCATATAGAACTCCTCCAAAAATGAATGGAGTAGCATGCGGATCTTAGGGAAGGTCGGCCACAATGCAAACAACATTGAATGATGTGTCATTTAGCTCCACAAGTTGTAAAAGTGCTCCGCAAGTCTTCTCCTTTAGTTGATTGTCTAAGACTGTCTGGATGCTCTGCTCTAAGAAAAAATAATTGATCTTCTTATAGCGATATCTTTCTGATACCTGATCCAAATTATCTAAATTTTAGATATGATGTGCATGAATATGTATAGATTCTAAGTCCATCTCTACAAGGTCTAAAATGAAACTGCGACAAAATGCGGACCAAAATACAAAAACTACTACTGACTGAACTGATTGTACTGAACTCGAAAATGAAAAGAAAACAAACTGAAATACAAATATTTTTGGTTGACGTAGGATTTCTCTTGAACTAGGGATGCTCCTACATAAGACATTTGGGGTTGTTGAAAAAGTGAATCCCTCACTTTTCTAGGGCTAGAGGAAAACCAAGACGGTCTACCTCAACCTAAGGAATCCAATATGAGTCTTCTTTCGATCTGCTTTTCCACTTCACAAGATATTCTTTGTATTGCTTGGGCCTCTGGTGCTGTGTTCAATTTTGTTGTCCAAGATGTCTTCAATTTGCTCCAGTGCTTGTGGTAACTACTTCTTCAGGTCTTCTTCAATGTTGTCACTGAACTCTGCTTCATGATACTGATATAGATCTGCAATGCTAAAAATAGGTGATATACCCATTGTCTTTGGTAGCTCCACTTCATATGCATTTCTCGAATCAAACTCTATGAGTATCCTACAAGGTACAAACTTTTTCATCTTCAACTTGTTATATGTCCCCACTGGAAATCTTTCTTTTCTCAAATATACCATCACTTCATCTCCCATTGAAAATTCTTTGTGTCTTCTCTTCTCATATGCTTGCTCCTTACAGTTACTGTTCATCTCCTCCAAATGCTTCTTACCCTGATTATGCACTATCTCCACGTGTCCTCCAAATTCTTCACTTTTTGCACTTCTTTTGTCCTCCATACTGATGTCTCTCAACTCTGCTACTCCTCTAGGGTTAGTTCCTGTCACAATCTCAAATGGTGTTCTCCTTGTGCTCCTATTCACTGAATTGTTGTATGCAAACTTTGGTTGTGATAGAATCAAATCCCAATTCCTTGTATTCTCTCCAACCAAACATCTCAAAAAAATTTCCAAACTCCTATTTACTACCTCTATCTGTCCATTGGTATATGGATGAAATGTTGAACTAAACTTCAAGTCTGTCTTTATCTTCTTCCAAAGTGTCTTCCAAAAGTATCCAAGAAATCTTGTATCTCTATCTAAAATTATGCTTTTAGGTAATCCATGCAATCTCACAATCTCCTTGAAAAATAGATCAGCCACATGAACTGCATCAGTTGTCTTCTTACAAGGTATAAAATGTGCCATCTTTGAAAATCTATCCACCACTACAAATATTGAATCATGTCCTCTCCATTTCTTTGGAAATCCCATTGTAAACTCCATGCTTATGTCTTCCCAAGGTCTCTCCGGTACTATCAAAGATTTATACAATCCAGTATTCTAACTACTCCATTTAGCAACTTGACATATTCTACAACTTTGCACAAATTTCCTAACATCCTTATGTATCTGAGGCCAAAAGTAATTTTCACTTACCAAATATACTATCTTATCAGTACCAAAACGTCTTGCTAATCCACCACTATGCTTCTATTTGATCAAATTGTCTCTCATTGAACTCCCAGGCATGCACAATTGCTTTCCCTTGAACAACATATCCTCCTGAATGAAATAGTCCAACCACTTACTCCTATCTATCACAACAGGCTCCTTACATGCTTTCCAAGGTTCTATAAAATCAAGATCTTCCTCATAAAAGTTCTTCAATTCTTCAAATCCTAACACTTCAACTCTCATCTCTGTCAGAAGTTCCATCTTCTACTCAAGGCATCTACAACTTTGTTTGATTTTCCACTCCTATGCTTCAATACAAAAGTGTAATTCTGCATGAACTCTACCCATCTCATATGTCTCTAATTCAACTTTCCTTGACTGTTCAAATACTACAAAGCTTGATGATCTGTATACAACACAAACTCCTTAGGCAACAAATAATGTCTCCACTTCTTCAAGGCTTGAATTAAGGCATAGAACTCATGATCATAAACTAAATATCTTCTCCTTGCATCATTCAACTTCTCACTAAAATATGCTATAGGTCTACTTTCTTGACTTAACACTACTCGTATTGTATTTCCACTTGCGTCACAATCCACTTGAAATACCTTATTGAAATCCAGTAATGCCAACACAAGTTGCTTTGTCACTTTCTATTTCAGCAATTCAAAACTTTTATCTACTCCCGATGTCCACTTAAAGTCCTTTCTGTCACCTCTCATTGCCTCTGTCATAGGGTTACATATTGAACTAAAATTTCTGATGAACTTCTGGTAGAAACTAGATAATCCATGGAATGATCTGACTTCTCCAATACTCTCAGGTGTAGGCCACTCAACAATTGGTCTTTCTCAGGGTCCATCTTCAATCCTTCTATAGAAATCACAAATCCCAAATAGACCAATTCTTCCTTCATGAAACTACACTTCTTGATGTTTATGAGAAATTTCTCTTCTCTCAGTCTCTGCAATACTTGTCTCAGGTGGCACAAATGTTCTTTTGTCTTACCAAAAATTAGAATATCATCCAAATATACAATAACAAACTTACCCAAGAATTTATTCAAAACTTCATTCATCAATCTCATGAAAGTACTCAGTGCATTAGTCAATCCAAAAGGCATCACTAACCACTCATACAAACCTTCATTTGTCTTGAAAGCAGTCTTCCATTCATCACCTTCTCTGATTTTGATTTGATGGTATCCACTCTTCAAGTCTATCTTTGTAAAATATTTTTCTCCATTCAAACAATCCATAATGTCATCCATCCTAGGCAATGGGAATCTATACTTAACTATGAGCTTATTCATTTCTCTATTTTCCATCCTTCTTCGATGCTAGCAGTTTAGGTACTACACAAGGACTCAAACTTTCTCTGATCAAACCTTCCCTCAACAACTCTTGTATTTGTCTATTCAATTCTTCATTCTTTGTTGGTGTCATTCTATGTGCTTCTTTGTTAGGCAAACTAGCTCCAGGTCTAAGATCCATGTGATGACTAATACTCCTGATTGGTGGCAATCCTCCAAGTATATTTTCTGATATGATGTCTTCATACTCTGTCAGCAATTCAGTTATCTCCTCCAGTTGTGATTCTTTAGTCTTAGTCTTTAGGGAATCAAGGCATAACACATAATCTCATGTCTCAAACCATCCAAAAATTTCCTTCCATCTACCAAACAGATTCTAGCATTCGCACATACTTCACTCTTAGGGTCATCTTCCAAAGGAATCAAAGTAAATTTCTTTCCACTTGATGTTATAGTGTATGTATTCTTTCTTCCATCATGTATAGCTTTTCTATCATACTACCATGGTCTACCCAACAAGATATGACATATATCCATAGGCATAATATCACACAAGACTTCATCATGATAAGATCCAATATGAAATTTCACCAAACATTGTTCACCCACCAATACCTTATGATCATCCCAAATCCATGCTATCTAATATGGCTTAGGGTGTTTCAATCTTTCCAACTTCAGCTTAGTCACCATCTCCTCCAAAACTAAATTATCTGAACTACCACTATCAATTACAACTTTACAACATTTACCTCTTGATTTGCATCTAGTTCGGAACAAACTTTTCCTCTGCGGTGGTTCCTCATTTGTCTCTACTTGAAATAGTGCTCTCCTCATGACTAATGATTCTTATTTTTTAGGTTTACCGACTGAACTTATAGGTGATCCAACAAGCTCTTCTTCCACATAGGTTGCTCTTCCACTGTTCTCTGTCTTCTTGCTTGTACTTCCTTGATTACATTCAAATGCTCTATCATTCATCTCCACACTTAAAACAAGTTCCTTTGAATGTTCTCCTATCAGGTCCTCTTCCATCTCGCTTGTATCCTTTACTCTGGTATGAACTAGGGTTTCCTCTATGGTAGAAAGTTTTGTCATCTCTCCAGTATGCACTATTTTCTCTATCTTCCTTCTTAAATGTGCTTTTTTGTCTGTTCTGCTCCGCATATGATCTTTCTCCTCCAGAAAATGTTCTACCTCTCTAAAATTTACCTCCTCTTCCTCTTTGTCTTTGCTCATGCTTCTTGTTCAACTTCTCTTCAACATTTAGGGCAAACTGATATGCTTCTTCCAATGTTGTCATCCTCACTAAACTCAGTTCTTCTTGAATGCTCAATCTCAGTCCATTGATGTATCTAGCCACTTTCTCTTTGTTTTCTTCACTATGTCCTATCCTTATGATCATCTTATGAAATTTTTTAGTGTACTCATTCACAGATTTATCCTTTTGTCTCAGGTTTTGCAATCTCCTCAACAATTCCAACTCATAGTTAGCAGGTATAAACTAGTTCTTCAATTTTGTCATCATTCTATCCCATTTTGTAATCTTCTCATTTCCTCTTTTGTTTTTATCCAACTGCACTTTTTTCCACCATATAGCAGCATGTCCTTTCAACTCAATCTTTGCAAATTTCACCTTCTCCAGATCTTCAATTTCTTCATACTCAAAGTATTCTTCTAGGTCATTTATCCAGTCAACCAATTCCTCAGGATTCAAATTGCCAGTGTAATTCAGTACATCAACTCTAGGTCTTGTCCCAATCTTTGAAATAACTCACAACATCTTGACTTGATATGATTCTTCTTCTTCTTCTAGGGTTACTTAATTTTGATCAACGGATTGAAATTCTTCATCATCATCACTTTCAACATTAGGTCGAGGTGTTACTCCTCTTCTTTGATCTTCCTCAACAACATCCAAACAAACTCGCATTGTTTTCATCATTTCCATCATCTCATTCATTCTTCCAGCCATAGTACCAATAGCAGGTATTCTCCTCAGTGGCATCTCTTCCTAGGATCAAGTGTAACTTCCTCAAATTCAGCGATTGGGCTACAAGGTGACAACTGCCTCACAATTGGTGATCAGTTGAAAACATAGGTAGCCTACCTCAAATTTGGTGATCTGTCCACAACAAGATCTTATGAAATGCCTTCACAAACTTCACTCACTTCGCTCCCAAAGGATTCAAACTTCCCTCTGATACCACTTGGTGCAGTCATGGTTAGGAGGGTCCACAAGGTGACTAGTCCAGACCGTGCAGCAAGAGTAAACACAATGGAAAAACTCAATTATAGAATGCAAATGCAGATTCAGTCATTTAGTATATCATAGATTTAAAGTACCAATAGGTCGACGACATTCGGGCTTACAATTAGGGCTCATAGGCCTGATTCCTTAGTTACTGTTTATGCACAAGATGTGGCTTTGAAGCGCCTTACAGAAGAAATTCAAATTATCCAACTTGTCAATTAAGCTAACTATTACTAACTACTTCCTAAGCCTCTATTACATGTTTATATATCATCTCCAAAATAGAAGATTCCTCTGCATTGGCCAAGGATGATTACAAATTCCAAGAAAGAGATGTAATGTGTGTACATGGATAGGTCAGACCTAATCATACAAAACTCCTCCACAAATGAATGGAGTAGCATGCAGATCTCAAGGAAGGTTAGCCACGATCCAAACAACATTGAATGATGTGTCATTTAGCTCCGCAAGTCTTCTCCTTTAGTTGACTGTCTAAGACTGTCATGATACTCTACTCTGAGAAAAATAGTCGATCTTATGATAGAAATGCCTTTCCGGTACCTGATCCAAATGATCTGAATTTGGATATGATGTGCATGAATATGTCTAGATGTTAAGTCCAGCTCCACAAGGTCTGAAATGAAACTACAGCAGAATACAAACCAAAATACAAAAACTGCTACTGACTGAACTAACTATACTGAATTGGAAAATGAAAAGAAAAAAAACTAAAATGTAAATATTTTTGGTTGATGCAAGATTGCTCTTGAACCAGGGATGCTCTTGCATCATATTACTTGACAAATGTTGTAGTCAGGAGGATCCTTTAAATACTCAAGGTATGTTCCTAGGTGGGGGTTATGCATAGAGGGTCTTATTTCTCCAAGCATTAGCCCTTCAGGTGGAGCTTGTTGTGCTTGTTAAAAGGATATGCTAGATTGTTGATATCCTACAAAAGTTGGATGACTAGATGGCATCATGTTTATGTTTTGAAAATTGGGTGGGATCATTTGCAATTGATTTTGTGTTATAGGAATCCCACCTATTTGATTGAGATTTGCCATGTTGGATGGTGAGGGCAAGGGAGGCCTAAATGTTTCATGGAAGTTTAGATGAGGGGGGATTTGGGTTTCCCTTTGGTTTGATTCAATCTTATAATTGAAAGGATTTCCCTGTGCCCTAGGTTTTTCCTTAATTTTACTTTGAAAAACTTGTCTGATATTTCTAGCTTCAAGGGTCCTGATTTGTTGGACTAAATTTTCTATAAGGTCTCTGAGTGAGGCTTCCTCCATTGTTTGAATTTTACAACCTTGAGATGGATTTCTATGCATTGGAGTTTGAGTAACCCTACTTGTTCCTTTTGATGATACTTTACATGACTTTTTAGCTTGATGTACTATGTGGATTGATTTTTGTACCTCCTCAGCTTCTTGTAAGTTCTTCTCTTGACAACACTCTTCATTGTTCATTTTGGTGGCCATTTTTCTATGGCTTGTTATGAGTTTATCATCTTGATGGATCTCAAATTGAATGCTTACTATTTGTGTTTTAATTTTGTCGACTTGAATGGCCATGTTGTCGTATGTGGGGTTTTTAAAAACTAAGAGGTTGTGGGGCTTCTTTTGGATGTCCTTTGTATTTGATTCTTTATAATCTAATCGATCTGAGATTGAATCCATTGGATCTAAAGGTGTGTTGATTTTTCTGGAGGGTGCATTCCCCTAGACTTTTCCAAATTTTATCCTTGATTTCTGACACATGAAACATCATGAGATGCACAAAAATTTGAAAGAACCCATCCCAAAAGCATTTGCTCTTCACGTAAAGTTCACCAAAATATGTACGCTCAAAATCATGACTTGGTGACCTCGGGGGTGGTTGAGTTGGCTTTGGCGCACACACAGACCCTCTCTCCTTGCCATGGGGCAAACCGCCACGTCAGTCTCGCTCTCGTAGAAGTAGCTAGTTGAGAGGAGGTGAGACACGGGGGTGGTCTGGCTCGTTGGAGAGCTGGAGTTCGCAGAGAGTGCTCAACCAGTCCTGGGGCTTGTGTTGTTGTGCGCTTGTGTGGATGTGGTGTTCTATGACCGTAGTTGTAAGGATAACTATATGACCCGAAGGGTCACTAGTCATTGTTCTCCTATTTAGATTCCTGATATTCCATCATTGTGTGGGTTGGCTATTGTTCTCATTAATGCGTAACTATCGTTCACGTTGTTGGATGATTGCTTGTTGTATCAGGAGTTGTCTAAATCTCTCTTATTATTGTTGAATGACTAGTTGGTCTTGGGTGGATCTCCTCTATCTCGTCGAGGATTGCCCTCACCTACTCACCTTTAAGTCTAGGGCACATTCGTGAGCCAAGACAAGAGATAAGCGGTTTGAGTTAACCTTGACTTGACCTAGGGTTTTGACTTAGGGTTTGTGTGACCTAAGGTTTGACTTTGCATTGACTTTGTTTGACCTTGTGATGAAATCAAGGGTTTTGACCGATGTTTGATTGCAGTTGACCTTGTGTTGGGACCAAGGGTTTGTGAACCTTCTATGTTGCTAATTTTGTTGTTCCTTTTTTGGATTTTATATGAATACAAAACTTCTTTTTGTGCTTTTTTATGTTTTTGTCAATCAAAATGTTTTTCTTAATCTAGGAATTAAAAAATGTATGCAAGCTATGATGAAGTTACCTAATGCAATGTAAACTATGTTTTTGTTTACTTTCTGAATATGTGGATCAATCTAATCTAAGAAAGGAAATTGCTTTTAATCTATGACTTTGGAAAGAGAAACTAATTTAACAATGCAAATCTACTTAACATATCAAGGAAAAAGAAAACATGTATTTACTTATCCCAAGAGCAAAGTTTTGATTATCTAATTACTATGAAATGAAAAAAAGTCATGAAGGAACCTAGAGACGCGTGAGCCTCCACTACCCTTAGAAATCCTTGTAATGGCAACCTTGAATCCTCTTGTAGCAGCGGGGTGACCCTTTTGGCAATAAGGAGAAAATGGAAGCAATAGAAGTTTTGAAGCTTTGAAAAGAGTTCAATGTGAGCTTGATGAGCATTGTGGCTTGCAATATGAGCAGTGTATGGATGTGTAATGAGCTTGTATGAATGCTATATGAGACAATGAATAAAATCAAAAGGCTCCTATGTCATGTATGAGCATGAGAATGCTTGATTTAGAGAGTAATAACTTGCAAGAGTTGTGTGCACAAATGAAATTACCTCCCTTTGTGCTTGAGGGAGGGGATATTTATAGGTTTGAAGAAGGCATGAGAGGTGAGGAAGAAGGGGAGTTAACTCAATTTGATTGGAGAGTTAACCTAGAAGACTCAGAAGTGATCTGGGCTAAAATTGGAGTGATCTACCCATTAAAAACTTATCACTCAAGAAGAAGTGAAGAAGGAGGAGTGCATGGGAATGCATTAGAATGCATGAGTTGTTAACTAGAGATGAAATAGAGCTAATTATGCTTGTGTGGGTGCATGAAAATTCATGCAAATAGGAAGAAAAATAGGTGAAAATAGAGCTTTTTTGACTTAGAAACTTGAGTTTTTCCACGGCTTAAAACACAACAAGGTCGCCCATGGGTCACTCCTTTCATGAGTCATGGTCTCCTAGGGGTGACCCATGGGCGACCCTCAGAGAAGGGCACCTGGGTGAAAGTGCATGATGGGATATGGTAGAGGAGATGAAAAGGAGGGGATATGCCTCCAGAAATAGGTTAGTCATGTATAAAAATCAAAATCTCCACTTGTGAAAGTAAGATCTCTTGAGGGAGATTTGGAAATAATAGGGGGGATTTGGATTGGTTGAGTGAAACTGAAAACTGGAAGCAGGAGATGGCTATGGAAGACCTCTAAAAGGCCTCTAGGGATGAGAATGGATGAAAAACACTAGGCAAAGATGAAAACTTACCTACAAGACACATACAAGGCTCAGGAACAGGGTCGCAAGCACAAGAAATGCAAATTGACAAGTGTCAAAAAGTGTCGAAAGCGGAGTGAGAGAGAAAATGACAAAGGGGAAACAACACAAAGAGGAAGAAAAGACACGTCACTAACAGAATTGCTGATGAGAGGATGTTATTTAATGCTTACATGTATGTGACAAGTATTATGATTCATCATAGGGGTCCTTGTGGAGGTTGTGCGTGATTTTGGTGCTTACAAGTACTGAATTAGGCTCTCATGGTGTAAAATGCCTCTGTTGTTTCTCAAAATATAGCACATGTAACACATGAACAATAGGGTACTCTTCAATAACATGTTTAGAATGATGTGACTCTTATGAATTTGCAAGGAGAGGAGTTTTGTGGGGTCAATTAACTACAAGGACAAAATCAGTCCTATACTTTCGTGGCAACCAACACAAGGGCCAAGAAAACAGTTGTTGATATGGAACAACAATCTGGTAAAGGGCATGCTCATGCTTCTACAAGTTACCAAGGGGTTGTTGGTTTGTATTCCACCCCAAATGTGTAAATATTACCAAGAACTCAGGTTGTGGCAAACAAAGAGTAGCCTAAAAGTCATTCCTAGGCAACAGAAGCATAAGCAGACACTGTTGTTCCAAAGGTATAACAAAAGGTAAGTAACGTTCCCTTTAATATAGTTGAGCATGTGAAAAAGACTAATGTCAACATGTCAATGTGGGAATCCTTGTCCATTCCTGGGCAAAAAGACCTTTTACAAGCTGTCCTATCTAATCTTAGTTTATCAAATGAGCCTCTAAAAGACCAACCAAAGGTGGTACTTACAAACACACCCCAATCCAAGAGTGATCAGAAAACTAAGGATGTGAAACTACCTCCATTTTATGTGTCCTTAATTATTGGCCAGCATCTACTTCATAATTGCATGATTGACTCAGGAGAAAGTAACTCAGTTATGCTCAAGCAAATAGTCGACAAACTTGGCCTTGCATATGAGCCTCTTGCCAAAGGAGTAGTACAGTTAGATGGAACAACCATAAATACTTTAGGGGTCATCAAGGGATTGATTTTAACATTGAACTCCTATCCAAACTTCTCAATCCCATAAGATGTCTTCAGCAGAGACCTTCCACCTTACTTTACCTTGTGTTTATCTAGAGACTTTACTACAAATATTGGTGGATAATTGTCATCTGATTGGTCACATATGATATTCCAAACTGTATATGGAACCAAGGTTACAATAAAGTCAGAACCAATTTCCAAGGACCATATTGATCCTTATGTTTAAGTGTTATCAATACAAACTACCCTATTTTTGACCAAGAAGACGTCCTGTTGTCCTAGAGTCAAACACACAAATTGATGGCATACCTGATTTATTACTAGATGAATGGGGACTAAAAATCATGAATTTGACCATTGCATGAACATAGACAAAGCTGGTTTGGGCATTTATTGCATGCATGAATAGGATGTTGTTTTACCCAACCTTGTAAATAATGATGAACATCAACATGAAGGAGTATGGAAAATGTGTTTTGATGGTTCTAGAAGCCAAAAATGGGGCAGGTGGAGGTGTAATGTTGGTCTCTCCTACAAAGAAGAAGTACTATATAGCATTTAGGTTTCATTTTAGGTATACCAACAACACTTTTGAGTATGAGGTGTTGGGATAAGGTGCCATTGACCTTGTAAATCCCAATATTGTATTTATTCCATTTATTATTTGTAATTTGTAATTACCCATAAGGGATGTATAAGTTTCACCGACATGTTGTTACAGAGTTATTTTACTACTCAAGGAATCTCGGTAAATAGTAAATGAGGTGAGGTGGATAATCTTGGTGCCTATCTTAGGGAAATGTATTTTTGGGTTTTATGATGTGTCATAAGTCTGTAAGAGCATCTATGATAACTTACAATTGTCATAAGGTGTAAGAGATTCTATGACAACATATGACAGCAATTATTTTCTTGTAAGTTCCTATTCTTGGTTCTAGGCACCTATATTGGGAAGATGCCTATGACAGGTGTAAGGGAATCGATAAGAAGATGATTTTGGAGTATCCCAAGATAGAAAAGTTGGATTTTGTCCATCTCCCACGAATTTCTTTGATGGGTACTCATTTTGTATAAATATGAGACTTGAGAGTGAAGTTTGGTGGAGTAACAGTGAGAGGAAAACTTGCTTGCAGGTAACAGGTTGAGTGAGAGATTTTCTATACACAGGTGCTGTTGGATTGAAGAATGAAGAAGAGATTGGAAGTGGATGTATTGTAATCTTGTTTTGAAGATAATACAACTTGGGCCTCTCTTCTTGGTGGAGTTTTTTCCCACAAGGGTTTCTCCATGTAAACATTGTGTTAGGTGTTTATTCTTTTGTTCCATTGCTACCTTGTGTTGCAAGATCTTGCATTCTTATGTTGTTGATTTGTGCCTCTTTGTTGCTGCTATCTTAAGGTGATGTTGTTGTTGTTATAAGTTCATCTAAGGTGGTTTTATCAAGCATGTTAGAGTGGCTGATTTTAGCATCATAAAGAAGTTGAATTGTTTCATGGTATTTCAAGAATTAAGCAAACTTATTTTCAGATTTGCATACAATTTTCAGATTTCTATATTGTAGTAGTCAAAGCCTTGTATCTCACAAATTGGTATCATATCTTGGTGATTTGATGATTAACAATTGGATTAGAGATTGTTTATTTATTCCAACAATTTGTATTAGAGCTTAAGGTTGTTCCATGGCTTGCATGTGCTCGTATGTGCTTGCATGTTCTTGCATGTGAGTTCCATGTACTTGCATGTTGTTTGCATGTGGTTGCATGTGCTTTCATGTGAGTTGCATGGGCTTGCATGTTGCTTGCATGTGATGGATTCATGGTAATTTGGTTCTGGGTGTTCCTAAATTTTTAAATTTTAGCTTGTAAAGCTTGTGAATTTGTTGGAAGGAATTGTAGAGTTGGAGGTTTTTTGGGTTGTAGTGGATGTTCTATATGTTGGCATTGTTTTACAAATCTGTGAGATTGGAAGCTATGGTATCTAACTTTCAAATGGATGTTGTCAATGGAATCTATGGTGGGCTCTTGAGGCTCAAGGTTATGGATCTTCATGGAGTTGATCTTGTGGTAGTGATCTGGAGCTTTGGTTTGGCAATATGTGAGTATCCTCTTGCATAGTGGTTATGTTCCTTTACTTTGTGGTCATGTGAAGTGAATGGGTTTTCATATTGGGTGGTTGATTTTCGTGCCCTAGTTACATGGAAGAACATTTTTTTGGACTATAGTATGGAGTGCTTATGTTGGATTCATGGGTTTAGCCCTTGGTTACATGTGGGTTGTGGAGTTGGTATTTTAGTGATATGGAAACTCCTAGACAACCTAGTTCCTCCTTTTTCATATTCATGTTATTTTGGATATGTAGGTTTTACAGTTTTCCTGTTTCAAAAAGTTGTGGAATCGTAGATTTGTGATATTTCATTATTTCAGATGGCATGTATGGTGTGAATATTTGGATGTTTAAGTGATTTCAGATTTACAGAGAGATGGTTTTGCAGGTTTTACATGTTAAAAAAAATTTGGGGTTTGTAGATATGTGGAAAGATTGTATCAAACTCTTAGAATATTCTGGATGGAAACAGTTACAGATTTGCAAGGCTGCTTGATGGGTTCTTATGATCTATGGTTACTCTTATGTGGATTTGTTTGGCAAATCAGGTCTACCATTGATCTTGGTGTTTGTGTCTTGGATATCTACATGTTATTCCTGGTTATCTTTGTTCTTCATGTTACTGATGTGGTGTTGAATCTATTTTTTCAGTTATTTGAGATTAGAGCACTGACCATGTTTTTTCTCCTTTGAGATGTTGCATGAGTGCAAATCTTGTAAATTATTTGATGAGGATTCTATTTGGTTGGCCTCTTCTTCATCATCTTGTTTACATTGGTATGTTTATTGCAGTGAGACAGAAGGATGGTTTAGAGTACCTGATATATTTGTTCATTAGAATCTATAGCAGTAAGTTATGGTGCATGAAAATCTCTGTTCACTTTTAGTGGAGTTTTGGCAATGATGTAGGTCATGATAGCATGTATACAAATCAGTATCACTTTTAGTGGGAGTTTTGTGTAGTTACATAGTGTGTTCTATCTTCTTAGTTTGGAGATTATGGTTTACTTGACCTTTTGGGAGCTGTTGTCGTTACAGTTGTTTTCTTTGATTGTGTTGAGGCCATGGATGATCTTCATTTAGGAGATGGTTATCATGATGTCATGGATAGCTTTGATACATGTTTCAGTGGGAGGTTTTGACAGTGATGGTTTGATGTTTATCTTGTTGTCATGTATAGCTCAGTATCATGGTGCAATGGGAGCTTTGGCAAGATATGATTATCTTCATGTGATTTGAAGAGGTTTTAACATCTTGTTTCATGGAGGACCCTTAGAGTCTTTGGTAAAGGTGTTATTGTTCTTCCTCTGGAGAGGATGTAGTTCTCTTTGGTTTTGAGTATTAATCATTTGCTTGGAGCTTCATGATTTTGCAAGTTGCATTTGAAGTTGGCATGGAATGATTGGTGGGTTCTCATGGATACTAGAGAGACTTGGGTTAGGCTGGAAATCTCTTGTACTTAAGAGATATGTGTTGGAATGGTTACTTGTTATGGAAATTTTTCAATAGTAAATACTGAGGAGCCTACACCTAGAAATAGATGTGAGTCCATCATAGACCTAATGAGAAGGTTGTTTTTATTGAAAGCTTATATTGCTTGGTGTTGTATGCACAGGACAATCTTGTATCCCACTCTTGATCTACTTGGCAGGTAAATGATCTAAGAGGTGTTGCCTGCTTAATTATTAGATTCATTCTTTATATGTATCTTGTCTTCTCTTGTGCATTAGTCTTGAAAGTTGATTTCTAAGGGCTTGTTGAGAAGTAGATGCATGATTTTATGTATTTCCGTTGTTCTCCTTGTAATCTTGAACTTGGTTAGTTCTAAGGATTTGGTAGGAGAGGTACAAGAGATGGTTATGTTGGCAAGAGACACTACTAGGATTCATAAGTGTTGTCATTGATGGCAATAAAGTATATCCCACACATCCGTAGTACATAAATTACTCATACCAAAAGTCAGATTGAAGATAGGTTGGTTCGATAGTCAAGAACAAAGCATATGATAGGGTCTGACAGTTGGGTCCAAAACTCTCTGGTGGTGAAACTCAGCATGTTGTAGATTTGGATGAGTAATAAGGAGTATCTGAACTATTGTATTTCAGAGATTTAGCCTTCAGTGACAAAGCATGTGAAAGATATGAGCACGTAAGTATCAGACTCTAGTTAGACAGTGCAGACAAAGGAAGAACTGGCCAACAGGGTATCAGATCTCAATCCGGATATGTAGAAGGTGTTGATCACGTAAATTGAGGTGTTATATGATTTTGGCCGACATAGGTAATGATTTCTATGCCTAAGTTTTTGGTGTGCATCATCAAACAAGTATGGACTCAGCCGACAGAACAGTAACTTGCAAATATACTAAGTGTTCTTGTTGCCGACTAGAAAGTTATTGGAAATACTTGATGCGGATATATATACCCAATGGATTCAATCTTATGAAGGGGATAGTAATAGAATGATTGATTAAGTAGGAAGAAAAGCAGAGACAAGTACAAAGGAAGTAATCCAAGCTCAGAATGTGACAGAAAAGTAATACTAAGTAGAGGAAGGATAAAATGTGCTAGATCGGTATATTGTGCCTAACTAGAACTAAATTCTTGCATACGCGGATGTTGTTCATCAGTTCAAACACTTTGTTATCATATGTAAGCTTTTGTAGATAGTGAGTCTCTTATAGGTAGTGAACCTTTTTGTGAGCAGTGTGCTCGGGCAATGAGCCCTAACTGGCAAGTGCCATTTTGTACTTCTTTATTCTTTTAATAGAGAATACAACCTTGGGTTAATCACCCCATGGTTTTTCCCTTAACAAGGTTTGCACGTAAAAATCCTTGTGTTATGTGTGTTGATTTCATTTCAGCTCTTATAGTTGCTTATGCTTTCATGTTTTGATATATCACTGAATGATAAGATAAGAAAAAGAAGTAAAAGTAAGAAAGTTTGAGATAACTGATTCACCGCCCCTTCTCAGTTATCTGCCTTGTTTCTAACAATTGGTATAGAGCTAAGTTCCTTAGAAAAAGCCTAACAGCTTGAGGAGGATCTGAGAATCTCAATGGATGCATATGGTATGAAAGAACAACTACAGTCTTCCTTAGAAGATCTTAATCAATCCCAGTCTGAAGTCAATAATTTGAAAGAGTGACTTAAAGAGGCTGATGATTTCATCATTGAGCTAAAAGAAAAACTCAGTAATTCTATGAAAAAGAGAAAGGAACTACTTCAGAAGTCAACAGATCAGAATGAAGCTAATAATACTGATGAGGACCTGAATGAGAAAACAAAGCTATGTGAAAAGTTGTCAAAAGAAGTTGTCATGCTAAGACATGAAATGGAATCAGGGATTATGAAATTTACTCAAGAAATTGAAGAAAAGAGAAAGACTGAAGATAACTTAAAATAATCCCTCAAGGAGAAAATAAAAGATTGCTATAAAATGGACAGAATAATTAGACATCTTGAGTCTGATCTTGGAGAAGCTAGATACAATGAAGAACAAGTTGAGAGACAGATTGACACTCTTAAACAAGATCTTGAAACTGCAAATGAATACAAATAAAAATTCAAGATAAGCTTAGCCAAACTTGAAGTATTACTTGAAAGTCAAAAGAGGGTAGATGATAAGCATGGCTTGGGATATGAGAAAGGTGAAAGCTTTGGATCTGGTCAAAAGAATTTTGGGTCAGAAAGACTAAGGAGCCTCCACCTGGAAATGGATGTGAGTCCATCATAGACCTAATGAGAAGGTTGTCTTTATTGAAACTTATATTGCTTGGTGTTGTATGCACAGGACAATCTTGTATCCCACTCTTGATCTACTTGGTAGGTAAATGATCTAAGAGGTGTTGCCTGCCTAATTATTAGATGAATTCTTTATATGTATCTTGTCTTCTCTTGTGCATTAGTCTTGAAAGTTGAGTTCTAAGGGCTTGTTGAGAAGTAGATGCATGATTTTATGTATTTCCATTGTTCTCCTTGTAATCTTGAACTTGGGTTAGTTCTAAGGATTTGGTAGGAGAGGTACAAGAGATAGTTATGTTGGTAAGAGACACTGCTAGGATTCATAAGTGTTGTCATTGATGGCAACAAAGTATATCCCACACATCTGTAGTACATAAATTACTCATACCAGAAGTTAGATTGAAGATAGGTTGGTCCGGTAGTCAAGAATAGAGCATATGATAGGGTCTGACAGTTGGGTTTGAAACTCTCTAATGGTGAAACTCAACATGTTGCAAATTTGGTTGAGTAATAAGGAGTATCTGAACTATTGTATTCTAGAGATTTAGCCTTCGGTGACAAAGCATGTGAAAGATATGAGCACCTAAGTATCAGACTCCAGTTAGACAATGTAGACAGAGGAAGAACTAGCCAACAGGGTATCAGATCTCAATCCGGATATGTAGAAGGTATTGATCAAGTAACTTGAGGTGTTATATGATTTTAGCCGACATAGGTAATGATTTCTATGCCTAAGTTTTTGGTGTGCATCATCAAACAAGTATGGACTCAGCCGATAGAATAGTAACTTGCAAATATCCTAAGTGTTCTTGTTGCCGACTAGAAAGTTATTGGAAATACTTGATGCGGATATATATACCCAATGGATTCAATCTTATGAAGGGGATAGTAATAGAATGATTGATTAAGTAGGAAGAAGAGCAGAGACAAGTGCAAAGGAAGTAATCCAAGCTCAGAATGTGACAGAAAAGTAATACTAAGCAGAGGAAGGATGAAATGTGCTAGATCGGTATATTGTGCCTAACTAGAACTAAATTCTTGCATATGCGGATGTTGTTCATCAGTTCAAACACTTTGTTATCATCTGTAAGCTTTTGTAGATAGTGAGTCTCTTATAGGTAGTGAACCTTTTTGTGAGCAGTGTGCTCGGGCAATAAGCCCTAACTGGCAAGTGCCATTTTGTACTTCTTTATTCTTTTAATAGAGAATACAACCTTGGGTTAATCACCCCATGGTTTTTTCCCTTAACAGGGTTTGCACGTAAAAATCCTTGTTTTATGTGTGTTGATTTCATTTCAGCTCTTATGGTTGCTTATGCTTTCATGTTTTTATATATCACTGAATGATAAGATAAGAAAAAGAAGTAAAAGTAAGAAAGTTTGAGATAACTGATCCACCCCCCCTCTTAGTTATCTACCTTGTTTCTAACAATTGGTATCAAAGCTAAGTTCCTTAGAAAAAGCCTAACAGCTTGAGGAGGATCTGGGAATCTCAATGGATGCATATGGTATGAAAGAACAACTACAGTCTTCCTTAGAAGATCTTAATCAATCCCAGTCTGAAGTCAATAATTTGAAAGAGTGACTTAAAGAGGCTGATGATTTCATCATTGAGATGAAAGAAAAACTCAGTAATTCTATGGAAAAGAGAAAGGAACTACTTCAGAAGTCAGCAAATCAAAATGAAGCTAATAATACTGATGAGGACCTGAATGAGAAAACAAAGCTATGTGAAAAGCTGTCAAAAGAAGTTGTCATGCTAAGACATGAAATGGAATTAGGGGTTATGAAATTTACTCAAGAAATTGAAGCAAAGAGAAAGACTGAAGATAACTTAAAATAATCCCTCAAGGAGAAAACAAAAGATTGCTATAAAATGGACAGAATAATTAGACATCTTGAGTCTGATCTTGGAGAAGCCAGATACAATGAAGAACAAATTGAGAGACAGATTGACACTCTTAAACAAGATCTTGAAGCTGCAAATGAACACAAAGAAAAATTCAAGATAAGCTAAGCCAAACTTGAAGTATTACTTGAAAGTCAAAAGAGGGTAGATGATAAGCATGGCTTGGGATATGAGAAAGGTGAAAGCTTTGGATCTGGTCAAAAGAATTTTGGGTCAGAAAGACAAAGAAATAGGCCTAGAAGACCTCCTGTAAGACAACCTAATGTTCAAAGATATCCATCCTTCAATGGAAGTTGCTTCAACTACAACAAATTTGGTCATAAAGCAACTCAGTGCAAGGGCAGAATGAATCAGAATAATCCATCTTTCTCCAGTCAATGTTTTAATTGCAAAAGTTATGGTCACAAATCTCATGAATGCAGAAATATGCAAATAAACAATTCTTTCAATGGTAGATGATTTACATGCAATAGAATGGGGCATATGGCTAATCAGTGCAGATCAAGAGGATATCAATCAAATAAATAAGGAAATGTTGTGTGTTACAATTGCAATAAATCCAGTCATATAGCTAGATTCTGCAGGAGCAGAAATAATGATGGAAAAGGTCTAGTGAAACATGATCAGAAACAAGACAAAGGCAAAGGTAAAGTGAATGCAGATGAGATTTAGAAGGAGATGAGCAAGACTTGGGTAAAGAAGAGTGTGATGAATATTGGTGATGGCTCCGCACTGAAACCGGTGCTGATAATCCTTCCAGAATTTAAAAAGTGAGCTCTGGCTTAGGGGAAGCTGCAAAGAAGATCAAATTTCCCCAGCCAGTTAGTAAGTGCCTGAATCTAGCACATTGAGTAAGAATTAGAGGTTGCGGATTAAATAACTTTTGGAGGTTCATCTAAAATCATTCAGTTAAAATTTGAGAAATCCACAATTGATTTGAAGAAGTGATGAGTAGATCAGGTTCCAGTAGCTATCCAGTAAAACTAGAATTACATAAACAGATCCAGTATGATTTGAAAATGCAATTTTATGGTCTAGAGGCATGTTTTGAAAGGCTAAAGTTATGTTGTCAACTCACTTGGATAATGATTTGAAGATTCTCACAGTGACTCATAAAAATTCACTAAAAACAGGGTAACCAGATGACTTAAAGTGTGCATTTATTGCAATGAGGAATTAGGTTTTTGGGAAAGGATAAAAGCTTCTTCATTCACCATTTACAACACTTTGCATTCACAAAGAAGAGAGAAGAGCTCTGAGAAGAGATCCTGTAGAATATTCAAGTTAAAGTTGAAGATCAAAATCAAGGAGAAATTCGCTCCGGTAGTCGCATCAAACCCTAAGGCGTAAAAAGGTATTTCTCTTCTACAAAATCTCTTTGAATTTCATTTCTAGAATGGCTACTCCCATGGTTGTGAATGTCACTGAGAGGCCGAGACTGAAATTCAAGAAACATCCTCATAAATCTATTGAAGTTAATCCCTTGGGTGCATTTTCCCATATCTCGTATGGTGTTCTACATGTAGAAGACATTAGGGTTTACATCCATGCAAACATTGAAAACCTTGGAGACTTAGAATTGATGGAAATATATCATAAATAGTTAAGAAGTGAGAATTCTAATCTCAAACCAGAATTCAAGGCTCTAAAAGACAAGCACTTTGCACATTGCATACATTTCCCGTCTTTTGCAGAGGATGAATGGGTCTGGTATGTCTTGAGTAGGATGCGTGATAACTTTATGTGGTTAATGAGCCCATTTAAGATAACCAAAGATGCCATCAAGGCTATAATTGGATTGCACTCAACTGGTGGGTTGCCTGCACTCAAAATTGTGAAAAATCAAACCATAACAAAAGCCACCAGATCAAAATATGACAAGAGGGCAATGACTATAGATGATATTATTGATCCAAATGTCAAGTTTGCATCAATCATAATTGGTTACATGATTTACCACTCAAGTAGGGAAAATTTTGTATCTGGTACAACAATCTATACTACATATCAAATGCTGAAAGAAAATATAGATTATGATTTGTGTGAGCTTCTATTAAATCAACTGATGGAGAATCTGTAGAAGATTAAGAAAGATAAGAAAAATTCCTTCAAGTATGACAATCTGGTGTTGTGCCTGTTCTTCTATTACATGAATGAGTTAACAGGATCAAAAGGTCTGATCTGGGTAATTGATAGACCTGTTGCAATTCAAATTAGGGATTATTTGTATGGACTTGGTGATGCACAAGCGTGAAAGACAGCTCTCTGGGGTTACTTCAAGAATTTCCAGAGCATGATGTGTGCAAGAGAAAGAATACCAAAATAAATAGTGGAGAAATACAAAGACACAATTTGCTTCATGGTTGACACAGACCAATGCCTAATGGAGGCAATTGAGCCAAGAACTGTATGGGTAATGCCCATGGGTTATGTAGTTGATGAAAACATATTAGAGGTACATGTTCAACACTTTCTAAGCCAACCCAAGGACACTGAAGTAGAGAGGTTTGGCACCTTTAATGAGCTAAACATAAAAATGCATGTTGAATTAAGGAAGCCTGAATCAAAAAGAAAAGTGAGGAGGGAGGTTGAAGAACTTGCTAAGAAGTTTTGCATAACAAAGGAAGTAGTAGATGCAAATAGTGAAAAAAATAGAGAAATTTGAAAAGGAAAGGGAAGGAACAAAGAAAGAAAGCATTCTGGTGGAAGCCTCTACCTGGACAAGATCTTCCAAGAGTTCTGCCCCTATCACTCCTGAAAGCTCAAAAACTACTAAACCGGAAGCCAAACCATCTGTTAAAGGAGAAAAGAGAAAGAAGACTAAGGCCACAAGAACATATGTGATCCTTAAGGATGATGAAGAGATAGAATCAGATGTGGAGGTCAGAGATTTGAAGAAATCCAAGAACAAACCTTCCAAGAATGAAAGGAATGATGAGGAGCAAAAGACAGAAGAGTTTGTTGAGAGACCCACTCTCTCCATTGAAGACATCATTAAAGCAGTCACTATGGATGGAAACCTACAGCTAGTAACAGAATTCTATGATGAGTACAATGATACAGACAAGAAAATTCTTGAGGAAGCAGCAGTAAGGTACCTAAATATCTATAACAAAGCTTTCATTGAAATAATTTCCTTGATTCCTAAAAGCTTAGAAGAAGTTTTGGAATTAAGAAAAGTAAGTGCAAAAGTAAAAGACTTGGAGATCTGGGAATAGATAGTGATACAATTAGGTCCAACCATCACTCAAAAACAAATGGACATGGTTTCAAGGATGTCAAAGAAGAATTCCAGAGCAAGTCCAGAATGAATAAACTCATGCTTGGAGAAACTAACCAAATAGATGATGAGACAAAAGAAATTCTCTAGAGTGCCTTGAAAAGGTTCAATTTTCCCATTGTAGAGGAAGCAAATGAAGAGCCTTCTGACATGGATGTTGAAGGATTAAAGAAAATTGATGAAGAGCAATCTGAGGCCTTAGACTCATCTATTCTGGAAGAGGAAGTGTAGAAAGAAGAGATAAATATTATTGATGACAACAAGCAAATCAGTCTGGATGCCCCCAAAGGAAAGGAAGTTGAGACTACTAGAGACACTGCAGAAGCAGTGCAAAGTTTCTTGGACAAGGAAGTTGTGGAATTAGATGAACCAGAGTTGATTCAAGGGCCACTGAATCTGGACTCTCTCTCTCCGGTTTAGATAATGAAGATAGCATCTTTTGCTCAGGCCAAAGCCAAAGAAAAACTCCTGAAATCTCATATGGAGGACAGTGAGCTCCTAAGTATTTCATTCGGAGTGCTGGAGAAGATAATGCCCACATATCTAAAAGATCCATCTGCCTCTCCATCCGGTAATTTGAAGAACTTAGTTAATTATGTCAATACACATTTTGAGTCTTTAGAAAAATCAACAGAAACTAAGGTCCGGAAAGAGTTCTTGGGAAAAAGATTCAATGAGGTACAAGGGCTAATTGATAATGATAGAAAAACCCTAGATATTGGCATAAAGAGCATTGAAAACGCTCTTAAGGATGGTGGAGACATATATAAATTTTGTTTATCCTAGCCTAAAGTTGCAAAGGACATTGAGAAGAAAATGAAAAAACAAGAAGGAAAATTGACAAATCTATCTTAGAATTTTGATCCTCTTACTATCTCTCTGGTAAATCAAGAATGCCAAGCAGTTGTTATAACAAATGAAATAAAGAAACTGGTTAAGGAAAAAAAGAATATAATGGATAGAATGGGTGAAATCAGAGGGATAATCATCCCTAAGTTAGAGTTAATGCATGATGCCTTAGCATATGCTCTAAGTACAACCCAGATTAGTGATCCAACATATTCGAAAAGGGCAGAAGCATATGTGTTTTTGTTGAGTGGACAGATCGCCATTTTGGATAGGATGAAGAGAAGTTGGGCCATAGAGCTTGTACAATTGAAGACTACATTTGCAAATATAGTTAAGTATATGTAAGTTTATCTTATGGACTGTATGTACATATGCGGCCTTATATAATAATTTTTGCACATTTTTGGTTTGCGGATCCCACCCTTTGCCATTGATGTCAAAGGGGGAGTGAAGAGCAGTGAAAAATGAGGAATCCAACATTAAGGGAGCATCAGTAAGTAGTGTGGAGAAATGGAGCACAAGCAAAGGGGGAATTTCAGCGACAGTCATTTTTCACTAAGTGTTGCCATCAATGCTAAAGGGGGAGATTGTTGGCAAGAGACACTGCTAGGATTCATAAGTATTTTCATTGATGACAACAAAGTATATCCCACACATCCGCAGTACATAAATTACTCATACCAGAAGTCAGATTGAAGATAGGTTGGTCTAGTAGTCAAGAACAGAGCATATGATAAGATTTGATAGTTGGGTTCAGAACTCTCTGATGGTGAAACTCAGCATGTTGCAGATTTGGATGAGTAATAAGGAGTGTCTAAACTATTGTATTCTAGAGATTTAGCCTCTATTGACAAAGCATGTGAAAGATATGAGTACCTAAGTATCAGACTCTAGTTAGACAGTGCAGACAGAGGAAGAACTGGCCAACAAGGTATCAAATCTCATTCCGGATATGCAGAAGGTGTTGATCAAGTAACTTGATGTGTTATATGATTTTGGCCGACATAGGTAATGATTTCTATGCCTAAGTTTTTGATGTGCATCATCAAACAAGTATGGACTTAGCCGACAGAACAGTAACTTGCAAATATCCTAAGTGTTCTTGTTGCTGACTAGAAAGTTATTAAAAATACTTGATGTGAATATATATACCGGATGGATTCAAGCTTGTGAAGGGGCAAGTAATAGAATGATTGATTAAGTAGGAAGAAAAGCAGAGACAAGTGCAAAGGAAGTAATCCAAGCTTAGAATGTGACAGAAAAGTAATACTAAGCAGAGGAAGGATGAAATGTGCTAGATCGGTATACTGTGCCTAACTGGAACTGAATTCTTGCATACGTGGATGTTGTTCATCAATTTAAACACTTTGTTATCATCTATAAGCTTTTGTAGATAGTGAGTCTCTTGTAGGTAGTGAACCTTTTTGTGAGTAGTGTGCTTGGGCAATGAGCCCTAACTGGCAAGTGCCATTTTGTACTTCTTTATTCTTTTAATAGAGAATACAACCTTGGGTTAATCACCCCTTGGTTTTTTCCCTTAATAGGGTTTCCACATAAAAATCCTTGTGTTCTGTGTGTTGATTTCATTTCATCTCTTATGGTTGCTTATGCTTTCATGTTTTGATATATCACTGAATGATAAGATAAGAAAAAGAAGTAAAAGTAAGAAAGTTTGAGATAACTGATTCACCCCCCCCTCTCAGCTATCTGCCTTGTTTATAATAGGTTAGTGGCAATGGGCATATTCCCTTATGTTGTGGGAATGTTTGGCTAGTTTGATCTATTTTTTGTGAGAGGTTTACATCTATTTCTGTCATGTTTCATCATAATTTGAATGGTTACATGTTGATATCCTTTCAATTTGGGAGTGTTCAAGGAGATCTTACTTTACACAGTTTGGCACATGTTAGTGTGGTATAAGGACATGGTTTGCTTTGAAGGTTCTCTCTTTCTAGGTATATTGTCTTCTTCCTGAAGGTTCGTATGTTTATGGAGTTGAGGTTCTGAAGGGAGTCATGTGCTATTGTTTGTACTTCATTATTTTTTGGCAATAGTTTGGTAGCTCCTTGATCTCTTTCTTCATTGGTTTGGAGGACTTAGGAGAGTTATTTGGATTGGTAATGAGAGATGTATTTTTCCATATCATTGTATGTTTCTTTGACACTATGATAGAGGAATTAGCCACATCCTCTATGTGAAGTGCTATAGGAGGACTTGTTAATGTTGTGATCTTGATTTTAGATTTGACATGACCTGTGCAATGGGAGTTCTTGAAGGTATATGTGTTCTGTATGAGAGGTGCACCTCTCTTGGACTGGTTACACTTTACTGCAGTGAGTTACTTTAGAAGTTTTTTATTGCATGTCTATGTGTGTTGTTACCTTGAATCCTTCTTTTGCAGGATGGTGGATATACAGAGACTTGTTTGCAGATTTTGGGTTGTTATGTTGATAGCATGAAGTTCTACCTATTATAGTTTATTTACCCTAGTTTGAGGTATGGATAGTTTGGATGAGCTAGCAACTTGTTGTGGTTTCTATTCCAATTTGGTATGAGTGTGGAAGTCACTCAAAGTCATTTTTATCATTTGGATTTGATGCTTGTGTTCATGTATAGATTTGTGCAAGTTGTAGTAACAGTTGATGTGTTTCACCTTGGCATGTTCCTTGTCCTATCATGGGTGACATGATGTGAGGATTTCTTGCTTGAGATGGTGGTTATCATGGTTTCTTTTGCAGGTATCTTGTTGAAACACAAAAGCATGTTGAAGAATCAATGATACATGGTTGGCTAAGGGATGTTTATTCCCTTGTTGATTTCCTATGGGTTGATTTACAATGTATAATGTCAAGTGGGAGAATGTTGGGATAAGGTTCCATTAACCTTGTAAACCCCAATATTGTATTTATTCCATTTATTATTTGTAATTTGTAATTACCCATAAGGGATGTATAAGTTTCACCGACAGGTTGTTACAAAGTTATTTTACTTCTCAAGGAATCTCAGTAAATAGTAAATGAGGTGAGGTGGATAATCTTGGTGCCTATCTTAGGGAAATGTATTTTTGGGTTGTTATGACGCGTGTCATAAGTTTGTAAGAGCATCTATGACAACTTACAATTGTCATAAGGTGTAAGAGATTCTATGACAACATATGACAGCAATTATTATCTTGTAAGTTCCTATTCTTGGTTCTAGGCACCTATATTGGGAAGATGCCTATGACAGGTGTAAGGGAATCGATAAGAAGATGATTTTGGAGTATCCCAAGATAGAAAAGTTGGATTTTGTCCATCTCCCACGAATTTCTTTGATGGGTACTCATTTTGTATAAATATGAGACTTGAGAGTGAAGTTTGGTGGAGTAACAGTGAGAGGAAAACTTGTTTGTAGGTAACAGGTTGAGTGAGATATTTTCTATACACAAGTGCTGCTAGATTGAAGAATGAAGAGAAGATTGGAAGTGGATGTATTGTAATCTTGTTTTGAAGATAATACAACTTGGGCCTCTCTTCTTGGTGGAGTTTTTTCCCGCAAGGGTTTCTCCACGTAAACAATGTGTTATGTGTTTATTCTTTTGTTCCATTGCTACCTTGTGTTGCGAGATCTTGCATTCTTATGTTGCTGACTTGTACCTCTTTGTTGCTGCTATCTTATGGTGATATTATTGTTGTTATAAGTTCATCTAAGGTGGTTTTATCAAGCATGTTAGAGTGGCTGATTTTAGCATCATAAAGAAGTTGAATTGTTTCATGGTATTTCAAGGATTAATCAAACTTATTTTTAGCTTTGCATACAATTTTCAGATTTCTATATTGTAGTAGTCAAAGCCTTGTATCTCACCAATTGGTATCATATCTTGGTGATTTGATGATTAACAATTGGATTAGAGATTGTTCATTTATTCCAACATGAGGCCCTTATCCATGGTTTGCAATGGGAAAGAAATGAATTGATTGTAAATTGAGTAAGAGGACTTCATGTTACAAAAAATGATCTGTTAAAATCTTAAAAGCATAGAGTGTGGGATGTCATAAAAAAAATTTATGCTTTTAATGTGTTGTCTGTCCCAAGAGAAATGAACAAGTGTGTTGATAGGTTGGTTGCTATAGGAGCTCAATTTGATATGCCAAATGAGATCAATAATAAAAAGGAACAACAACATGTTAAGGCGGTAGTAAGACCATCTATTCTTGATAACTATGTTCATTGGAAAGTGTTTGATAGTGACCAAAAAATCATTAATTTTTTGCATGAAGAAGCTACATTCTCAGCTAGAAATCAAGATAGATTATAGCGGCAGTATGAGGAGCAGATCATACAATTGAATTCTAACGAGTTGCCAAGAGGTTTGGTCACTTTGGATTCCATCTTCAACATGGATAATCAAGTTAGAAAAGAAAAGGCCATCATGGTAATCAAGCAAGAACACTATGAGGGAGTTTCCATCTTCAAAGACAAACTCCTCAAACTTGGCAAGGCATGCACCAAAGAGGAAAAACATGCTTTTATTTTACTTTGTCAAGAATATAGTGATGTCTTTTCTTGGGAATACAATGATATAAAAGGTTTTAATTCTGAATTGGCACAACACACAATTGAGTTGGAGCCAAATTCTAAACTAGTGAGACAAAACCAAAGGCCCTTGAACCCAAAGCTTGAACCTCTTATGAAAAAGGAGTTGAATAAATTAATAGAGGGAAGCATCATATTTCCCATCAAACATACATCTTGGGTCTCCAATATAGTACCTATGAGGAAAAAGAATAGGGAGATAAGGTTATGTGTGGATTTTAGAGACTTGAATAGAGCCTCTTTAAAAGATCATTACCCTTTACCTTCTATGGAGCAGATTCTATAGGTTGTATTAGGTTCAAATCAATTCTCACTCCTTAATGGTTATTCTTGTTACAATTAGATTTTAATCAAGACTACCAAATGGGGAACCATGGCTTATAGAAAAATGCCCTTTGGTTTTTTCAATGCAGGGGCAACATTCCAAAGATCCATGGATATGACATTCCAAGGAGTTATGAACAAAAATGTTCTTGTTTGTCTTGATGACATCAATGTATTCTCCAAAGATGTTAAGGATCACTTTTACCACCTTGAGTAGTTTATTGACATGTGTAGGCAATTTGGAGTCTCACTTAATCTAAAAAAGTGCATTTTTTGAGTTCATGAAGTTAAGCTCCTTAGTCATGTTGTTTCAAAAAGTGGACTTGCCATTGACTTTGATAGAGTAAGTATTATTTTAGCCTTACCTTTGCCTAGTCATAAGAAGGGATTACAAAGCTTTCTTGGAAGAATTAATTTTGTAAGAAGATTTATCCAAGATATTGCAAACCTCATGAAACCATTGACTTCATGCTAAAAAAGAACATGCATTTTAGCTGGACTAAGGAAGGCAACGATAGTTTTAAGGCTATAAAACATGCCATAACAACAACTCCCACTCTTATTAATCTTGATTTTATAAGGATTTCACCTTGTATGCTTTTGGAAGCATGGACAACATCTCAACTATGTTGGTGCAATAGAATGAAGGCATGGAGTAGGCAATAGCCTTTTTCAGTCAAGGTTTAGAGGGCTATGAGGTAAAGTATTCTTTTGTTGAAAATCAAGTGCTTGTTGTCATAAGGAACTTAAAGAAAGTTAGACATTTGGTTTCTAAAAACAAGATTTGCTTAATGGTTTCTCACCCAAGTGTCAAAGAAATTATTTTGAGCAAGGATTAAAATGATAAAAGAGCAAGTTGGATAACCAAGGTGATGGAGTATGACATGGAAATCAAGGTGATAAAGCTGGTTAGAGGTCAACGCTTGTGTGAGTAGCTGGCTACAAATCTAGAAAATAATGAAAATGTTGTCCTAGTACTCAACAATGAGCAACAAACAACTACACCTACATCCAATGCAAGTTGGACACAAGAAATGATACACTTCCTTCAAAAAGGATTAGACAAGGCTAAATGAAGGTATTTTAGGTTACAATCTATTCCTTATGTACTTTTGGATGGTATATTGTTTAGGAAGGATTTTAATGGTGTTTTGTTGAGATGTATTGAGAGTGATCAGATTGAAGGAATTTTGGAAGAGTTTCATGATGGGACAACAGGGGACATTTTCCTCCAAGGATAACAACACTAAAAGTAATGAGGGCTAGTTATTATTGGCCTAATTTATTTAAGAATGCATATGCATGGGTAAGGAAATGTAAGAAATGTGCCTTCTTTACAAGAAAATAGAAGTTCGTAGCCTTACCTTTACAACCAATTCAAGTGGAACAACCATTCATGAAATGGGGTTTGGACTTTGTAGGATTCATTAACCCACCTTCAAATATAGGCCATAAATGGGTATTGGCATCCATCGATTACTTCACCAAGTGGACAAAAGCCATTGCACTTACGGAGGCTAATGAAAATACAATTTTAAAATTCTATGAGGACCTTGTGACAAGATTTGGAGTACCTAATTCAATCATTTCAAACAATGCCATGGATTTTGTTGGCATTAAGGTGAGTGATTAGGAAGTAAAACATGGAATTCATTTGAGTACATCAAATTATTAACCCCAAGGAAATGGGCTAGCTAAGTCCCCAAATATGAACTTAATCAAGATCATTAAAAGGACCATAGAAGATAACCAAAGGGCTTGGCATACCAAGTTGAAATCAACCTTATGGGCTGATAGGATTACTCTCAAGATGTCAATAGTAAACTCTCCTTATATGCTTGTAAATGGAAAAGAGACAAGGTTGCCTATATCAGTTGAGTTACCAGCTCTTGATCTTATCAATTAGATGGAAATGATGGAGGAGAATCCAATGGAAATTAGGTTTGTAGAGCTAATGGAGTTAGAGGAAAAGAGAACACAAGAAATGAAAACATTGGAGCCTCATCAAGCTCAAGTGAATAGGTCTTTTGATAAGATGGCAGACCCAAAAGACTTTAAAGGAGACATTATCCTCAAGTGGGATGAGCTTAAGAGAAGACCTGGGAGACACATTAATTTTAACTCCATGTGGAATGGACCTTACATGATTTCAAGTTGTAAACAACACAATGCTTTCTAGTTGTCTAAGCTGGATGGAGAGGAGTTCCCTATCCTAGTCCATGGGATACACCTCAAACGTTGTTATTGAGGTGATGTTTTCCCTTTTGTACATATTAGGATAGGTCTGTTGTGTCAAATAATTGTTGTTGCACATAGTGTTGTAGTTTGTTTGCCTCCAAGTGCTAAGCACAATAGTTGTCCTATAAGAGGACTATTTTTAGTTGCTTTCTTAGTGTTTTGGATTTGGTTTGTAGTTATTTTGAGGTACTGATAGTTGTGTTTTAGGTCTTTTTGACTATTTCTACCAAATGGAAAGTGAAAGGCTACTAGTCATTTAATTTTTAGTAGGAAAAACTCCCATAGAGATTGCCAGAAATGTTAATGTTTTATACCCCCTTGATTCAAATTTACATTTTAAATGCCTTGTTTCAGTTTAAAGGTCCTTGAGCCTTTGTTTAAATGCATTGACATTATGATTTTAAAAGGAATAAAGGGGAAAAACTCATGTAGTTTTTCAAACATAGAAAGGAATCATTTCAATGTGAATATCATGCATTTATGGGTCAAAAGTTCCCTTTTCTACATAGCATGCATGTCCTTATGAGACAATGGTCAAAAAATTAATGTTTTCCATGACCATATACCTTATTTTCTCCAAAATACTCTCATGCATATTTTTGAGGGAAGGTTTTTGCTCAAACTAACCATGTTTTAGGTTGTCTTCCAAGTTTGAGGTCAAGTTAGGTCAAGATTTCTCAGTTTATGTCATGGTTGTTTAGATTAGGGTTAGTTTGTTTTGTTTCTTGAGTCTTGTCTCTTAGAGTTTTCAAGCTATTGCAGGTCCAAGCTCAATGGTGGAGGCATAGTAATAGTAGAGAGCTCTTCAGAAGCCATATATAGGTCTCTAAGTTGATATTAGTTACAATATGCAGAGGACAACATAGACATCTTTCAAGTGCTTTCATGAAAATAAGGAAAAACATTCTAGGCCCTGCAGAGTAGAAGGGAGTTTTTGCTCAAGCAATGAAGTCTACCTACTTGTGTACAAGTGAAAAAAGAATAAATGTAAATAGTCATGAAGGTCTTCAAAATATGCTATGGTGTATGCATAAGAGGAAAAAGTCTCCATGAGACCTATGGGGTGTATAGACTAGGATGGTGTTATCAGGTCTATCGAAACTATATACAAAGCATGTTAGGAATAGTATTTTTGAGAGTATATTAGACAAAGATCTGTCATAAAGACCAAGAGATTTTCAAGAAGCAGAGATTTGTGATAAAATAAAGGCAGTACATATAGGGTTTATAAGATAAATATAGGACTAATAGAATTTAGAAGATCCATACCATCATGGCATAGGTCTATTACCATTCTTCAAGGTTTGTAAATGATTTTGAAATTTTTTGTTCTCCTTGAATGGCTACCACTATACCAAAACTAGTAAACATGTTAAGAAGACATTATTGTGCTTTAAAACATATAAACTTGTTGTTTCATCATTGGATCTGTATCTTTATGATCTAAATCTTATCAGACTCTAGGAGATAATAATGGTACAGTAGTAAAAGAGAGCTTCATTTGCAAGAAAGAGACAATGTTCTAAAGAGTATAGAAAAATCTTGGTAAAAGAAATATAGTGAAAGCATTGAGAAGAAATTTTATACCTATTTTATAGGGAGAGATCTTTGTTCATAGCCAGGGGAGATTTAAATAATGCTATGTCTTCATGATAAGAGAGATAAACAAATACCTATGACCAAACCTTGACAGAGGGTAAAGTATGAGATACATAGGATGCACTAAAATCATGGAGTATTTTAACAGAATGAGATAACTCGGGGTTTTCATAGTATAGTGACCACAAGAGGAATCCTTGTCTAGTATTCTTTAATCTCTATTGAAGTTTTGTTCCTTTCTCTTAGTTTATATCCTCATTATGAAACCTTGTTAGGATCTCTACAACTTTATATGAACCTTGTGTATGATAGAATACCCATTAGAGTTCTTAAGGACATATTAGGTTCTAGGTGAAACTTGTATAAAGCCAACGGACCTGTATTGGACATTCAAGGAACATTGAACAATAGTGAATAGTGCATGAGAAGAGTGTATTGAAAATCATTGAAGGAATAGTGAGGGACAGAGATACTTGAGATGGAATGTGAAGAAGTAGAACACTCTGTATGCAGAGGATAGTATAAAGAGGTCCTATAAGTCCTTTTGATCAAAGGAAAACCCAAATGGAGAGATAGATAAATCCTACACCCACCACTGATGTTGAGTTTCTAAAGGTATGTTAACAAGTTATGAATTGGATATGAGTTTCTATAGGTCTATCAGAGGTAATTGAAGAGTACAGGGACATTGTCTATTGTTAAAGCATGCATTGAATTATCACATCTATCACTTTTAAATAGCCTATAGACCTAGACAAGTGTTTTAGTCTTTGACAAAGAGTGTATGATCTTGAAAAATTTCATAAGGAGTCTTGTGAAATCTTATGGTGGATGTGTGAAGCTAGGAAAGTATTGATAATGTTGTCAAGAGTTAGTGAAGGCATTGGAAGGGATACCATTATTTCACTATATGCTAAGGGTGCAAGGTTGGTGAGAATAAGGTATAGTAGACTATTGAAGAACTATGTGATACAGTAAGAGGAATATGGAAAGGTTTTAAAGATAGTGTATAGGTTACTAAGACTCTTCAAACTTTTCAATCTTACACAAAACCTAGAAATCTCTTGTGTAGATTATAGATGATACAAAGATACCTAAAGATAGAGATACCTACAAAATTATGTAAGAAAAAGATGAAGAAATATAAAGTGAATAGTGAGTAACTTGTGAAATAATGAACTGTGATAAAACCCTAGAGACTGTGTGAAGAAAGGTAAGAAATATTTGAATAGACAATAATGATATGGTACAATGGACCATCAAGGAGCCCCATACAAGCATGAAAGAAGTTCATATATCATATATGAGGGTCCTGCAAGCAGTGTCATGAATAGGCAAAGTTGTGAAGAAAGGTTATCATGGAGCAGAGTAGAGAGATCTTCAAAGAGTGAAGACATTGATAATGTCCAAACACTGATAAGATATTGCAAGAAAATTGATCAAGTGAAGATTCTTCAAGAAAGAAGCCTCAAAGACACCATCATTGTCAGTAGAGGAAGAATCCTTCAAATGGTCTAGATTTTAGTTAAGTTGAAATACACAGTGTATATTTCAACCAAGGCAATGATAGGGAAAGGGAAGCTTCTCCTTCTTGTCAAAAGGATGATGGGTCAGACTACGAGCATTTGGAGACCTGAATGACATGTTAAGGACCCTATAACTAAGAACATGCACACCAAATGGCTTATGATGATCAGTTCTAATAGGTATTTGAAGTCCTAAAAGGACTAGATTTTCCTCCCACACCCTCCAAGAAGTCCTGATGCCATTTATACTCTAGGAGCACATGCTCTATAGTTTTGAAAGGTGATTTGAAAAGGTTATGAATAGTTTGACAACTATCTAAGCATTTAGGGAGCAATTCCAACATATTTCAAGGATCTAGGAGCCTAATGAGTAGCATGTAGAATTAAGGAGATGGAAAACGTCAAGCAAGTCCTTCCTTAACGCCTACCAAGAGCTTTTCAAGGAGCTAAATCAGACAAGGACTCAACTAGGCACCCAAGGAGGTTTGACTCAACAATAAATGACATTTAATTTTGATAGATAGTGTCCTATATTCTCTCCCACGTGGGGATTAACAAGGTGGAGGCCTAGGATAGAGTAGTAAAGTTCTTTTTCAAGTTTAGGACTTAGCATTGTAACTTAGTTTTTGAGTAAGAAATAGTATTGCAATCCATTTTTGAAGAAATATATGTATTTTCAGACTTGTATCAACTTGATATTGTACCTTTTGATCAATAATAAAGGCAATATTTACCTTCTCAAGAACCATGTAATGTGCAAGATTTAGAAAATGGTTGATGTGATCCTATGGTAATATTTTATCCTTGATTTCTAGTCCTATTTTTATTGCCTTTATTTAGAGTTATATATGAATGTTCAGGTAATATTTTGTGAACTAATTATATGAATATTTTAGTTGTGAAAACTATTGAATTTTTCCTTCTAAATGTTGTTATACATTCAAAATCCTTCCTATGTAATACTTATGCTTAAAAAATTATCAAAATCATAAGTTATGTATGTTATAGGTAAACATATTGATCACATTGTGTATGTTAAAACAACGGTACTAGTACTTAACATTTGGTGTATCATCACATCTGTAGGTTGTAGGTTTAGTTTTTTGCATCATTTCTATCCCTTTTCCCAGTGAACAACATTAGTCTAGAGTTAGTTTTAGGTGATTCATCAAGGGAACCAACCCTCTCTAGAGGTTCATTTCAGTCATAGGTCACCCATAAGCTTGAAGCGATCCCATTGTATCAACTGGGTGAAGAAGCTTGAAGATCTTCTTCAAGGGTGCAACTCAGAGTGATAACAGGAACAAGGTTAGGGACACGTCCCTATATGGAGATGTTATAATAATATCTTGATCATACCACACAAGGGGGAGAGAGGTGAAAAAGGAATGTAATGTAGTATTTGTAGATAAGAAAAGAGAGATAAATGTGTAGAGAGACATTATATATAATGAGAAATATATGGACATATGTTAATATAATGCATATGTATGTGCGATGAGTATAGTCCAAGTGAATGGAGACTTGATATGTGTGTATTGTGTTTTTAATATTCTATAATCATATCACATATGTTTTCATTCTCTTCCTTTTCCATCACATTAGGGTAAAACATGAAACTAACATAGAAATAACTCAGACCGTCAGTCTACATTTTCTTGTCAATGTTTGCTTTTGTTGTTGGGACCCTAGTTGTTTGTGGTAAGGAGAGAACCAATCCCAAAGAGAGTGTTGCAGTGTGAAAAAATTTAGGGAGAAGGGATTATAGATGAGCATGGAAGAAATTTTTATGTGTGGTAGCACACACTAGGTTCTATCCCTCAATGGGTTAGGTACCTAGGGGTGACAAATGGAATAGGGGAATCCTAAAAATATGTGATTGTTGAGGCATGCATAGTTTGATCCATTGAGGATAAATAAAAGGATTAATGTAAAACCAAATAAAAAACACCAATGGAAATAAGAGATAGCAAGAGGTTGAGAGATATAGTTGAGGAGATTACGACAACATATAAAATGAACATTGATAAAGAGATGTAGTTAAAATAGACTTGAGAGAAAGTGGAACGTTATTGCAAGAGGATTCAAAAAGCTAGGGAAGCCTCATTGGAGTGTGCCAGGAGGGATGCTACTAAATATTTAGTGAATCCTCAATTAGAGGAGCTAACATCTATAAATTGTTCCTCATTAACTTTGATACATCAGAGAAGTCAATAACCCTAATAAGAAAAGTAAGAGAAAATTTGACAAGGTTGGTAGAGAAGATCAACAAACACAATTAATTGATTAATTTAGTTAGGGGAGGGATTAGAAGCAATAGTGCCTAGCTAAGGCCTAGAAGTAAGAGTGCTCGACTATTTGGGTTTTTGACTTGAGAACTTATTTTAATCTAGTCTTGTCACACCTAAAGGTCATGCTTAATTAAGGGTTTGAGGGAGTACTTACCCCAATTTCTCTATTAAAACACATGAGTTTCGGTGTGGAATATTAAAATGATGTGAAGAGTAGGAACATGGGCCTACAAAAGGATAGAATGATAAAAGCCCTAGAATTCTAGGAAGGGAAATAAAGTGAGGTGAAAACAAATTTAAATGAATTTTTCAATAATCTAGAATTTCCCTTAGGCATAATAAAATATTTTGAGGAACAATACTGCTACTAGAGGAGGAGAAGTGAATTTTCTAGAATTGCGAGGTAGTCCCATATATCCACAAATTATAGATGGAGTTGTCCAATCAAAAAATTAATCTAGGCATTATGGAGGAGGAATTTACCAAGGGACAGGATAATCAAGAGGCTAGGATTATTGCCCTGGAATAGGAGATCAATAAAATTAAAGATAGATTAAACAAATTTGTGAAGGTTGATTCTAGAGAGATTAAAAGTATCAATGAAATTTTGAGAAAATAGAGTTCTAGTTTAGTTGATGAGAGGAAGAATACAGAGGATACCTACCCCAACACAAGGACCAGATGCACAAAAAGGAAGAGTAATAAGGGGAACAAGAAGACCCAATATCTTCAAGGTATTGAGGATAGTCTATACATAAAAGATCTTGAGGTAGAAAACATCGTTAAGGAGCTCTAATCAATCCTTAGTTGATGTTTGGTTTAGTGTTTTAGTCTATAGTTATTTTTGTTTGGGTTTTAGTTGTGGGTTAGCAGTTGTTTTGCTAACATTTTGATGTTTGCAAAGGGTTTCAAAGGCCCCTTCAAAACCTATTCTTTACCCCATTTATCAAAAACTCAAGTTTTGTTGATGAAAATATATTAGCTAATGAGGAGTTATTAAAAGACACATCCCCAAGAGTGAAAAGACCCCGTGAGGAGATGAGCCACCCAAACCAAGAGTGATCCCTTGTGTTGATTTTGTGAGAGTGTATGAGGAAATCTTAGGTGAAGGTTTCTTTGAAACTAAATTATCTAGAGATAATGGTAGAATGAGGAAATTGGTGAAACAACAAGAGGTTGTCAAGAGTACTAAGGGTGTTAAGAGTTCGAGGGAGAAAGGACCCAAGCGTCCTAGAACATAACAGGGGAAAAAAAGGAGAGGAGAGGAGCATCTTAAAGAGTCAAATACAAATCAAAAGATCTTACTTCTCCAAAAATGGAACACAATCAAATAAATCGTACTAAACTTCCTATCTATGGAAAGATACCAAAGAAGTTGTTGGTGCCCATATTTTTCGTGCCTAAAACTTACAATTTTTTTGTTAATATGGGCCCCCTTGTGCTAAATTACACCCTTCGTGTTCACATGTTTTCCCCCTTCATCATCATATGTTTGGCCTAGTTGCAAAAACCTCAAAATCCTTTGAAAATTTGCTTAAGTGTAAGCCTTTTGGTAAGTTCACAAGTTTGTGAACCTGTCGAAAGCCTAAAAGCTTTGCTTTTTGGTGGTTTGGTAGGTTCACAAACCTGCAAACCTACTAAAATATTTAGTGAGTTCATCATTTCACTAAAATTCCAAAGAAGAAAAAAGGAGGCAAGAAAGAAGAAAAGTGGCCAAGGAAGGAAAGATTTAAATGTTTTGATAGATTCATAAATTGGTGAACCTATCAAAAAGGTTCATATGTTCTCAAAAGGCCCAAAAGGCAAAAAGAAAGGAGAAGGAAGAATAAAAGATGAATTTTTTGGAAAGTTCATGGGTTCACAAACTTGACGAATCGTGGAAAGGGAAAGAGAACTAGGAGAAGATAAAAAGAAAGTGGCTTTCAACAACAGGAATTCACTAAAAAGTTGAAACGGTCCAGAAGTTCTCAAAATTGTTGAAAGGCCTAAAGGGAGGGTTAAGAGGTGAACATTGAAATGGTTTTCAGTAATTTATGATTTTTACAAACTTTCTAAATTTCCAAAAGATTTTAAAGGCTCCAAATCTCTGAGAAGGCATTTAATGCCAATAACATGTTTTGACATGATTTTTTTGCAAGTTCCTCTCGTCTAATGCTTGAATGATGCCTGCACGCCATTAATTTAGAATGAAGATGAATTACATGTAGGTGAGCATTAAATGAAGTTGGTTGATGATGGTATTGAGGTAGGTGGGGTAGATGATTCCCCTCAAATTGCAATAGTGGAATGTAATGTTATATATTCATGAAAGAAGATGTCTTTGATAAAGTAAGTGGCATAAAAGAGTGTCAATCCCATTACACATCAGCCAAAAAGGCACACCATAGTTCCATCAAAGAGATACAGACCTAGGCAAAAAGAAATAGCCAAAAAACATAGACCAAAACATAAAGGACCAATAGCAGACAAACAACAGAAAGCACAGAAAAATCCCCAAAGGCTAATTGAACAACTGCTCCCAATCTTCGGTCAAGAACTGGTAAAGATCTTCGTACTCCTTAATATCTTTATCTTTCATCTCATGTCTAGTAAGTTCAATGTCCTAGAGGACCACAAGAGTGGTGACCGACCGGTACATGACTTTAGATGTGAACCTTACTAGAATCTTGAACTTCCTCTCCAGCTCAGACAGTCTACCAAAGAGGGCTTCCATCTCCTTGTCATTGATGGTTTTCTTACCACCCCTATCCTTCTTGCCAATATCCTTCACCACTTCCTTGGAACTCTCAGAGTCAGACCCTTGAACATTGAGCTCAGGAAAATTATTGGGGTTGTCATCGGCTTCAACCTCCACCGTCTCATCTTTGTTATCCTTGTTGCCAGAATTGTCCACACCCATCAGTTCAACCTCTCCCACCACCGTCTCATCTTTGTTGTTTTTTGTCATCAGTAATGTCCACACCCTCCAGGTCCGCTACTTCCTCCACCGACTCAACAACCACCTTCTTTTGGGGAACGGGACTAGGCTTTGCAACAAGCCTCGTCAACCTTCTGGTCAATGGCACCCGGGGTTTACTGTTAGGCATGGTAAACTCCTCATCTTCAGTATTGTCACTCCCTCCATCACCTTCCTCAAAGATAACATCCTACACCACCTTAGATTCATTTTTAGCCTTATCCCGACTATCTGAGATACTACCCCCCTCCATACTCACCCTAATCTTCTTTTGTGGGGTCTCATGGGAGGAATCACTGGAGATAATCTTTCTTTTGGCAGAAATATTGGATATGGTATTAGGGGTTTGGTCACTACTCTTAGGCTCAAGGATTTTACCAGTGGCAATTTTCTTCCTCCTAGACTTGAGGGATTTGGTATACTTCTTCGGGGTGATTTCTGTAATTATCACCGGGCTAATCTTATCAGGGTTAGAACAAGGCAGCAAAGGAGAGTCAACACGAGTAGCCATGAGGGATTTAGGGGGACAAAGTGTTAAATTAAATTTATAAAGCCTAAAGATGAACCTCTGATGGAGCGGGATGAGGGGCTTGTTAGGGTTGATGGCATGTTGTTCAATAGCAGACACAATCGAGGCTTCTAGAGATGATAACAAGTAAAAAGGAAAACTAATCAACTTTCTACGATGGAAATGGTTTAACAGAGCAAAATGATATTGAAAAAAGCATTGGAATATGTTGGGTCTTTCTCTCCGAATTGGCAGAGGGTTTGCCAGTTCCAATGCACAGGCAGATTCGGCCAACAAATACAGGAGGTTGTGTGAGCTGCCTCCCCTTCACTTCTGGTTTTGCCGCACCAAGGGGGTATCCCTATAGATAAAGATTTAACTTTGACTCACCCAATAGAAAGATATAGCTTTACAACAACAGGCAGAATACTCTCATGTTTGGACCAAGATTTGCATGGACATATCTAATTGGTTAGGAATGAGAGTATGCAGGGGTCCTATTTCTACTCCTACAACTAACAAGTTGAAGCTTTGAAAGGATTTGTTTTAATGTTTTGGATGCAAGATAGGGGGTTTTGGATCATAACTACTACACATGGGCAGACTGGTGCCTATGTCAGGGCAAGGAATCAACTAGACATATACAAGCGAATGATTTGCATTAGCATTCAAGTTTCAAGGGGCCTGATTGGTATTTGCCTTACAAACACCACCCAAGAATGGGTATTCAGCTATCTCTACTTACAAATATCATTGCTGCCATACAATCTTATTCATACTTAACCTAAAATAGTTTAATCCACTCCTTGAATGGAGGTTACAGATTAAGCATGTGATACAACAAATCTATATCCTAGAATCTAAGTAACCCTTAGCAACCAGATTCAAAAGAAGGGATGCATACAAAAAATGGAGACAAATAACTAAACACATGCAAAGAAGCATTTTTCATATAAACACAACATGAAACTGAACATGTGTGCAACGTGCATTCAGATGCAACTCATAAACTCACAAAAAGAGATAGAACAGCCAAGAAATGCTCAGTTCTTCATTATTTCTTCCAAACAATTGCCCAAGTCTTCAACCTCTAAAAAAATGAGTGATACATTCCTGATATACCCAGAACGTGTACTCAGCATTAATTACATTGGTCATTTCAAAATGCTGCCAGATACACTGCACCATCTAAATGGCGCTGAAAACATTCAATACAGCAAAGAGACAAAGAGGAAAGGAGCAGGTGAGATCGGGATGTGAGCCACCGACTGAAGATTTTTGCCCTTAATCAGGTAGTTGACCTGTCAATCAAGACCATACCTCTGCAACTTTACCATTAATGGCCAACCTACCCGCGGCTTTTGGAAATACAATGGCTATGTTCTTTGCAATTCTTCCCGCCTAAAATGCGACTGCAGACACACAGGAAATCCTTCACTTTCTAAAAGTTTGAAACAAGGCCGTCGATTCCTTTCCTCCTCACGAGATCTGCGGCTTCAATTTGATCAGGTAATCCAGTCACTAGCCTTTGAAAAGTCATCAGCCAATGAAAACATGCCACGCAGATGTCTTTTTGTCATCGCAGACTTTTTAGAGCTTGAACAAACATTTTTACCTTTTCACCCATTTTGCCTTTTCCACCTTCAAATCTTTGCATATGCAGTTGTATATACATACAACTGCCTTAGACACGTGTCAGCCTGCCATTAGATCACTATCGTTGTGTATCTGCATCTTCATCGATGATCCATTGCATCTCCTTCTGCATCAGAAATTGTATGTGCAATTGTATATACATACAATCACCACATATAAGCGCGGACCCCAAATCTTTATAAAACAAATTGAAACTGCAATCGGGTCCGGCTTGCATCTTACTCTTTGCATCTTTCATTGTATATCACACATACATACAATGTGTAATATACAACCCGCGGACCCCAACCACCTATCTGCCACAACAAACTTTCCTTCAAGTCTGAGATTGTATGTGTGCTTTTGTACATTGCATTGTATATCGCACAAACATACAACCCATGGAACATACAACTGTGCAGGCCCCACCATGTTCTTGAAGACCGTTGACTTTGACAGCTCTCGCTTTGTAAATTTCTTTGTATCTGCCAGTTGCATGTCCGATTGTATATTGGGAACATACAACCCCAATATGCAACAGCGGATCTCACCTTTTCCACAAATGCAACTAACTCCTTGGCTACGTCCACCCTTTGCACTTGCCTGCTTGTATATTTCCTTTGTATCTTTTCTTCTTTGCACATTGCCTTGTATGTGCGCTTTGTATATCTGATATACATTCACCTTTGCGTCTGCATCGGCCATCGAGGAGACCTCAAACTAAGCCACCAATGGATGCTATCATGCCAAAAAAACCTTTGTATGTTCCCCTTGTATGTTACTTTGTATATGCATCGGGCCTTTGTATCTTTCGCCTTGTATGTTACTGCCTTTGTATATGCATCGGGCTATCGGTGAGACTGTTGCATGAGTTGCCGATACACATTGTTTCACCGATGATCCCTTGTACATTGACTTTGCATATCACCTTTGTATATGCAAACATACAATGGCGAATGTATATGCGAATATACATTCAAAAATGTATACACAAATACAAAGCATGAAACTGAGAAACCCTGCGATGAAAAATACTTAAAGCTAAAAGATTTCTGGGTTTTTCTGAAAAGGTCTACAGATGAATACATGAAACCCAAAACCTAGGTAGGCACCACCAGAATCTACTTTCAAGAGTGAAGCATTTGATGATCATGTGGCACACTTCATCCCAAGGTTTTGGCAGCATTTGCCTATCAAACCCTCCTTGCAGATTGTGTAAGACCTCACCTTTCTTCAAGAATAAAGCCATACCTTTCGGATCCAAAACTTTGTTCATTTTCTTTTGTTTGATACCATTAGTAGGCATGCTTGTCACCATCCTGATAACTTCCTCTGATATTTCAAACCTCACACCACCCACCTTGACCTGTCTACCCTCCAACGACTGTAGGAACTGCATAGAAAGGTTTTTGTCGTATCCTTACAGGCATTTTAGATAGGAAGCGACCCCTCCCTCCTGACATATGTGCCAGAAGGTCTCATTGCACTTGAACTCTTCATAGGATTCAGGCTCAGTATGAGACCTATCACCCCCCATTCTCAAGTTGTACCAATTTCTCACAGACAAACTAGAAATCAAATTAGCAGTGGTTAACTTAGAAATTTTCAATATGTAGATATTATCCCACAAACCAATATTCTCACTCAAGTTAATGAGTAGAGTGTTCCTTCGCCAGCCGAGGGTGACGTACTTTCTTAAATTCATGATATGTGAATGGGAATTCCCTTTCTTTTCATAATTGATATTCATTAAATTATCATAATTACAAGATCTGCGGAGGCTCATCAAGTTAATATCCCCATTGCTCACGTGCCTGGCCATGTGAAACCCCACCTCAAGCCTCCACATCAATTTGACTAGATGGCTATCCTTCATATGGTGGCAGACCCAATCTCTGACCTGTCTGAGTTGGCCATAAGTCGTCACACCACCTAATCCACTAGTATGTAAAGCTAGATGGCAATCAAACCGAGATCCCATTTGGTGCCTAATGTACCCCCTAGGCCAAGGGATATAGGGGTTTATAATTGCAAACATGAGAGACCAAGAGAGGGAATTTGCTCCTTTCCAAGAAGGTTTTGTATCTGAATAGGTAAATTATTCTTTCTTTTCCAACATCTCCATGTGTCCAAGCTTTGCCCAAGGTTGGCCAAACCATCAGCCACTTTATTACCTTCACGATACATGTGCCTAATTTCTTTTTGATTGAACCTAGACAGTAAGCAAACTATGTCATCCATGATATCTTTCAATTTCCAACCACTGTTAGACCTGCCAAGAGCTGCATCAATAATAATTTTTGAATCTGCCTCCACTTGTAACTTGTCCATTCCCATAGAGTGAGCAATTTTGAACCCCCTGTAGACACCCAAAATTGTCCCAAATTTGTCTGTCTTGCAACACCTAGTCAAATACATTATCCTAGACATCATGTAACATTTTGTCCTAAATCCCACTCTTAACCCCACTTATTCCATTAGCCAATTAATTAAATAAATTTTATTTATTTAATTAAAATCCCATTCAATCCCATCCTTATCCTACTTAGCCAATTAATTAAATAAATTTTATTTATTTAATTAATATCCAACTCATATCCCAACTAATTCAAATATTTTATTTGAATTAAGTTCTCATCATAAGCTGACTTTCCAATTAATTAAATAAATTTTATTTATTTAATTAATTTATCTTATCATTTAGCCGACATGTGTGCCTCTTTCATTTAAAAAAGATAAGTGGTACTACAACCTTTTATTTAATATCTTTTATATGTAGTACTTTTTATGTACACAAGCATACATGAGCCCTATTCTCCTTGACACTTGTCAAATGACTACAACTCCCTTGAAGAGTGGGATAACTGAATCAATCCTAGCCGTCCACATCAATCAATTACCTTTTTAATCTCAACCATCCATTTTAACCAAGCCTTTCCTATAAATCAAACCCCTCACAAGCCATTAGCATGCATGGAGCTTCAAGTATCCACATGCTATTGAAATATCATTAGAGCCTTTGCATCCTTCATCTATCATTCATTCTAGCATCTTCATCTTAATGTTATGCTGCGGAATCGAGCAATCAACACAACAAATTGATCAATCAATCGAGCTCATCTTGCATCTTCGAGGTATTGAATTATTTGGGTTTAGGTTATGCATTTCATTGTTTGAATCATTTCCATTTATAAATCCAAATTTTTCGATATACACCCCCACAGCAAGGCCAATCCCTCTGCCACATTATTGGATTGGATACCAATGCACCCCACATAAGCAGTAATGAAAACCCCCTGACTATTTCTAAAAATCCCTCCACCATTGGCCAGCTCAGTGTTCTTTATTCTGCTCCATCAAAATTAAGTTTGATCTAGTACTTGGGAGGGGGTCTCCAGAAGGTGTTTTGTCTAGTCATCTTTCTGGAATTGTCAATCATTGTCATATCCGCTGTCAGACCCTAGTTCTTAGCAATCAAAACTTCCACCTAAGTAGGGGGTTCCTTGGATGCTTGGAGAGTGCTAGAGGACGTGTTCTCAGAGACCAACTTGCTAAAGGAGTAGAACACCTCATTGGCATTTTTAACTTTCTCTATAAATATTCTATTGTTCCTTTCCTTCCACACACTCCACCCCAGGTGTGGGAGAATTTGTCTCCAAAGCTCCCTAATCCTAGGGTGTGAGAAAGGAGTAAGCCAGCTTTGGGCAAAATCCTTGAAGTTTTCAAGGAAGGCCCAATCCAGGTTAAGTTTCTCTATAGTTTTTCACCATATCTCTTTTGAAAAATCACAATGGAAAAGAAGGTTCTAGATGGACTCTTCTTTTAGACATAGAATACATCTATTGACCAATTGGAAACCCCTTTTATTGAGGTTATCGGTAGTAATGATTTTATTATGCACTACAAACCACTAGGAGAAGTTTATTTTATGGATCAGCTTGTTGTCCCAGACACTCTTCCAAAACTAGCTCACTTGTCCATTGTTGGTTGACAGATTGTAAGCTGATTTGACCGAGAAGATCCCCTTTTGATCCTGTCCCCAAAGAATTTCATCTTCCCTAGGAAATATAGGAATTATGTACTTGTTCAACTCCACTTGCAAAGCCAAACAATCTTGATTCTCAAGCTAATTAATGTTCAAACAATCAGAGAGGTTCTTCCAACTCCTTTAGCTGTGGATTTGGCCATGGATGTAATTTTTAACCAAGCTCCCAAAATGGTTAAAAGCTCTTTCCTTAGTAATGTAGTTCTTCCAATTAGACAAGGGTCCCTCCCAGAGCCAATTGTCCTCCCAGAACCTAATTTTGTCTCCCTTACCCAGCTTCCATTTGATGCCTTGAGATAGTGTGCTTTTGGTTTTGATCATTTTGTTCTAGATAATAGAGCCTTTAGGAAGGCTCTCCCTATCAATAAGTGCTAACTTTTCCCCATTTTATAGGTATTTGGCTTTCATAATTTGCACCCAGTCTTTCTCCTCCTTAAGGAAGGTCCACCCAATCTTGGTCAGTAAGGCTTTATTCATCACCTGGATTTTTCTAATTCCCAATCCCCCTTGCAATTTGGGTTGACAAACTTTATCCCACCAAGAGTTGATGTTTGCCCACTTGGCTAAGAAGTTTACCTTTCTAGCCCTCCATCTTCTTTTGGATTCTTTCTAGAATAGTGTTCTAGTAAGTCGGGGTCACTTCCTTAACCATGAGGGGCAGACCCAGGTAGGTAGCCAGGAGATTGGCCTTATTGCATTCCAGGATGTTTCTCACCTTATCTTGCAGCTCCATGTCAGTACTAAAAAAGAACACATTACTCTTTTCATAATTAATGCACTGGCCAAAAACTTCAGCATAGGTGTTCATCAGATTTTTCCATCTTTTGGCCTCCACCATCGAAGCCACCCCAAAGAGCATAATATCATCAACAAACTATTGGACAGCTGATGGTCCCATGGTGGATGCAACTTTGACACCCCTGAGGTTATGATTATCTAGGTGGGAAAGGATGTTTCTACCTAGGACCTTTGCCATAATGATAAAAAGGTAGGGTGAAAGGGGATCTCTATGTCTGATACCCCTTCTAGCATCAAAGAACCCCTGAGGAGTGCCATTGACCAGGACCGAGTACTTGACAATGGTAACACATTCCCTTATCAAGGTAAATATTCTGTCTTAAAACTTGAACTTCCTAAGGACCTTGAACAGGAAATCCCAGGAGATTCTGTCATAGGCTTTAGATATATCCAATTTAAGAGCCATGCTTGGAATGTTACTTATGTCCATCGAGTGAATGATCTCATGGGTGGATATTGTTGCATCCATAATCTATCTACCTGGGACAAAGCCTTTCTGGCAATTAGATATAAGGCTATCCAGTAGCGGTTGGAGTCTGAGGACTAGAGTCTTCATGATAATCTTATAAATGGTGTTTCATAGGCTAATAAGGTGGAAATTAGCCATGGACTCTGTGATGCTCTTCTTGGGGATAAGCGCAATGAAATTTGCATTGATCTACTTAAGGATTTTTCCATTCCTGAAAAAGTCCTTAACAGAAGTAGTGACATCATAGCCCACAATCTCCCATAAATCTTAGAAAAAAGCCAGGGGAAACCCATTCGGGCCCAGAGCTTTGAAGGCTCCCATAGAGACCACAATCGCCCTAACTTCCTCTGCAGTAATAGGCTTCAGAAGCATACATTTATCTTCCTCTGAGAGGACAGAGGGAATGTTGTCCAACAGCTTATCTTCCCTACCATTGTTAGGATTGTTTTGATGCTTCGGTAGAAATTTTCTAAAGTAGTTGGAGGCTAGGCTTCCCAGTTCCTTATCTTCAAGAATTTTCCTATTGTTTTCATCAAGCAGCGTGGTGATTCTATTTCTCTTTCTATGCTTCATGACTCACTAATCGAAGAAAGCAGTGTTCCTATCTCACTCCTTCATCCATTGAACTCTAGACATCTATTTCCATAAGAGCTCTTCTTTACTGATAATATCCTTAAGGTTTTTTAGCGGAGACTCTTCCATGTTGAACGTATCCTCACTTGCATCTCCCTTGGCCATGTTGTCTTGAACTTCCATTAAGCTGTCAGTAATGTGCTTTTTCTAGTTCATCACGTTCCCAAAGTAGAATCTATTCCATCCTTTAACTTTGTGCTTGACATGGGTAAGTTTTTGAGTGAGTCTAAACATAGGGGATCCAGGCACCGGGATACTCCACCAGTTAGCAATGTAGTCCCTAAAATCCAGGTGAGAGGTCGACATAATTTCATATCTGAATAGGAAAGGCCCCTTAGGAGCACCATTTGTCCAGGAAAGAAGGAGGGCATTGTGGTCAGAGATAGTGCGAGACAGGGCAGTAAGAATAGAATTTTGCACCATGTCCCAATTAGAAGAGACGAGCATTCTATCTAACTTCACCTAAATCAGTTGGTCTCCCCTTCTTCTATTGGTCCAAGAATAGAGTTGATTATTGACCTCTATATCCATAAGCCATGTATGACTAAGGAAGTCTGCCAAGTCCACCATGTTGTCCAAGTAGTCTGTGATGCCCCCAGATTTTTCTGAGGGGAAAAGCAGGGTGTTGAAATCTCCCCTAGCATCCACAAAGTCCTTCTCTCAGCATTAAGTTTAGGGACTAAGCTAGCCCAAAGGTCCTGTCTGGTATTCCTGGTGTTGGGGGCATAGATATTGATCAGCTTCCATGTTTTCTTATTCATAGTGCATTTTACTTCCAAACTATTTTTGTTATACAAGCAGTAACAACCTGAGATGTTATATTTGTTCCACATAGTAACAAGGCCCCCTGACACCCTAGTAGAACGGCTGATAATTTAGTCAGCCATAGGCCAGAGATTATTAGCTATCTTTTTAAAGTTATCTTAAGACAACTTAACTTCTTGGAGAAGGATGATATCCACCTTATTGTCAAAAATGTAGTTCTTAACCATGAACTATTTCTGAGGACTGTTTAGCCCCCTCGCATTCCATGAGAGGACCTTCATTTATGTGGTCTTCTGGAGATAGCCTCCAGTGTGCTTTGTCTCCCAATGGTTATTTCCTTGGTTGCTTCTTTGTTTCTAGTTTCTCTCTAGGATAGTCTACCCACTTTCCCTCTATCCCCACATCAGCCAAGATCTTGCGATGGCCTTTCCCCTTTTTTGGGGGTGTTACCCACCCATCCTGGTTACTAGGACCAGCCCTAGGAGATAAAACACTGGTGGGTGATAGGATAAATTTCTTTGTGCTTTCCTACACTGTCGTTTGTCCTCCTTCAGACACCTTAGTACCTGAGCCAGCATTCTGAGGCTTGGGAGTCTTCTCATTGGGGGTTAGGATCTCCCCATCTTCTATCTCAACTAAACCCATTGAAGTGCCCCTCTGCTGAGTCAGTTGTTCAACTTCAGGATCCCTCTGAATCTGAGGCAAAGGGAGTGATGAGGCCTTAGTGGTTGATATTGGTTGATCAACTTCAGGGTCTCCCTATGTCTGGGCGTTTTCCAGTTGCTTTGTCATGAGAGGGGACTTGATGATATCAAGCAAATCATCTTTGAATGGGTATTCCTCCACAACATTCTCCTCCTCAGAGACCTCTTTATCTTTTTGTTTCCTTAGGTTTTTACATTCATTGATTAGGTGCCCTTTTTTGGAGCAATTTTGGTAAAAAGGGGTAGCATTCTCATACACCAGGTGTTGCTCCAAGATACCATATTTTGACTTTAAGTTAACGGTATTAGATAGAGATTTATGGATATCTACACTAACACAGAATCTAGCAAAAAGTAACCTAGTTTTATGCTTAGTGGTGTTGTCTAGGGTGATGAAATGCCCAAAAGAGTTTCCTATCCATGTGAAGATCTCCTCATCCTAGAACTCCAGAGGAAATCCAGGTAGCCTAACCTAGACTGGGGCCAACCTACTAAGTTCCATAGCCGCATCAAACCTTAGTTTCTAGTGCCCTAAGAAGAGGTTGTGTTTTCCATATAGTGAGGGGCCACCTGCCAAAGTTGCTACCAAGTCCTCTCTGGCAATGAACTTAAAAAGGAAGAGGCTAGCTGTCATGGCGCTTGTAACCATGCTTCCTTTGAGTTGCCATCTCAAGGCCACCCATCGTAGAACCATGTTAATGTTGGGCCTTAAGGCTTGGAACTTACCTACTAAAGATAATTCCAAGGATGAGGTTATTTTATCCATCATCAGATCTGGGATTTGGAAGTCCGTTCTGTTCACTAACTCTGACTACACTAGGACAACAGAATCTTTGACTGACCTGCTAGACTCCCCTAGTAGTGCCTTTTTCCAAGCCTTGGGATCCAACCCCGAGGCTGGATATTTGTGCTCATGAGCACTAACTGACGTAGTACAAACATCACCAAGTTCCACCAGAGGGCTCAGAGGGGGGCAGGAGGCCCCTCAGGGCTGACGACCACCATGAGCTAAGTAGGTTCAAACAATGTTCAAGCGAGAAAGTTGAAGAGCTCTTACCAAAGCTGGCAACAATAAGAATTATGGTTTAGTATAATGTTGTATGAAAGAATATGTTATTATGGTTGGTTGCTGAGCCAATTTTTAGACACCTACATGTGCAAAGGATCATCTAGGGTTTCAAATCACTCTAGTCTAGTCCAATTGGAGCAACAAGTTTATAAATCAGGGGATGTAATATTATAAATGATGTCCATAATAGAATATATCCAAGTCCATTTGTAGATTTTTAGGGAAACCCTTAGTTGCAGAGCAGGTATGTGTTTCCTCTTGCCACATTTGTTTGTATGATTGTAATGGAGATTTGATAAAGATTGCAACATTTTAATTCATTGAAGACTTTGTAATGGTCATTTATACATTACATATAGATTTTTATGGTATGGGGATGGATTATTAAGTATGATATATTAGTTGGTGCCATATTTGTGATGTAAGTTCATGCATAGTTCATTTTCCTTTTGATTTCAACTTGTTGTTTCCTGTTGGCAACCTGGACTCTAGTGCCCAATGGAAAGGCACCAGTATTGGAAGTTCACAGTCAATCATGCACCTTAAAATGAAAACATTGTTCACCAGTAGTTTAGCAGTAGATTGATAGATTAGTCTAGCTTTTTATTGCATCCACAAACCAATGGTGTTACCTTTGTTGTATTTAGAGAGAATTGGTGTCAGATAGATGTTGAGAGGTTTGTGCATGTAGGAATTCAACCCATCATTGTAGTCTAGTATTTTACAAGTGGATATATCCAGTGATCTTGTGTCAAATAAATATTTATAGGGTTGTAATGATGTGGAGGTAGGATTTAAGTGTGTATGAGAAGTTAAGGGGATTCATCTTTAAAGATCTTAATTGATCATATTTGTTGGTGCACTTATATTCTTTATTTTAAATTATTGTTAGTGAGGTCTTGTAGGCTTACTCCTAATTGCTATGAGGGTGTGGTAATCAAATCCATGTTTCAAATTGTTTACATATACTCAAACCTCAAGGGAACACCCCCTAGGTTTTGCAGATCACATGACGAAGAGGAGGATTTACCCTATCCTATTCATTGGACCACGACCGCCCTCTCTTTTTTGATATATCACTATCCCTACTTGTGATACTTGTTTTCCTTGTGTGTCACTCTTGGTGATGGTGTTAGAGGAGAGGGCTTACATTTTTAGGAAACAATAGAAGCATTAGAACATATATATGTTTTAGAGGCTACTTGGAGGAGATCTGTAAGGAAAACACAGGTGCGGAAAACAGCTTCCCTAATGTTAATTCCCAGGGGACAGTGTAGACCAGTCACTTTTTAAATTACAATAACACAGATGAATACACAAGAGAAACCAAAATAGACAATATTTAGAAAACAGACACATAGAATTACATGGGAAAACCCTTACGGGTAAAAAACCCACCACCACAAGAAAATAATCTTTATTACAGTAAGATATACAGTTACAATAAAGAACTCAACTTCTTGCTCTAGTGTTTGATTCTCGACATCATACACAGTTCACTACTCTGTACATTTACAGAACGAACCTTTATTCAAGTCTCATCATCATAATACCAACGACACCTGTAGACTTATCATTCTATTTCCAGTCTGCAAGAACAGGAGTCGTTACACACTTCTGCTCTAACTGATAGAACAAATTCCTTAGGCGTCGCAGCCATCTAACCATCACAACGGTTCATATTTCAGTGAGACATTTAGTCCCACATATACCAAGTCGCCAATGACATCGCAATTTATAAATGCCAACGAACCAAAGGCTATTGTCGGCAATTTTGTTGCTGACAATACCAAGCCTCCAAGCCTCCAAGTCCATCGGCATAACAACTACCATCGGCCCACAGACTTCACCCTCCACCGATGAGCATAGTCTCCCCGATCACCAATGGTACCATCGGAATAACTTTCACTATCGGCACAAGAATTAGCTCCCGCTCTGACAGTGCTCTGTCTCACCGATACCTCCATTGCAATGACCGCAGTACATCGGCTCACAACCTTTAGGCCATCGATGTAACAACCCATATCGGACAAGACCTCAAAAGTCACACTGAACCTCAGACTCCTGCCGATAGATATAAGTCATCGGAGTGACTACTCCTATCGGAGTAACTCCACATAGCTTGGCCGATAGGCCTTGTCTCGCTGACGACCAACCCGTAACCTTTGTCGGAGTGAATACTCCTGTCGGAGTAACTCCACAAAGTTTGGCCGATAGGCCTTGTCTTGCGGACGGTTGAATGCTTCCATCGGGGTGACACTCAGCATCGGACAAACCTTCGATGCTTATTCCGACGGCCCTTGTCTCACCGATGCCAATGGTCTTCAACACGGTCCTGCCGATAGTACTTCGTCACAGCGATGCCAACATCGCATATCCTCAAACCAATGAACCAAGGAACAGTTGAACTAAAATTCATTGAACCTACCAAATGAACTCTAGAAAGGTTCAACAAAGAGGTTCAAACAAGAGGTTCAACGAAGTGGTTCAATGCATAGGTTCAACTAAGAGGTTCAAGTAGTAATTTGAGACACAAGTTCTCTTCAAGATCGAGGATAAGGGATAATTAGACCAAACTTTATGACTTATTTCGAACACTAAGGGGTGAGGTGCTTAAGTGGTACGTAAAGAATGCCCCTTACAGAACAAGGAATGGATAGATTTAAAGGATGATATGATACGAAATAAGGGTGAAACAATAAAAGAGTATGACCAAAACTTTTCAAAGGCATGATCAATATTAGAGAATTCCCTTATAAAGAAGTAGAGAATTGAATATTTTATCTTTGGGTTGTTACCTATGAATAGACTAGCATTGGATGGAAAAATCTTTAATTCATATACATAAATGAAGGCATTAGCTTGAATAATTAAAGCACAACCTTGGAGAAGAGAAAATGAGAGAGTTAAACATGTAGAGGTAGAAAATTTGAAGTTGGAATCGAAATAATTAAGGATTAAGTAGGAGATATTGGAAAAAGGAGAAAGCCATAGGGGTTAATTACCACCTTGTAGAAAGAATATATCGTACACTTATTTCTCTAATGAAATACATCCCTAGAATGAGTACCCTATAATAGATGGAAAGAAACAAGTGATTAAACTAAGAGTGGAGTTTGTGGAACCACCTAGAAGGCTTAAGAGTGTGTACTATTGTATTTGAGTTGAGTGGGATGATAATGAGACTAATGATTGTCCATCATTATTGTTCTAATTAAGAGATGAAAGTGGGCCATGTTACAACCATAGATATGAAGATGATGCACCATTCATAGAGGGATGAAAAAAGTGAAAGGATTAGTAGAAAGACCCTTCCACATCTAGGATCATGGTTATCAAGAATTATAGTGGAGAACAAATCAACAAACAGTAAACAAAATACATCCAGTACCACAGATCCAAGATGAGAGACCCTCTACAAGTTATTAGGGTGACTACTCACAAGGAGGTAGTAGAGGGGAATATGGTAGTTCCACAAGAGACAGATGCAATAGAGGAAGAGGTTGAAGCTAGAAAAGGAGAGAACAAGTCACTTGCTTCAAGTGTAGTGGAATGGGCCATTATGCAAATTAATGCAAGGAAGAAAGGGAGAAATCTTATGGATTTTGTAGAGATTCCATACATGATTCATTTATTTTCTTTAAAGTAGCTCAATACTATAAGAATACCCCAAGTACTTACTAAAAGTGAAGAATTGTTAGGGCCTAATGCAGCAAGGGAGGGCAACTTAGCTATAATGAAGATTCCAAAGAATGATCCCCCCAATGTCAAGAGATGCCAAAAGACAGAGGTGGAGGATAGGGAGGAGATAGGAGAACCTCCCTCACTGAGGAGGAATAGCTAGAAAAAGGAAATGCTATAGAAGAAGGCTATACTTGAATACATGAAGAAAAATACAACAACAATGGTCATATATGGAGGGATTGACACTAGAAAGAAAATTTAATCTAGGAGGATTTAGAAGAAGAAGAGGAGGATTTTCCAACAAACTACATCTAAGAAGACCATTAGGGAGGAACAAAGAAGAGAGGAATACCACAAGGCTTGCTTCTTAGAAAATAGGCACATATATTAAAAGAATTTGAAAAGTTTATAGAAGAAGAAAACATACTAAAAAAACTAAAGTAGTTTCCTGAGTACTGGAACAAGCACAAAGAACAAAACAAAATAGGTCAAGTTAGAAATGCAGCAAAATCTACAAAGAAATGGAAGAAAATCTCTATCTTGGTCGAGACAAGAGTCAACAAAAATATATTAGGAATTCACTAATAGATCTAGATGTGGATATCAACATCCCCTATGACATAGCATTGGCTAATGGAACCTCCATATGTAATATAGGCACATGGAGAAATGTCGAAGAAAACATCCTGGGAATAAAGAGAAAAATAGACTTTGAGGTTATCAATATGAAGTAGTATTTTGATGCTTTTAGTGTTTTTCTTAATCTAAAGTGGTTTGTGGATTGCAATGGGATGTTTGATTCCCAAAAGGAAGAACTTAACTTTTATGGGGAAGATCAAATAGTACATATACCACTATATAGAAACATGAAAGGAGCATACATTGAGGAGGTGGCACAAGAAAGAGATATATAATAGGATGATGCATATAGATTATTATATTCGGTAGGGAATATCCCCAAGATAGAAATAGATGGGAAACCAAATTAAAAATGAGAAATAGTGATGGAAAGTAGTTACTCCACTATTGATAGTGAGGATGCAGTGGAGGCATGGATACTAAATGAGCCAAAGTGAAGGGCAAGGAGAGTCCTAGGCACAAAGAGGGTATATAGCTTACAGAATATTGAGAAATTAGTTGGGAAAAGTACAAAAGAAAAAGATGACACATTGTAGATCCATAGATCGTACTACATCACAAGAGAGATATCCCACATAAAGCTACCATGCTATTTAGTAGTAGGTGACCTCCTTGGATACCTTAAAGGCATGGAGAAAATATTCAAAAGAGAGGATCTTAAGAGAGAAGCTTTGGATTATACTTTGGTATATAGTGCAACAAGGTGGTTGCATACACACAAACCCAATATCCCTACATGGAAATCACTAACAATCTTGACAAAAATTAAAAACCTAGCTGAAGAAGGGGATTGAAACACCACCAAAGAATATTGTAGCACATCTGATCCATGTATAAATACATAGAAAATTATGTTCGAAGTTGGGATGCCTTGAGAGAATATAATGAAAGGCTCTATATTTTAGTTGTTCTATTAGACTTTATCTCTAATTGCAAAAACATGATACATAAATCAAGAGAAAATGGTAGAAACCTCAAGCTTGACTATGTTGCAGAATAATTTTGTAAAACATTCCAATTTTTTGACCTAAATGGACAACTACACAATGTACTACAAATAATAAAGGAAGTCGTAACATTCTCTATGAGGAATGTAAGAGAAAATTTTGAGAAAAGAGTAACATATTAGTACCCAAAGGAACACGACATGTGGAAATTGATAGAGTGGACTGATAATATAGATTTGGTACCTTAAAGGCTATGTTATAATCTTGAGAAAAGAGAAGAATCAGGGTATGAAGAAGAAGACCCTAAAAACTTAGAGGTGCAAGTTGAAGAGGGGGAAAAGGAGTTGATAGTTCAAAATATGGAAAAATCTCAATACTTTTACCAATTTGTTAGAATTAATGAAGAAAATATAGCACACAAAGCCATACCCAAGATAGCAAATATTGGAGATTTTTAGGAAGAAAAAGAGGTGACGAAGGTGGTAGAGGCATTATAAGATTAAAAATATTTTTCCCTAGAACATTTACTAATATAAAGGGTATTGAAAGGAAGCTAGGTATGCAGAAACGCTTCGTACACTGATCTACTAAGGAAAGATTTATGCAATTTTTTACTTTTACAGTTATAGATTAAGATGCACATTAATAGAAAGATAATAACAACTTCCAAATGCAAACACAAAACTCACAACACAAGACATATGTGGGGGAAACCCTTTCAGGTAAAAAACCCCACATTCCAAAGTCGCCCAACATATTATTCAGGAATCAAGAAGATTACAATATACTTGCAAAGAAAGATTTTATAGGAGTATATCCAACTAGAGATCCAAGAGGTAACTCGACATCTATAAGATTCTTACACACAACCTCCATCTCCAGCTCTTGATATATAGGAGATACAATACAGTAAACTGTTACCGGTAATTACAAAACCATGAGCTAAAACTACCCAAAAGTCGTGCCCAAATTATCTCTAATCAAAGATGCCTTGTGATGTGCCAAAACACACACCAACACGTGTAACTCTCCCCTTTACAGCTCTTTTATGTGTCCAACACATTTTTACATTTCCCAAAAATAGGATGCTAATTTATGTTTCCTTCTGTAGTTTTTGTGGTAGTGGTAATGATGAGTCCTTTTGTAGCTGTAGCATTTTGCTCTGGATTACAGCTATAGCATCCTCCAATTGTTCTATACTCTCCACATGTTAAGGAATTTCCTATCCATGTTGTGAAAGATATGCCCTATTGAAATTTTTTGAATCATAGAGATACTAGTTAGGTCCACCTATCACCCTTTTAATGGAAATTGCAACAATTGTGGTGTAGGTATTGGTTGTATCTATTTCTGTTGCGCCAAAATTTCTTCAATGGACTAAATTGGGGAGTTTGTGATGGATGAAGAGGGCCTTTGTGGGGATGGAGGTAGTTGTTGTTTTGGTCCTTGCTCCTCTATTTGATCAATATCCTATAAAGTCCTTCCAGATGGTATACTTTGTTCTTGTTGGTTCTTGTTTTCTTCTTCCATTAGTACTGCATAAGTTATCTTTGTAATAGTAGCCATTTCTTGTTGAATCTTTTCTTTTACCTCATGTACTAAAGCCATTAAGGTGTCAAACCTCTATTTTAACTTTAGTTCTTTAGCCTACAGTTGTGCCAATTTATCCTTTTGCTCGACGGAGAGATTGGGCTCCACTTCCTCCAGGTCCTATCTCTTTATTTCTTCCTCCAATTGTACGGCCTTTTCTATTTTCCTTTGGATGATAGAGGCCAGATTGCTTGGAAAGTTCTTGATAATATTATCTAAGGTATCTTGAGACATTCTTAGATGTTGCATAATTACTTCTTGAATAACCACTTTATTTTATGTGCCAAATTTATTGTACATCTTTGTGGTTTGATTAAGCATGCCCTTGTTGTTTATGGCATTGGTTAAGAGGTCCATGCTCATTACATCCTCCTACTTTTCCTCTTGTGCATCGACTTCCACTATTTCCTATTTACTCCTTCTTGTTGTTTTTTTTGCAGTGGTGGTTGTATTTCTTCTACTTCCTCCTTTGTCTTATTTTTTCAGTAGTATTTTTGATACCTCTTCTATACAAGGGTTTATTTGTGGAGGTTGTTGAGTGGTTACAGATGCTACTTGTGATGATGTTTCTTGCTCTATTTCATCTCGTGATCCCAGTGTCCCTAGATTCAACATTTCTAATCTCTGCACTTGCGGTGTAGATGTGCTTGTTTGTGATGGTTCTTGGTGTGGGATTCCCCATTTTTCATGTATTTTTTGTGTTTTTCAACATGCTCCTTCACATTCCTTTTGGACTATTTGTCAATAAATTCTTTGTAGGTGTTGAACCTCTCCGCATTTGTATCTTTGGATTATTTGACTAGGTTTTGTTCATATGACTCTATTAAGTCATTACTTAATATGGTAACTTAGGGATCCAAGTAACCTTGGGTTCTATCGCTTCCATGAGGGTATAGTCTTTCTCTACTAGGAAGACTATGTCATTGGCATTTTCCTGACCATATCATATGATATCCTTTCTTTGTTTTGCATTTGTTGTTGGAGTAACTTGAAGAACCCCCAATATGTGGCAGTATAGAATGTAGTGTCCTTTAACTGCCAAACATGGTAATTTATTTGCATTACTATTGATGTATTTGTTTGCCAAGCTTTCTTAGAAAAAGAGGGTAATGCATTCATGAAATAAAAAGTCAAGTAAATGATGAGGGTTCCATACTGGAATCGGTAGTGTGCATTTTTGGTCTTTTACAGATTCTCTAGTAGTTGCTCACGGAGGACCTCACACAAGTTGAATTCTTTCCCCTCCACTACCATTTGGTATGCAATATGGATGGTGGTCTCGGTTGTTGAATCTTCTCTATTTGCATAGTAGATTTTGTATGTCATACCCATGGTGGCATACTGCATAGTCAGATTTGTAATTTTTGTCACATTTAAGTTCCTTCCATCATATGTGGCTCCAGTTAGCTCTATAACCTTTTCATTTTTGATAGATTTCTTTGATAGCAGCTCTCTTGTAGCATAGAGAGTCGTCACCACTGGAATTGCTTGCTTTTTTATGTGGTAGGGTTTATCCAAGAAAATGAACTTGTCATGGATTCTACTTAGAATTATTCTGGCCCATCCATGCTCCGTGATGAAGTCAAGGAAGTCCTTCCATACATCCAACTTCTTCTTCTCGACTTCCTGGTACTATGGCATGTAGTGTGTTTGATCTGATTGGAGAAGTGTCCTTTGGAGCTCTTCAAACTTCATGTGATCAATTTTTGATATTTATGCGTGTATATATTTTCTCACATCCTTTATATAGATTACATCAGCTCATATGGCAAAGAATGCCCCATCTAAGTTGACCTCCATTGCCTTGTATGGGAATTTCTTATATTTTAGGCATGGTTTGTCAAAGACATCACCCAATGTCAGAGTCTCCATGCTTACTCTGTATCTTGGTAGGGTTTATCTTTCTTAGAGATAAAGCTTGAGTTTGCAAGTATACTTAGTGTGCAAGTGGTGTTTCATGACTATTTGGAGTGGTGTTTTATAACTTTAATGGTGATATTTGGATTAAATACATTTATTTGTTCATGGTTTCATGGGCTTTTCTAGTCATTCATTTCTCGTGATTTATTTCTTCCTAACAATTTGCACTTTATGGTACATATTGTACATATAATATAAATTTTAATTTTCCTGGTTTAGACTTTATTCCATCGCTTAATGGTAGTGTTTTAATCTCACTCCATTTACATATCCCGTTAGTGATCTTCCATCTAGTGATTTCAACCTTACTACTCTGGATTATGATATTTCATCAATGTATTATGGCCCTAGCCATCTAACTTTCAACTTCCCTTGTTTCTTAAACTTGCTATCATACAATAGTACTAAATCATTTTTTCAAAATGTTTTATGTTTCAATTTCCTATCAAGCCAAGCTTTTTGTCTTTTGCACTCTAAATTTTGATGATAGGTCACAAGTAATCTATTTTCATCTAACTTTTACAAGTTTTCTAGTATTTTCTTTATTGATTCTTCTTCATTCAACCACAAGGTAAGTGCAGTGCGGTAGTTTGGGATAATGAAGTTTATAAGGAGTGTGGCATCCATACCATATACTAATTCAAAGAGGGTAAACTTATTTGATCTTCTATAAGTTGTCATGTAGGCCCATAATACAGCTGGAACCTTGAAATCCCAATCTATTTTGTTTGCATTGCACATCTTAACTATCAATGTTGTTCCCATAATATTCTTCAATACCTCACTTGCTCCATTGACTTGTAGATGATATGGAGAAATTCTATTGTGTGTAATCATGAAACTACTTAAGATCTCCATAATTACCTTATTGAAAAAATATTTTCCTTTATTGCTTGTAATACTTAAAGGGAAGCCAAAGCTTGTTATAATGTTTTCATATAAAAATTTTGTGGCAGTTTTAGCTAGGTGATCTTTGGTCAGGTTTGCTTCTGCCCACTTTGTAAGATATTCCACCATAGTGATTATAAATTTAGATTTTTGTGCACTTAGTTGGTGGATCAATGGGTCCAATAAAGTCTATGGCCCATTTCTCAAATGGTATTTGGGCTAGGACTAGTTGTAATGGCATCTCATCAATAGGCCTGGATATTCTCTAACATATATCACATTACTTAGCATATAGATTGGCATACTTAAACAATATTGGCCACCATATACCATAAAGCATAACCTTCTTTGTGGTGGTATCTCCTGAGTTGTGTCCTTCAAAAATATCCTCATGTGCTTCCCCAAGGATTTCTCTTCTCTCGTGTTTGAATACCACTCTTCATCTGATGTCATCTCTTCCTCTTACATGTAATTCACTTTCAATCAGTGTATATGGTAAGGATTTCTTTAGGATTTTTTGTTTATTGCTTGGTAAAATATTCTCCATAAACTTTCCTATTCATAGTAAACTTACTACATCTTGTAAGTCTTCAGGTATTGTAATGACCCTAAATAGGTTTGCACTGGGTAGATCTTCTTCCGAATTGTTCAGTTCTTCTCATGTTTCAATCTTGGATAAATAGTCAAGACCTTAATTGTTCTTTCCCAGTTTCACCATAATTTTGAAATCAAAAATTTAAAATAGTAATATCCATCAACATATTCTTCCTTACAATACCCGTCTATTTAGTAGATACTTTAATGGTTCATAGTCTGTATAAAATGTGAATGGTGTAGCTAATAGGTAATGTCTAAATTTATGCAACACATACACCATTGCTAGGGCCTCTCTTTCAGTAGTGGTGTAATTTTTCTCTGCTTGGGATAATTTGTGGCTTGCAAAGGATATATGATAGTCCTTATTCCCTTAGGATGAGCTAGTATTGCACAATTTTTGTACTAGACGCATCCACATGTACATGAAATGGTATTGTCCAATATGAGAAGATTAATATGGGAGCCTCTACTATCTTTTGTTTCAACATGTAGAATGATTGTTGGAATTGGTCATTCAATTCAATTATTTTATTTTATTTTCTATTTAAGAGTTCCTCAATCGGTGCTTCTATAGTGGCATATCCTCTTATGAATTTGTCATGGTATCCTATATAGCCCAAGAAAATTTTCACCTGAGATGTTGTTTTTGGTGGCCGATAAGTTCATGATCAATGCCACTTTTTATAGATCTACCATGAGTCCTTTGAAAATTATGTGCCCTAGGAGTGTGCCAAAAGGTATTGCAAAAGTGCATTTCTTTAAGTTTAATGGAATTTGTAAGCTTCTGTAACTTTCCAGCATTGTGCATAGCACCTATATGTGATCTTTTAGCATTCCATAGACTGTCTAGTCATCCAAATAGACCTCTAGAAAATTATGGATAAAATCCTTGAACGCATCAACCATAATTCGGATAAAGACTGTTAGTGCATTCTTTAGTATGAAAGGCATAATTATGTACATAAAGGACCCCCATTCAATCACAAATGTTGTTTTTGATTGGTCCTCTTCTTGAGTTTTAACTTGATAGCTGAAAAATCCATCAGTAAATGAGTACATGATGAGAAGAAGAAAGAATTAGATGGTGAAATTAGTACTACAAAAAAAGACGTTATCTGGAAAGGGTTTACCAGAGACCTACAAGAAATGGCCAAGTTTGATGTCAACTTGTTAATATTAGAAAAGGTCGTTAATAAAGTAGATGAATATGAGGCATGTAGAGTTAAATACTCTACATTTTGTTTCAGTTGCAGCGCATCAGTGGGATATAGCGGTTTTCAATTTTGCCTCACAGTTTTCAGTTTCGCCTCTGCAAATGTTCCTGTTCTAAGTTTCCGTGAGGGGTTTTCGCAACATCCGTGGGGGTTTCCGCAAGAGTTTCATTTTGCTAAAGTCTCAGAGCAGCGTGGAACCTGCCAAGTGTTGAACTTCAATTCAAGCCGCACTTTTGTTTCTATGTTATAACTTTAACGCGGATCGTGCCACGTGGTGGAAGGTATTTCAATAGTGTCTAAAGTTACTAGCCACGGAACTCACCAAGTGTCAGTTTTCGTTTGAGTTTCAATGTTTCTGTATGAGTTGCAGAATGCGCCATGTGTCCTTTGTACTGTTGCGGAGCTTGACATGTGTCAGACTCCACATTATGGTTCCTATATGTTTCAATGTTAGAGAAAGATGGAGGCGAGCCCCAGTATAGAGCTTAAGTGAGGTAGAAAGTGCCAAGTGTCTGCATCCGCATGAGTTTTAGGAGAGTTCCTCATGTTTCAAAAAGAGAGCGGAAGGCGCCACGTACTAAGTTCATAGTTGTGGCAGAAGGTGCCACCTGTCCCTATTTTCCTTTTTGAAAGCTATAAGATGTGGAAGGTTGTGGGTCCCATTTTCAATAAGTTTTAAAGCCTCAATGCTGCAAATTGCGCCAGATGTCATAGGCAGAGCCCTCCCGAATGTAAAGACACAGTAAAGTATGAATGTTGCAGATTAAGACACGTATCAATTTTTAAGTGCTGCGGAGATCGCCAAGTGTTAGTTTCTTGTGTCTCCCGAAGAATGAAAGAGTTTCAAGTGATGCATGCAGACACTGCCACCTGTTATAGGGTTTGTTGTCTTGAAATGTGCGGAAGTCACCAAGCATTTTTTTCCTAAATAGATGGAGTTATGCCACGACTGTTTGGTAACAGCTAATGAGCTCGCAGAAGGAGTGACTGTTGCAGATCTTAAAGATCTTTAAACTATCAGAAACTTACAGTTCACTCCAGTTCAATTAGGCTATTGAGATTCAATTGTGCAGACAATCTAGAGCTGATCCTGTGCTATAAATATGTAACATTGGTAATCGTCGAGGAGATCCATGAATAGACAATTTTTGGCTAGAGATATTTTCTATCAGAGATTCAAGAGAGTTTGAGACTTTTTGTTGTGACCAGTAATATCATTTTGCCTTTAGTTTGTTATTCTTGATTCAGAAAGTAAATGTAACTGTGCCTCTAATATTGCTAGGAAATTAATGAGAAAGACAGAGTTCTGTGCCTTGGTTGATATTTTTTGTGTCATTGTGAATTGTCTTTTTGTGAGCCTTTGAATTTATTCATTATATCTGTTTATGTTAATCATGCAACATTTGCTCTTTAACATAACTCAATCTTAAGGGTAGCTTCACTGTGCTAAGTTGAGAGAGATACTTATTATTCAGGCGCATTGCCATAGATAGATTTGCTTTATTGTTTCTGTAATCCTGTTAAGTTTCTATCCTTTTCCCCAAAACTCATTTAAAATAGAGAAGAGCCAGCTTCTTTAAAATCTGGAGGTTGTTTCAGGTCGCAAGTCCCACATTCCTGAAACTTTCCATGTTGGTGTTGGAACCTGCGCAATTTTACACATCAACAGTTTTTGGCACACCTGGTGGGACCATTCTTGAAGTTTCTGTCAAGATTTTATGAGCCAGAGAGCTACAAGGAGTCATATTTGTAGACCTGTAACAAGAGCTCAATCTATTGTTAATCCAGACATTCTTTTGCCACCACTGGTAGCTAATCCAAGAAGAAGAGTGAATCAGTTTGTAGCACCACCAAGAGCAAATATGGGAGCACATATAGCCCCAAGGAATTATGCAAATTGGAACACTGCTAGTCCTCTGATTCTCCCAGTACCACCAGCCACTTGGGATCCCATTCCAGCCAACGCCCTGAAGGCTTTGCCTAAATTCAGTGGGGAAGATTTCAAGACACCTGAAGAGCATCTGCAAGATGTATCTGATATTTGTGCAGTGCATGTGATCACTCAACAGAATGTGGCTATAAGGTTGTTAGCAGCTTCCTTCAAAGGGAAGGCTCTGGACTGGTATAGATCTTTGACCCCAAATACGATATCCACATGGGATCAGCTTGGTGATGCCTTCTTTGAAAGATTTAAAGAGAAAGGTGATAAATCTTCTTTGCTGCAACAATTGATCACCATCAAAAGGGCACCACAAGAAGCTATGACTGATTTCAATTCAAGGTTTCAAAAGACTTGGGAGAGGATCCCTGCCATAGCAAGACCATTACCAGGTATGGCTATTATCTTTTATCTTAAGGCTCTAAACTCAGATATCTCGGTAATGATTCAATCCCTTGGAGGTCAGACACTACCAGAAGCTTATGAGTTTACAGTTAAGGCAGAAAATAACTTAATAGATGCTGGAAAGTTGCCCCCAAGGCCTCCTATGCCCATGTTTCTAGAAATTACCTTACCTCTACCTCAAGAAGCTCATAATCCCATAACCCCACCTATGTCTATGTATTCTTTTCCTCAGCAACCTGCTAAATTAACTGCCCCTACTCAATCATCTAAGATGGATGATGTCAAGAACATCTTAAGAACCTTCTCAAATGAGATAATTAATCTAAAGAGGCAATAGAATCCCTATCCAAAGCCTCCTTATCAAGGTTACCAAGGAAATAGACCTCCCTATCAGCCAAATCAATATCAAAGCTCTCAAAGGCAAGCTAATCCTCAGCCATCTAACTAGTTGGTTACAGTCCCTACACCCTTGCAGACTGTTCCTCCTAATCCAAATAGGGAAATTGTTCTAGGGCAAAATGATTATGTAGATGGCACCAATGCATGGTGTTTTCCTTGCAACAATGCCCATATGCCCAGGGACTGCCCCAGAGGAAATTTATAGCAAAAGATAGCAGAACAGAGAGTATCAGAAGGTCAATTTGTAGCCTCTAACACTCTCTCATATCAGTCTCCTAGTGTACAAAATGTAGCCTTGGTGGCTCATATGCAAGGAATGTCTTTACAGCAGGAAGAGTAAATAGCCCCTAAGCATGCTTTATTTTCATGGATTGAAGATGAAGAGTCTGTGTTCTTGAATGAAGCATCTACTTCCAAGAAACCAATGGTCCAATCATATTACTATACTAGAGGAAAGAGAAGAATGATGGAGCAGCCTGAAATCACTAATAATGAGAGCATGGGAGCGCCCCCCCCTCCAAGGTCATCAGAATACGGTTTCTAGACAAGAAATGCCCCAGCCTATGCAGAATCAAGTAGCCTCAGGTAAAGTTCAAGAAAAGACAAGGTACCCTTATTATTCAAAGGCCCAAGCATAGGACCTGTCAATATAGTGGATCCGCTAAAAAGAACTCCAGCACATGTATCAATCTGGGACATGCTAGCTATTTCTGAGTAGAAGACACTATTGCAAGAAGCTCTGCAGGGCCAAGAAGTGCCTAAACGTACTATTGCCAAAGGAGGACCTGCTGATAAAGAAAGGCTGCAGATCAAAGATAATGTTCCTCTGCAGACAACAGCCCTTTTGAACAATTCACCTGAGGTAGATAGATCTAGACCAGATCCCTTTTATTTAACTCTGATTATTGGGAAGAAATTGTTGCATAATGCAATGATAGACTTTGGGGCTAGTACTACAGTAATGCCAAAGCAAATAGCAGATGCTTTGAAGATAAAATATGAGCCACTTACTAGAGGAGTTATGCAGTTGGATGGGAAATCAGTGCAAACCATAGGAAAAATTAAACAACTCCCATTGCAACTTTACACTTGCCCTAATATAATTGTAAATCAGGATGTAGTGGTCATAGATATTCCCTCTGTATTTGGCCTATGCCTATCCAGAGATTTTACAGCCAAGATAGGAGGTTACATGTCATTGGATTGGTCACACCTTATTCTAAGAACCAAGTATGGGACAAAAATGAAGATACTGTCTAAGCCATTATCAAAAGACCATATCACAAATGAATCAACCCCAAAATTAGAGGCAGCCCATGCTATGATGAATAAAGATGAAAGAATCTTTGTTGAGGAGATAGGCGACTGGACTGAACATGACCAACAGGAGGAAGAGAATAATTAGTTGTTGACTATGATGCAAAGTGACCCCTATGGAAATTATGACTCTATTGGTTTAGGCACTTATGTCATATTTGAAGAAGACCAAGAAGTCCCAAATGTTTTAAGGGAAGAAACACCACAGATTCAAGAATCTCAAAAGGACTCAGAAATTTGGACTCTAAATTTTGATGGGGCTAGAAGTAAAAATGGAGCTGGAGTAGGAATTTGCCTTACTACCCCAAATGGTGAGAAAATTTTAAGAGCCATCCGTTTTCAATTTGTCTTCACCAATAACGATGCTGAGTATGAATCCTTGGTGCATGGACTCATGTTAGCGAAGAAAAAGGGAGTTAAAAATTTGATAGTAAAAGGAGATTCAGAACTAGTAGTAAAGCAAGTCAGAGAAAAAGCAGTGGCTAAAAATGTGAGGATAAGATCCTATAGACACAGAATTTGGGACCTAATAGATGGTTTTGAAGCTTTTGGTATTGAAGTAGTCCCTAGAGCCCAAAATTCTGAGGCAGATAGAATGGCACAGATTGGCTCACAGTTTGATCCAGCAACTGATCTATTGGTTAACAATGAGTTAGTCAAAATTATAGTAAGGCCAACTATCCCAGACAATGATGAAAATTAGCAAGTCTTTGAAAATGATTTTCAGGTACTCTCATTTTTGCAACAGTCAGGGGAGTTTGTTGATCAGTTACAACCCAAAATTGAAGAAGCATATGGGGACCAAATTATTCAATTAAAGTCAAATAAGCTCCCTAAAGGACTAATTACCTTAGAAAACTTATTTGACCCAGAAGATGTCAGCCTGGAAAAGAAAAGGTTTCAAGCAGATAAAGCAGATTATTCTGAAATACAAGTGAGTGAAGGGAGAAAACTAAAGATTGGCAATTCCACAACCCAACAAGAAAGGGAAAGACTAATTGACTTGTGTGAAAGATATGACAGAGTGATAGCCTGGACCTATGAAGACCTCCATGGCTATGATAGGGATATTATCCAGCATACCATAGAGCTTACTAAGGGATCTAAGCCAGTCAGACAGAAGCAAAGGCCAGTGAATCCAAGGATTAAACCTCTAATGGTGGATGAGCTACAGAAGCTCTTAGAATCAAAAATATTTTTTTCAATCAAGCACTCAACCTAGGTATCCAATCTAGTGCCAGTCAGGAAAAAGAATGGTGACATAAGGCTTTGTGTAGACTTCAGGGATCTAAACAGAGCATCCCTGAAGGATCACTATCCCCTTCCCTCTATGGAACAAATTTTACAGACTGTGGCTAGATCAGAGAGATTTTCCTTGTTGGATGGTTTCTCTGGATATAATCAGATTTGGTTGGCTGATGAAGACCAACATAAGACTGCATTCACTACTAAATGGGGAACATTTGCATATGCCAAAATGCCCTTTCGCCTTTCAAATGTTGGAGCTACTTTCCAAAGGGCCATGGATGTAGCATTTGGAGAGCTCATAAATAAAATCATCCTGATTTATCTTGATGATCTCACTATTTTCTCTAAAAATGTTGTTGATCATTTTGATCATTTAGAGGTTGTTTTTCAGAAGTGTCAAGAGTTTGGAATATCTTTGAATCCCAAGAAGTGTATCTTTGCAATACCTCAGGAAAAACTTTTGGGACATATAGTTTCAAAGGATGGAGTCTCTATTGATCCAGAGAGAGTTACTGCCATAATGAACCTATCTCTACCAGTCAATAAGAAAGCAGTTCAGTCTTTCCTAGGAAAGATCAATTTTGTCAGCCAGTTCATATCTGATTTTGCAGGTCTAATTAGACCAATGACACTATTGCTGAAGAAGGACCTAGTTTTCAAATGGACTACAGAAGGGAGACAAGCTTTTGAGGAGGTCAAAAAAGCAATTTCAACAGATCCAGTACTCATAAACCCAGACTTTTCTAAGTCTTTTATAATGTATGTGTATGGAGGTGAGTTCAGTGTTGCTGTTGTCTTAACTCAGAAAGATGACCAGCAAGAGGGAAAGCACCCAATAACCTTTTTCTCTAGGACACTTAGGGAATATGAAGCCAGATACAATTTTGTGGAGAAACAGGCATATGCCATGGTCAAAGCCCTTAAGAAATTCAGACACATGGTAACAGGGAATAAAATTCTGATATTAGTGGCTCATCCTAGTGTAAGAAAATACATTATGGAGGGAGAGATCACTGAGAAAAGAGCAAACTGGATAACGAACATTCTTGAATATGATGTGGAGGTCAGACCCACTAAACTAGTCAGAGGCAAAGGACTGTGCCAATAGATGGCCCAAGACATAGAGAGAATTGTGACTGCAGAAATAGGAAGTGAGAATGTATTGAGAATCCAAGAGATTGATCAGAATTCCTAGGTCACAAATAGGATCCAATTTATGAAACATGAGATTTTCCCAAATGAGTTCTCCCATGATAAGAGGAGGTATTATAGACAGCAAGGGTCCTACTTTGTATTAATTGACCATGTTCTTTTCAGAAGAAATACTGATGGCATACTCTTAAGATGCATAGAGGAAGATGAAGCCCAAAGAATATTGCATGAACTGCATCATGTAGTCTCAGGGGGACACTTTTCAGCAAGGACCACTACAATAAAAATAACTCAAGCAGGATACTTTTGGCCCACTTTATTTACAAACTGTTATCAGTTGGTCAAAGAGTGTCAAGCCTGTCAGTTCTATACAGGGAAAAGAAGAAATGCAGTAATGCCCCTAAGCCCCATAATTATAGATGAGCCCTTTGCCCAATGGGGTCTTGATTTCATTGGTATGATCAACCCAGTGTCAAGTATGGGACACAAATGGATCCTTATAGCCACCGATTACTTTACCAGATGGAGTGAGGCAGTGCCACTCAAGGAAGCAACATAAAAGGTAATACTGGACTTTTTGGAAAGCATTACTACTCGTTTTGGCCCTCCTCGTACCATCATATCAGATAATGCTAAGGCATTTTTGGGAATGAAGATATCCGAGTTTGCAGTAAGGTATGGAATTTATTTGAAAACCTCTTCAAATTATTACCCTCAGGGTAATGGTCTCGCAGAGTCTACTAACAAAAACCTAATTAGACTCATTAAGAGGATTGGAACCAATTATCAAAGAGAGTGGCACAAATTGCTCAATACTGCACTATGGGCTGATAGAATTACACCTAAGCAAGTGACAAAGATGTCCCCATATGAGTTGGTCTATGGTAAGCCAGTTGTAACGCTACTAAGCCTGGAGATTCCTGCTTTAAAATTATTGAAACAGATTGAGATCGAAGAGAATGGTCCCATGCAAGTCAAACTTGCTGAATTGCTGGAGGTGCAAGAAAAAAGAGAAAAGGCACATGAGTCACTGATGAAACACCAGAAAATAATCAAAGGTTGCTTTGACAAGAAGACTTCAAATCCCCATTTTGAAGTTGGTTCAATAGTGCTTAAATGGGATGAGAGAGCCGCCAAGCCAGGAAGACACAGCAAATTTGAATCACTATGGATCGGTCCTTATAAGATTTGTTCCTGTAAACAACAAAATTCATTTGAGCTTGAGACCATGGAAGGTGAACCTGAAGAGATTCCTATGAATGGGATCTATTTGAAGCATTTTAATTAAGTTGTGTCTCCTATGTACTATAGTTAGTTAGGTTCTTTATTGTTTTCCTATTTTCCCGCTTCTTTTTCCCACTTTCCTTTTAAATAAGTGTTCTTTGAACACGTGGCAGTGCCACAATCCCCATGTCTTCTTGAAAAGCTCGCATTCATTAAGGTTGTTTCTAACCCCCAAAATTCCCGAAGTACGCACTTTTCGCAGCCACTCTCATAATGTTCTAACACTCCTTTCCATGGAGATTTCAAAAGATACACTAACGGTTTCCTGGGCGTAAATGCCATTTATGAGACTCAATGTGTCATTAAAGCCCCATTAATAGGAGTTAAACCGTAACTGTAGCCCTCATTTTGCCCCATCTCTCTGCTTCATTTCCCTGGCAATCCTTTGCAAATTCTCATTCCTCGCAAGTGCTTTTGGTTGTGTGTCTCTTTTATTGTGCAGTTTCCATCTGTTATTGTGTTGAAGCACTCACATTCTCCCCGCAGAAACAACCATGGCCGAAGCACAGTCTTCTTCAAGGGGACTTGGGATATATGAATCAATTGATAGACTTCTAAACAAGAAATCGTACGCCTCAGCTCCTGCGCAGCCTAAGAAAACCTATCCAAGGACGAGGGTTCTTGAGGTGGGTCTTTCTGTTAACCTAGAAAGGGTTAAAGATTTTGCAAATAATGTTTTCAACCCAGCCCTTCAAAAATCTACTAAGGCTCTCAAAGAAGGAGCACACCAGAGATGCATTCAGAAGGTAAAGAAGGGGGAGTCTGAAACTTTCGGGATGAGGATTTGGACTTCACAGTTGGCATAGTTCATAGTCCCAAGTGTGCATTCATGTCCCGACCTGGTTGATATGTGTACGGAACTATTTCATGTGCCTTCATGCACCATTCAACAGGGCCCCTTTATGATACAAATTACACCTAAGGCCATAAGAGACATGCTGGCCCTGCACTATGATCGAACGACCACATTCCCCACTATTGCCAAAATACAAAAGACATGGTCGAATGTCAACAATTAGCTTAGGTTTCTCAATTCAGAATTGCAGTTAGATGAGGAGAATACACATATGCCCACATTACCTACAGGAAGGGCACAATTCGCATAAGCCAGTCAAGAGGCACTATCTATGATGGCTTTCATCTTTGGAATGAAAGAAGATATCAAAGTCTACGACTGGCAAATTCCCATTTTATTCAAATTGAAGACTGTAGATAAGTCACAAGAATTCCTACTAGATTTTGCTGAACAAATTACTTATTCAATGGCTGATCAACTCATCAATTTCAAAGCCACCGGTGTGTTCAGGTATTCTGGTTATCTTTTTCATTTAATGTTATACCAGAACTACAATATATTTGCACCAAATATGCAATTGAGTATGTATTACTCAAATTTTGGGCAAAATAGAACAATTCCTGTGTCTGCATGGACACGTGCTATTTGAGGCGTCAGACCCTTATGAGTTCTGGGAACTCTTTGTTGCCCTTGCATTCTGCCATCTGAGCCCTAAACCTGTAGAAAATAGGTTGACACCTAGCATCAGGGGTTTCGTGACCAATTGCCCAATCTCATGTGACTACTATTTTGGGGCCCAAACTACTATCATTAGGGTCCATGGTTTCAATGAGGAACCCATGCTACTGCCTAAAATTTTGACTCCTAGGTTAGCATGCCTAGAAATCACCTGGCAGGTGTCTGTAGTCGACAATGAGTATGGCACAAAAAGGAAGAAGAAGAAAATGTATGATATTCCTTGGGTCAGAAGAAATATAGCTCTAGAAGTTAGGGATGCTGAACACCTGTTGCTGAGGAAGCTTGCTGCCTTGGGTTTCCTCATTATTGAAGACAAATGGAGGTACGACCCAGATAGTTTTATCGCTTCCTGGGTTAAAACCAACAAGGTTGGGGCCAAAATAGTGCATGAGGGTCGCCCTTTTGGGGAGGACAGAAGAAACCCTAAAAAAGATACCCCTGACCTGTATGTGGAACTGGCAGATTTGCCTTTTGAGGGTCCTAGGCCATGGGAGACCTTTTATGTTAAACAAGGGGCCTATGACCCTAAGATCAGAATGGGCACTGGATTGAAGAAAGCTTTGTTGAAAAATAGAGAATGGAAACTAAAGAAAATAGAGGCATATTGGAAGTATAGGCAGGAAATTTTTGAGTTGACTCACTCTTTTGGAAAGGTAGACACAGATGAAAGATGGGAGTCTATCTGGGATGAATGGCATCCCTCTCCAGTTTCTAGCCCTGATACAAGCAGGATCCACAAGAAGGGTGAGGAGTTTGAAGGGGAGGCTGAGTCAACTCATGAAGAGCAAGCAACAGGACAAGCTTCATCTACTGTCCCTATATCTTTTTGGCCCCAATCTCTCAGTACTCTAGAGAAACAAAAGGGTGTGATATCAGTTTCAACCACTGAGGCTCCCAGTTTTGTATCAATACCACCTTCAGTAGTGGTAAATGTTGCAGAGAAGGAATCAGAGGAGCAAGAAGAGGAAAGGGCAAGGAAGCATAGAAAACTAAACTTGCCACCAGAGTCAGATGAAGAGGTAGAGCCATCACAGCAGCAACCAACAGCCACATCTGCTGCTCCTCAAGTAAGTGTTTCTTCTCCTTTTTTCTCTCAGTCTCTTTCTTCTACTATAGGGGTGGCAATCCCAAATGGCCACACATTAGTATCCCCTGCCACCTCTGCTATGCCTATTTCTATGCTTACACCACTTCCTAATCATCAGGCCATTTCTTCACAGGCCACCTCATTGCCATTATTTTCCCCCTTTGTTCCAAAGAGAGCACCTCCCCAAATCTCCCCTAGCCAACATTTGGCAATTCCTTATGGTTTACCTCAGGGTCACCCCTTTGCTGGAGGGTATATTGCTTCTCCCCCTGCTTTCCAAGCTCAAGCAGATATTGTGTTGTACCCAACCAAATTTTTGCTTCACTAAGGCATTTTGAAACAAGTCTAGAAAATTTTTCGTCAAAAAGTCAAAAAAGCAAAATTTCTAAAAATAGATGTCGAGTTTAGTTTTCTGGGTTTCTTGAGATATGGATGTTGGCAAAACTTTCTAAAAATATAAAGTTTCTAAAAATAGAATCTCTAAATCAAGTGTCGCGCTCGATTCTCATTGGTCGATTTTGCTTCACGATCGGCGTGGTTCAGACGAAATCTTCAAACAACCAAGTTTTCTCTACTGGGTCATTTTTGCTTTTTCACAAGGTGAAGCATGAGCTCAAAATTCATCAACACAGAAAAGTTCACCTACCAGAATTCTTTGACGAGTTTCCAACGCTGTTTTAACGATGCAAAACTGACAAACAGTCGTCGACTCGATAATGCACACAAAACGATGCAAGATGGATCCAAGGTGAATTGAAAAGTTGTAAAATCATAAATTTGACTAAGTCTGGTGAAAATAGGCACCCCAGGTGGCTTGGGGCACCCAACTTCTCCTATGTTAGTTTTTTTCATGTTTTTCGAGAAATGTCAAAAATGCTTCCGTTAGCTCTTTTCTGGTTGGTCAAACTTGGCCAAAAGTCAGTCAAAGCTAGGATTTCATCACAGATATGTGCAGACTACTCAAATCACCCTCCGTTCGGCCTCGATACTCATCAGAATGACCGAAATCAAAGATTGAACAGGAGTTGTGGGCACAAAAATCGAGAAAAGGTACAAAATTGAAATTTTTTCTAAGTGTTGACAAACCAGGCACCCCAGGAGGCTTGGGGCACCCAAACTCTCCAGAGTTAGATTATTTTTGATGTTTTTTTTAAAAAAACGTGAATCTCCTTCTGTCAGCTCGGTCCGGTTCAGTATTGATCAGTTTGGCACATTTTTCGAGGCAGACAGAAGGTACAATTAGCTCAGTTTTCATCATGCTTGCATATTTTCTAGATCATCAGACTCATTTTCATCCCAGTTGATAGAAATTGACAACCAAACAGGGGTCCTGTGCCACCGAAACGCACACGTAAACCAAGAAATTGAAAAAGTTGAAAAAACTAAAAAAATGGCTAAGTGTTGGGAAACCAGGCACCCCAGGAGGCTTGGGGCACCCAACTTGAGCAGTGTTAGAATATTTTTATGTTTTCAGTGTTTTCTGACATGCTTTGTTACCAATCTTCGCCCATTAGCAGTTTCCAGGAGGTCAAACTTGGTCAAACGATGTCAGATCGTCAAACAGAGGCAGGGGATGGAATCTTAGTTCATCAATCTCCAAAATGTCAAGATCAGTCAGCTTTTTCAGTCAATGATGACATTTTTCTGCCTTGTTGAAGTCAGAGACAGGCCATATTTAAGTCAAAACGAGTGTTGAAGTGTCAAAAATGAAGAAAATTTTGTTAGCACTTCTTTCAACTCGCGTGTTCGATGACATCATCAAAGAAGATATTTTACGTCATCTTGCACATGAAGCCATAGGCTCCTACAAAATAGGGATTCTTCCTATTCGAAGACATCCACTTGGATTTATGCTTTAAAAGATGCTTTCTTCATAGATGAGGGTGAAGTTTTTTTCTCACACAAACAAAGCTGCTTTTTCGACCAAAAGATTTATAAAGACAAGCTTTTGGCTTCTTTATTTCATTATCTTTTGCAGGTTGCATCCAGAGGAAAGATTTTATTTTTCTTTCAAAGAAGATTCGAAGACCCAAACTAGGTGCTTTTTCAGTGTTCTTCATAGATTCGAGTTGAGGGAGAAGAGAGGCTTGCTTTTTCAGGGTCCTTGTTTCAAGGGGATCATTTTTCAGAAATCTGACCAAAGCTTTTTCAGTTTTCGTCGAGATGGGTCCATCCAGATTATTATCCTCTTGAAGATTGGGAGTTGTGCTTTTTTTCAGGAAACTACTTTTTTCCTGCTTTTTCGAGAAAATCTCTGCTTTTTCAAAATCTGACAATTTGGGTTGCTTCGAAACAGAATTGCCTACAAAACCCATGTGCCAGCTTTTTTTCCCTCGGAATCAACTTTTTTTAGAAGAAATCAGCAAAAATATCAATGGATGAGATCACCAAAAAGCAAGAATGTGAATGTGGATACATTTCAAAAGAAAGCAGCTTTAAAACATATGCTTTTTGTTTTAAAGCATGTGCTTTCATCCTAAGCTCATCCATTCTATATTTAGAAAGAAATCACCTTGTGATAGTTGGAATCTTCTTTGCTTTAAAGCATTTGTTTATTGTATCTTTGTCTTAGAATAGTAATAAAGCTTGCGAGTTGGCAAGTTAGGGTTAATCAAGGAGATTTTAGGGTTTCCTACTCCTTTGATTTTAGTATAAATAAGGGCATCCTTGCCCATTGTTTGGGAATGACTTTTGTGATAGCAAATTTGCTGTGCCTATTCTAGCCTGCAAACATTGTTATTCCAAGTGTTTGTTCACTTTGTGTTCATTGTTCTCTGGTGTTTGATCGCTTACTGTATGCCTACCTTTTGCTACGTATTGCTATCCTAGAGTTGTATTAAACTTTGATATTGAATAAAAGTCTCATGCCTACTTTGCTCTGATATTCTACATCGATTCATTAAGTTACCGTCGTCAGATGTGTAACTTCTGCAGCTTTCATTTTCAGCTTTCATCATTAAAGTACTTTTAGTCTTGTGATGTTAATCCAGAAGAAAATTGCTTAAGTTTTTGTGTTAACAATCATTCCTCGTTCACTTTTAACTTCCTTTGCTCTGAATTTACTCAGGAGGTTGAAAGCGTCATTAGTCTATGCTAGTTGTAGTAGAAGTTCTATAAAAAAAGGAAAAAACCTCTTCTACAGCGTTTAGAGTTTTATAACCTTGTGCTCAAAGCTGAGAATCAAAAAGAAGATAGACGAAGTTTCATTCAAGTTATCTTTTCAGCGAACATCAGCAAGAAAGGGAACTCCCCCTTCCAATAGGAGAGCAGTTTATCTGTGCATAGCTGTTCGTTTCCAAATTGCATAACAGAGGTGCGAATTGAAACGCCAACATATTGCTAAGAAGGCTAGAGAAGCCAGGCTAGAAAAGAAAAGAAAGAAAGAAAGAAAATGAGAGCCTAATAGTTCCACACATGCGGCCTCTCTTTGACCCTATACAACAACAGCTAACTGTCACACATTTGTCCCCAAATGTGGTGAAGCTGAACGAGCAGATGCAACCTCAGGACTATGCGATGAATGCAGTGGCCATGGACATGTCACTATTCAGACCACAATATAGGGTCGAGCTGCTCAATAAAACCACTTCTACTGTAGCAACTGATTATTTGAAAGTGTCAAAGAAGTTGCAGAAAATTGAAGCCGATTTCGCTCAAGAGAAGACAAATAGTAACAACCTTGCTACAGAGTTAAAATCCAAGAATGAAGAAATAGAGAATCTCAACAAATAATTACAAAATATTATTTCTTGTCAAATTCATCAAGTGACAGTGGCACAAAATGCTTCTCTAAAGATGGAGTTGGCATAGGAGAAAGCTGCTGTAAATGTTTTGAAGCGGGAAAAGGCCACATTAGAGAAGAGCTGTCAAGAAAAGATGCAACAAGCTACACAGTCTCAGTAGAAGCTGCTGAATGAGCAAAATGTTGCCACTGCAATACAAGCCCAACTCCAAGTTGAGCAACAAACGACAAAATAGTTGACACTTGAGTTGGCTAATAGACCACAGAATGCTGGAGTTATGAATCTAGTTAAGGAGCTATATGTGTCAGTGTGGAAGGATATCTAAAGAGATTATTTAGCTCAGACCCTCCTTGACATTCCTGTTAAATGCCCAGCAATTGTGTGAGAAAGTGGAAACTTCAATTCAAGCCATTTTATCTACTGTTTCCCTGAGAGTCTCTGATTCTTAATTTTTGCTCAAGAAACTATATGATACAACTGATGAAACACTGTCAGCAGCAGGAATCAGTGATAGGATGGTAGCCGCAAAAAGGGTTAATGAAGTTCTCAGTTGTAATGCAGCTGCTACAAATTGCCAGGAACTCCTGGATGTTGTCAAAGAGGGAGTCAAAGATATGAAGAGACACATTGAAGGTTTGGTGCAGCTGGGTCTTCCCTCACCTTTTCCAGATGATAGCACTGTTCTAATGATAGATGATATTAAGACTCTGCTGTTGACAAAGCAAAATGATCAATCAGTTTTTCAAGGTTTAACAGATTCTTCATTAGTACAGGAGGTAGAAGCTGTATTGATCCCAATGGCCCAACTTGAATTCCAATTAAAGGCCGTGGTTTAGGTTTTGCAGAAGTTTTCACACAAGGACATTATTAACCTTGATTTTGCTTTCCAAGATCTGCAGAATAAGTAGGGACCTTCTGACTCTAAATGGTCTGTTTATCAGACAGCTTTGCAGAATCTGTGATTCTTGTTGTATTTTATTACGCATTCTTTTGCCACATTTTTGTATTCGTTTTTAGCAGGCTCAAAAGTCCTCGAGGTCACCAAGAATTGTAGAGTTAAATACTCTACATTTTGTTTCAGTTGCAACGCATCAGCGGGATATAGCGGTTTTCAATTTTGCCTCGCAGTTTTCAGTTTCGCCTCTGCAAATGTTCTTATTCTGAGTTTCCGCGAGGGGTTTTCCCAACATCCACAGGGGTTTCTGCAATAGTTTCATTTTGCTAAAGTCTCAGAGCAGCGCAGAACCTGCCAAGTGTCAAACTTCAATTCAAGCCGCACTTTTGTTTCTATGCTATAACTTTAACGCGGATCGTGCCACGTGGTGGAAGGTATTTCAATAGTGTCTAAAGTTACTAGCCATGAAACTTGTCACGTGTCAGTTTCCATTTGAGTTTCAAAGTTTCTGTATGAGCTGCGAAATGTGCCATGTGTCCTTTGTACTGCTGCGGAGCTTGACATGTGTCAGACTCCGCGTTATGGTTCCTATATGTTTCAATGTTAGAGAAAGATGGAGGCGGGCCCCAGTATAGAGCTTAAGTGAGGCGGAAAGCGCCAAGTGTCTGCATCTACATGAGTTTCAGGAGAGTTCCTAATGTTTCAAAAAGAGCACGGAAGGCGCCACATACCAAGTTCATAGTTGTGGCGGAAGGTGCCACCTGTCCCTGTTTTCCTTTTTGAAAGCTATAAGATGCGGAAGGTTGTGGGTCCCATTTTCAATAAGTTTTAAAGCCTTAATGCTGCGGATCACGCTAGATGTCACAGGGGGAGCCCTCCCGAATGTAAAGACACAGTAAAGTATGAATGCTGCGGATTAAGACACGTATCAATTTTTAAGTGCTGCGGAGATCACCAAGTGTCAGTTTCCTGTGTCTCCCAAAGAATGAAAGAGTTTCAAGTGATGCATGCGGACACTACCACCTGTTATAGGGTTTGTTGTCTTGAAATGTGCAGAAGCTACCAAGCATTTTTTCTGAATAGATGGAGTTATGCCACGACTGTTTGGTAACAACTAATGAGCTCATAGAAGGAGTGACTATTGCAGATCTTAGAGATCTTTAAACTGTCAGAAACTTATAGTTCACTCCAGTTCGGTTAGGACATTGAGATTTGATTGTGCAGACAATCTAGAGTCGATCCTGTGCTATAAATATGTAACATTGGTAATCGTCGGGGAGATCCATGAATAGACAATTTTTGGCTAGAGATATTTTCTATCGGAGATTCAAGAGAGTTTGAGACTTTTTGTTGTGACTAGTAATATCATTTTGCCTTTAGTTTGTTATTCTTGATTCAGAAAGTAAATGTAACTGTGCATGTATCTGTGCCTCTAATATTGCTGGGAAATTAATGAGAAAGACAGAGTTATGTGCCTTGGTTGATATTTTTTGTGTCATTGTGAATTATCTGTTTGTGAGCCTTTTAATTTATTCATTATATCTGTTTATGTTAATCATGCAACATTTGCTCTTTAACATAACTGAATCTTAAGGGTAGCTTCACTGTGCTAAGTTGAGAGAGATACTTATTATTCAGGCGCATTGCCATAGATAGATTTGTTTTATTGTTTCTGTAATCCTGTTAAGTTACTATCCTTTTCCCCAAAACTCATTTAAAATAGAGAAGAGCCAACTTCTTTAAAATCTGGAGGTTGTTTCAGGTCGCAAGTCCCACATTCCTGAAACTTCCCATGTTGGTATTGGAACCTGCACAATTTTACACATCAACAATGCCATCGCTTGGTGTAAAGGCATAGAATGGAAACTGCTAATTCTGAAGCAAATAATAACTAAGACGAAGAAGTTCTATAAGTTATGTGACCAAATAAAATCAAAAATCAGGGATAAATATTTATCTTTTGATACCGATATCCTTGGAGAAGATGAGATTACATTGGTTAACATCCATATGGTTAAAAATAATTTCAAAGATCTGGTTGTAGAAGAGTTATTCAATAGAGAGACCTTAGATGCTAACACCATGTGAAAAGTCAACACTATATCTTCCTCCTTAATTGTCTATCAAAAGGACATTCCATCTTTTGTTGAGAAAATGGAAGAGTTGAATGAAACTTTGGCGACATGGAAATTGTATCTACTGAATACTATCATTCTAGGTGCCAAGTTGACTGTGTAGACTATAAAACAATTCAGGGTTTTCAGAGCAAAATCATCCTCTTAATAGTCATAATCTCCAAAGTTAGAAGCTTCAAAGGAACAAAATTTGAATCAACAAAGCTAAATAATTGTGCCATGTCTTTTTTTTATTTACTTTTTCATTTTTTTGTAAATTAAGTCATTTTAATATGACTTAATAAAGTGACTTTATGTTTATAACTTAAGATTATATAGTAGTGACCTTTCCAAATATTACTAAGTTATAAACTAAAGTTGGTTTCAAATTAGTTATAGATTGAAAATCCTATTTATAGAAGGCTTGTTTTTAAAGGAAGGACTTTTGATTCCCCAACATTTGTATAGAAATAGTAAGAGTTTGTAGAGCTCTCCATTTTTGAATTGAATAAAGGATGACATTGTTAGTCTATGAGCTTGAATATTGTTTCTTTGTTAAAGATTTTTCTTACGTTAAATTTGTTGCCATTTCCTTTAATATTTTTTATTATGTGGAGAATGCACGAGTCTCATTTAATTTACATGTTTACCCTATACAATCTTGGATGTGTTGGCACATGCTAGAATTTGTAAAAAATCTTAAGTTTTATGTCTCATTGTCGTCTTCAAAGTTTTTTTACCCATTACTGATAGTCAATCTAAGAAATCTTCAATGGGTTTATCTTGGTCAAATTTTTATGTTAAAATGGTCCTTTACCTTCCCCAATGCCTTGTCCATGTGTTGTTGCCAAAAATCCCAGAAAGAGTTCAAAGTTTGGCACTTTCCTTGTCCTTTTTCGAATATTTGGGAATGTTCTGAGTTCCATTAGTTTCCCCGCCCCTAGTGTATTGGTTCCTAGTTCCAAGTTCCTTCTTGGCCACCATTCCCCCATGGTAAAATTTGAATACTATCATTTTGGGCGCCAAGTGAATTGTGTCAACTGTCAAACAATTCAGGGTTTTCAGAGCAAAATCATCCTCTTAATAGTCACAATCTCCAAAGTTAAAAGATTCAAAGGAACAAATTTTGAATAAACAAAGATAAAGAATTGTGCCATGTCTTTTCTTTATTTACTTTTTCAAAATTTGTAAATTAAGTCATTTTAATATGACTTAATATAGTGACTTTATGTTTATAACTTAAGACTATAAAGTAGTGGACTTTCAAAATGTTATTAAGTTGTAAACTAAAGTTAATTTAAAATTAGTTATAGATTGAAAAGCCTATTTATAGAAGTCTTGTTTGTAAAGGAAGGACTTTTTATTCCCCTACATTTGTATAGAAATAGTAAGAGTTTGTAGAGCTCTCCATTTTTGAACTGAATAAAGGATGATATTGTTAGTCTATGAGCTTGAATATTATTTCTTTGTTAAAGATTTTTCTTACCTTAAATTTGTAGCCATTTTATTTAATATTTTTTATTATGTGGAGAATGCATGAGTCTCATTTAATTTACATGTTTACCCTATGCAATCTTGGATGTGTTGGCACATGCCTAAAATTTGTAAAAAACCCTAAGTTTTGTGTCCAATTGTTGTCTTCAAAGTTTTTTCACCCACTACTACTAGTCGATCTGAGAAGTCTTCAATGGGTTTATCTTGGTTGAAATTTTATGTTAAAATGGTCCTTTACCTTCCCCAATGCCTTGGCCATGTGTTGTTGTTGCCAAAAAGCCCAAAAGAGAGTTCTAAGTTTGGCACTTTCCTTGTCCTTTTTCGGCTATTTGGGAATATTCTGAGTTCCATGAGTTTCCCCTCCCCCAATGTATTGGTCCTTGGTTCCAAGTTCCTTCTTGGTCCCCATTCCCCATGGTGAAATTTGGAAACTTAAGTTTGGACTTTTGGGATCATATTGGAGGTTGTGGTTATGTGTGTCACTTTGCATCAAGTAGGCATTTTGTTTGGGTTTTTTGGTCATTTGGGGATTTCATGTTTTCTGTGGATCTTGGAACATTCTTGATTTTGAGTTCCTTCCCAGACCCCATTCCCCCATGGTGTAATTTGAAGACATAACTTGAAATTTTTGGGGTCCAAATGTTTATTGAGGTTATGTTTGTCACTTTGAATTATGTGGGACTTTCGTTTGTGTGTTTTGGTCACTTTGGAGTTTCTGAGTTTTTGTTGACATCAAAACCATTTCTAGGTTCTAGATTCCATGTTCTATCAGAACCCCAAACCCCAATAGTGCAAAAACCCCTAGGTTCCAGGTTCCAAGTTCCATTGGAAATCTAAACCCCAATAGTGAAAAAACCCCTACATTCCAGGTTTCAAGTTACGTTGGAACCCTAAACCCTGACAGTACGAAAAACCCCATATTCCAAGTTCCAAGTTCCGTTGGAACCCCAAGGTTCTGAGTTCCAAGTTCTATCAGAACCTCAAACCTTGATAGTACAAAAGCCCCTAAGTTGTAGTTTCCAAGTTCTATCAGAACTCTAAACCCTAACATTACATTAACACCCATGCTCTAGGTTCTAAGTTCCGTTGAAATCCCAAACCTTAACATTGCAAAAAACCCCTTTTTATAGACACGACAAGACACTGCAACGACTCTAAGGACCACCATTAATGATCATTTTGAGACTCAAAAGCATGGTAGGTGGGATCCATATGTCTCGAGACTCTTGTAGACCCTTCAATGATGAAATCTTTGTACCAAAGCATGGGCATACATTCCAAATATGTATGGTTTTCTCTTACAATCCATGTGGTTATGATGTAGGCAAGCATGGTCACCCATTTTCATTTTCAAACGTCAAATACATCCTTCCAAAGATGCTTGATGGATTGAATGAGGTATACAATACATTTTGCATTCATTTTCAAGGATGGAATTTTGGTTGTAGACCAGAAATAGAAGAATACAAGTTTGAAGGGTTTCTTTCAATGGTTATGAAAAGAGCATTTTTATTATAATTTCTTCTAGTTTTCTCTCAAAGGTTATGAGAGGACATTGTGATCCTCAACTAACAAATTTAATGTGCAAATTTGGCATCTTTTCAATTGTCTCCATGAACACTCTATAAATTAATGGTATTCTAACAATTTACCCTAGTCACATTTGCTTATTTGAATATTGTTCTTGATTAGTTGATACTAGAAATTGTGAAATGCCTTGCAATTCTTTTGCAAGGTATATTTCCATGACAATACATGAAGTTTGTAGGTCATTTTTGGATTATTAAAGAATGCTTGAGTTGATGTCCTGTAATTCCTTCTAGCTACTTGTTTGTATGTGCAGAGCCTAGCTTATGTATTAAACATTCGGTTATGGTCTTTGTTGGTATCTTGGTTAAGATATCATAGTTTGATTACATTGGTGTCCCCTTTGATTCAAAATCTAGACTCTATTGCCCATTGGATAAAGGCATCGATTTGCATTCTGTTTGATCTCTTTTCCCTCAACGCACTCAAAATATAACAAAATATCAATCTTTTATATGTTTGTGTTATTGTAATACCCACATCTATGTCTAGATGTATGTTTTTGCATTAGGGGCTATGAAAACATCATTTTAGGCTCTTTGCATCATTGTGTATCTACTTATTGAAGGTGTAACAACATTGTGTTCTTCAAAGCAACGTCCAGGCACTTAGTGACAGTTAAATTGGAGTTTCTTGTGTATTGGGTATGGTTTCATTTAAGGTATATTTTCACATTGTTATTAGTTATTATCCTCATACACCTTAGGGAACACCCCCCTTGGTCTAGTAGAGCCAAAAGGACTTACCCACCTTATCAATGTTGTCCTTAGTTGCCTCATCTTGAATATAAGTTGCAATCCTTGTCTTGAGTTTGACACCTCTGGCACTCAAGAACTGATCGTCTTTAGGGATTTGAGGAGTCTCAACTCTGTGCACCAATAGGATGAACTAAATGGTTATTTTCTAATATGTGAATATGAAAACCCTATGTAAATTTATCTTTCTTAAGTTAGATAATATTCTCTTTTTCAAACTCTAGTTGCATATTTACTTTAAAAGGGAATAAATATTTGTGTTTGTTCTCCTATTCTTCTTAATTTCTAGTTTTATTTCTGGAAAGTCTAGATTTTAGCCCCATATCAATGTGCCCCTCTCAGTTGTTGTCCTTGATGTCAAATACACAAACTCTCAGGTTTGTGTTGGTGGCACAGTGACAGTTGTATTTGTATCATGACAATTGGCATATGGTTGAATTGATATTCATGATGTGATGATCTCTTGATGGGGTTTTGTTCACTTGGTATTGACTGAGGTTATTGGTAATGGTATGGTACTATGATTTACTATGATAAAAATCACATATTCTCATGGTTCTTGATATATGACAGTTGGCAGACTTTATGATCTCATGATGGACATGATATGGTATATTCATAGTTGGCTCATTCATGTAGTTGTATTATCTCATCACATTGTTGGCTCCTGCTCATGGTAATAGTTGCTTGTCATGGTAACAGTTGGTTGGTATATATATCAGGTGCTCTTGATCACTTTCATTTAATGCGCAGTTGGTTGGTATATTTCATGTGGTATATTGTTGACACAGTCGCATACTATGTTCTCCTAATGGTTTTATCTTAGTTGGTATAAGCTCAATCAGTTTGGTATTGCACAGATTCACTTTTGATCCTTGAGTATCAGTTGATACTTTACCAAGGCAAATGTGATAATGTATTTAAGTGCATTACATGTATAAAGGATCATAAAGGCTACAAAGGTCATCATATGTTCATTGCATTAGGATGACTAAGGGTTATTAAAGATATTTTCCTATCATTTGATTTGTTCACAAGGGGGATATTTGTTTTTAGTGTCAATATTGGCTTACCTTATTCGAAAGCCACACTCTTGTAAGTTGTCAACATGCATTACCTTGTGAATGTATTAAAACCCACTCTTAAAAAGACTCAATGTATCAAGTTTGTTATGAGCTTCACCTACTGGGTAGGTCTTAATATTTGTGACAGGTAAAAAGGTGATATGAATAACTCTTGGTGACCATTCCATTCTAGGGTAAACCTAGACTCTCGGTGGCTATGATGTTTCGAGCAAAAAGGAAGTTTTTATCATTCATTTTGCAAAGTTTAACTTTGGGAAATATAACTCTGAGCTAGGGTTTGAAAGTTCAATGGTAATCATGGAAAGTTATGCAGATTTCAGTGGCTATCTCCATGTGGTTGAAGGGTATCTGAGAGATCTGACTATGTTGTTCAATAGAGGACTAAGCTAGTTCCTTGTTGACTACTTTCTTGACTTCAAACAACGACAAGATGGTTTTGTGTGTCAGCCCATCAGGTGATTTTGTTCCTTATTTGTTCATTCTTTTTACAAAATCTTAAGCTACAGTTGATAAGAGGTAATTTGTGGTTTAGTTGAGATAAACAGTTGATCTTGAGCCTCTCTCTGTTTAGTGTTTGGTTTCTTTTGAGTAATAAACTGCATGCAAACTTGTCTTTGAGGGTTCTGCTGATAAAGTCTTTAAAAAGAGGTTTTATCTTTACCCATTTAGTTGGTGGTTACAAAACTGTAAATATTTGTTGAAAAGGTAAACTGTGATACTTACCCTCTGTGGTATGGCAAAGACACTCGAAGGTCTTCTTATTGGTATGCAATATTTTGTTATAAAGCCACTTTATTCAGTTACAGAAAACAAAAACTGGAAAACAAAGGACTCAACATGCAGTTAGTGTTTGATAGTTTTGATGAAGGGTTTAACAATTATTGTTACTCATGGTTAGGGTTTCTCACGAGCATGAAGGCAGATTATTGACAATATGTTTTGGCATTTACAGTTTAACAAATCTTGCTTTGTTTCATTGATTAGTTTGAGTATTATATTTGATTAAAAATTGGTGTTATAATACTTCAATTGTATCTTATTTTAAAGGCATTGTGTTAAGCCCACATGGGTATATCCGACCATACATCCATGATAGTTACCTGTGCAGTTACAAACTCTTTGAGACAGTTGAAAAAGAACAATTACATTCTCAAACTGTTTGATGAAAGAAAGAAAGACTTTGTATTGTATAAAATGGCTTTTTGTAAACATCTAAGATGATGTTGATGATATGTGTTTATTGCACCATCATTGAGGTTATGTCAGAGTGTTGTATTGTTTCTTGAATCTCAAATAATGAGATATTCAAGACTTGGATTGTAGTGAAACAGAGTAACCCTCTATATTAAACTGTATTATTCATTGTATGGATTGAAATATGCCAATGAGGCACAATTAGCTAGTGAGGCACAAACAACTAGTGAGGCACAAATAGCTAGTGAGGCACAAACAACCATTGAGGCATCTGTATTTTCTAATGAAGCACATTTTAATTAAGCCAGTGAGGCATTTTCTGGAGTGGTTTTTCATCCCTAGAGTGATTTCCACTCGTCAAATCTCTGTGTTATGGTCACTTGTTCTATTCATGAGTTTATGTTCATTGTTTCATGATTTAACCGTTGCATATTGTTGTTGACATGATGCTCACTTTGGGTTAGTTCAAATGCACAATATATTTGATACTTATCTCAGTCCAATAAAGTAATAAAGTTGCCTCTATTGTTTGTCATGATAAATTGTTCTGATGGTTCATCATAGTTCACCAATAGTTGTTTTGTTCATTCATGTTCACTAGTTGATATGTTAATGCACTGGAGTTCATAAATGAATGTTTTATTTTCATCATACAAGGGTTGAAGTTTATGGTTGGTAAAAGTTTATTAATAGTCGCCAAAAACAAGTCTGTTTTATGAGACACTGATTCACCCCCCCTCTCAGTGTCTCTCGTACTCCAACAATCAACCATACCTAGGGTTTCTTTCTTTCCTTCAGTTTTAGTTCTTGATTTCTAGTTAAAAGCATACCCCAAAAAATTTAAATCTATCATAGGAGGGAGCTGCCCCTCTCAAATGCAGAGGAAAATCACTAACTCAATAGTGATTTCTCCAACTGTGGTGAACTTTGTCATTGCCCATTATGTGAGTCAAAGCTATTTTCAGCAAAAAATCACAATGACAAATCTATTTACCACCAAATAACAACTCTTATTAGGTATCATATGCCACTTAATAATTATTATAACTCTTAACATATCAATAAGTGTTTGAATTTGAAACTATTAGGCTCAAATATGAAAACATATTCATTTGATTGTAGTGGCATTTTATGTTATTTGGATGTAAATTCTTTCGATGCAAAATTTTATTCAACTTTGAAAACTTATTACATATGACATTCAAATACTATGAAAATATTTTCAATTAAACTTATAATCAACAAACCCTACCATATATACCGTCGAATACCATGCAAGTGACCTACTCACCAAGCAAGCAGATATAAAAGTCATTTATTCAATAGCATCCAAAACTCTTACCAAGCATTATATTCTATTTGAATACCAATCACTGCCATGCAAAATAAACTTCATTCAACAAGTCATTTTCCTTAGGCATGCACCATGTGAAATTTAGCTTTACTATAGTCTTAAAAAGAAAATTACAAAGTTTTTACCAAATAAAACAACAATCAAACAACTCAAAACCCTTTTAAAAATCATTTTCAATGATACAGAGTATATTTTGAGAGCTTTGAAAATAAACAGTGGGTTCAATGCATGACACAAATGTAAACTAAGACAACAAAAACTAAGAATCCATGTAAAATATCTTCACAAACTGAAACAATACTAACCCATTAAACTTCACAAGAAAGACTTATAGAATTGACATGAATGATAACTAAAAAGGAAACCCTAGCTCAAGGAAAATTACTTTCCATTCCAAATGAATGATAAAAAAGTATACACATGAAAGGTTTTAAAACATTGTTCATAACAACTTTAAGGGATCAACCCTATGACTTACATAGGAAGCTTCATATTTCAATAAGAGAAACTTACATGCAAACCCAAGAGATTTATCTTACCAAGTATACATGCAATTATGGTTAGTAGGGCATACTCAAAGATAACTTGCATGAATAGAAAACTAAAGCATGACAAGGAAGCTTTAATATTTACATGCAAATGAAGCACATTGTTCACCATACAATAGAGGGGCATGAATTTATCGATCAAGACAAAATTATGAGTGAAGACCTTAGTAGTAATGTGAGTAAAATCTCAAGAAATATTCTACTCATCAGTAACAAGGCATACCATTATTCAAATTCAATTATGTTACCAAAAGAACTTTGAAGGCTATAGAATATAAACTTTAAACATCATGTTATGATACCAATGTTTTAAAAACTTAACCAATGATAGACTTCATACCTATACATTCTTGAAAATGAGTTTCTAGAGGATTTCCCAAGGCTTGACCATTCTACAAGAGACAAATAATGGAAAAATAAAATGAAAACCCTATTCTAGTTAGGTACCTTTAAGAGGAAGACTATGATTATCAAAGCCATAAATGCATGGTAGGTCATGATTATATTCAACTACCTGGCATTAAATTGTCACTACACAAACAACCAATTTTGATATTAACTCATTTAATATTCATCAAAAGAAATAAACACTACCATATCATGGAAAAATGAAATGAAAACCCTATTCTAGTTGGGTACCTTTGAGAGGAAAACCATGATTATCAAAACCATAAATGCATGGTAGGTCATGACTATATTCAACTACCTGGCATTAAATTGTCACTACACAAACAACCAATTTTGATATTAACTCATTTAATATTCATCAAAAGAAATAAGCACTACCTTATCAAATATGATGGTAATATCATATGACATGGTGTTATCATACTATCTATGCCATGTCAATACAATGATGTTGTAATGCTTATGCTTACTGTCATGTTAACATCAATGTCACACTGATAATACAAAACCTTGTGGCATATGATCATTATGAAGCCACATCAAAATACTAATAAGATAATATTGATTTCCTTTCCAACTCAAGGTGTTGAAATAACATGCCAATCACATGATATATCATATGTTAACACCCATAGGCACTAGAATTTGAAGACAAACATTGAAATTATATTATTGTTATCTTATCAACTTTCTTCACATATGCTAAATCAAACTATGAAAATTACTTTAGTCATAAAATCCCATGCACAGGGATTAAAAAAATCAAACTATTGAAAATAATATCACTTGTGCAAAATGTATTGCAAATGTTATGGGTTTATAACTTAAGGTTAGAATAAATCATACCATAATCAAGTCATATACCTAGACATATGGCAATATACATCTAATAGGATTCTAATCACAACATATATGGCTCCAATGTTATATCAAATTAATATCAAGTAGGTACATGATATAGTAAGCAATATGATTTTTAAACCAAAAATGATCAAAATCTAAATTTTTATCGTTATGCTCAAGGCTCAATAACCAAAATGTGTTAGACCAACATAAATACACCAAACTGATTCATTTAGACTACAATTGAAATGAAAGAGCTTACCATGGCAAAAAATAACACGGACAAATTGATAATGAATGCATCCTAAATCATGACTTTTGGCTATTTTTGATAGAAAACCTAAAACTTGAATTTAAATTCCACATATAGAATAATTAGTTTATATTTAATTTTTAATTTCATTTGAAAGAATGAAAAAAATTCTCTTGAGATAAAGCATGTAGAAATTAATATCATTAAACACAGGCACAAATTTGATATCTAAACCAAGCAATCAAAAGAAAGTAAACACACCAAATCTAATATCAAAACTAAAAATGCATCTAGAAGTTGCCCCAATGACATTAGGGTGGTCAAATTAAAGGATATCATTTTGAAAAGAGGGGTACAAAATTTCACAATAACAATATCATGGAAGATCAAGTAAATGTGAGATACGTCATGAAAATTGTAAACCTCATAATCATGTGAGTGTAAGATATAAGTATGAGAAGCATAATGTGAACAAATTGGATTAGTTTAAACTTGTAAAGTTAAGAACAATAGTCATGGATGATCTTGCCAGCATGGAAGAAGATATGAATTAGTGCTACATGCAATCATAATGATAAATATAATCATGTGAATCATGTGAAGTATCTTGTAAACACAAATGAGTGTTAGACATCATCACGAAAAAAATATAAGCATAAGGCATAATCATGGCTAGGATAAACATGAACTAAGCACAATAGAATAAGATATGATCATGAGAATCATGGAAGATCATGTAACCATCATAAAGAAAGATCATGCTAATCACATGTGAGGAAAATGTAATCATAATCATTGGAATCATCCATAACATCTTAGAAATCTTGTAATCATCATGAAAAAATATCATTTTAGTAACATGTGATCCATTGAAATGGTGATCATAATCACATGTGATCCATTGAAATAGTAATCATATGGAAGAAATATACAAGTATCTCATCAATATAGTTGAATAGTGGCTAATTCCATAAAGGATATGCCCATTGAGTGGAAAAGACCATCAAAATAATGAAGAATATATAAATATGTATGTAGGGCATGGAAGTTCCAAATATCAACCAATGATGTTAGATGGATCATGATGGATCATCATAGACATTAAATCATCCTCATCCCAAATATGTGGTTTACAACCACCTTCAACTATTTGAATTTCATGATTTGATATACTACTCCTTGTGAATGTAATTGATATATGTGGAATAGGAGTTGGACCTTTTGTAATACATTGTTGTTGTACATCTAGAGTGGGCTCATCTTGTGCTTTTAGAAAATATTGATTTTTTTTTAAAACCATATGGAAGTAATGCCTTTATAAGAAGTGGAAACAAGATTTCCAAAGTTATTTTATAATTCTTCTTTTTGAGCATAAGGATAAAATATTCCTTGTTTTGTTACATATGTAGGAACAAAATTATCTTTGTCTTTCTTTACTTATTGAGGAGGACAAGAATTATAAGTTGATTTTTGTGCTAGAGGAATTGTAGGAGGCAACGAAGAGGGATTCTATTTGCTCCTCTCTTTTTTTTTGTAGATGCATTTGATCTAATTTATGGACCCCATCTTTATTTTTACATGGATCTTCTATATAAACTTCTTTACCATTATAATCATGGCAAATTTCCTTAAGAGTTTCAATGCAATTCTCAAGTATGCAATGACTTGACTTAGAGATGGGTATAGATGTATCTCATTTCACTTCTACAATTTTATCTCCATAAACATATTTTTAACATTGACGTACCATAGAGGGTATGAATTTTAGTTGCTCCAAAAAAGGTCTTCCAAGTGACATAGAGAATCTATCCAATGAGGGAATGATCTATGGAACGATACATCCAATTCCTTAAGCGTCACTTTCAGAGGCAAGATAATACTTCCTAGAAAATTCACAAGGATGTCATTGTCATCTTCAATGTTATACTCAAATGATCATAGTTATCTTGTGCTAAATTACAATCAGATAAAAATTCTTATGTGTATATATATTGTACTACTTGTTTGGAACAATGACTATACTCTCACAATGACAACCATGTCAGAAACCTCAAACCTAAAGTGGTCTATAATAATTCATGTTGTGTATCTCTCTTCCTCATAAAATGAAATAATCAAAGGGACGTAAAGAGGATAAACATAATGATTCTTGCACACAAATGTCTCTATGGAGTGTGGGAAGAGAAACCAACATGCTCAATATCCATAAGATCTCTAGTCATATGTGCATACACAATGGGTTTCTTGGGCACATGTTGATATTCAATACTATTAGATTATGTATGAGATGAAAAAAAATTAGCATAGTTTTGTAAATTTTGGTTTGGTGGAGACACCGAGCACTATGATTTCTTCTATCATTAACAACATTACCATAAATTACATTATTAATAACAAGGTCTTGGGTTTTATATTTGAGTGCCAAAAAAAATTGAGTGTATTGTCCATTAATTCTATGGAAACTACAAAAAGCATTGCCATTATAAGCCTGAGGATATCCTCTAAATAGATCTAGTGGATGAACAAGAGGAAGAATGATCAAATTATTAATATGTAATGTTTGAAGCATATTTTCCAATGGCTGAATAAACTTTGTAAACTTCCTAGGCCCTTGGTATAGCATTGGAAGTAGTAGCCACTTGGTTGTCACTAGGTCAAGATTATTTCTTTCCATTTCCTTTTTGAAAGGTGTTATTCTTTTTTAAATTTAGAGGAATAGGAATATGTAGAGTATGATTTAAGTAAAACTTTTTGCATGTGTGCACACAAATCCAGAAAAGAAATAAAACTATTTAAGTAAACAATGTCCTTGATGGGAGGAAGGAGTCATTCAAGAAAGATGGATTGTAACTCATCATCATTTAGTTGATGCCTCATTTAACCACACAAAGATTGGAAGTGGATGACATAGTCATTGATAGGCTTATTATGTCCTTGAGCACATTTAATTAAATCAATTATGTAGTTGTTTTCAAGCCCATCTTGACATGGAAGTGTCATAAAAAGCTATGGCTAACTCATCAAAATAATGGATAGAATTAGAGCGAAGGAGTAAAACCATTGAATGGAATAGTCCCTTAAGATTCTTGAAAATAATTTAGTTAAGACTTTGTCTTCATATGTGAAATCTAGGTATGCAACATAAAATGCTTGCAAATGAACATTGTAATCTCATTTGCCACAATATAATTCAAATCTATGTGCTACAAAGCCATTGGATAAGGGGTGTGTTATATCTCCAAAGGCAAGTGACAAGATGTCATTGAATCTTGTACTTTAACTTGATTTATCAGTTTATCAACTCGGGCAGTGTCCAAGGTTATTTGCAAAGGGAGATTGGATATCCCAATACAATAGTGTTTGGGCTTTTTAAATGAAAATACAAACAAGTCTCTAAACTAGAAAGCGTTTAAAAATTAATCTAGTAAAGCTTTTGAAAACTAAACTAATAAGCATGAGAAATTTGACTATAAAAGAAGAGCAATTTAAAACTATAAAGCATGTGAAATTTATCTATGAAAGCATGTAAACTCTAACTATGAGAATGAATAGTATATTGGAAACTTAATCTCTTGACACATATTCACAAAACTTCAGAACTTTGGAAACTTTTCAAACAAGAAACGAAAATTACATAGCTGACTTACTTAACCAAACCACAATACTACAGAACATACAGGGTAACACACTATACTCAACACATCTTAAAGATAGAGAATTCAATACTAATAGAACTTCTTACTGACACACACATCACTTAAGGAACAAATATATATCTATATGAATCCTTTAAGTGGCCAACTCTCTAGCATTACTCAGAACTTTTTGTAGAACTATATATGTTTTTTAGAACTTAGAACAATCTATTATCTTCATCCCTTTGTTGAATATTGGGACAATGCTATATATTTTTTATTCTAAAATTATGCATAAGATCTAGAAGTTGACAATTTTAGATATTTGTCACTTGTGAATTCTTACCTGAAAACATTAAATTTTTAAGAAGTCTTCTTTGGTCAAACAACTAAAAAGAAGTAAAGGCTCTGAGTGGGATGTCTTTTATAAAACAAAAGTACTAAACATGTTTTATGAGAGGAATAATAAATTAATTTGAGACTTTTGTTTGTGCTGCCTAAGACTCTTTTCGGAGTCTCCAACTTCCAGAGCTAGATTCCCAGAGCACTCCTTCCTCCATAAAGTCTTCTTTCTCCTTGTCATGAACCTTGTTTAACAAGAATGGATCCTTTACAATCACACTTCATTAGTTTAAGAGTTTGATTTAGTCAAAATGGAAAGTGTAGTATTATACATCATTTTTAAGTAATAAACAACAATCTATCATATAAACCAAATAATATTGGTAAAGTAGGCTTAGTCAGGCTATGAAAAAGGATCATTTGGGTTGGTGATGATGAAGGTAATTTTTACCTCATCACCAAGAAGTGTGTGATGTGGAGGATTGTATGTAATAGAGTCATGATTAGTAGGCATATCATCCACTTTCTTCTTAAGCAGATCAAATTACTTCAATAGTGTATCCAGGGTAGAGGTGGAGTAGTAGAGGTATGCGAAGTTGTAATGTTCCCTATTGGGATTTTTATGATTTTTACCAAGCTGTAATTTACAACGTGTATTCTAACTAGTGTTTGACTTAATGTTTATCAACCACAAGCCTCAATATTTTCACTATATGGATAGATTAGCAATTGAATGATAATATATATGAACCAAATTGCTAAATATTATGCTAAACAAATAGACTAAGATGTTATAATAATCCTTCACAAATAAACACACCCACAACTGTTCTGAAATAAATGATATTATGAAATTATAACAACACTTCATAAATTTATTGATAGTAATTTCTACAACAACAAATGTACAATACTAGCATGTGGTCTACAAACAAGATGGAAACATTCCAAGTGACGAACACAGTAACTAGTAGCACAATAATCATGCCTTAAATAGTGTTGCAGACTTTAGGAAGAAGTTGAAGATGAAATATAATATGGAAATGCACCATAAACTACACAACAATTGTTCCAAGAAATCAATTTTTACTATGTTACTATTTTTTACACAAAACCTTACATTAAACTACTTCCAAAACCCTAGTATAGGGTCGCATCCACCTTCTTTCAGCACATAAACCCCAAAATAAGATGCAACAGGGATAACAAGGGTATATGAACCCTCGACATAGCAATGATTCCTCCTTTAATCAAAGCACCCTTCTCCAAGTGGTACACCAAGCTTAAATGGTGCCCAAAACCCTCTAACAAATGGTGACAAGTTAATGAGAGGCTAGAAGTGAAGTGATCTACTATAGCTACTTAAGGAAACTCCAAAATAAAATCCAGACAAGCAAATCCTAAAGATGGTGAATGGAAATTTGGGCATAAATCCCTTATTTGGAATGCCACACTCCAAACTTAGAATAAATGAAGAGATTCTTCAAAACACTCCACAAATTTATTATTGGAAACTTAAATCTTCAATAAATTTCACCTTCAAATCTAGCAACCTGGAAAATATAGTTATTCAACATAAATCCTTCAAACCATCAGCGCAAGTGTGAGCCTTGGATAAATTCACCTCTGAATCCTCTTTGCACAGATTGTGACTCTGAATGAATCACACAATATTGGCTAGGGAGGAATCTTTCACCACTTAAACCAATCTTACCTTAGGGTTTCGTCTAAGGTAGGAGAGATGAACAACGTTCAACCTCACAGAGAAAACAAGGTTTCATTAAAATATTCAACATGAATCAAATGACTCCTATAAACCTCCTTTTATAACCCTAGTGAAACTTTGTAGAAGTTATATTTTAAATTCACTTTTAATAATAATCCTTCAGTTCTAAATAAATGACATTATTTTATTAATTACTTTTTGAGTCTTTAAGTCACTTAGACTTCACATTTATAAATAATTAATAAAAGTTGTCTTTTAATTCACCTTTTGACAACTTAAATATTAATTAGTTAATATTTTAAATATTTTTTACACATCCACCCAAAGTTGCGGAAAATACAAAAATAACTCGAAAGTGAATTCTGATAACACCAACATGCTATGTAGCTCACTAGAGATCCAACTTAATGAAAATTGATACTTCCAAAAATAAAATACTTCTCCAAGAAGTGTGGAAAGCACCCAGAATGTTGAAACTAAACTCGGAAAGAACCGACAGACTCATCTTGATCTTATGAACACAATGCCATTAACTGAAATCCATTTTGAAAAGGCTAGCACTCTCCAAGAAATTTGGAGCTCCCAAAGATGTTGGAGAGGCTATAAAAAGGGGACATTATAGTCTTCCCTCCCCAAGATTGCTTGTCCTCAAGCAATCACAACTTAATCTCTGATTGATCCCAAATAGAACCCAACAAAATTCTAAGATCCCAATTCAATCTAGGAAGTTTGTGTGTGCTTCTACTTGAAGTATTAAATTGCAATTTACCTCCAAAACAATTTTCCTTTAACTTCCTTGACAACATAATAACACACTTTGTACTAAATCAACAAACTCCACCCAAGTCTGCTTTGTTCTACCACATTTCTGCTGCACCACTTTGATAAATTTTAGAAATTTGATGTGCCAATACTCTGTTTTCACTTCTGGAACTACTGCATGATAGTTACAATTGTGCGAAAATCTAATGTCCCATGTTAATATCAAAGACAAATTTCTAAAATCCACAACATGTACCTTTTCAAGATGATCTTCATTAATGATGTTGTAGATAATTCCTTCCAAGATAGGGCATAAATCAACCTGTGTGCAAGCTAAAAACAAATCATGATAGTTGCTTGGTGCTTGAATGCATACCTAATATAGAGCTTGGTTAGCTGAAATATCCATCCTCTTCAGCTAAAATCATAAACCTACCTTTTCCAATGATTGAGTGGCCTAAAAATGCACATTCCTGCAACTGTTCAAGTCTGGAATCAACAACTTATAATCTAATTTTCTCAAAATCAGCTCCTTGAAAATGGAATTTTCAGCTACTGCAAAACCATAATCTTTTAGCTGAAACAAGCAACCTGAGCATTCCATTAGCTAAAAATACCTTCCATAAACTCACTAATTGAAAAATGTTCCAATTCTTGACTAAAATCTCTCTCCAATCCACTTGTAAGAACACAAATAGAATTAGTTATTGGTTTATTGAAAAGAGGGCAACATTAATTCCATAATTTTAATTGATAATCCTCCTTGATTCATTTCTTTCTTCATAAAAGAAAACCAAAAAACTTTATTGGTGTCCTCTTGCATGATTAATCATCAATGAAGCAACTCCATCATGTTTATGTTGTGGTATTTTGATATTCATGAGCACTTCTCCTAGTGATCTTTTGATGGTGCTAGAGACATCATCTCTAATAAGAATGCTTTCCAAAAAATCAAACTTAATCTCTTAGTAGTGTTCAACTTTCTAAGGTGATTTTATAAATGTAAAGTCTATCAAATAATCCTGATCTAAAATAAGTAACTTACCATCATGAGAAATTTTGTTTTTTAATTCTAAAAATTTGCACTCACGTGGCTCATTCCAAATGCAATCAACAAATTGAACCTACATGATCATGTATTCTCTGTGCAAATTTCCATTTTCCTTGTACTCCTCTTCATGTTCTCCCATATCATTTTCTTTCCTATGAGGTTCTGAGACTTGATGAAGAAGTGCACCTAGTTGTTGCCTAAAAAACTTGCTTTTCATGATCCATGCGAGCATTCTTTCCCTTAATTCTCAATATGTGTTGCTTTTATTGAGTAGCAATTATCTTATTTTCCTTAACTCTCCTTAGCCATTCTCCACCCATCTTCTGGGTAATCGTTAAATCTTCCACATTTGTTTTCAATGCGTTCAATTTCTTTCCAGCATCAAGATCATGATGGTAAGCCTTATCCATTTGCTTGGTAATAGCAATCTGTGGTAGTTCCTCAATCTTACCACTAGACACTATCTCATATTTGAAAGTTTCATTTGGGTCCCATATCTTGATTTTGTCACCATTTGTGTTACTTATTTTAGGAAATGTTTCAGCACTAATAAAAAAAGTGGATTATCAAAAGATAATTTTGCATCCATTTCAAAGGGTGGGTTACCAAAAGATTGGAAGTTATTTTCATTTTCCTATTTAGACTAAACCTCATGTTGTCTCATATATGAACAAACAATCTCAGGAAGTTGTTTCAAATCAAAGTCTTCTTGAAGCATGTCAAGCTCATCAATCACCTGCTTGATTTCTTTAGCCCTCTCTTCATTCTCTTGCTCCTTGAATTTTGCAACATCAGCTAGTTGATCTTTTGCTTCTAATAATTCCAATATGCAATTTTGGTAGCCACATCTCTATCATTGAGTATGTGCAAGTATGTTGATTTGATTTCTTCCATTGTGCTCTTAATTGTTTGTAAAACTGAATAGGTGGCAATTTATTCAAGCTGACCTCTCTACTCCTTTTGCATTGATTCTTCAATTAACTTTTTGTATTATCCAACCTTGATAGGGCTTGCACTTCATTCTCAGATGTCACCGATAATTTTTGTTTCCAACAGAATCATGCAAAGATATTGAATTGCTATTAGAAGACATGCAAAATTTAGTATTTTCTTCATACCTTGTAATGGTGTCATCATGGGAGTCAGAAGTCTCATGTTCCTCTCCTTCAATTTCTAAATTAACTTCACTGGATTGATTTGAATTAATATCAGAGGTTATTGTTTTGGAATTTCTAGCAAGCCCAATTCTTTCATTTGTAGCTACATATCCTTGTATGAATTTATTCTGGAACTCTGCCATACATGCCTCTTGAAATAAGGCATTTTCTTCTTCATAGAAAATCCCTTCCTCAAATTCATCTATTCTAACTTCTTCTAGAATTTTCAATGCCAACTTCTCATTTTCATGTACACTCACGAATGCATCACATGACTCTTCTTCCTCTATCCTGTCAACTGATAAGTATGGCCTCAATTTCTGCTCAAATTGTTTGATAACATTGTTAACCAACTCATGTGTAGCTGAAGAAGTATCATGTTCTCGCCTTAAAATAGCTAATATATAAGATAAGAGTGGTTAAGAGTTATCATCACTCTCATTAATAATCAAGGACATAATGGACTGCATATAAGCTAGAACAATTTCTTCATGACACTCACTAACAACAATTAAGAAATGTTGAAATATTCTAAGAATACGATCTTCACAATCTAAATCTATCATAAGAACACATGATCTGACTCTTGCCACAAGTTTTAGAATATTTACCCTCTTAGCAAATGAAAGATTTCTTGTAACCTTTAGACCTTGGAAACTTTCCACAATCAACTGAAATACCTCCCTCATTATGTCATCATTGTATGAAACTTTAGGAGTTGTGATTCTTGTGATTTCATAAAAATAAGAGGTAACTACAAGTTTCACATCTTCATCAAAGTGTCTTATGAACTTGGGTTGGATCAAAGCATCCATTGATGGTTTCATAGCCCATTTCAAAAATTATGAATCTGATTGGTCAACCATAGATAAATAAATTCTACTACCTCCACATTTTTGAGTAAATCATCTCTTGACATATGTTGATGCTCAAGTAGCTTTCCCATTGCATAAAGCCTATTTCCAACTTCTCTCCTTTCTTTTTTACTTGACTTAGCAATTTGTCTTCTCTATCTACCATATCCTTTCACTGAATAATGCCATACAACTACTAAAATTTTGATTTGTAACTGAAGATCTGCAACAAGGTGTTGACTTCCAACAAGCTAGTAAGATCACCAACTCTGATACCATTGTAATGTTCCCTACTAGGATTTTTATGATTTTTATCAAGCTGTAATTTACACCGTGTATTTTAACCAATGTTTAATAGAATGTTTATCAACCATAAGCCTCAATATTTTCATTGTATGGATAGATTAGCAATTCGATGATAAAATATATAAACCAAATTACCGAAAATATTATACTAAACAAATAGACTCAGATGTTATAATAATCCTTCGCAAATAAACACACCCACAACTATTATGAAATAAATGATATTCTAAAATTATAACAGTTCTTCATAAATTTATTGACAATAATTTCTGTAGCAACAATAAATGTACAATATTGGCCTGTGGTATGTAAACAAGCTAGAAACATGCCAAGTGACAAACACAGTAACTAGTAGCACAATAATTAGATCTTAACAAGTGTTGTAGACTTTAGGAAGAAGCTAAAGATGAAATATAATATGGAAATGCACCATAAACTACCCAACAAAATCAATCTTTACTATGTTACTATTTCTTACATAAAACTCCATTAAACTACTTCCGAAACCCTAATACAGGGTTATGTCCACCTTCTTTCAGCACATAAACCCCAAAATAAGATGTGACAAGGATAACAAGGGTCTATGAAGCCTCAACATAGTAGCAATTCCTCCTTTAATCAAAGCACCCTTCTCAAAGTGGTACGCCAAGCTCAAATGGGGCCTAAAACCCTCTAACAAATAGTGTCGAGTATATGAGAGGCTTGAAGTGAAGTGGCTAGTTGTAGCTGCTCAGGGAAACTTCAAACTAAAATCCAGACAAGCAAATCCTAAAGATGGCAGCTAGAAATTTGGGTATAAATCCCTTACTTGGAATGCCACACTCCAAACTTAGAATAAATGAAAAGATTCTTAAAAAACTCAACAAATTTATTATTTGGAACTCAAATCTTCAATAAATTTCACCTTCAACTCCAGCAACCTAGAAAATATAGCTATTTAGCACAAATCCTTTGAACCTTCAGCACAAGTGTGAACCCTGGATAAATTCACCTTTGAATCCTTTTTTCACAAACTATGACTTTGAATGAGTCACACAGTATTGGCTAGGGAGGAATCTTTCACCACCGAAACCAATCTTATCTTAGGGTTTTGTCTAAGGCGAGAGAGATGAACAACATTCAACCTCACCGAGAAAACAAGGTTTCATTAAAGTATTCAACATGAATCAAATGACTCCTCTCAACCTCCTTTTATAACCCCAGTGGAACTTTCCAGAAGTTATGTTTTAAATTCACTTTTAATAATAATCTTTCAGCTCCAAATAAGTGACTTTATTTTATTAATTACTTTTTGAGTCCTTAAGTCACTTAAAATTCACCTTTATAAATAATTAATATAAGTTGTCTTTTAATTCACCTTTTGACAACTTAACTATTAATGATTTAATATTTAATTATTTTCTGTACATCCGCCCAAAGTTGCAAAAAATACAAAAATAACCTAAAAGTGAATTTTGATAATGTCAACATACTTTGAAGCTCACTAGAGATCTAACTTAATAAAAATTGACACTTTCCAAAAATAGAATACTTCTCCAAGAAAATTGGAGCTTCCAAAGATGTTGGAAAAGGCTATAAAAAGGGGACATTACATAAGCATAGGAAATAATGGATGAAACTTATAGAGAGTGTGAGTGACACGAGGTAAAGACATGGTGGTGGAAGGAGAAGTGACATTATAAGGTAAGGTGGTCACATGGTAAGAAATAGGATGGGTATGTGAAACATAGGTGTGGGGGTTTGCATGAGGGGTACATCGGTATGGGTAGATGTGGAGTGGTGAAAGATGAGTGGAACACTAGTGGTGAGAAATGCAATGGGGGCACTAGAGGTGGGAATGGAAGAGGGAGAGGTTATAGTAGGAGTGACAGCATGAGTCATAGAGGCCATAAAAGTGGTGACTATGGGATCAAAGGAGGATTAAAGAAGATGAAGGTTGGGTAGGTGGGGAAAAGAATACACTATTGATAGAAGCCATGCAAGTGCTGATATTCTAAAGATATATGTGCCACAAGGGGTACCTACTAATGCATTATGTAGAAGTTAAGGAGGTCCAACACGAAGAAGTGCATCCATAAGTAATTATCCCATAAGGGAAAGGTCTTACTTACAACCTATGTATGATACTCATAGTCTTGTTGTTCTTCATGTTGCTCAATATGATTCTTTGTATGAGAATTATTGACAATCATATGAAATTGGGCGTTATGGCCATTTGAGTGGTTAGCCATATTAGGGTTATAATGAGACAAGAAGTCCTTAAAAAAGATTAGGATTTCAAGTAGTTGGTTGCATAAACAAACTGTAAATAGAGATTTCAAAGATAAAGGAATATAAATCACTCTTACATTTGAATAATAAAAAAATAGAAAATAAAACCCTAAGGGGGTGTAAGAGTGGAGGGGTTCACCAAAATGAAAAGGAAAATTAACACATCCTTTTTCAAAGTGAAAGAGAGAATAAAATCCTTTTTACATATACCTAGGGTATATAAATAGAACATCAATATTCATAATTTACTATGAATATGAGGAGTTGGGAATGATGAATAAATCAATAAATGCACTACAATGAATGCTTTAGAATACAACAATGAAAGTACTAAAAATAAGGTTGTGTATGATGAGATTGGTTCTTATTTTTATTTTGATTGTGTCCAATTAATGTTTCATCGAGACTATCTCTAACTCGTCTAACACTAATTAACAATAAGAGAGTTGTGATTGGTAATTAACAACACACTAGACCAAACTATGCACAAACAAGATAATCATGATGCATACACAGGAAAATCAACAAAATGACTAAGTATGGAAATGAAAGATCAATGAATAAGAGGATATAGATGCACTTGTGGAGTTGGGTAGCCTAATAATAAAATGCTGATAATTAGGTGTTAATGTTACATGTAAATTTTGGGAGATTTAGGACTGAGGGGGTGAAGGTTGCCCAAGATCTTGCTTCCTATTTGACAACTTTGTCCTTCTTGGACAACCATAGTAGCAACACTGGCCATAGAGGTAGCTTTAACCAAAGAGATGGTGGTGTCCCAAAAATTGTCAAGGAGGCTCTCGATAGAGGTTCTAAGCTTCTCATAAACATACACACATCAAAATGGAGCATACCACATGTAATTTGATGTAAACTTGTGAAGTCTTGATACACAAATAAGACAAATAGTGCAAGTTGAAAAGATGGAATTGTTTCACCTGGGAAATGATAATATATGGTCCTAAAATTGATTAGGGATGTTGGAAAAAACATGTAGGAGTCTCCCAAAAGATTCCACCCTTGATTTGTAAAGGAACTTACCAAAATGAACATGAGAGTTTCTATTATTGAATCATGGAAAAAAGAGAGAAAATACAATAAATGGGCCACTTTCACTTGACAAAACTCTAATTTTTGATCATGTGTGAACTCTTGAGACTAATATAGACATGGGGTAGAAAATGAGACCTCATAAAAGTTGTTTGGGACCTCAAATGAAGAGCCAGTAGCTTGGTGGGCAAATTAGACCTTGTTTGATAGGCAATAGGGTATACTCGACCTTATCTAACAATCACATACAACTTCAAGGGAGATTTCTCATCATATTTAAGGGGTACTTTACTTATACAACTAAGTTAGGAAATGTTTTGGTTTTTCTCTAAATGACCTGCAAGTTGATAATATGAGTGGAAACCCTACATAATAAATGGTTAGAGGGGAGTCTTCCTTGGTTAGACTTCTAATGGGAATTCAAGATTAATCCACATCAACACACTGATGATAAATGGACTGATAATCTAATTTACACAATAAAATCATCCACATTCAAAGCAAAAACAAGTACAACCTAAGTAATGGTGACAATGGATAATGGAAACAACACAAACTAAGTGGGATTAGAGATATATTTGGTGAACAAGGTGGAAACACAAAACATAATAGCTAATGTGGCTTTAAAGAGAATTGAAATAAGAAGGGAAAAACATAATTTTGAAGCACAAGTATGAGGGTTTGACGGAAAAATACAAGTAACACTCAAAGAGGGTAAACAAGGTTGTGAGCACATAAAGACAAGACAAAAGGTAATGGAAAACAAAACACAAAGACAAAATGACAAGATGAGGATTGAAGGATAATGTAAAGGGGTAAGGTAAGGTTTGAAAATTAGAAAATGGAAGTGGGTTGACAAGGATTTTGAGAGAAATGAAAAGGAAAATGGGGGACACTCACAAACCAAGGCTTGTTAATGGAAAGGGAGAGAGTGGAAAATGAAAAAATGGGATCAAATGAAAAGGAAAATGAATGAGGATGGATGAAATAAATGGATGGAAGAGGGGTCTGAGGGGTTGAGCTTAATTGGTTGAAACATTGGGTTCTTGTTGAGGAGACTCAAGTTCAAATCCCCATAGAGACATCTAAGTGACTCTTGGTCTTCCATAGTTAGTGGAATTCTAAGTTGTGACTCTTGGCTTCTAATGTGGACGTGTTCTAATTTCTAAGTGTTCGTGCTTGGGGATGAGGACCCTTGTGTTGTGGCCTCACCGGTTCATAGCTCCGGTCAAAAGTGTTCAATGATAAAAAAAAATGGATGGAAGAGGGAGGACAAAGAACCTACAAAAATATTAGAGAATTACATAAAACTTAAATAAAAACCACAAATGGAATTAACTCACCCATGAATACTCAGGAAACCAACCACCTAGTAATGAAGATTTCATTGCAACAATATTTAGGAGCCTAATAAAAATTATCTCAGAGGTTGGAGGTGAAGCTAGCCCACTCTTGCAATTTTTGGAACTATGTGGTAGTGTCACCAATGAGTAGAGATAGCCTAAATAGTACAAGCAACTCAATTTTTTACTTTTCCTATGTAAAAACGAGGTAAAGGTTGCTTGATTTAAAGATCTTGTTAAGGGAACTTGACAATAAAAACATAGTAGGTGGGAGGCCCTTGGAATTAATGAGTTTCAATTTCATTTTGTTGGTAAGAGGATAAAAAGTCAAGGCTGACCTAGTGTGTGTCTAACTATGGGCAATGGCCTTGAAGCCTAGTAAGGCTCGATTTTTTAGGAAGTCTTAAGCTTGAAGGGGATCATCTTATGCTAGGTGGTAACATTAAAAGTAATCTCGAGAAAGTAAGTTTTAGGAGGGATAAAGTAGGGATTTGGACATACGATAAGACTAAGACCAATATTTGATGGTTTAAGAAAGGGGAAAAATGAGATATATTAAAGGAAAATTAAAGAGGGAGGCAAGGACATAAAATGGGATAAAAATTAAATGAAATGAACAGATGAGAACACTATACAAAGCCATAAGAACAACAAGAGAAAAGGGACATGAATGACTATGGAAAGCTTAGGCTAGAGATAAGAGATCAAAACAACACGAAAATACACACAAATGGGATTGGATTAAAATGGACACAAAAACCTAATAACGAAGTTGCAGAGTATGTGATTTTCATTATTACAAGTACTTAGCTAAAAATTTGTTAGATATGTTGGTTGATGATTTTCTAATTTCATAGAAATATCGACAATGCTTAGACAAATGCTTTTGAAGCGGTGATTACTCCACCCATTGCTCTAGATCACTTTTGTGACTACAGATTTGAACTTGCAATTGTGGATCTGATTTGTGGATGTAGATCCAATACCTGCTAATGTTTAGAATGCCACTTCAGGCTTCCCTCAATCTTCTCAGGTTGTTCCCACATAAAATCTAGTTCTTGTGCTTTCTTGTTTGCATGTGGTAAGGATAATTTCTCCCTTGTGTCAAATCATGTAAGGATACCAATTTAATGTTTAGATGAATTATTGAGGACAACACAAACATGTAAGATGCCCTAGATGCTCATGCGATGCAAATGCTCCTGATAAAGCATGCAAGTAGTAAATGATAACTCTAGAATACCTATATGAGGTGATTGAATGTAGCTGTTATCTAAAATGAACTAGGGTTAGCCCTTTAAATATAACATTGAGAGTCAAATAAAACACTTTCGTGCTTCGAGTTGACACACAATAGTCATAAGAATAGGTAAAGTTGACCTTAAATTAAGATGTGAGTTTTAAAACCAAAGGAATCATTTTTGAGGACCACTTTTGCGACTGTGGGTATAAACTAGGGTAAGAAAGAGATAAAACCAAGGATAAGGACTGATTCTTATGTGCAAATAAAAATAGATAAGGCTCAAGTTGTGTACCTCTCTCAACTAAAAGTGCACCATTTATACACTTGTTAAACACACTATTTGAGGATGCAAAGCTTCCTGTAATGGCCAGTTTCTTGGTCAAGTTACATAATAGAAGAGTTGACATTGAAAAGAATTTGAAAGTGTCTTAGGACTGCGGCTCGCGGTCCCTTAGGCCATTTTTGGCCTTGTAAACGTCATTAAAATTCTTTCATTCATTCATTACATAAATATCGCTATAATGGAAGTGAGGGAAAAGGGCATGGTTTTGCAATTTTCTCCATTACAACTCTTTAACTTTTCCACTTAACAAGACGTTGAAGAATAAACCCTGAAAATAATATATTACATTCACGCATCCCATTGTTCGCCACCAACATATGACAAAGAGAGGTTTTGAAATACGATTATACGTGTAAAGTGGAACGAGCCTTTCGCAGTCGAAGTATATGAACAAAAGAAGAGCAACTCATATTTTATTCGAGTGGGGCGGGATATTGCAGGGATTTGGGTGGACGGGCGGAGGGCAATAGAGAAAGCATAGAGCATAGAAGGCGCGAGTGCCGTGCAGAGCAGAGCAGATAAAATGATTGTGAGGAGCCCTCCTCCCAAGCGCAGAGCGCCTCCGAGCAACAACCAAATTGTGCAACGTGACTCCACGGATCTCTTTCCTCCCCTTCCCCATCAACTCCATAACGCCAACGAAAGCACCTCCCCCGGGATGTTATGTACTTACCAATGCCGTCAGATGGTATGTATCTCTTCTTCGTTCTTGCAAATTCAATTAAGATGGCATCATCTCTACACTCTTTACATCCTAACTAAGATTACTAGCCTCCGCTAGAGCAGCACCAATGGCCAGTCATGCCCTTGATCTTCAGCACCTCTGCCGGGAAAAGTGGGAGCTTCTAGCCTGTCACTAACCAAATCACAGAGGTTGATTTAGTCCATTTTTAGCATTGGTACTTTGTATTACAATTTTAACAATAGTCACGGGTTTCATTGGTGAAATTGAATGGTTCATCAGACACTCTAAAAGAATGAGGTTTATAAGTTTCGTAGAGTGGTTACCCCTCAGAACTTCACACTAAACCAGAAGAAATCAAATATTCATGTACCAAGAGCACCCAATACCAAAGGCTGCGAATCTTATGTTTGTCCTCCCTACCAAAAAATAAAATAAAATTTCAACAATAACATTGATCAGATAGGAAGATCAACTAACAGACATGAGAAATGGAAATTCATCGAACGACAGATGTTGAAGACTGAAAATGTATGGCTATCTATAAAAAAAATACCAACATTAAAGCTCTGAAACGACGTCTCTTTAACAGTCCCATTGTGACAACTCTCACATATGTGAAATTGCAGCTCCCTGAATACCATATACAAACTGGAATTCTAAAGGGCTTTGGATATTTACTGCTAATCCATGTTACTTAAGTGGCCTCAATACCATTATTATCCATATTATTTATTGATAAGAATGAAATAGTTGGGCATAAGGGATTGCCAAGGCCGTTTCCTTATTGTCTTCGATGATGAGTATCTTAAGTCCTTTTTAGCCAAATAGCCAGGAATTCAGTGGCCATTTCTACAGATATGGAAGCATCAAATGCTTTGGAAGGAGTTGCAGATTGAAATCACCTCTTGGAGAGTCCAGTTAAGTTGCCGACTTTGATAAGATATTTTTTAGTGTACATAAGATTTTCACAGTGCATAAGAGTTATAGTAACAGTGTCTGGGAAAAATTGTGTAAGCTTTGTGTACATCAACAGTTCAGATCACACTCTGTGATCCATCATTAGGATGAAAGCAAATAATATTAGAAATGCAGAACTAATCACATATAAAGAGCTAGTAGGAATGCAGAACTAATCACAGGTTTTTTCTCAACTCTCTCAATAAGAAATTTTAGATGTGAACCCAGCTATAGCTAGCTGCACTGCTGCAAACCCTAGGTCTGAACATTGACAAAATTGTAGTTCTGACAATTCTGGAAATTCTCTGCTATAGACCGTATGTCAGAAACTTCAAATCTAAACTGGAAACTAAAATCAAATATTTTTAAATCTATTTAGAGTCAAAAAATTGAAGATGATATTATGAAACTGAATTCTTCGAACTGCAATATGAACTCTCAAAGAGCTGAAAATTGATTCTTTTGTTGAATCTGGACAATGAGCTTTGATATTACTGAAAATATATAAAACAATTTGTAACAAAAAAAATGACTTTCCGGAAAGGGTATGGTTGCTGCTTGGGCCTATAAAAAGGACAGTATGGACACTACCTTGGTCCAACACAGTCTTCAGACATGTGCATAAGGTTTTTTTTACTTAAAAATGTATACAGAATGATTCTTCCAAGGCCCAAGGGCCTATTCATAACTATTTTCCCTTTGATTTGTGTTACTTTTATGCATGTGGCACAGTTAATTTTTACACGTTTATTAAAGACGTCCCACAACATAAAAAGACAAGTTACTGGAACCACTACCTAAAAGGGAGGCTTGGCTCATCAGCTGAAAAGTGGTCTGACCACCTACATATAAAAGATGGGTCAGGTTTACTACCTCACAGATATATTATATTTGCATACTACAAAAAAGTTTCAAACAGTCCCCCTCATTTACTTTCTTGTTTGGAAACCTAAGCGATTGCCCTTGCTTGTTTTGAATCACTCAAGAGAATTGGTTCTATTGCCCTTGCTTGTTTTGAATCACTCAAGAGAATTGGTTCTATTGCCCTTGCGGGTTCTCATTTACTCCAGAAAGGTTGTCCTGCCCTTGCAGGTTTTCAATTGGACTTCCTTGATGTACTTAACATCACACACACAATTTACAAAACTGGGCATCCTTATCTGCCTTCCCAATTCATCAAAAGTATGAACAAAAGAATATCCATCACTTACTCTGGAAGTTCTGGAAGCTTAGGCTTACCAAACAATTGTTGAAGTTGAAGTGCAGTGGCTGGGAAATATACCTTGACAACATATCATTCATCAATGACCTTCATTTGGGTGTTGCAAACTTCCAACTCCACTAACAGAGAGATCAACTTCTCCTAGTTATCCTTGGTTTTTTTGTTTAGGTGCTTTTTCACACTTTCAAGCCATTGCACCTGCTAGAGTCTACAAGTCATACATACGTTGTTGCTGCCTCTTGACTTTAACTCCTATAACCTTGTTAGTCACATTTATCTTCCTCTTTGAGGTAGCATTTTTAATTTTTTTTGTAATACCACCTCATTCTCATGTATCTTTTGCAGTTTTTCTTTTGTGATGTCTTGCTTCACATCCTATACTCTTTGTTTTTTTGATAGATTGGTTGTGGGTACTATGGGGGGTCACACCTGAATTGATAATCAATTACAGTATAGCTCTAAACTCATAAATAAAGCAATTAGCCTGAATAACACCAAGCCTAAAAAGACCTAGCATAGCACTGACCTGCGTATAAACTTATAACAGAGATAAATACCAGAAAAATAAACCAAGGCAGCAATATGCTTGCAAGCATACTAAAGCCATAAACGTATCAAGAGATAGCTCATACTGGATGGAGAGCAAAAGTCCAAAGGAGGCGGAATATGTGGAGATAAGTCCGCACTTAGAAGCTCAGAGATAGCCCACTCACCGGGGTCGGAACTTGTCTTAACTGCAGAAGGAAGCTGAGATACTCCCTCATTTGCTAAGAAGTCCACAACACTATTCAACTCTCTAAAACAGTGTTTGAAACTAACAATCTCAAAATTGATACTGATTTGGGACACCTCTTTGACAATGATTTTTAATTTCCATTTTTTAAGAATGTTCCTAATGCATCCTAATATGATAATTTGAGAGTCACCTTCAATCTCTTAGCATTTGCAGCCTGATGACTGTGCCTCCTTTTCCTCTCTTAGAAGTACAGGAGCTTCTGCTTCATTATTGGTCTTAGCCCCCAAATATAGAGAGCCTTCACACTGAAAGTATCCGGTGTGAGAATGAATCACAAATCCTGCTCCAGCCACACCTGGTTCCTTTTCGCCTCTCCTTCAAAATTCAGTTTTGAATAACCCACTTGAGGAGTAGACCAACTTAAATCTGATTGCTTTAACTTAATTCCTACTGCCTTATTAGCCCTGGACGAATGTGACAAATTCCAGTTATGAAAAATCTTACTTTCCAGTGGGGAGAGCTAAGATTTAAATTTGATATAGGCTTGAGAAAAGAAGGATAGAATAGAAGCACAAATCTTGTTCCAGTACCTTTCCTACGGTACAACCTTATGGCTGATGATCCGCCGATTCGTTTCAAGCCAGCAAAAAGCAATCCTTAGAAAAGTTTGGATGCGGGGAAATCCCTTCGGCCATCTAGTGAAATGAAGGTGCAAGTTAGCAGGCAAAATGCAGGCTAATTCAAATATCAATATCTGAGTGTTCCCAACCGAGTTGGCATATTCACAGTGAAGTAAGAAATGATTTACAGGCTCTTCCTTCTGAAGACACAACACACATCTCGATGGGCTGTGAATACCTCATTTCCTGAGATTATTAAAGGTCAGAATTTTGCTCACACTTGCCAACCAGGTGGAAGAGTTGCACTTAGGTGGTGCCTCACTGCACCAAATGAGATCCATTGACCCTTAAGAGAGCAATGATAGATCTTTGTTGCGAAGAATAGAGTATCTGGACTTGACCAAATAAGCTCCCACCAAATTATCAAACCATATCACCTCATCTTCTCTCAACAGATGTGGGATCCTCAAAGGTTTCAGCCAATTCTGAAGAAGATCATTTTGCTCTTAGGGACAGGGATTTCTGAAATGTCTTTCCACTCTCTTGACCAAACCCAATCCTACACTTCTCTATCCAATAATCTTTAACCCTAACTACCTAGGACAAAGATAAGAAGATTCTCATATCTACAATATCCAGAAGAGATTCAATTGGAGGGAGCCCCATCCATTAATCCTTCTACAACAACGCCTTACAACCATCACCAACATCCCAAGATAGGTGTGTCTGCAATCAGATTTTTAGAAGAATTTAGAAAATTCCATACAACAGAACTCTTCACAAGATTATCAGACTTAAAAAAGGTCATCTCTTTTGATGATCCCATATATTTGTCTCTCAGAAGCTGGCTTCATGAATGATACTGATTAAGGAAGAGGTGCCAAGCCATTTTGGCTCCAAGCACTTGATTGTGAAGACACAACTCTTTCAATCCAGCCCCACCTTGAGGTTTGAGATACCAAACTTTGTCCCATTTTAAAAGTGGGAATTTTCTGTCATTCAAAAGACCTTGCCATAGAAAGGATCTGCAGATATCATTGATCTTTGAAGTAATCTCTTTGGGGACTGCAAGAACTGAGAGTGTATATATTGTGATTGCTTGAATAACTGCTTTGACTAGAGTTAACCTACCAGCCAAGCTGAGTCAATGACCTTTCAAAGCCAATAGTTTACATTGCATCTTATCTACCAAATCTTTCAGATAACTTCTAGCTGAACCAGTGAACAGGGGGATGCCTAATTAAAAGTTTGGAAGAGCACCCAAAGGAAAACCAAGAATGTTCAGGATTTGCTGTCAGAGACAAGGGGAAAGAAGATCTTGGATTTATCCACATTAATAGCCTGTCCACATTAATAGCCTGTCCTGAAACCTCATTGTAATCCACAAGAACTTGTTTGAATAACCTTGCTTCGGAGACACCAGCATCTCCAAATAAGAGAGTTCATCCACAAATTGCAAGTGTGTGAATGACTCACTATTTACCACACATTTATACCTTTTAATCTGCCTTGCCCCTTAGGATGTTGAGAGTTCTCCGGAAAGTTTCCGCCATAACAACAAAAGATAAGGGGATAAGGGGTCCCCTTGTCTAATGCCTCTAGAGTTCCTAAATAAATCTGCAGGAGAACCATTTTCTAGGATCAAGAACCAAGAATTGGTCACTACAGCCATCACCTATTCTATCCAAAAAGTGGAGAAACCAAAAGCTTTAAGAATAACTTCTAAAAAACTCCAATCTACTCTATCAGATGCTTTGGCTATGTCGGGCTTTATGAACATACCCTTTTGCTGGTTTGATTTGAGAGAATGAAGAATTTCATGAGCTATAACAATCCCTTCCATAATTCTCCTACCTTTGACAAATCCTCCTTGTTTAGACGAAATTAAGCCTGGAAGGAGAGACTTAAATCCTTCATCTATAACCTTGGAAACAACTTTTTGAATGGAGTTGGACAAAGCTATGGGCCTCAAATCAGCAAAGGAATCCAGATTCGACTTCTTGAGGATAAGCGCTAGAAAAGTGCATTTGAACTCGTTCAGCACTTTAGGAGATTTTCTCGAGTCACTTATCACCTCGGTCAGGTCCTTACCAATGATATCCCAAAATGCTTGAAAGAAGCATGCTTTGGAGCTATCTGGGCTCGGGGCTTTATCTTTCTTCAAAGCATAGACAGCCAACCAAACTTCCTCTAAGCTGAAGGGATTCATTAGCAACTTGTTTTGAGCAGGGAATAACTTGCAAGAAAGAGAGAGAGTCCCTACGTTGTTGAACTTCTTGTAATGTCCCCTTTTTAGCGTGATCCTGTTTTATGATGGTTTAGCCTATCACTGGCCCTCGTAGGCTAACTCAGATGGTTAGAGGGTTCCTTTTGATAGAGATCAGTGTGTTTTCTCCATCAGAGCTCAGTATGGGTTTAGGTTTGGCCTTCATTGGACTCAGTTCTACACACTTACTATTTATAGTAAGTCATCTTTCTAGAGTTTCTATTTATAGCAGGGTATCTGGTCATGTGGTGATTTCAGTGTTGTTCCCCAGTTTCAGCTGGTGATAAGGTTGTTTAGAGGTCTCTGGTCTTGTATTGGAGGCTCTTGCTATTTTTAGCCGACTGAGGTTGATAGAGATGGACCCCTGCTATTTTTGGTAAGATGGTTGGATGCATAGAGGGTGTCATGGTGAAACCCTAGGTTCAGATAGAATTGCGAAATGATGTCTAATTATGGAGATAAGTGATTTTTAATTATTATTAAAGGTAATATTTAATAATAATTAATTATTATTATAAGAAGGGTCATATAATGATATTAAAGTCAAATAATAAAGTCATGGATTAAAGTGCTCAAGTGAAGTTATATTATAAAGTTTTTGAAGTCACTTTATATTCAATGGGGCCATGACCCATCATTAAAATCACTTAAAGTACATTTAAAATTTCATGGATTGGAGCACCCATTTATGAGACTTATAATAAAGTTTTAATTAAAAACCTAAAGTGGATTTGAAAGTGGATTTAAAAGCTATTAAGGAGATTGAGGTTATAAAAGGACTCAAAAAGCAAATCAAATTCATTATTGAATGATCACTTGAATTTGCTTTGTGGTTTTCTGGAGAAGACAAGGGTTTCTGTATATCAGCCATTGAAGAACGTTCAATCTTTAATGTATTTGCAATTTTGAGGCTGTGAAAGATCAGCTGAATTATTGCCTGTGATTTGGCTTCACTCAGAAGTCAAAATAGAGCTAAATCGGTGAAGAATATTTGAAGTATACATTTCAGAACAGTTTATTGTTGGAGACCATTTATTATTGCTGCTATGAGTCATTGCTGGGCCATTATTCATTGCTGCAAGTACCTGTACTAGGCCGTACAGTCCTCTTTGCTGCAGTACAGCTCTGTAGATTTGGCTTGAGGAAAGCTCATTCTAGATTGTAATTGGCTGCCACGTCTTCATCAGCATAGGAGCTTCTCCCAACCAGGTTTTTATGTTATTTGCATGCTCTTATCAGCATTGTATTTGGCTTTGGAATTGAATGAAGGAGATGTAAGTTGCAAGACAACTGTTTGTCTAAATGACTCTAGCTGAAAGCCAACATAATAATTGCATATTGAGCTGTTGTGATCTTTATATCAGCATTATACTTGGTGTTGCACTTGGAAAAGGAGTTATAAGGTTGCATATCATATGTTTGTTAAAATGTCTATGGCTGTAGCTTACATTTCCATACGCTAGTATGCATGCCAAGTGTTTGTATTAATGTCCAGTGGCTGTAGGTGCACATTTTCCATGTATAGATCATATATATGCATTTGAAAAGACAAAAAGCATTGCATTTACATCTTAGCTCTTTACTTAGACATGCTATTGTTCATTTGCAAGCATTTAAAACACATTTGTCATCATTGCAAGCAAGTATAATCAGACTGAAACACAGTACCAACAAGCACATACATTACATGCAAAGTGTTTGACAATATTCCTTGAGCTATAAATCAGCAAGTTAGGGACAGATCAGTTAAGGGATATTACACTTCTGGTTTGGATGGCAGGGCAGCAAAGAAATGAACCACTTTCTTATGAATATTTGACAGGTCTGAAAGAACAACACCAATCTGATCCTTTTTTTTTTAATCAGTCAAGTGAGGGATTAGGGCCCTCTCCTGTTATATTTATATATAAGATTTCAAAAAGATTACATCAGAAATCCTTTCATACAGCTTGGAAAGGATGCAGAGTCCTATGAGGCGGGCTAAAACTAGCAGAATATACAGATTACATATATGTCCTCCTAGGACATACTAGACACAATCTCTTATACCAAATTTCATTTGGCTTATAGTTACAAAATGCCCCGTTTACAGACCAGAAACATTAAACAGTGTTCATAGTAAAACGACATAATCCAGATGCTTAAGAAAACTTAGAACAAACCACTACAATCGGGTCTGTAGGAACCATCTTCTTTCTTGGCTAGGGCAGCACGCTTTGCTAGAAATTTTATTGCCTTCTCAGCTTTGGCAACATTAAAATATTCTTGTAGAGGTGAAGATTTTTTTGGACGGACTAGCTCAAGAACATTCAGACTAGGTTGAAAACCAGCTTTCACGTTACTCGCAGAGAGGAACTTTTGAATAGATGCCACCTCCTGTGTGAGAGCTTCAAGCCTCTTCTCTATGCAGCGCACGGTTGACCGATGCTAACCCATGGAATTCATATCCAATTACTCGAAGAGAGGAAAGTCTCTCCACAGTAGCATTATCGATTGCTTCATCTAGCCCGACCCTAATTTCTCCCATATAAAATATCTCCTTAGAGCCTTGGTGATCTCTTTGTCCCCAATTAACATAAGAACATTCTTCACAAACATTGATGAAATTTTGGAGTTGACACAGTGCTTGGTAGCCCCGTCGTGAAATCTCAACTCAAAATCTCTTCTATCACTTCCAAGACTTCGACATCTTGAAGGAAGAACACTTTCCTCATTCTGGATGTCGTCACTTCAACAATGAACTGTAATGTCCCTTTTTTGAGCCTTTGTAGCTTAAGTGACCTTGACATTTGGAAAGTTGGTTATAATAATTTATTTGTAACTAAAGTGACTTAGATATTTGGAAAGTTGGAAAATAACTTAAACATGGAGATTTGGAAAGTTGGAAAGTCACTTTAAAAACAAAGAGAAAATAAAATAAATTAAAATGACAAAATAAATATAATATTTTTTTTTGTTCCGTAAGCAAGTATTTTATATTAAAGAAATCCAAAATTACAATAGGTATTGCCCCTTGGGCATGTAGTTTTCTTTCAAGGGTTTTTTACAAAATAGCCCTGATTTCCTTCCACCCAAATCCTGCCCCATATGACCACGCAGGGTCCAAAAAGTAAAACCAGCCACACAAGGCCTGTTCCAATCTTCATCTGAAAAACAACCACGTAGGGCTTTACCCAATCCCCCCTACAAATTTCAAAATGGAGAATTGATCCCAACCACTACAGTCAACAAAAGGCTTTACAATAAATATATATTTTACCCGCATATATCTGCATCAGTTTGTCAAAAAACCAGAGAGTACTTGTCGTTCCGAATTACATAAAACCCAGGTTGAAGGCGAAGGTTTGGAACTCCGAGACCCATTCAAACTGTCCCCCAATCGGCTCCATCTACAACTGCTTTTTGAGAAAGCTCACCCCTACACCAACCTGTTCTCTGTGCTCAAGAAGGGCCATGCCTTTCATGTCCAGAAGAAAAGGAAAAAACCTTATTACCTTATCCGGATCCTGAAGAAGGTGAAAGTCGCCAGGTCGAGGGATTCCTAGCCCTAGGGAAGCTGCACTAATTATCTCCTTCAGGCCGATGATTAAGTTTGCTTTGAAAAGTTTCCTTATCAACTGCTCTGCAACCTCCTTGGAGACGCCAACGTCCAATACTACTGGTAGAAATCGGGATGCAATGCTGGTGTCCACTTGTAATGTGCCGTACCTGTTTGTAAATTTTTAAAGATCTTTTTATGTGTTTTATTTTTTATTTTCTGTGTTCTTATAGACTAGACAAAAGAATGCAGAAGGGGTTTTTAGTTTTCCTACAGATGTGTTGCCGAAGCATACAATATAGAGCATATATAGAAAACCCAGAAAATATACAATGAATATGAAGAAACTAACAAAGACCCAACTAGTAAAATGACCAATAAACAATTACTATCACAAACCCATGTTGAGATTTGCAACTTCATACAACAGCTGTAGCCAGACCAGCAATGGGTATGGCTGGAAATCACTCAAACCACCCAAGAAGTACAAGATATTACAATGGAAATGTTCTCAGCAATTGTATTGATCAGGGACGCCACTAAAGAAGAGATTTATCAGCTGTAATCACAAGGAAAGGGCTGCCCAAAACTCCACGTTCACTATGTGTAGTTGTACGGCCAAGTGGGAAATGCAATCAGCAACCAAAGCAGCTAGAAACCCCTTGAAACAACACTGTATTGACCCGCACACTATCACTTCAGCTGGGCGACCAAGATGGGAATAGATTTATGCCTTCAAACTCCACCAAATTGCATTCAAGAAGTGGTACGGCTGGCTGGGAGTATATGGCCAGCATAGGAAATATGCATCAGCCAAAAACCTTCACTCAAATATGCTCTAAACAGCCCATACAATCTGATTTCCAATCTGCAAATGCACTCCAACAAGAAACTGCAAGAAATAGCTCAACTCCTCTTCCAATCTTCAACTATTGACTCCAATGAAGCACAAATGTGAATGCCGAATACATCCACTCACAATGACACCGTTGGGTGGTCTTTCACACCTGTAGAATGCCATTACCTATGGAGGTTTCCGTCTCCACAAGCCTCTGGTTCGAATCCTCAAACCCTTCACAATAGCAAACCCTAGCAGAGCTCACAAGAAGAAAATATCATAAAGTAAGCATAATGCAAATGAGCTCTAATTTCACCTTTTATCTCCCTCCAAGATGGGCGTTGGGCTTTTAGGAGGGAATTTCATTTTAAAATCAACTTTATTTCGCTAGGGAAGGGCGCCCAAGGTCACAACATTAAGTTATGTCTTCATTTGCATAAAGTCACTTTGCCCCTCGAAATATAATAAAGTCCAAGTTAAATATAACATTATTAATCTTCGGACTTTAAAATAAATATGAAGACGATGTCGGAATGAGGTGATCTATAGCTCGTCAGAAAGCTCATGACAAGACGAATTTGATGCCCCTCTGAAAATGTCGAACCGACACTGACCCCAAACTTACTAAAAATAATAAGTATTGACCAAGAGCAATCTGAGCCAACTTTGGAGGTGCCAACTAGATCCTTTGAACTCGAACCAACTTTCCTCCACTGACACAAACCTCCAATGCCAAACCAACTTCAGTTCCCTAACCAAACTGCTAGTGCACGGAACTCTATGATGGACTAACCATGAGTCTAGAAGGGGACATTACACCACCCTATAAAATTCACCTCCCTCAACAAAACCTCTGCCAAGAATCACCTTAATTGTAGCTATGGTTAGGCCGTCATTGTGACGCAGCACACGTTTCATCCTTTGATCTGTTATCCTCCCCTTATTGCCTTAATCGTGCTTTCTAGCTGAATCAGGGTATCCATTCCCATACTCACCATCCCTTCTATCGCCACTCGGACCACGAACCTCGTCCTTTCCGCCATTGAAAGCCAGAGAGCAAAAACCAAGGATTGAGTTTGTGACTTTTAGTTAGGAATGAAGTTGCCTATCTCATTTTCATCGCCTTCGTGCCCCTTAGAATTGGTGAAGCTTCTAGATGTCATTTCCATATTGACGCTGAGTTAACTCTTCATGATTTCACAACTGTTGTGAGGTGACTATTCCACTCAAAACTTTATAACCGTTCGCTGATTTGACACTTTGTTATGCTAAATGCCCCATCAAAAACCGCCTGATGTCCATGAGGGATTTGCCCTTCCACTGTGGCTATCCTTTGCTGACTTGTCGAGCCCTCGGACCTTCCACACCCATTTTGCGTGGAAGGTCTCCCACCCTGCCGCCCACAAAATAAATATAATATTTTATTTATTAAAATATTATATTTTTCCAAAGGTGACCGCCCAAGTGTGAGATGGGAAAATTAATAAAATATTAATATTTTATTATTTTATTTTGGCCGCCCAAGTTGAGAAAGAAAAAAGAAAAAAAAAAATAAAATATTTTATTATGGAGGTGGACTTGAAAGTAAAATAAAATACATTGGATTTGGGCGCCCAACTTGAGGATTATAAAAAAGGTGTTTGGGAGTCATTTGGATCATATTGTGAATTTGTTATTTGGAATTTGGAGATTTTCTCTTTCGCTGTAACTTCTGGTTCAGCTTGTTCTGAGGACGAAAACCCTTAGACATTTGTGGTTTGGACGAAAAACCTTAGACATTTGTGGTCTGGACGAAAACCCAACACCACTTGAGAGGTAAATCCACCTAGGGTTTACTATTGAGCATAATTGTAGGTTTTTGGCATTATTGAGGAGCTGGAAAAGACATTTATTTGCAGGTTACAGCTGCTAGGGTTTCATCACCAAATTTGTGAGATTGTTTCAATACAAATTTGAGAATTATAATCAGCTTTGTTGGAGGGTTTAATTGCAGATCTGAGTTTCCATATTGCTGGCCGCCAGGGTTTGAACATCATTTGATATCATTGGGAGTTATTTGCAGATCTGGGCAGATATATAGGCAGATCGTGGGCTGTTTGAGGAAGAAATACATCCATATCCATCGCCTAGGGTTCCTAGCAACATTTGGAATCTAGTGCTCAACATAGGAGGCAAATCATGGCACTTGAATGGAGGATTTCAGTCACTGTTTACATCAGAAAATTACATCAGACATTTCTGATTTGACAGATCAGAACTTTGAAGGCACATTTGTCATTTCATTGGCATCCATTATCCATATTTTGGCATCTAGGGTTTGAGCACTCCATCCGAAGTCTAATCACTGCCCTAGAAACCTTTCGCTGCCTATTTGGAGGAGCCTTTGGTGAAGAAATCAGTGCTACAGCAGTCACTTTTATATCAGAAATTAATTGCAGCAGTTTATCATTTGTATCAGACATTCATTACAGCAGTCCAACAGTCATTACATCAATTTGGGTGACCATTAAAGCTCTTGGAGATAGCCGCCTATGCTGGAAGTGATATATGAAGGTGTATGACATGTATTTTGGTATGTAAGAAATTATATGTCGCTGATATAAACTTCTGAGTATTTCTGAGTACTGTTACAGCCCTGAAAAACATTGTAATTTCATTGGACAATTAAAATAGAAAGGTAGGTTTGGGTTACTATCAATTGTATGTTATAATATTCTATCATTTCTTTCCATTATACATGTTATTTTGGCATTAGGTTGCATATATATATATATATCTGCTGTTACAAATAAGCACATTCAGAAATAAAAAAATCAGATCCCTTGCCAAGTGTTGACAAAATGTCAAACCAATGGAATCAGACATTTCAGGGCAGATTTGGTAGGGGATCTTACATGAAGGCCATCTGCCTCATAGAAGATCCCAGCTATAATGAAGATTCCATGCCACGGAATAGACGAGAGCAATGAAAAATGAGAATGCAGATGGAAGAAGCCACAAGTCCTTTCATATTGAAGGTCAAGTGAGCAGAATTAAGTGGGAGTACTTCCCATTTTGGGCAATTATAATCCAATCTCTGCTGTCATCCCAACCAAATTAAATGAGGCATACTTCACAATTATTTTGCATAATTGCTTGGAGATTTGACCACTGCAAAATATCATCAACAACATTTAGTTCTTCTGATTGATCTACGCCTTCGTTTGATAAATAATCAGCCAATTTATTTTCTTCCCGGTAAAATAATTTATAGTGAATGTTGGTATGCTTTCCAATATGTCCAAGACCTCCTTAAGTATGTTCATTATCATCCAATTTGCTGAATATTTGTTTCTCATATAGAGGGCGACCACCATTGAATGCCCTTCGATAATAATGTTTTTGAGGTTGCAAGACTTAACCAATTGTAAACCAAGTAGCAGTGCTTCAGCCTCGGCTTTGTTTTTAGTGCTCGGATTCAATTTTTTAGCTGCTGCTTTAATCAATTTTCTTGAAGAATCTTGGATAACACACCCAGCACTAGATGGGCTTGGATTGCCTCGCGACGCACTATCAAAGTTTAATTTCCACGAGCCTTCTCGAGGTGGAGTCCACTTAACTTTCAAGCGATTGACAGAAGGAAGAAGAGAATTTGAAATCCCATGTACCGGAGACACCAATCTGATCCTTAACGGTGCTGATCCTATTCATTAAGCTGCACACACCAGTTACTTGATGGAAAAACTTAGAGTTGCTATCACTATCCTTAATCCATTTTTCCCTAGATTTTTGACTCCAGAACTTCTCTTCTTTTGCATAGCACTATTCCAAATGCTTCAGCAGACTCAATTCCTTCTCTAGAAGTACATCCAATAATCCATTCTCTTGAATAGAAGAGTTCATAGACTGCAGCTAGACTGCAGCTCTGATTCATTGAATTTCTTGTACGAGAATGTGTTACCAAACACTTGAGAATTCTATTATTGAGGCAAGATTTAATGCTTCTCAACTTTTGTGCAAAGTGATACATTTTATACGCTTTACATGAAGGGCCGGAATCCCACCACTTTTTAACCATATTATGAATATTTGGGTGGAGGAGCCACATAGACTCAAACTTGATAGGACATCTATCTGGGGAAGAGTCTAACTTCACTGTTAAATAAATTGGGATTTGATCAGATCCAGAAACATTAAGAATGGCCAATTACGATATCCATTGAGAGATCAACCAATTGTGAGAAACCAAAAATTTGTCAAGCCGGATAGCAATGTTGCAAAATCCTTTTCTTCTGTTATTCCAAGAAAAATTCTCTACTTTTGGAGCCACATCAAATAGAGAGAAATCCCCAATAAACTCCTTGAAGTCTAATTCAGACTTTGTAGCTATACCTCTCTGCACACATGTTTGTCAAAAGGTCCTCTAGTCACATTGAAATCTCCTCCTAAGAAGTAAACTTTTCCTGTCCAAGAGTAAAGCAAACAGAAATTTCATCCCAAACTTTCTTCTTCCCTATTGGGCTATTCAGTCCATACGCATAAATATAGAAGCCTGCAATATTCTTATGAAAATATTTGAACTCGCAAGCAATCTAGCAGGAAAAATGTGCTACAAGAGAAATTTTAATCTTTCCAGGTTAGTAAAGCATTAACTGGCAAACCTTGCCATATCTTCCAGGAGCACAAGAGCATGTTTTGAACATTTTCCACAAACATCTTTGTCTCTTGTACAAAAACCATATTAGGAGCACATAGAGCCAACTGATGCTTAACTAGCCTTCTTTTCCAAGGGGAGTCAAGCCCCCTTACATTCCAGTCAATTTCCAGGAGAAGACCATCATTGCCTTGAATGAGGGACCTTTCCCCTCGGCTGTGTAAGGTAACTCTCAAGTGTTTGCTATGAACCATCCTCTATCCCTTCTTTAACCTCATCTTGCAACTTAACTTGCATTGATTTCCCTCTCCTCCTTGTCTTGACAGTTTGAACAATGGAGATCTATTGCAAATTTGACTGAGCTAAACCCCCTTGCTCTCTAGGATATCAACTACAAATTCTGAAAACTGCTTAGGCTCATCTCCATCTTCTCCATGCGAATCTTGGAAATCCTAGCTAAAGCATATTCTTCATCTGAATCTAACACACTAAGGTCCATATTTGCAGATAGAGAGAGACGAGAACTGGCTGCCTGCTCAAGATCCTATGAAGACATTAAAATCTGATCTCCCATCCTCCTACGAGAGCTAGATTGAAACCGAGAAGAAACAAGAGCATGACCACTGGGACTGGGTTCATCTTCCTCAGGATAGCATCTTTTTCTTGGTGATTTTTTTGTCACATAATTAGGGCAAAATCATTCAACTATAGAAGCTTCGTTTTTCTTAGAAGATTTTCTGATTCAAAAGATTCCTAAACTAGCTGAAAGAACTTTTAGAGTTCTTTCTGAAAGGTGGTTATGATTGTGCAGTATTGATGAAGTGGCAGTCACCCAAGGTTGATCTTTGAAGCTTCAAATTTTTCTCATTTTCGAGATGCAACGCTAGCAAAATCTTCCTATTTTGGATTTTTTTTCAACTTGTTTTTAATGGAGAAGTGTGATAGTGAGAGGAGTTTTACAGGTTGTCCAAAAAGACATGAGATTTCATTGCCAGTTGGAAGTTTAGAATAACAGATGAACATGATGATAAGGATGGGGAGAATTAGGATGATGTAGAAAAAGAAGAGGAGGAATATAAGGGTCTAAGTGTGCTAGCTCTGAAAGAAGAAAATGATGATGACTATGATAAGGATGATGAAGAAGAATATGAAGAAAAGGTGGAGGATGAAGGGTTTAACAGTTTAGCTCTGAAGAAGGAAGCTTCAACATTTTTAGTTTTATGGATACATTCAAAAGGTTATTGTATCAATAAATGCTAGTAGCAGGTATAACTTCATTAATATGGACTTGGCTAAGTAACTACATGTTCAAGCAAAGAATATCAAGGATACTCAAACAAATGGTAAGAAGGTTCAAGTTTTTGAAGATTTGAAGCTCACCATGGACAAATGTGTTCGGTAGACATATTTTTATGCTATGGCTATGGACAGTTTGGATGTTGTTCTTGGATAACCTCGGCTAGAGACTTTGGGAATGTTTAATGATACATATTAGTGTGCAAAAAAAGTTGTTGAAGCTTTGGTTTAGGAAAAAGAACCTAACCTTGCAGAATATTACGCATAACGATGAACAATGCAAGGTCCAGGTAGTGCATGAGGATGAATTTGAAAATTATGAAGGAGAGCACAAGGAAGGACCATAAGAAGAATATGAAGAAAAAGTTGTCTGATCTTTTACCTGTTTTTAGACCTGAGTCAGCACCAAACCTTCTGAATGATTGTCAACTGTTCACCATTAGTTGCTCTTTTAGAATTTTTGTATATTTAGCCAATTTTCCATTCCGCCGTTCTTTGCCTTTCAATGTCCAACCACTGTTCAATTAGATTAGATCAACAACTTTGCAAAATTCTTGGTCTGTTAAGGATTTGTCAGGTTTTGGGGCTGCCGACTTATTACTGTGTGGCTAGGAAGGACCTCTCTTTTGAAGACTTCCTTTTCTTTAGTTATCTTTTGGCGCTGCGATTACTGTTGGATCGATCTTAATCTACGATTCCCTGATGTTTGCCTTCCTGTCAGAATGGTGTCAGGCCCAGATTTTCTAATTGATCCCCACTTGTTCACCAGAGGGGCCTGCCTTTTCCTTTGAATACTCTTACTTAGCCATTTCTTCACTAGAGTTTCAAACCCGAGTCAGTTCCTAAGATATGCGATTGCCGTTAAATTAAATAAAATCTATGAATTTCTGATCTTTTCCCTGTTTTAGAAGCATGTCAAATTTAATCCCCCAGGATGACTGCCAACTGTCTACTTTCGTCCGCATTGGTTTCCCTTTCTTTATTGTGACTTAGCAAATTTTGGTGAAGCAAGGAAGATGGCCGATAGACTTGCAAATTCTGATGCATTTACTTCCGACTTAATCTTTTTGGAAATGCACTCCAACCTTTCGAATATGCATGTCTTTCATTCCTTTTCAATTGAATTGTTCTTGAAATATGTTTGGTATTGCTCTCTGAAATGTGCCCAATACTTTGTTCCTGCCCCTCTTGCCTTAGGCAATTTTAAACTTTAATCACCTCATAGTGGCATTAACCTTTTGAAACTTCACCTGTAGCTCTGAAAAGTTCTGTTTCATTTGATCCGTGCTAGATCACATCCTCTTATTCCTCTGTTGAGGCCCTTTTGCACTCTATGATAGTTTAGAGACTTATGCTTTGGCAATCGGCATACATGGGATCAAAGGATCAATCACTTTGGACATACATCTAATCAAAAGAGCAATATCTATGGTTATAATGGAACCAGAGTAGCAACAATTATGGACATGCATGTAATCAGAGGGGCAATCATTATGGCTATACATGGAAGCAAAAGAGGAGCAACTGGACATGAATGGGGTCGGATTAGTGTAATGGAATATTGAACCAGGTTTGTAGAGTGATACAATAAAAAACTAGCACTCACTATGATCACATTTGGATGCTTGGATGATTGAAGTCTTGTGCAATGATTTGAGGAAGTCTTGTCATTTGGTTTCTTCTCATGTTTTGAGGATGAAACATGAAGGATGACATGTTATGTACCTAGGCATACAATATTATGATGCATAGGGGGTGGTAAAGTATTGCAATGTGGCACACATCCCCCTTTGCTATGTTATTCAATTAGATAACTTGTGGAATTAGTTATATTGGGTAATGAGTTGTCCTAAGTTAGGATTATGGGTTTTCCCCTTTATTTATCATGAGAGGAAAGTCTATGTATAGGAGGTGAATATCATTGTGAAGGATATGCCATGTATTTACAATATTCTATTTGGGTTGGATCTCAAGTTGGAGATATTGTGTGGAGTGGCCTGTTCCCCAAGGAACATTATATGGTGTTACTATCCCTCAAGGGTAATTATTTTATTTTAGATTATTAGATATTAGGGCATCTTGGCCCACAAACATCTCATGTGTCGTGTGATCTTAATTGTATTTTATGCATATTGTGGTTATTGTCTCGCATAGTTCTGTTTTGGATGTCCAGATCTTATCATTCGGTGGGGATATATTTGGGGTAAAGATGGGCTGTGCCACAACAATCTCCGATGAACACACATGATCAAAAGAATAAAAAATTTCTAATGTGGGATTAGATGGATCATTTGCCTCTTTAATGCTACTGGATGGTCCTTGTTGCTGCTCTTGTATCTTGCAAGACTGCATTAATGATTACTAATGCAAATCTCCAAGCTAAAGGGTTTATCTATCCATCTTATCTCAAGTCAGAATTCAAACACCATTTCCTGACTTTTATATGCTCAAAGAAGATGAAGATAGCTCAGAAATGTCATCTTTAATGAATTACTTTTTAGAATATCTAAGCAGTTATAAAGGAATGAACATGGTAGCTTTCTTTTGTATCCAGGAAAGCATATTTGTCTTGATAAAGCCTTTTGGTTTTTCAATGCTTTTGCAGGTAAAATCAGAAGTCCTTGAAGACTTGGGCACGAAAGAGAAGGAAGTTGTGGATCTCCGATCTAGGGTCAAGTCATTGGAAGAAGACAATAGTAACAAAGGTTTGATTCTTATTCATTCTAATGAGCTTTCTTCCCTGGTGTTGGTACTGCTATTTGGTGGTTTGTCTGGCACTTAGTCTAACTATCTTCATAGGTTAGAGTTTAACGTGGTCGTACAAGTCATAGCAACAGTGAAGGAAAATCTATATATAGAGTTTTAAGGCAGAATCTGGGATATTTTATGATATTCATTATCTGGAATGAACATATTTAGGAAGGTGTACTAGTTTGAAATTAATGATGGCTTTACAATCCAATTGACTTTGGTGATGAGTCATGACTCATGAGTAAGAATAGTAAGCAAAATTGCATGCTTCGAGTGGTCGGAACCTCTGTTTATGTTGTCACCTATTGTAGTTTGTATGTCTTGGTACATCTAGGCATTAGTTTATTTGTTTTCTTTTCACTGATCAGTTCAGTCCAATGTTTAGCAAATAAACATTGCTAGGCACTTACGAGGTTTGTTTATAAATTTCCAGAGGAAAACATTGTCATGGATATTCTAGGTTGTTGATGGGATGATATGAATGCATATTTTCATGGGATTTACACATGAAAAGGAAATTTAGTACAAAATGCAAGAAGATTATAGAGGGTCCATTTGACATTTTTATCAAACATTAAAAGTAGAGTATTTTTATTTTCTTTTTCTGATGTGTACTGGCCTAGCCATAAATCAATACATGGGATGTGTATGCCTTTTTTCAGAAATTTAATTGGAGTACAGTTTAACCTTGGTATCAGTGCTTTAAAATTTACAAATTTAGAATTCAATCCCTCAACTTGTTCCTTGATGAAGGTGTGCCCTAAAGAGGGTGATTGAGGGGTGCAACTACTATTGTTAGCACCACACACCCTCTTGTCTTATGTGTGTTGTTCATTGGATCAAAAGGAGAGAGAATATTTATTAAGGAAAAAGGATAAATTGGTAGGGAGGCTCAAATATAGGAAGATCAAAGATGGAAGCGGAAGAAGATGGTAAGTGAACCATACCCAGCTATGATATTAGGCTCGCTGGAAATCCCCCTGAAACCTAAACTGGTTTGGATTTGGCTTGGCCCTAGATAGGGTCTAGCCGTGGGTGTGACTGTTTAGATGTACTTTAGCTGAAAGGTTAGGCCTAGGGCCACTCATTGGGTGAACTCGAGAAGAACCCATGAGAATTAAAAATAAAAAATAAAACAAAACATAACTAACATCAAAAGTGCATTTTTTGAAGAAATTGAAATTTGGCTAAAACCAATAAAATTATGAAAAATGGCATGTGCTGTGAAGGTCACTGTGACCGTAATTTGGTCTGGTGGGGGGTGGTGATAAGGGACATGCCTGGGACACTGTAATGACCACCTGTATTCTGCCTCAATTTTTCTGATTTCTAAGGGTTTGACATTTTGTCAAACACTTTGCATACAATCTGATTTAAACTCCGACATTCCATCAAACATTTATGCATAGTACTGTCTTACTGATTTCCTGAATTGGTTGAACATGGCTTGTTTGACAAAACTAAATATTACTTCTCATACAATTATGCATCTTAGAAAATTAGGAACACATGTGAATATATAAACAATTTTTCCAATCTTGTTCCACAAGCATTATAGATACTGCTGTAGCATCAGAATTTCTGTACATAAAATAATTGTCAATGTAACTCTCATTGATACCAAATGTGATGCTAAACTACTTCAAGTCTCCAATGTCACCTATGATGATTGCTCATAAAGATGGCACGTCCCAATCTGGAGCAGAGCTAACGGTGCCTTAAAATCATGAAGTAAACTTAGGCGTGTAACCAAATACATTTCCGTCACTTTGAATCTCACATCCACCCAACTGAAGGCTGCGGCAAATGATGGAATGAAACTACAACAAAGAATAGGCAACGAATCTTCCCAGACTTTCATTTGATTTCCATCTCAGCTAGCATGGGGCCCACGCAGCCTCCAAGGCTTCATTCTTCCACAAGGGAAGGCGGATGCTAAGAGTCTTCTTTGAACATTCAAAATAATACGAATCCTTATTTGCTTCCCACACACCTAACAGCTTAAGACAAAAGATCAACCTTTAATAAGGTGCGACTCCTCATCATTCACGTCCTCCAATATTATATGATGCGAATCCTTTTACAAGTATAAGATGCTTCTATTGACGCTTCACTCCAAACATGAAAGTCCGCACGAAAGTTAATTGACCCCGCCACTATACTTTCCACAGTTGACTGTAATGTCCCCCACTTAGCTCATTACTCCATGAGTTTAGGGTTAGCCTATTACTCGACTTCTGTAGGCTAATGCATGTGGTTAGGGAGTCATTTCAGGGACTTACTATTTTTAGTAAGTCGTGAGCTGAGTAGTTTCCATTTTAGGTAGGGCAACCGGAGTTGGTCCTGAGCACATACCTCTTGGTTTGTGTTGTCGAGAGCACTAGAGGATATGAGATAAGTTAAATTAAAGATTTAACTTATACTTTATGAGTTATAATATAACTTTATGTTATGTTATAAAGTCACTTTATAAACATTGAGTTATAACTTAAAAAAGTGACTCTCCTAGGGATGGGCGCCCCATGAGGACACAAGGTGATGTTTTAAAATGAAAATAAAATTATTTTCCCTCTCATTCTTGGGCGTTGGGTTTGGAGGAGGTTTAAAGAGCAAAAAGAAACTTCATTTGGACATGCTTGCTTCGTGATATTCGCTCTGATATTGAGTTGTTCCAGCACTTGGGGTTTTGAGTTTGGCTCTTTGGGTTTGATCATCGAATTGCAGAGACGAGAACCTTTGCATTTCGCCTTTCCTCGTGTATGAGAGAGTGCATCAGGAGAGGGTTTGAGGAGGCTTCACACAGGGGCTTCATCTGTGTATTCAGGAATTACATTTTGGAGTTGTCCTGGACATGGAATGATGATATCTTATGGAGTTGACACTTGCAGCTGAGACTAAGTGGGTTGAGATTAGATTTGAGGCATTTATGAGGGTTTTGTTATTGTTTGGAGTGTCTAAAGGAGGCTGTACTTCTGCTGCTGGGCCGTACTTCTTGAAATCTGCTCTTTTCTCAATGTTTGGTGGCTGTGAATGCTTTGAAAGGGGTCGCCTTGGGCAGAGGAGTGAGACTGATCAGAAAACAGAGATCTCAAGGGAGTTTGCTGCTGTTTTTTTCACTGCTGAGAGGCCGTACTAGTTGGTAGAGGACGTGGTGCTGATTGGTGGTCATTTCATTGTTATTACTTCACACAAAGTCACTCAAACTAGGCGTCCATAGTCTGCCACAGTGTAGCAGCAATTTGTATCTGCGTCTCTTTGACATTGTATGAGATTTTGAAGTGATTTTAATGGAAATATATGCTGGTCCAGTTTCAGCAATGGAACGAAGTTGAAGATCTCCAAGTGGGTATTTCATTTTAATTAGTTTTAGCATATTTTATGATCTGGGTTGTCGTTCGTTTATGCAAATTAGTTGTAAATTTTCTGGGTTTGTTTATGTACTACGTATATCGCACATGCAATGCAAAAAACACACATGCAAAACAACCCATAAAACCTAAACAATAGAAAAACAAAAAATACAAAAATTTAGTCAAGAGGAAACATATACAGAGGGGTGTACGTTACATTGACGATTCCTCTTTGGCAATTTACAATTCGTTTCATGGGCACCATCCCAAAATTACAAGCTGCGGCAAGAAAAAATATAGACTGTGGCTAGGAGTTTGAGGCTTCGGCCAACAACAAGAAAATTATGGAGTCAAATAAAACAATAATACACTTCAAGCATTCAACACCAGAATAGGGCTTGCCCCTCCTCTTTAATAATGAACATCTAACAACAGTGTTTCATGCATCACCAAAATGAACGGCCCATTGAGGAGTACGACCAACAAGGGAATCACAAGAAAACACACAAATTCCCAAAATCCTTCTAAAACTCACTCCAGAAACAAACATATGAGATGAGGAATACATTATTCTCTAAAAATTGATCAAAAGCAATCGAACTCCATTGATGCTCAGTGTGATTTCTGGGTGAAATCACCAATACCCAGCTAGGGTTGATCTTTCACAACCGAAGCCAGATGCAAGTTTGAGGCTAAGAAACCTCCTAGAAGACTCTGCTAAACAGTAAAGATGCACCAAATGAAAATGATATTCCAAAACTGTCTCCCCAAAAGAGCGAATGTCTCAAATAGACTCCTCCAGATTCTCCACGTCCATGCATCATTAAAACATTGTTTAATGCTCTTAATATTTGAGCGTTCCACTCACTTGGAATAATCCAAGTATAGACCTCACTAAGGGAGGGGTGCCCACCAGAGACCAACGCCAGATAAAGGGGGGTTCTCATTTATATTTTAAAGAAAGAAATAAGTTATCAAATGAATATTGTGTAAAATGGAACATAGGATAACTTATAATAAAATTTTAAGAGCAATATTTCCCTTAATTGAGCCTAGTTAGCCTTTGAAAGATTAAATTAATTAAGGCTAACGTTTTCTGTTATTTACTGATAAAAAAGGGTACATTACACACTTCCCCCAGACTTTGTTCTGGCCACCCCAGGTGATGTTGTTCCTCCTGTTTCAGATGTTGGTACTTCTACTCTCCGACTTAAATGGTGGGCTAAGACCATAGGTGATCTTCATGATGATGAATTAATTGAGGGTAGATTTGTTCGGAAAAAGAGCAAGCAACAAAATACAGTTAATTTTGCTCTTATGGCCAACCTTCACATCATCTCTAAGCCTCAGACATATTCAAAGGCTAAAGGCATACTTGAGTGGGAACAGGCTATGGAAGTTGAACATCATAATCTTCTGAAGAACAACGTTTGGGTCCTCTATGATCTTCCACCTGGGAAGAAGCCCATTGGCTGCAAATGGGTGTATAAAGTTAAGTATAAGGCTGACGGAACTCTTGATAAGTATAAGGCTCGATTAGTAGCCAAAGGGTTCTCATAGACAGAGGGCATTGATTATGAAGAGACTTTTGCTCCCATAGCCAAAATGAGTACCATTTGGCTTGTCCTCACTATTGCAGCCTAGTTTGGATGGAAAGTCCATCAAATGGACGTCAAGAGTGCATTCTTCAATGGGGAATTACAGGAAGAAGTCTATATGACGCAACCTCGTAATTTCAAGGTTGCTGGTAAAGAACACCAGGTATGCAGATTGGTGAAAGCACTCTATGGCCTTAAACAAGCTCCTCGGGCATGGTACATGAAAATTGATAAGTACCTAGTTGATCATGGTTTTCAGAGGAGTCCTAATTCTAATTTGTATGTCAAACAATCTGGTGATGATATTATTTTGCTTGTTGTCTATGTTGATGACCTGATCATTACTGGCAGCTCGGAACATCTGATTGAGGAGATCAAACATAATCTCAGTCAATCATTTGACATGACAAATTTGGGACTTCTGCATTATTGTCTACGTGTCGAGGTTTGGCAGACAGATGGTAGCATCTTTATCTCTCAGTCTAAGTATGCCCAAAGTCTACTTGATAAGTTCCAGATGAATGATTGCAAACCTGTATCTACACCTATGGAGAAAGGGCTGAAACTATCAGCCAATTTAGATTCACCTGTGGAGAATGAATCAACGTTCAGGCAACTAGTGGGCAGCCTCATTTATCTCACTGCCACTAGACTTGACCTCAGTTTTGCTATGAGCTACATCTCTCGCTTCATGACAGCCCCTAAAGTTGAACATTGGGTTGCAGCGAAGTGTGTGCTGAGATATGTGAAAGGCACTTCCGACTTTGGCATTCTATATGGTAGGTGCAACGATCCTAAGCTGATTGGCTTTACAGACTTAGATTGGGCAGGTTCTGTTGATGATAGGAAGTCTACTTTTGGGTATGTTTTCAGTTTGGGCACATGTGCAGTTACATGGACCAGCAAGAAGCAGCAGGCAGTGGCTCTTTCCTCAACTGAAGCTGAATATTAGGGAACTGTTAAAGCAACTTGTGAGGCAGTTTGGCTTCGTAGGATGCTTTCTGACATGCAAATGTCTCAAGTAGGGCCTTCACCCTTGTACTATGACAATCAAGGGGTGCTGAAACTTGCTAAAAATCCAGTCTTCCATGAACTAACCAAGCATGTTGAACTTCATTGTGATTTCATTCGCCAGCTTGTCGAAGATGGATCAGTGATGTTGCAGTATGTTCCAATTGAGGACCAAACTGCACATATTCTCACCAAGTCTCTGAGCTCGGATGAGTTTGTCAAATTTAGGGGGCACCTTGGTGTAGTTGATAGATTGACCATTAAGGGAGAGTATTAAAATGATATTTAGATAGTTTATTTAATGGTCAATATTGTAATATTAATTAGTTTAGATTGTTTCTATTTCTCTTGCTTTATTAGCTTTTGTCTCTTTTAGAAACATCTCTATTCTTTATTTTAGAAACACCTGTATTGTAAATCTTTATAAAGAGCCTTTGTCTCTTTCATTAATATATCAAGATTTTTACCATTACAGAAAATGACTCCCAAATGTCATATTTTATAACACACAACTTGGGCGCCCAATTCCACTACATTTTACTTAATTTTCAAGTCCACCATCATAAAATATTATTTTATTTTAATTTTCTTTATTTTTCCTCAAGTTGAGCGGCCCACATGGAGAAATAAAATAATAATATTTTATTATTTTTCCCACTAGACTTGGGCGGTCACCTTTTGGGCAAAAATAATAATATTTTAATAAATAAAATATTATTTTTTAATTGTCATTTGCTTTATCCCATTTTTCTCCTTTTTCTTATTTTTCCACTCTTCAAGTGGTTCACTCCTACCCTTGGCAAATTATTTTATTATTTTTGACTTCTCCAAAAATATCACAAAAATACTCCAAGTCATATGCTGACTTCGTTTTGCCAAGGAAAAATAGTTGAGGCTACTAAAAAGTGACTTTCCATTCTCCAAGCTTTAAGTCACTTTAGCTCAAAAAGGGGACATTACAAGTTACCATGTGGAGGCTTCTTTTGCATAGATTTATAAAGGATAATATGTAAGAGATACGTCTTATGGGGCATTTGCGAATATACTGTGACATAAAAGCAAATTAGGGAGAGTTGCACACAAATTGTCACATAACTCCATCTTTTTTATGTTTGGTTGATCATGCATGAAGCACATACTGAAATCAAGGGAAAACTAGATATAATGAAGACTAGTATAGAAAAGGTGGTTGAGAGACAAGCTAAGGAAATTCGACACACATGGATTCATGCTAATGATTGAAGGAGGCATTTTTGCAAAAAAATAGTTGCGAAGGAACCATTTTGGAGTTGATTTATTTCATAGTGTGTTTGTACTTTAATTTGCAAGTTTTAGTGTGGCACAAAACGAAATAGATGTGCAATAGGACTGCTCTTCAAATAAGAAGGGGAGCTCCCTATAACAAAAGCTAACCTAATCTAAACAATATTACAATCTCTACAATGTTTTCATGCTAAACAAAACTAAAGGTGTGTCTTTTTGAATTCACCTAGGGCAAAAGGTTGATATGCAATTCAACTCAAGGCAAAATGGTTTTTATGCTTTTTGATTGAATGAAAACCCTACAACAATTACCATGCTTACGTTGTATAGCTAAACATAGAGATAAAGCAGTGCAAGTACACATAAGGATTGAGTAGGCTTAAACACAAGGACACACGCTTTGGTAGATTGAATTAAGGAAACACATACAAAACCACAATCCCCAACTTTAAGTAATCCTGCAATACAAAGCTTGCAAGCTTGCTAGAAGCAATTTAATCTACCTCGACATACATACAAAAGACATTATAAGCTAATTATGGTAGTTGCATTCAACACTACAACAACCAACTTAACATCTATTGCAATACAAAGCTTTCAGTATGTTAAATGATATAAAAGCACACAATAACAATGATATGGAACATCTCAACAACAATTTAGAAGCAAGATAGGTATTACTAAAATTTATTGAATAAATAATATTGAATCAACAATAATGATTTTTTCCCAAACTAAGTGTCAAGAGTACTTATTTATAAGGTTTTACAATGTTTTGCATGAAAATAATAAAAAAGCTAACACACACATCTACTCTAAGAACAGCCTGATTGCATGCAACGCAGGCTTTATTACAAGATTTAATCCACGAAAACTAAAAGATTTTATTTTTAAAGATGCCCGTTCCCTTGAAAACAGTGATGACTAAAAGCTATTTTTAATGCGGGCTAAAAAGAAACTTCTTGATGGTTGACCCTAGATAATGATTCCGAGGAGTCTTCTGTTCTGATCATGGTGGATCTTTGATGAAACTTTGAAACTCGGACAATCTTGGCAACTTGAATCTGAATCACAGCTCTATTGACTTCTCTGCAAACTTGGCAACCCCAAACTTCTATGATAATCCTCTTTGACGAAACACTGAAACTTTGGTATCACTTTGATGCTTGAATCAGAAAACTTTAATTGTATTGATCTTGCATCAAACGCTAGTAACTTTAGAAAACAATTGGCAGTGATAGGCTTGATGACGAAGATCTCCAAACCTTAGGATGGAAAGATTGAAAAACTGTCACTTTGTCTGATAATCTGCTGATATATGTCAATATCTCTGGTATTATACTACTGATTTCAAGTACTTTGACTGTTGTGAAAATTTTAGTAAGTATCCTTCGTGAAACCATGGAATTTGAAACACAAATCACTTTCCATTCTTGAGATGACTGAAATATCATGAGGACTGTTACAACACTTGAAGCTCCAATATAATCATTGTCACATGCTGATATCTGATTGTAAGCCCATGAAAGAGAAGTCAGTTTTTAGCAATTTGACATCGTGGATCAGTCAATAATTGATGAAATCTGATGTAAAACCCTGCTGTAGGTGGTGTGTCATGTCCCGATATTAAGACATTGTTTAAATTAAAGGTTTAAACAATATGATAAAAGTCGGTGTAATTACTTTCGTAAAATACGATGTTTAGTCAATTTAAGCAATAGAAATAATTACGTATATTTAAGTAAATATATATTAATAACGTTAATAATATTATATTAATATTCTTTATAATTAAAATAGAATATATCTATTCAAATTGACAAGAGTCATAAATGATGATGATAAATATTAATATTAATAATATATAATATTATTATATTACATATGAGGATAAATACAAATAACATAAATATTGATATTTATATCAATATTGTTAATATAAATATAAATATCAGAATGCAATATTCCTTATTTAATTTGCAATCTCAATTGATATGAAGCAAACCATTCTTTAGTGGAGTTTGGGACCCACCAAGATTACCATCATTCCTCTTTAAGCAAACATGAACTCCCACGATTCTTATTAGGAAATAAAATTCAATGGAATTGCTGACTAAGTATGTTTGTCAGACTTTGTCCCCAAATCATACAGCATAAACAAGTATTATTATGTATGGCATCATACACGATGGCATAGAAGACTAAGATATCTATACAAACCAAAATCAGCAAATGAGGAATAAGCGATTTGAGTCACTTGTCTTATTTAAGACTAAAAATCGGTAATTAGATAAACAAAACAGTAGTTATATATTAATAGACACGACATTATGAGGGTACAATCATGGGGATGTATCCCTTAGCAAAGGCATGAAGGCATATATATACCGAGGGAACCAATCATCACAGGGAACAGCGGAGAGAAGAGGAGAAAGAAAAGACATAATATCTGATCACATCGAACATTATATCAATTAACAATACACCTTCAGATCAATCAAACAGCAGAAGGAAAAAGTCTGATCACATCAAACATCAAGGAACAAGAACATTAGATCGGATAACAGTATATCTTCTTAGCATCGAACATCAGATATTCATATTGAACAATCATCTCTGCATATTGGACAGCGAACAAGATCTCATCAAATAAGAATACATCACCATATCATCGAACAGCAGGGAAGTAAAAGCTGAGAATCCAATAAATATATTTGCAGCGAATCCATAAAAGATATCCAATACAGATCGAAGGGAGACAGCGATTCTTTATCAAAACTCATTCATATTTGCAGATCAAACTATTCATAGAGACACCATATCACCAGCAAGAAAGTTGAAATTGGGTGCAAGGTTGTGAAACTTTTGGCTTGCTAGAAAGGGACATTACATGGCGAAGATCTTGCCACTACTCACTAAAATCCTGCTGATATAAGAATAAATTCACTGTTGTAAATGACTTTGAAAATCAAATTGCTGTGGATAAAGTATCCTCTGAGCTAAACATACTGTTTCGCTATTGAAACCTGGCTGCTCTACTGATGTAGAAGTTTGAACGTTCAACAAATACTTCTGTAATCACAAAAAAATTATTCAATGATTAAGAGTTATTGCTGATATAATGGGAATTCCCAAACTAAATTTGCTGCTGATAGAAACGTACATGGCAGAATTTCACTGTGCTGCTCTGTTACCAAAAATAACTGTTGAAAACTGCTGTTCGCTGCTGCTTGGAACGAAGGAAAAACTGAAACAAAGGAATATGATGCCTTATTTAAGCATAAAGTTTGCTCTATCCTTGGTGCCTTCCTCTACTGTTTTGGATTGATACTAACAGTCATCACTGTAAATAAATCTCCTATTTCAGGCTTCGATAAGACATACCTCCATTCTGGTGCACCTCTTTATATAGCTTGCTTTAAAAGTGAGAATCTGGTTGCCTGGGATAAAAATAGGCATCTAGACATAGGTTTTTTCTTCTTTATTTTGAAACTCGTCAGTCTTCATACATAGGCATGCGCCTATATGAAGGATTTCATGCCTTTCTTGAAACATTTGTTCTGTCTTATAAAAGGCGTGCCTATATATTTAAATTTGAGTTTTTATTTGAAAGTCTGATTTACTTTATAAGACACTCACTCTATGGTATGAATCTGATCCTTGACTTTGTGGTATATGTTTCACCTTATAAGGTGCACGCTCCACAACTGATTTCAGACTGTTGCTAATGTTTGATCAGTCCTTTATATGGATGGACACCTAACAATGGGATTTCACTTCTTGACTTTGTTGACCTTGCTTCCTTCACATAGGCATGTGTCATCAATGCAAATTTGACTGCAAATTTGGAATACTCTTTTTACCTTTGTCAGACACACACTCCATAAGATCAATATAGATTTTGGTATAGATTTGCAATCTCACAGATATAGATGCACACCCTTACATGCAATCCCTTGTTTTTCACAAACCCCAAACAGATCCTCCTCCTTGGCATGCTCTCCACAATATGAATTTGATCTTCTGACTTCAAAATCATTTTTTGCACATATAGGTGTGCTCTAGGTCATTAGGCAGAATTTCACTTCTATATATCTGCTATTTCAGATGTGGAAGGATGTGCAATGGTATGGTTACTGATTCTCCTCTGTTTTGATCTCCATTCTTTGTAATGATGAACACCCCTGAAATTCTAACTATAACCCTGCAAGGAAGGCATAACGAGATAGACTAACAAGACAAAACTTTGATAAATGATTCGTGGTAGTTGAAAAGACAAGGGTTTAGCTGAAAAACTCGACATAATATGAAAATTTCATATGGGTACAACAATTGGCTTTGTCTAAGGACCATAGCATCATAGGAGAACCTAGAATCTCTGGTTTAGCTTGTAGATTTGTGCTTTATCTATTGGGCACAGAGTCAAACTATTTGTAAAATCACCTAAAAGAGGATCATCCTAAAACACCTAATAATGAAACATGACCTCACATCACAAAAAGGAGAAAAACAATACCAAAACATGTCACAAATTGGGAAACACAATACACCATAACATGGAAAACAAAAATGCTCTTTTACAAGTGTGAACAAAAAGAAACAAATGGAGTACTCAAAACTATTTACTATCAACAAAAAGCAGCAACCTATCCTTGTGAGCTGAGAATTCAGTCACGGTAACATGTAGCCTTGCAAATGGTGTGAATGATTTGCTGTGAAGAAAGGCTTATGAAGACTTTGAGTTTCATGCAGAGAAAACCATGATAAGAGTTCATCAATGCCTTGTGATTTAGGATAGTTTTCCATCTCGTTGAAATTCAGCCACATCTGTCGGAGATATTCTTTTTCCTTCTAAATATATCTTGCAAAATCTTGCTGCTGCAGCACATCTTTAGGACTGATAACGACCTCAGGTTTTGTTCCTCTTTCATACATCTGATCCTCTTCACATGTCACTTCAACACACACTATGATAAACTCATTGAGGGTTTCTGACATTTCAATACCTATGCCCTCTTTGATCGTAAATGGATGTATAATCTTTTCCTCACCTGTGTATGCTGAAACAACTGAATCTTGGGCTGAATTCACCTCTATTAAACATTACAATTTGGAAGTGGTTAGAGTTGAAGAAAGATCTCAATCTCCTGTATTTGACTCTCCAAGTTTAGAATTGGTGTTGCTTGTGAACCTTGTGTGAACGACAGTCCTTCAGTGTCATCATTGGCTTGAGCACTTTCATTAGTTGAATCTTAGTCTAACAAATCTTCAAGGTCTGAATCTTCAAACACTGGATCATCATCAAAATGAATGTGTTGAAGAAAAATGTTAATCTCTGGCAACGACCTTGGCAAATCCTCGTCAGATGATGATAGTGGGCTTTGGGAGGATAGATTTCTTCAGCCTCATCATGACAATCTGCTTCAAGGAACCCATAAAACAAAGGAAGAAAACAATTGAATTTACGATCTTTAATCTCATAGATGGTTTCTTTCAGCACAAGAGTGGGAGTAGGAATATGATCCTCTGATATTTGTGTTTATATAGGCTCCTTGGACAGCCCTTCAAATGAAGAAAAGAAATAGCTTGATTCATCAACTTCTCTGAGGTTTTCTTGCCTAATAGAAGAATTGGAATGCAACCTTGCTTGTCAAATGCTGACTTGACCTCATCCTCCTCAGAGAATATATTGCAAAATGTGTAATATTAGGCTCTTCTTCAATTGGCAAACCCTCTTCAGACTCACAGAGTTTGAGTGAAGTAGGCAAAATTTCTGATTTTTGTAGATCATCATAGATATTGATTGACTTGATTGCTTGAGGCTATATTTTTATTGAGAGATGTAGCATCTCTTTATGTCAGGATCAGTTGAGCAGCTTCCAAGCATATTTTATAGAGAGAGGTTGATTGAAAAGGTTAGGTTCTTTGATACTAAGCCCTCCGTTGGATTCAGGTTGTGCTATGTGAGAGTATGCAACAAACGAGTATTTTGTTAGATATATTATTATATTATAGATCCATAGGAAATATAAATTAGTATTGGTTTCGTTGGCACGTGGATGGTTTAACATAGCAGCCAAATGAGGAGATTTCGGTGTTTTGTTTATATGTTACCTTGCTTGCTTGTGAAGTTTGTTTCATGGATGACCAACTTGGCTTTACTTTGTATCAGAGCCTATAATGTTTCTAATGAGAATACATTGCTTGCTTGTGGCTTTGATTTGGCTGCAAATCATTTTCTCTAAATATTCAAAAGCTATACCAGTTTCTTTCGAACGCAAATTTCTTTGCTCTTGGACAATTTAAGCTTTTGTACTTGGGGGAAGCGTAATTGGGTTCATTAAGTAGATTGGGATTGATTGTAAAACTGATCTTATTAATTGAACTCATTTGTCCATTGAAAGCCACATGTCAGTCTAGTGAGTCAAGTGTAATGTCCACATGTCAGCCCAATGAGCCAAGTGGAATGTCCCCTTCCTAAGCACTAACAGTTTGATGAGAGTTAGCCTATCACTTGGGTTCCTGTAGGCTAATATTTGATGGTTAGGGAGCTCCATAGTTCTTGGAGACGTCGTGGACATGCTTATGTGGCATATCTCTTGTTGGAATTGAGATTAGATGGCGGTAAGGATCACAATGACACTTTCGGATGTTGTTTTAGACACTTGGTTCGTGTTCCACGTTTTTAGGAGCCAGTGTCTATTTTTAGTAAGACCATTTTCTGGCATCGACATTGGCACTGTTTCTTGGCGTTGGTTTCATTCTGACACTTTCGGTTTTTGATTCTAAGGCCACGGCGATGCCTTCCATAGGGATGGTGAATTATTTTAATAAACACTTAAGTTATTAAGTTCCCATTAAAATAAAGTTAAGTGTTTTATTAATTATTTAAGGTGACTTTACCCCTTAATGTTGAGTGCTCAAAAAAGAGGGAAAATGCATTTAAAAGATATATTTAATATTCCCAAAAAGGGTGTTGGAAAAAGGGAAGGAAATAAAAAGAGTTGGAGGAGCTCATTTGGTTACTTGTTGATATTGAAGGAATGTTATGTTGCTGATTTTTATCTAGGAACTTTGTGAGGATGAAAACCCTCATAGAGAATATCATCCTCGGTGGTGAAAAATCCTCCTGGGCTGATTGCTGATAGGCTCACACAGTGTCTATGCTGGTATTCATTGTTTTGGCATTGCAAAGTTGACAGGAAGGGTTTCATTGTAAAATCTTTTAGATTCTATGAGTAAACATTTAAGGAGTTTGCTGCAGATTGGTTTGGTGTTGTCCAGAATGCAGATTTTGGGTGATTTTCAGGTTTATTGACAGCCATTGGAGGGCATATTAGCTGCTGAAAACAGGGCCGTACCATTCCGAGGGAGGGCGTGAGCTTTCTAGGCCAGGTCGCCTAGCTTTTTGGGGGTCTTTGAGCTTGATTGGAGGCGCCTAGGGTTCCAAAACAAAGCACCATCATTTGCTAAAGGGAGAAAAACAAATTTAATGATGTTTGACTTCATTTCCAAGCTCCAGTTTGCTGTTTCAGACTGCATATTAGAGCTGTAGCTTTCACAGCCTCCTGGGTATGTTTTAATATTGCCATAATATCGATTTACTCATCTGGGTATGTGTTAAAAGTGTTAGTTTGTAGATTTCAATTTCTGAGTATTGGGTTTATTGCCTTTACTTCATATATTTTGGCTGTAGGAACATTTCTAGGCATAGAACAGCCTATAGCAGCAAAAATCTTTTTGGAAAAAAATCGGCAAATCAAAAGTATAAGATTTTTTTAAAAAATCGTAAAAAAATCGGATTTCCAAAAAACATAGAAAAATGCAAAAAGGAGAGGAAAACTTGTTTTTTTGAATTTTTTGGGGTCAGGTTCATTTTATATATATATATATATATATATATATATATTAATGATATAAATATTATAATAGAATAATAAATATTAATAATATGATAATATTTATAATATATTATTATATTTATAATAAATGTTATTAATATATATCATATTATCTTATTATAATATATTAATAATATAAATATTATATTATAATATTATAAAATATAACTATTAATAATATAATAAATAAATATAATAATATATTATAAATATTATAGTATATAAATATACTAATATAATATGTGTTTGCTCAATGGAGGAAGAACTTAGGTCGACGGAGGAGGAAGGTAAGGGAATAACAGAGCAAACATCTTCAACAAATACTTGATCGAACTAACTAGAAGATCAAATCTACATAAAAAGAAACTATTTATAATTTATATAATGAGAAATATAAATACCTGCAGGCTGCAAACGCATCGCCAAAAGGTGAAATCGTGTGAATCCTACAAATGCGTCATCCTACTGGTAAAACAGTCACGCGAAAAACCCTAAAAATGGGCAAAAATGGGTTCCAAAAAGACGAAATCGTGCTGGTAATTTGCGCAGGTAAATCACGGGGATTGAGGGCAATTTAAAGAGTTTTAAACGTGATTTTTAGCTGAGTTAAACGCCATAAAAAATGTGGAAAATCGTGGACTGATTTTTACCTAGGTCACAATTTAAACCAGTGAAAAAATTGGGAAAGGGTCCGAGTTGAGATTTTTTCAAAAAATCGCGATTTAAATGTGATTTTTGCTTCTATGGAACAGCCTATAAACTTGCTGTCACAAACTGTGGCAGACCTGAAAATTGTATTGCAGCTTTTAGGGTGTGAAATAAATGGTCATTTGATGGATCGATCATATGGGTACTCATGCAAACGATTTTATTGGCTATAATCCATGTATGTTACTGAAAATTATTATAACAGCAATTAGGGTCTCATGAGTTTGCTGCATTTTGGTGAATCATAACATTCAGCGTTGGCTGTAGCAATACATTCCCCCCCAAAAAAACTAGGGTGTATATTACATCAAGCTTATTCTTCAACTTCGTTTCCACATTCTCCCATAGAGATATTGTTTGTATATGGAGGTGGAAAGCAAGAAAGGTGTGTAGGCAGATGGTCTTGCCTATATCTTAAAATTGCTAACTTGAAGACTGGAGTTGTGATACGACTTTGGATCCACTGGATAACATACTGAGAGAACCCATAGGCAGATATAGCGCAGAGGGCAAGTAACCAATATTTTCTATAATCTATATATGCATAATAAAAACTAGTGTATAGCATGTGCAAATGCGGTGATCTTTTGTTGCTTTCTCATATCATTAGTCTGTCTGTAAGTTTAGGACTAATATAAGATAGTATCTGGCCCTAAATTGTTATTGAATTCCATAGTGCATTGTAAAATTTGAGCAAATATTGCTGCTAAGAAGCCATAGAGAACATGTAGTCTGTATGTTTTTGAAGCATTAGCTCACATAACAGTAAACATTTATGCTCAGTGTGGTGCTTGATATCCCATCTTTCTAGCCTTGGGAACTTTTTGCATGAAAAGCAGCTCTTTTGATTTCTATAATATATGTTCAATTGAAATGTAAAACACTATTTTTCTAATGGTTGTGTACTACAATGCAATTAAATTTTATACCAATATTTTTTCCTCCATCTGTTTTCCGACCTGGATTCAGATATATGATTCTTACAACTAAGAGTCTGCATTATGTGCAGTCTGAACCGCATGGCATTAATAAAAGGTTCTTTGAGGTGCAGATCTCCAGAAAAACAAATTAGAAAGTCGCATTCAACTCATGGAGCAAGAGCTAGCAGCTGCAAATGCACGTGAGAAGGCTGTTCAGGAACAATTTTCAAAAGAGCTGAAAGAGTTTCAAGAATGCCTTCAGACACACATAAAGCAATCTAGTGAACTAGAGGTTTGCATAATTCTCACTAAATATTTTACGTCTAGATCTTAGAAATCCCACAATATGATGTAAGTTGGTTTCTTGAAGTACTCCATAAATTTGCTGCAGCAGTCATGAGGGTTCTCTGATGTGTGATTTCTTTGGTTTATATCTTATGTATGGTTCCATTAACTTCACCCATCCTTTGTCATTAAGTGTATTTCAATTATTTGCTTTCTTTTTGGAAGGCTGTCAATTTCCTTACACATTTATGAGGATTTATGGACACACGGTTCTCTTGATTTGTACATAATGGATTGCATCCACACATATGATTCTCACTTTATCAGATATTAATAATGTTTTGTATTTTGGGATCAATATCATAGACATGATTACATGCAAAGCAACTTAGAACTTCATACCAACTCATGTTTGTATTCAGATGAAGTTTCAGCATGAAATGAAGCTACGTGTTGAAGCAGAATCTGTAGCGATAGTTGCTAATGATAAAACCACAATGCTTGAAGAGAAAATGAAGAAGTCATCTGAAATTGCTGAAAGGGAGATTGCCAATCTAAACTCTGAAATCTTAAGATTGCAGAAGGATTCTGACCTTGCAGTTCTTCGATTGAGGGCAGAGGTCTGTTCCCTATTTCTTCATGCAAAATTTTCATGTGTATACTATGAGTTACAATGTTCTTTGCAAGTCTTCCTGAGATATTATTTGTTTTCAGATCGAGAGAGAAACCTGTAGAGCAAATAGCTCACAGAAGGAAGTAGAACTTCTGAAGAAACAATATGATGACCTTAAAGTCCAGTTATCTGAGGTAAATAATCTTTGTAAGTGTCCTTAAAGAGGATTTAACAACTCAAAGTTATACTGCATTTACATAGTAACTGACAGTTTATCCCAAATTCATCTTGAAGTGCAGAGCATATCAATATTTGCTGTAATCCATACTTAGTGACTGCATTAAAATAAGTATAGTTACTGTGCATGTTGAATTAACTTTTTTCCCTGAATGTTATAAATGTCAATAATCTTGGTAGCGAAAAAAACTGGGGAAAAGCTCACAAGTACACCAAAAGTCAATACACACAGCAAAATTTGCAATCTGCTGACCAACCTAAAAGCAAACAAAACAAAACAACAAAAGGAAGGCAAGTACAAGTCTCTGGCCATGTTATTGACACATTGACCAACCAAAAAGCAAACACAACAAAACACACAAAGAAGCCAAGTTCAATCTTCTTGCCATGTTATTGACACACCACATATATAACTCAATTACAGAAAATAAGACTAATTTTTTCATGTTCTTTTGTATCAGCAATTGCTGTAGTTTGTTTAGTACCGCATAGAGAATCTTTGACAGAGGAAACCACCCAGATGCTTCACTCTTAAGTTCGTTTCTTGCAATACATCTAGTACATTTTCCATCACAAGGTTTTCCTCAAGTACCTTATTCAAATTTATGACCCTTTCATTCAATTTCATAACAATTTGTTAATGTGCCATAGTGATTGCCTTGTCTAAATTGTTAACCTCCTTTGCTAGCTTCTCCATCTTGGTGTGATCAGCTAGTGCTTTGCCTCAGATGATTCTTTCCAATTACTTCTGGATTTTCATTGTCGTCACCCATTATCTCAATTTTCTTGGATTGGAGTACTACAACCTCTCTCTTAGCCTCAACACTTTGCTACTTCTTACTAGCGTAGATAGCTGTGTTAGCGTTTTATTTCACACCTTTCAGTGCGACACAAAATGGAACAGATGTGTGGTAAAACTGCTCTTCGAATTAGAAGGGGAACCTCCCAATAAACTAAAACTAACTAAAACTGTACAATATGAACTTGCAATTTACAAGATTTATAGTGCTTTTAGAGGTATTTTTTGCTAATGTTGAAAAACATAAATATGCGTTCTTTTTGGGTTTGTGACATGCGAAAGGCTGAAATGCACTTTTGAATCACGAGGAAAGAATTTTGTGTTTTTGACTTGAATCAAGACCTAAAACTATACACTTGTGCTATTCAATTAAATTTAGAGGTTGAACAAGGCAAGTACACATGGATCAGATTGAACGGATTGAATAGATAACACATGAACATATAATCATGAATGTTATGATTAAATCACATATAATATAGTACCAAGCCACGACTTATATCTTCAATTTTGCTTGCTACACAAAGTTTGCAGATTCATTGAATTGACTTAACCTTAAACACAAATGACAACACATTCCAATAGATACTTAGAAGCAAGACAGGCATAGTGAAATCCATTGGACAAGTAAGAAAATCACAATCACATGAATGTATTACGAATTACAACTTCAACATATTGTAGGCACGAGAATTGCCATTGCTCTTGATTCATTGACTGATCATAATACAACACTGATATTTGAATATTGAATACTACTGAACAATGAATACTAAGTCTGATAATGAATTTGATGAGCACTTAGCTATACTGAGAGGGAGGGGGGGGTGAATCAGTATATAATAAAACTTTTCTTTCTCTACTTTAATTAACCACAATAAAATACTCAAGTAAGATCTAGCAATTTAGAGCACGAAGACAACACATGATTTTACGGGGAAACCCTTGCGGGAGAAAACCATGGCAAAATATTGCTTATATATATCTTATTGGTCTTCTTCTCTTTCTTGTAGACTTCAACCTACTTTACATACAAATAGTGAGCTCCAACTCATAGGAGACTTCAATCCCCACTTACAGAATCAAAGGCACCAACCTACTAGAGACTCCAATCTCTACACAACTGAGCTCCAACCCAGCAAGAGGCTCCGACCTCTATTTGATAGGCTTCAACCTATTAATTCTTCAATGGCTGATATGATATACTCCTTCACACAAATCTGTTCCAAACTATAAATCTTATCCAATCCACACAAATCTGATTCAATCACTAATCTCTTCCTTCTCAAATCTGAATTTTATCAATTCAATTTACTAGCACATATCCTTTCCTTTTATCACACAAATATTTTCAATATAAATCAGATTCACTCTTCATATTTCTGCTCTTCCTCTTCCTTATACTCAGAAAATATTCATTGATTGCTTGCTTTTCATATCCTCTAATTCTCTCCTTTTATAGCCTTTCAATGAAGGGAAAGGACATACCTTTTCACAATGTTTACCACCTTTCACAATGGATACACCTCTTGAAACTAGTCGCTGCTCTTCACAATTAAATTGCTGATTTTGAATTTAATTTCTGCTATTCTCCTTATACCAATCACTGCCTCAAATCGCATGTGTTATAATCGTTAATCACTGCACTTCATACATTACAAATTGCATATGTTGTATGTCTCTTTGTACCTCTTCAAGATCCTTATTTTATACATAATCTCTTCGCACACATTAAAGAGAGGTCGGCTTGTATATTAACATAGGGAGTCGGCCACCTTAGATTTAATTTAATTCCTTGGAGGTTGGCCCCTTGGGAGGTTGGTCGCTTGGGAAAATTGAAAATTGAAATCTTTATTTTAAATAAAGTCTTATCTCCTTTAGGCTCCAAGGGATATATGGGTCGGCCCATATAAATAGTGTCTTGTTTTATGTAATATCCCAAATAGGATATTAACTATTTTTTTTTTCTGATTTTAGGGTTCTGATTTTTGCCCTAATTCTGATTTTCTGAATCTGATCCAAAAACCCTAATTTCTGAAGTTCTGATTTTTCATATCAGACTTATATAAACACTTATAACAGCCATTCAAACATGCCAAAACATCATAATAATATGCTAACACATGTGCCGATATCATAGTTGAATTACGCAATGAAATACACAATGAATCAACAACAAAATGCAACCAATATGACTGGAAATCCAAATCAAAAGTCCGCTGTTATAAATCAGAGATGATGAAGTCTGAAATACATCAACAAGCATGGCCAAACAAGCCAAACATGCCCAAATAAAAATTTGATATAAACCCTAGCATACCAATTACATGCCAAAATGATCTTCATATGATAGAGTTCGCCCTCCAAGGTGTGGCGCCAAGTCTAGGGATTGAAACCCTAATGCAATGAGTCTTCAAATCACACCAAGTTGCTGCTCCAATGATGCACTCAGGTCTGCAATAAGTCTGCTAGGGATTGCTGCTCCAAAAGGACAACAAATGATGCACAACAACCCTCCGAACAACTCCAAATGATGGTGCTCCAAATGTAGGTCTAAACCCTAAGAAATGATGACCAATAAGCACCAAAAATCACTCCACAAGCAAGGGATCTGATGCTGCTCCAAATCTGAATATTCTTTCAAACCCTAACATCCACCAAACACTAAAATCACCCTTCAAAAGCCGGCCACTCTCTCCCTAGAAGGTGGCGCTCAAATCCTAGGGTAAAACCCTAACCAATATGCAACAAATCTCGCCAAATGATGTCTTCTTCGAATCTGATCTTTAAATTTGATGTAGAATTCTGCTCTTCTCCTTCACCAAATAGCAATGAAGCACAAATAGATCCTTGTCACGAAATCTGCAATTGATGAGCTAGGTTTTCATCCAACTCACCTTGAAACACAAGGGTTTTCATCCTTGGTTCCATAGCTCAACTCCCGTTGCAGCCAAAGAGAAAATCTCCAATATGAAATGACAAATACACAATGATGCAAAATGACCTCCAAATGCTTTTTTTATAATCCACAAATTGGGCACCCATATTTGCCATAATTTATTTTGCTTTCATGTCCACCTCCATAGTAAAATAATATTTTATTTTAATTTTGCCATCTCCAAGTGGGATGCCCAAGTCAAGGAATAAATTATTATTTTATTTATATTTTATTTCACTTTTCCAAGTGGGACGCCACCCTTGGAATCAAAATATATATTTTTTGGTAGATAAGTGCTACCTAGGGGGTAGTGCCCATTATATTATAAGCAAAATAAAACATACATAGGCAGGCTCTATTGAGCATGCAATACATAGTATATTATGGCCATTTAGTTGTGCCACAGAAAGTGGAGGCCTTTCGCGAGTTTAGTGGCTCTTTCCAAGCTAGGTTGAGAGAGCAAGTCCCCAGAATGGATGAGATGAAAGGTGAATGCTTCCATATTGTTTTTGTGAATTCCCTGCTGGAAGAGCTCTAATGCTGTTGTGGTCACCTTGTTCTTTCTGATAGTTGCGGCTTCAAAGATACCGGCAATCTTCCCATATGCAGGCCTTTCATTGAAGGTAGATATTGCTCTATAAGCCTCCTCTCTCATATCATCCCTCACATAGTTGTAGGCCATTGTCTTCCTAGTATGTTTCCTATTGAAAATGAGTACCACCGGCATCAGGAAGTCCTCATACAAGGTGCCATCATGGATGTGCTCCCCTGTGAGAAGATTTGAGCCAAGAACTTGCTTAATGGCGTTGACAGTGCCGTCGTTCTTGGTTTTGAAGAGGTGCTAGAACTGGTCATCTAGAGTCTCAGGCTCCTCGTCCTCTTCATCCTCATCCCATTCCTCCTGGTTTTCCTCTTCCTCTTCATCCTCAGAGGATTCCTCCTCTTTTTGTTGGCATCGGCAAACACAATTAGAGTGCATTCTCTCCACCATCTTCACTGTGTTTCATAGCTTCCCGTTGACACCGTTTATAGCTCGGCGGTCATGCACTTTGTTCTTTAATCAATACGAAACTTCAGAGAATCGAATCCATCAAGGATTGTGGTGTGCATCCATCTTCATGAGATTAATTTAGAAATGATGTGCCTTGGAATTTGCAGATACAGAAAGATTGAAGCATGATCAGAGAGGTGAGTCCAGATTAGACAGGAATGTCCTAATTGATTGCTTTGATAGAAGTGTCTATTTCGGTCTGAACCTCAAATGCCTTATTGGCAAGAAAATCGACTGCACAATTGCCTTCCCGTAAGGTGTGTCGAGTGAAGTTCAACTCTTCGAATATATCCCAAATGGCCTCTGCTTGTTGTCTCAACTTCCAGTTTGCCACCTTCTTGCTCTTAATGGTATTGATGCAAAGCATCAAATCGCCTTCTATGGCGATGTTGATTAATTTCTCCTTCTTGCATAATTGGAGCCCTTCAAGGAGAGCGGAAAATTCTGCTTGATTATTTGTGCCATCTGGAAGTCTCTTCGAGATGGCCTATAAGATTTGCCCATTCGAATTCCGAATGATAACTCTAGCCCCGAATCTTCCCGGGTTGCCTTTAGCAGCACCATCGAAGTTTAGTTTTAATCTTCTGGAGGGGGGGGCACCACTCAATATTTGCCCGCTTGGTCTTAGTGTTGTGACCTTTTTCACACATCACCCCATTGTAAATGGGGTCCCCCTCTTTTTTTGACTTGTTTCCGGTTTTGCTTTGAACTTGCAGTTTCTTTCTCGGATCCATGAAGATAGAGAGGAATCTCAACACACCTAGCCCACAGGTGGGTATTAAGGAGGTTTGAAATAGTTAAAGAAGATCAGTCCATCATTCCATAGGAAAAGGTCTAAGTCCTTCACTCTGACCATATGAATCCATGGTAATTAAGCTATCAATCCACAATTGAGGGTCTTTATCCAAAGTTTCAAGGTTAAATGAAGTCCCTCTCCAAAGTCCAGAAGTCTCTGTTCCAAGAGTCCAATCCAGAGTCCTAAAATTGCCTTAACTCAAACATCTCCTTGGCAAAACTTGTCATTCCCGTATAAGCTCCTCAATGAGAGAGAACGACCTATTTAGTGAGATAAGCTCCTTAATGAGAGAGAACGTCCTGTTTAGAGAAATAAGCTCCTCAAGGAGAGAGAACGTCCTGTTTAGAGAAATAAGCTCCTCAAGGAGAGAGAACGTCCTATTTAGAGAGATAAGCTCCTCAAGGAGAGACCAAAGCCCATCATCTAGTTTAAAAGGAAAAATCCAACAATACAAAGAATCCATGCCAAAGGGAAGGAACATCAACCAACTCCACACCTAGGGGGATGAAATGAAATCCAAGGGAAAATATCTTAAGTAGGTCACAAAATTCATGGACTAAGGAAAAGTGTGCCTAGGGAGATGAAATGAAATCAATGAATAAATATCTTAAGCACCTCACAAAATCCATGGATAAATATCTTAAGCACCTCACAAAATCTTATGGATAAATATCTTAAGCACCTCAAAAATCCATCTCTTCACCAAATCCACGCTTAGGAAGAAGGAATTCCAAACATAGGAGAAGCCGTGACTCAAGACCAAATCCAAGGAATTAAGAATCCACAACATCCAAATCCATAGATTCATGAAAAGTGCGCCTAGGGAAAGAAGAGGAAATCTAAGAAAAATATCCAAAGGCACTAAAATCCAAGGAAATGACATTTCTAGAAATCCAAATCCAAGGAAAAATATCTAAACAATTCCAAATCCATGGATTCACCAAATTTGTACCTAGGGAAAAGAGAATTCCAAGGAACAAAAGCAAATCCACAACTTGATAGAATCCACGCCCAAGCCAAGTTGAGCTGCTTGTGTCTAGATCGGCCAAGGAGCTGCTTGAGGTGCTTAGCTAGGTCGGCCTCCTAAAAGGTAAAACCCAATCATATATATAAGCATTTGAGTCTTTCATTTCAAAGGCAGAGATTTCTTCTTCAATAAAAGCAGGTTTCTTTGGCCAAAGAACAATCAAAAGCATATTTTTTTCACAAAAGGTAGAGATTTCTTCTTCAACAAAAGCAGGTTTCTTCAGCCAAAGAACAATCAAAAGCAAATTTATAACATCCACTCTAATCTAACAGAATTATAAACTACATCTAACAACAGAATTTCAACAGAAAGATTAACTAACTATTATGAAAATAGTATCGAATGCAATAGAATTCAAATTTCAAGTAACTTTCATTTTTAGCTGAAATAATCTTTTCTAACAGAATACATATAACCAAGAATAAACTAACTTTTGATTAACTATATTTGTCCAATAAAATTCAAATATTAAGATAGGAAGAGACATTAAGAAAAGTACAACTTGAATAGTTTCCTGCTGATTTGTTTGTAAGATCCTCCTCTGGATTCTGGAAAAAAGAATATCAACAAGGGCTTTATCCACCCAACCAAGACCAACTGGTCTCCCGTGCTTCTTCAACTAAAGAAACCCGACCCTTCACGAAGGTGATTAGCGAGGAATCTAATAACAACAATATGCCTCTGAGCCTGGTGTCAAGAACCTATACCTCCTGATTGATCTTTTCCCTAAAGGTACCTCCTAACTAGAAAGACCTCTCTGACCAGTGGTATATCTGGTACTTGATAGCTGACAGATGCCTATACTGCATCGTAACCTTGGCCAAGGATTTCTAATAATTATCTAACACTACAATGTCGTCAGCATTCACCCTTGCTCGGCATTGACATTATTTCATACGTTTCTTTTTGGTTACAGGTTTGGATGAAAATCATGTATAATCCACTTGACATGATTACAGATTAATAAGAGATACGGGATAAGAATATTTAAACAGAAAGGTATCCTTTAACTCAGTGACCGAAGTCAAATTTCTCAATGAGAATATATATGTGGATGTAAGTGTGTGTATATATATATATATATATAGATATAAATATATAGGTATAAAGACAAATACTTCTGCAGATTCAAAAGATTTGGAATTGTAAGACATACGGATTCAGGAGATCGTTCATGAATTGTAGAATAGAAAATACAGAGTAAGAGAAAGAATTGTAATCTAGGTCAGCTACAGCTATTCAAAATAATGTATTTCTATCCGTCGCATGATGAACTATAGTATATTGAAAGGAACCATTGTCTTGCTTGAATAAGCTTTTACAAGTCGAGGCAGAGGAATATTCGACTGCAAAGACAAATCTTGATTGCCGGATTGGTTCTTACTACCGCTTTTATGATATTGATTCGACAGAGTAAGAAAAGATATGAAGCTCACGCACAAGGATTATATGGTTCGGATTTCTGAGTTGCAGTGACGAGGACACTCGAAAGAATGCAAAACAATGTTCATAGCACAACTTACAAATCCTGTGAATGCTTTTTGGAAAGAAGGTGCGAATGCTGCTTCCCAAGATTGAGTAAAGGATGACGATGAAAAAGGATGAACGCCAACAAATAAAAGGCATCCCCCTCCTTCCCCCGTCTGCATGCAAGAAGGAACGTTTCCTTCTTGCGTGCAGGTGGAGTGGAGGAGTTACACACAAGACTCCAACTTGCACACCACCAAGCGCTCCTCATGAGGTGAGTAAAATATATTTTATTTAATATACATAAGGAAAATAATTCTTACCAACTTGAAATATATATGTATATATATGTGCCTTGGAAAAGGCTACGATGATATAGTTGTCTAGACTTAGACTTGGGCAATATTGTTGTTTTTCGATTCTTGTAACCACACCTCTCCTTGTTGATATCCCTTTTTCCTTGTCAATTGATTTATCCTGCAAACACTTCAACAATTAATGGAGGTTAAATCATTTCCTTGATACAAACATTAATATATATTATATCCATACATCCATTCTCACATATAATTGAAAAATATTCGCATATAAAAGAAAATCATTCTCACATAATTATACACATTATCCAACGAATAAATTTCATATTCACATGAAAGCAGTTATACACAACTAACAACATAACCAACGTTTCATTGTTCAGAAGAAGGGGATGTAACATATTCTTCCCCTTAAGAATCATCGTCCTCGATGATTATTTATCAATATTTATCAAAATTGAACAATAGTCTCATATAAGTCTTAATTGTTTGGGAATAAATAAGGAAACTTTTGATGAATCTCATCATAATCTTCCTAGGTGGCATTCTCTTCTGAATACTGGTCCCACTGGACCTTACATTGTACCACCTCGCGATTATGTAAGTGCAGCTTACGTATCTCGAGTACTCGGAGTGGCTCTTTTGTGATCACCGCAAGGTCCCGTACCTGCAATGATTTCCAATCAATCATATGTTCAGAGTCTGCATAATATTTCTTGAGATAGGAAACATGAAATACATTGTGAATTCTGGCGAGAGTCGGGGGTAGAGCAATTCTGTATGTCACAAGATTTATAATTTCTAGAACTTCAAAAGGTCCCACGTATCTTGGGGTAACTTAGAGGCTTTTCCAAATTTTATAGAACTTTTTTGTGGTTTTACCCGCAAAAGAACTTTTTCTCCCACTACAAACTGTCTGGGAATACGTTTTGCATCAGCATAACTCTTTTGCCGGTCATTGGCCTCTTTCAGTCTTTGTCTGATTATTCTTATCTGCTCTTCTATTTCTTGAAGCATTTCAGGTCCTAGAATGATCCTGTCTTCCCACCTATTCTAACTTATAGGGGTTCTACATTTCCTGCCATACAGTGCTTCAAAAGGTGCCATATTTGTTGCTGACTGATATGAGTTGTTATAAGCAAATTCTACCAAGGGTAAATATTCCTCCCAGCAGTATTGTTGATCCATATAGTACATTCTAAGTAGATCTTCAAAAATTTGATTTACCCTTTCCGTCTGACCATCTATCTTGGGATGATAAGCTGTACTAATATTTAACTGAGTCTCCAAGGCTGAAAATAAGGTTTGCCAAAATCTGGATGTCATTCTGGCATCTCTATCTGATATGATCTTTTCTGGTATTCCATGGAGACGAAAAATTTCCTGTACAAATTTTCGTGCGATCACTGGTGCCCCATCTGTCAAATTTCTTGGTATGAAATGTGGCACTTTGGTGAGTTTGTCCACTACCACCAATATGGCATTATGCCTGTTCCTAGTCATAGGTAAACCTTGTACAAAATCCATACTAATAATTTGCCATTTCCAATCAGGTACGCTATGAGGCTGAAGTAATACTGCTGGATGCTGATGCTCTACTTTGACCTTCTGACATTCGAAACATCCTGCCACAAATCTTGCTGCGTCCTTTTTCATTCCTTTCCAAAAATATAACGGTTTGACGTCGGCCATCATCTTGGTTACTCCTGGGTGTCTTGAATATGGTGCGGTGTGTACTTCTTTCCATATTGTTTTCCTTAACTCAGAAGATTTTGGAATAGACATCCTACCTTTAAATCTCAAAAGCCCATCTGTTTCAATGTGAAAACCTTCATATTTAGGCTCTTGTTGATTTGACTGAAGAGCTTCTCGAACTTGCAAATAATATTCATCTTCATTTAATTTCTGAATCACCTGAGTTCTAAAATCATTGTTGATTGACACCAAGGACGTTATATGCTTTCGTCAACTCAATGCATCAGCTACTTTGTTTTCCTTGCCCTTAATGTAACTGATCTTAAAATCATAATCTGTGAATAACTCCATCCATCTTCTCTGGCGAGCATTTAGATTGGGCTGTGTGAATATATACTTCAAACCTTGATGATTTGACTTAAGTTCAAAAGTTTTTCCTAATAAATAATGTTGCCACACTTGTAGGGCATGAATAATAGCTGCTAACTCTAAATCGTGGGGTGCATAATTTTGCTCATATTATTTCAATTTCCGAGATTCATAAGCCACTACTATCCTTCTTGCATTAACACTCCGCCTAATCCATCTTTCGACACATCTGTTATAACTACAAAACGGCCATTAGGATCTGGTACTATCAATATTGGGGCGGTTGTTAATTTTTTCTTTAATAGGTTAAATGCCTCTTGACATTTGTGAGTCCATTCGAATCTTTTTCCTTTTCTTTGAAGAGAGGTAATGGGATGAGCAATTCTAGAAAAATCTCTAACAAACCTTCTGTAATACCAAGCTAATCCGATGAAACTTCTAACCTCAGGAACATTCTTTGGTATTGGCCAATCCACTATAGCTTTTATCTTAGTAGGATCTACTGCAATTCCTTTAGCTGATATTATATGCCCCAGATATTGTATCTCCTTCTAGAAGAAGGTACATTTTGACAATTTTCCATATAGTTTATGTTCCCTTAACCGTTGAAAAACTATTTGAAGGTGTTGGAGGTGCTCTTCCTCGTTTTTGGAGTAGATAAGAATGTCATCTAAGAATACCAATACAAACTTATCCAAGCAATCTTTGAAAACACTGTTCATTAAATTCATGAACGCGGTCGGGGCATTGGTGAGTCCAAATGGTAGAACTGTGAACTCATAGTGTCCATATCTAGTTTTGAATGTCGTCTTATGAATGTCTTCCTCTTTTAACTTGAGCTGATGATATCCTAACCTCAAATCTATTTTTGAGAATACTGCAGCCCTTTTCATTTGATCAAAAAGATCATCTATTCGAGGTAAGGGATATTTGTTCTTGATGGTGACCTTATTTAGCATTTGGTAATCTATACATAAACGAAGAGTCCCATCCTTCTTTTTAACAAAAATCATTGGGGCACCCCATGGTGAAACACTCGGTTGTATCAAACCCTTATCCAGTAATTCCTATAATTGTGCCTTTAGCTCCACTAGCTCTAAGGTGGTCATACGGTAAGGTACTTTTGAAATAGGTTCGGCCCTTGGTACTAGATCAATGGCAAAATCAAATATTCTTCTAGATGGTAACCTAGGTAGTTCCTCGGGAAATACATCTTGATATTCCCAAAAATAAGGGTATTTTTCAACGAAGGTCTCTTCCTTATCTTCAATTCCCATTTTCCTCTTCCTATTCTGGGAATGCTCTGTCCCTTCTTTGACTGCTTCCATCTTGACCACAAACAATTTACATCGTTTCCTTCTATTTCTTTTCAGCAGCGTAGCCAAAATTTGTCGCACCTTAACTTCTCGTTGTTTCCCTTGAATCCTCACCGGGTTCCCTGAATCATCCGTAGATTCTACTATCTTAGCATAGTAGTTGACTTTAGCCCTATGTTCTTTTAACCAATTCATTCCAATGATCACATCATAGGAACCCAAAGGTGTTACGTAAAGGTTGACCTCTGTAGTGAAGTCTGGAAATTCAATCTTGGCTTCAAACAGACATTGCTCTACCCGAGCTGTCCTCTGATTAGCATATTCAACCATCCATGATTTGGCCATATACCTAGTTCTTTTAGGGAACCTTCCAAGTAACTTAGGTGATATAAAACGTTCAGTGGCTCCAATGTCTATTAAAATAGTTATTGGGTTTCCATAAAGCATACCTGGAGTTTCTATGGGAGCAACTTGGTACTTTGCTTGTCTATTGTCAACTGCTGCATGAATTCTTTGCTGAAAAATGATCTGTTGAGGTGGTAGAGGCTTCCGTTGCTGCTGTCCTTGCTGGTTCTTAGAGGGACATTGATTTGTGTAGTGCTCACCTCCACAATTGAAACATCCTCCGGGCGGTCCCTTCTTTTCAGTACTTTTACTAGTGTGGTTTTCATCCTTCCGGGGATTGTAATTATTCTTTTTAATCTGATTATTCTTGTACCCCTTCTTTTTGAAATTTTGCTGTGATTGCTCCCACTTACCTTTGCTATGCTTCCTGTCCTTGAAGGAATCATCTTTCTTCAATCTCTGTTCTTGCCGAACAGCTTTTTCGTAAGCCTCATCCATAGTTCGAGGCACCAAAACATCTACTGGTCCTCCATTACGATTGTTTAACTCCATTATGAACTTTTGTACTCGAAAGTTTTCATCCTATTGGTATTGTGGAACATATTTGAGTAAATGGGTATATTTCTCCCAGTACTCATTGACAGTTAGAGGTCCCTACCTGAGGTTTTCAAAATCTAACAGTTTTTGATCATAAAATTATTGTTGAAGCCATCTTTGGCGGAATATCCTCACAAATTGATCCCATGACACATTAGCCACTGCCAATCCCATTTCACCCCTTTTGTTTTCCCACCATGTGGCAGCGTCTCCTGCCAACTGGTAGGCTGCCCATGCTGCTTTAGAGTTATCCAGATAATCTCGAAGCTCAAAATACTCTTCCATTTCCGTCAGCCATGCCTCCGCGGCATCTCCTGAAGTATAGTCTTCGAACTTAGGAGGTTTTATCTTTTTCACATCTTTGGCTAACTCATCGGCCAATCTACTTCTCTTGTATCCTGTACTTAATGTTTTTGAGTTATCTTCATGCTGGTCACTTTGATTTTCAGACCTCTCATCTCTAGCTTCAGATTGCCCTTCTACCTTTTTCTCTAGGTGGGCTAATCTAGCCTGAGTTGCTTTCATCATACTCAATATCTGATCTAGTTTATCCATGGAGCTATTGTCCTGATCTTCTCTGAACTCATTTCCGGAATTTTCCATTCCAATGAAGTTCCTGAAGAAATTAAGAGTTTTAATTAGTTTTTGGTTATTGTTTGTTGTCATTTAGTAGTTTTCACAATGAATTAAGGAGTCTTCCTTTTTGCATAAAATTATTTTTAAACTCAAGTCAAATACAAATAGCTCACAAAAATTTTAATTTATTTGAAGAAAAAAAAGACTAACACTCGCTGTGATAGATTCATTAATAATTACAAAATTTCTATCACTTCCTGTGATAGATTTATTGCAATTCAATATAAAATGGTCCACTTTCTGTGATTAGTTTATGAATCTTTTTCATTATCAGTGATAGGTTCCTTCTGATCACTAAATTCTGAAAATGGGATAAGTCTATATTCAGGAGTCGGAACTCGATCTCCTTCAAATGTTTCTGGTTTAGTGTGGTCTTTAGATTTGGTCTTGTTTATGTCTGCAATTATGGCAGACTTCACCTTCTCTTTTCCAGAGACTGTCCATTTTCTTCTCTCCTTCCGAAGTCTTTTCAGAGCTTCGGCTATTGTTTCCAAATCTGTTGGAGGAGAACAACTTGAATAATCATAACGAAGTCTAATCTTCCATAGTTGAATAGATACAGGGTCACAAATATTTTTTTGGGGTGTTTTTCTTATCAGTAACATCCTGAAGAAAACATCAATAACTATTTTCAATGTTCTAAGCATGATGAGCCCCAAGGTTCAGTGTGGAACCTAGTAGCTCTGATACCATATATAACATCCACTCTAATCTAACAGAATTATAAACTACATCTAACAACATAATTTCAGCGGAAAGATTAACTAACTATTATGAAAATAGTATCGGATGCAATAGAATTCAAATTTCAACTAACTTCCATTTTCCGCTGAAATAATCTTTTCTAATAGAATACATATAACCAAGAATAAACTAACTTTTGATTAACTATATTTGTCCAATAAAATTCAAATATTAAGATAGGAAGAGAGATTAAGAAAAGTACAATTTGAATAGTTTCCTGCTGATTTGTTTGTAAGATCCTCCTTTGGATTCTGGAAAAAAGAATATCAACAAGGGCTTTATCCACCCAACCAAGACCATCTGGTCTCTCGTGCTTCTTCAACAGAAGAAACCCGACCCTTCACAAGGGTGATTAGCGAGGAATCTAATAACAACAATATGCCTTTGAGCCTGGTGTCAAGAACCTATACCTCCTGATCGATCTTTTCCCTAAAGGTACCTCCTAACTGGAAAGACCTCTTTGACCAATGGTATATCTAGTACTTGATAGCTAACAGATGCCTATACTGCATCGTAACCCTGGCCAAGGATTTCTAATAATTATCTGACACTATTGTGTCGCCAGCACTCACCCTTACTCGGCATTGACATTATTTCATATGTTTCTTTTTGGTTACAGGTTTGGATGAAAATCATGTATAATCCACTTGACATACTTATAGATTCATAAGAGATACAACATAAGAATATTTAAACAGAAAGGTATCCTTTAACTCAGTGACCGAAGTCAAATTTCTCAATGAGAATATATATGTGGATGTAAGTATATATATATATATATATAGGTATAAAGACAAATACTTCTGCAGATTCAAAAGACTTGGAATTGAAAGACATACGGATTCAAGAGATCGTTCATGAATCGCAGAATAGAAAATACAGAGTAAGAGAAAGAATTGTAATCTGGGTTAGCTACGGCTATTCAAAATAATGTATTTCTATCCATCGCATGATGAACTATAGTATATTGAAAGGAACCATTGTCTTGCTTGAATAAGCTTTTACAAGTCGAGGTAGAGGAATATGCGACTGCAAAGACAATTCTTGATTGCCGGACTGGTTCTTACTACCTCTCTTATGATATTGATTCGACAAAGTAAGAAAAGATATGAAGCTCACGCACAAGGATTATATGGTTCGGATTTTTGAGTTGCAGTGATGAGGACACTCGAAAGAATGCAAAACAATGTTCATAGCACAACTTACAAATCCTATGAATGCTTTTTGGGAAGAGGGTGCGAATGCTGCTTCCCAAGATTGAGTAAAGGATGACGATGAAAAAGGATGAACGCCAACAAATAAAGGCATCCCCCTCCTCCCCCCGTCCGCATGCAAGAAGGAACTTTTCCTTCTTGCGAGCGGGCGGAGTGGAGGAGTTACACACAAGACTCCAGCTCGCACACCACCAAGCGCTCCTCATGAGGTGAGCAAAATATATTTTATTTAATAAATATAAGGAAAATAGTTCTTACCAACTTGAAATATATACGTATGTATATGTGCCTTGGCCAAGGCTACGATGATATAGTTGTCTAGACTTAGACTTAGGCAATATTGTTGTTTTTCGATTCTCGTAACCACACCTCTCCCTGTTGATATTCCTTTTTCCTTGTCAATTGATTTACCTGCAAACACTTCAACAATTAATGGAGGTTAAATCATTTTCTTGATACGAACATTAATATATATTATATCCATACATCCATTCTCACATATAATTGAAAAATATTTGCATATAAAAGAAAATCATTTTCACATAATTATACACATTATCCAACGAATAAATTTCATATTCACATGAAAGCAGTTATACACAACTAACAACTTAACTAACGTTTCATTGTTCAGAAGAAGGGGATGTAACAAAATTTTCTTCAGAAAAGGCAGAGATTTCTTCTTCATTAAACACAAATTTCTTCATCAAAAGGGCAGATTTCTCCAATCAGAAGCAGAGATTTCTTCAGCCAAGACAAAGATTTCCTCAATAAAAGGGCGAAACCATTAAAGATTTCATCACAAAAGCAGCGGTTTCAATATAAAAACCAGAGAGTTTCATCAAAAAACCTGACCATTTCATCTCTTCAAAAGCAGATTTTTCATCATATCAAGGGTAGAAGTCTTCATTTCAAAGGGGTGAACTGTAGGAGGTCAATTTTGACCAAGTAAAAATCAGATTTCTGTATAAGGAGGTCAGTTTTGACCAAGGACAACTCAGATTTCTGTAGAAGCAGGTCAGTTTTGACCGAGGAAAGGTCAGATTTCTGTATGAGAAGGTCAATTTTGACCACGTGCAGAGGCAGAATTTTTTCTCTCCAAAACAGAGTTTCACATAAAAGACCAAAAAACCATTGAATAAAAGCAGGTCGAATATCAAACAAAGGCTGGGTTTCATCTCAAAAGGATCGGAACTTCATTAAATCAGGACAAAAACCTCTCAAATTAAAGCAGAACTCTTCGAAGTTTTCATTGAAAAGAGGGCAGATTTCCAATAAAAAATCAGATTTCTGTAGGAGGAGGTCAATTTTGACCAAGTAAAGATAAGATTTCTCAAGTAAATGGCAAGTGCTAAAGCTGGAAACGCCTCAAGACAAACTCAGATTTAAGACACCCTTAAAGGAGTGCTTCCCTAATCCAGGATTGCCTCAATATGGAAGAGTGTAGGTGACACCAACATCAGGCATGTTAACATGGAGGAGATTAAGAAACGAATTTACAGGACTGAAGAACACACTCCATCCAAGATCGGAAGGAGGATGGTCTGTAATGGCATTGTACAAGCTACTTGTTTTCCTCCTGCCATACCTTGTTTTGAACTAATAGTGGAATGCATCAAGCATTACGATCTTGAACAACAAAAGATTGTTGCTCCCGACGACAGGGTGATGGCTTACCTCTCCAAGGAAAGGATTGCCGAAGCCTTTGACATTCCTACCTACAATTCCACCCTCTACAAGAGCAAAGAAGCGGCACTCAAGATTTTTGAAGCTAGACCCGATGCCTGCGTGGAAATAGTCAATGGCTCATGGATGGGGAAGAAAAGATCTCATCATTCCAAGTTGCCAAAGAAACTCCTCAAATCTGATTTCAAGTAGGAGTATGGAGACCTTGTCGTCTTACTAAACAGAGTCAGGGGATGCCCTCAAGCTTGAACTTTCGAACCTTGGATGTTCTCCTTTGTAGAGGCGATAATCAGCGGAGTAAAGATGATCGATTGGGCCCAACTAATCAGCGACAACATTGTCGAACAATTGAGGAATCTGGAGGAATCAAGGACTTTCTATATGAGTTCCTATGTGATTTACATGCTAGAAGGGAATTATAGATACAGAGGATTGGCATGGAAAGGACATATAGGAAATGCCCAAGGACAAGTGAAAGTCTATAATTTACCCACAGTTGCACCTTCAGAACATAGCCCATTTCAAGAGGTTCAGTAATGCATTCTCCATGCATATCATGAGAACACTTCAAGGAGGGACTCATCAGAGGCTGTCACAAGAAACCATGCTGTTAGTTAAGAGGTACGACTCTTGGTTCACTCAGTTTCCGAAATTCACTTACATCCGGGTGCAAGGTTTCTCCTCTTATCCATACAAATTGCGAAGGTATCCCACCGACAAGATAGTGTTGCTCGAGCTAACAAGGCAACTATCAGCCTATGACATAGTCCAAAAAAATAAGAAGAATGGACTATCATTCCCAATCCAAATTGGAGATTCCCTTGAGGTATGTCCATCCATTCAGGCCGCAGAAAAGTCCAATGAGGAATTGCAATTCTACAACCTAGTCACTCATGGCTCAAAGATCAAATTTCAATCGTCTTAATACCACCCGGGTAGCCTACGGAAGAAGGCACAAGCACAAGGTACACCTTGAAGACCATTGGGCAAATGCAGCAGATGATTTCGAGATAAGGAGAAAGGTGTGCTCTAGGTTATCTTTGGACATGATTAGAACAACCCAAGTTTTCTCTGTTCTGGATCAGTTTGAAGAAGATGGGAGGCAAGTTCAATCTTTCTATGAAAATGAAAAGGATAAACCTCTCCCAACATTGGATTGGGCTGAGCAAGAAATCACCAACTTGGATGATTTGATGGCTCTAGTTCTGGTAGGCACCAAAAGATGGATAGATCAGCAGATTGATAGGTTGAATAAGCAGAATATCCCCCTGACTTATGCTTTGATGGGAGATTTCGAGTCCCAATCCTCCGATAATGAAATGACTGAAGAATCACATGAGATGGAACAAGGAACAGGAAGGGTTGTGTCATGTCCCTATACTAGTGATTTATAATTGAATTGTTCAGTGTAAATTGAATATGTTTATTTAAATAATAAATTAGCTTAATATAGATTAATATAATTAAAATATAATATATATATATATATATATTTAAAAAAAAAAATGCACCTGGTAAACTTTTTAACGTGATCGGCGACACTGGTGCGACATGCCCTCCGGCTCCACGCGAATGCTTTTGCCCGGAGCAATGCACTGGTGAGGCCACAATAAGGGGGACCTCATCCCCTAGCAAGAACACTTCAAACCCGCGAGCTCATTGGCCCAACGAAGGTGTAAAGCCTTGCAAGCTCGTTGGCCCAGCGGGGGTTTGAACTCTGGTGGCTGCCACTACAACCGAGCGACTTAACCACCGAACCACGCTGTCATCGACTATAATATATAATATATTTATTTAAATTATATTAAATATAATTATAAATATAAATGTAAATATTATAAAATTAAATATTATTATAATCATTTATTATAATAATATAATACTATAAATATAATAATAAATATATTATAAAAAAAAATATAATATATAACATATAAATATTATTATTATTATATAATAATTATAATTATCAATGTAAATATTAAATCAAATATTATTATAAAGTATGATCATTATAAATATATATATAAAATTAATATTAACTAATAGCCTTGGCAGCTATCAATAAAGGGCTGCAATTCATATACAGCAGCGAATAAAATAGACAAAGTTTATTAAAACAAAGACAAACCTAAATAAAGACAAAAAGTGCCAAACAATTCATATTTGAGAGGCTTCCATCTTAGTTAGAGGCAGCGGTGATTAATATAAAGGCAGGGGCAGCGCTTGTAAAGGCTTCGATTTAGTTTAGGACAGCGAATTATTTGGAATAGGAGTGACTCTTTAAAGAGTTATTTCTCTTTGAGAAAAGACATAACGATTTCTAAGGGATGCCTCACTTAAGGTAAATAAAAGGAGAGAAAAGAATGTAAATAAAAAAAAAAAGAAAATTCATGAATACTTCTGAGTTTTATATATATATTTCAGACATTGAGATCTGCCACAGATATTTATAATGGAGGCATCAAATGAAGGAATCAAGGAATTACAACGAAATACAATTCAAATCAAGCAAGCAAGGAATACACTTGAAGATATATATTGTTTGGTGTTTGGCATTCTAAGAAAAAGGAATTATTGCTGACTAAGAGCAGAATTTAAAGAAGAGGAATATATACTCTGAATTAAGAATAAGATAAATGATTGTAAGTTGGAAAGAGATGTGTTGAGTTAAAATAATATATATTTCTGATCTAATCCATCTAGGCAGAGATTGCCATATGAGGATCCATCCATAAGAGGTGGAAATCCTATCAAACTGATTTAGATCCTTGCATAAAGGAATTCTGATTATTGTGGCAGCCTTGTGAGAAATCAAGGCAATCATCATCAATTGTGATCCATAGGATCATTTGTACATCCTTAAGAAGAGCAAATCTATGAATTGGTATGATATTTCTAACATATATATATAATGATACTTAGTCTTGCCCATGATATACGAGGGACATTGTGTGTCTTGCCATGTCATTAATCTTGTCTAATGCCTATGAGGACGTTTGGGTTGTTAAGGAAGGGCGATTTATTATTATTAATAAGTCTTACACGGTAGGTGACTCTCAAGTGGTGAAGTATTGCCTGGCATGCAATGAAGCCCTTGAGCCAAGTGGTAAAGCATTGCCGGGTGTGCAATGAAGCCCTTGGGCCTATGGCAGTGGAGATTAGTTTGTTATTAATGTCTCACACGGTGGGTGACTCTTAAGTGGTGAAGTATTGCTGGGCGTGCAATGAAGCCCTTAAGCCAAGTGGTGAAGTATTGCCGGGCGTGCAATGAAACCCTTGGGCCCATGGCAGTGGGGATTAGTTATCCAATGCCTTAACCTAATGTTTTCCCCTCCTCCGCTAGGGTTGATGATTAGGTTAGATTAATGACCGGACACGATGATAGTTATTCCCAAAGTATATCATGAGGCAAAAGACGTATCAAGTATAAGTATATTAAAGTATGAAGAAATACATTTGAATATAGGTACTTTTTCATTATTATTGGTTCATACAAATAACATTAGATTCTTGTTCATTGTTATTGATTATGATTATAATGTATTGATTTCATTACTAAATTGATCTTTAATATTGCTAATGTCCCTTTCTAGTAGTTATTCTTGCGTGCAGGTTAAGAGATCAAGGATGTCCTAACAGGGGACATTACAGGTGAGGCAAATAATAAGGCAGCTAATAACCCACTTGCAAAGAGAGTGAAGGTTCTAGAGGTTTCCACTAAGAAACCAATACAGGAAGAACAAAGGACAGGCCCCACTCAGTTAGTACTTCTTCAATCCAAGAAATCAATTTGTTTCCTGATGACAATATGCCATCAACTGTTAAAAACAAGGAGCACATGGAAAAGGAAGTAGTCCCAAATGAATAGGATAGAAGAGGTGAAAATGCATCCATGGAATCCACTCAGCAAGGGACTTCTAAACTGGTTGCAGGAACTCCTAATCATTCCCTGCTGAATCCAGAGACAATCCACATTGAGGACATATTTGAAGACTAGGACCTAGAGTTCCTAAATGATGAATTCGATAATGGTGGGATATCCATGCCACAAGGAGATCACGAGCAACAAGAACCTCCTGAGAATGACAATCCATCCATGAGACCCGAGTGGTTGCAAGAGCAATTGAAAAAGAAATCCGTCATGGAATATGACCCGTTCGCCAAGCTAGATGACTTCTTGAGCAGGATAGGCAAGCCCGTGGAGAAGAAAAAGGCAAAGAAGTATTCAAAGATCACTAGAGGAGAATTCGGGTCTCGCCAAGTACAAATTGTAGTTCCAAGGATGGACAAGGCAAAAGAAGATATTAATCCTGAGGAATATGATGTAGTGATGGTCGATTCAAGACCAACTACAAAGAGGCAGGAGGTGGAAGAGTTGGATGATTCGGTAGCATCCATCAAGGACAGGCTAAGGAAGGAAGAAGAAAAGAAGAATTAGCCGAAGAAAGAAAATGAGGATTTGAAGCATTATATCATAAACCTGATGGATCTGCGACAGTCAGCCAAAGGGACAACTGCTCAGCCCACAGGTATTTTCCAGAAATTCACTAGCTAAATTGGAAGAGATGAGGTCAATCAGCCATGCAACAAAGGGCTGGATTGGAGATGTCTTGGAGAAAGCTAATGGATTCGTGGATGACCTCGTCCAAGTGTATGAGAGAGTTATCACCCTCATGGATAGGATTTAGATAATAATGGAAACATGTCAGGGATTCAGCATAGACATGACGGAGACCATTCCAAGTTTAAAAACATTGATGAATACTCCAAGGCAGGTCTTGGTGGAAAATAACATAATACAGTCCAATCGGGCCTATGACTTCCACAGTTGGTATTCTGCTCTAGTCTTCAAAAAAGAAATAATTGAGAAGATGGAAAGTGACGCCAACCAAGCAAGGATGATGGTGAAGAAAATTCAAGACAAAATCATCATTTCAATGGAGGCATGGTTTGATCAGGAGATAGGGGATGATGGAGTGGTGAATGTACATTGTGTTAGAGATAAGATGCAAAGTATGTATTTCAGAGCTGCCTAGTGCAGAGAACCCGATGAACCCTGATTCCGACAAGGGGCACTTTGAGGATATTTCCACAGTCTTGACCATCATGAACCATAGTTCCGAAACTCGCCAAAACTCGGCGAATCGCGAGCCGAGCATGCCATGGCGAGTCCTGGGGGCTCAGACCCGGACCCGGACCCGGACCCGGCCGGAAACTCGCCAAAACTTGCCGGTTTTCGAAAACTCGCCAAACTCGCCGGAAACTCGTGAGTCCCGAGCATGAAACTCGGCCAGAAAAAAGTGAAAAAATCAGGAACACGGTGACAATATATTTCAAAATATATCTAAGTATAAGTTTGTATATTGAATTTCTTATTCTTCAAATATTTTGAAATATACTGTCAGGATGTTTGAGATAGGTTCCGAATCCATGGGATTTAACATGTAGATTCTAGATTTTGGAGGACCCATTAGATTTCAGACTTAACCAATTTTTCAGGGTTTCAGACTTAGTCAACTTCAAGGTTTCAGTTTTGCACAAAAAGAGTAGAGGACAAATCACTGGATCTTATTGACTTGGATGAAAAAGATCCTATTGATTTGCCGAGTTTTCTCCGAGTTTTTGTTGACTCGTCAATTTTGGTATGATTGAAGACCTACCATTTAGGCCTTCGTAGGAAGGCGAAGGATGCAGGGTCCTTTGAGCCATAGACTTCTAGTTATTGTTTTGATATTTCATATTTGTTTGGAACATTTGATGTCATGGATTTCATATTCCATGAGTTTTGTATACATTTGACTATATTTATATATCTAAGTGTGCTATTTCCTTTAGTAGCTTAGCTACAATTTGCGTTTATACTTATCTGATCGATGTATACTTGAGTATGTGATCAAATTAGCTTCTATTTGATGATGTTATTGTGTCTTTAAGGTTTTTTTTATAAAGGGTGCATGAAACAAGTTTCAAATCCTTAAAAATATCTAAATTTCTTGGGTTTTTCACTTTGCCGAGTCTGTGCCGAGTCCCGAGTCCCGAGCCGAGTGACCCTCACCGAGTCTGCGCCGAGTCCGAGTCTCAGAACTATGTCATGAACAACGTTCACCAACTAGGATCTGATTGGGAGAACACTCTCACTACCTGTGCTGCTAGCCTGTTAGTCATGGACTACAAAATGGAGAATCTGCCAAGCATTCCAATGGAGGAGCTAGAGGATGTCATGACCAGATTCATTGAACTTGGGACCAAACGGCAAGATTAGGTGGCGCCCACCTAGATGATGCCTTGAGGGGATCCTAGTCAGCAGGATGAGGTGGCGCCCACCTAGATGATGTCAAGATGAGTCCTAGTCAGCATGGGACCCCCTAGGACATTGTCATGTTTTTACTGGCCAAATTGTTGGCAGCCTTATCTTCTTTCTCACCTACCTCCTTTTAGGGTTTCTTTTGACCTAATTTTGGGCGTGGATTTCAAGGAAATCAAATCTTGGCCCTTTTTTGTATTTTGGAGCCTATATAAGGGCTTGGGGGCCTCATTGTAAAATACATTCAGATTCAGAGAGAAATAGACTTGTCATTTTTAGAAGAAGAATAGGATAGCAAGAGTAGTTGTAACTTTTTATTTTCATCTTTTGAGCAAGAAACTTTGAGGTTTTAAGCAAGATTGTTGTGAAAGATATTTCAAAAATCAACACATGACCATTGAAGCTTGGTGTTCGTAGTATTCTTTGGGATATTAGGATGGTTTTCTCATTTCCTTAAAGCAAATCATAAGCTCTATTTTCAGATCTGTCTCATTTTTAGTTTTTTTTAGTGTTCATTAAGTTAAAATGGTGGAAAATATTGTTGTTGCTGCATGATTAGAACTCTTTGTTCATACCATTTGCGATTTGTGGCTTGCAAATCTCAGTGCATGGTTAGTCTAAACTCATTTTAGGCTTAGCTTCGATTAGTTTCTGCATATTTCATTTCCATGTTCTATGTTTAAGTAATTTGAAAATCTTTATAAACTCCTTGGAAGATTGCACCATTTTTGTGTAGTTGTTGTCTCATGATGAAGTAGAGCTTGGTTTCAGTTTCCATGAATTAGCAGCAGCCTTTTGCATCAGTTAGTTTCCTGGAACCCTTTTCATCTTTTGCATTTTGTTTTAGATCTACTCTAGGAACAGTTCATAAGGAGCCTTACTGAGAAATCATTCACCCCTTTAGTAGTAGAACTTAGGAAATATAGGTCTTTTCTCAATGAAGCAAGTAATAAAATCCCCTCGTCATTGATTGAAGGAACTAAGAACAATTACATAAGTCCCCTTTGTGATTACCAACAAATCACATCTTTTCACTGAATTTATCCCGTGCTAGTCGAAACCTGACCCAAAGGAACCTTGGAGCACTCTTGTGTGATCACATAGTTTAGCACCCGAGAGGCTTTTTCTCAAGAGAGGATAGAATACCCAGTGTTTTATTCTAATGTTGTTGCTGTCACAAAAAACACATCAACACTTAGCATCCTCCAAACTGTTGGTTTGATTTATTGGAATTTTCAGGTTATCCCAATTCTTCAGGGCTTCCCCGTCCCACCTGGAGAATGGTTTTGGGGAGCTTGACTGCATTCAAGCGGTTACAATTTCCACGACACCAAACTCTATCTTCTACTGCGCTTCCTCCATCTTGGTGTTCTTGTTGTTAAAAATCTTGTTGTTTCATTCTTTCAAAACCTGCTACAGAAGCATAGACGGGAATGCTATCCATAGCCCTTCATAGGTTGAATTACGGAGTTTGGGCCAGCATTGGAGCAGATCAAAGATATTGTTGGGGAGGGGACCCGTGCAGCCTAGCTTGCTGAGAATCCATTCCCAGCACGATTTGGTGAAAGGGCATTGGAGAAAGAGGTGGTTCGCAGTCTCCTCATCTACCTGACATAATACACATCTCGAAGGTCCTGTTAGGATTGCTCAAATTTCACCTAGTCCGATCTAGTTGAATAAATTTCATTTCCACAAATCCATTCTAGGGGTCTGTATTCTCTTGCATTCATACCAAAAGTCACTTAAATATCCTTTATTAGTATTTCATATCATATCCATGTTAGAAGCCTTTGTATTTTGTCCATAAAAGTATTTTTGTCTTATACCGCAATCCCGCAGTATACCCTAATAGCCCTTGCGGGTGAGCGGGAGCCAAAAAAGTCAAATGTTTGTTTACCGAATCACCGCAACATGAGAAAAGTTCACCTGTGGTATTGCGGTGAAGATATGAGCTAGTTCAAGATTAACCGCAACCTCGCGGCGGTTCCAAGATAGTCTTTCGGGCTAGCAGTAAAGGGTTCCAAGCAACATATGTTGTGTACCGCAGCCCCACGACAGCTTCAAGATAGACTTGCGGGCTTGCGGTATAAGTCCCAATGACATGTATTGTATACTGCGGCCCTGTGATAGTCGAGAAATCAATTTGCAGTATCGCGGTAAAAGCTAAGACAACAGTAAAAATGGCACCGCGGCCCCACAACGTTCAATTCAAAGGTCTGCGGTAATGCGGTAAGGGATTACCGGACAAGCTTACCATCCCGCCACCCCATAGCAGTAACTTCACAAGGCTTGTGGGGCAGCGGTAAACGGTAAATGATAAAAGATGTCTGCCAAATGTCACCGCGGTCTCACGACTGAGTTCAGTCGAGCTTGTGGTAATGCGGTAAATGGTTAAAAGATAAAGGTTTGCTATTCTGCTGTCCCGCGGTGCTCCTAAACCAATCATGCGGTGTTACGGTAAGCATTGAATGCCGAAATAAATGTCTCACCGCCCCACGGAGGTCATCATTCATGCCGACGGGAATGCGGTAATCGATGGAAGTGACTGTAAATCTTGTAGTGTTCTTCCAGCCCTTGGATCTGTCTGAATCGACGACATATATTTGAAGTGATATGAATGCTAAGATTTGTCAATCTCTTGGTACACACAGAGTAATGGCGAGGTGACCAATGCTAGCATTGACAAAGCTTGAAATCCCATTTCATTTTTCTCATTCAGACGAAGTTCAAAAGCGTTCAGGAGCAAGAAGTTCAAACTCAGGAGTGTGATTTGCAAGTTCTCTTAGCCGGGTAAGTACATTCTCTCATCCTTCTGTCAAAGTTGATATAGTGTGCATGCCATTTGATTTCCAAGTAGCTCAGTATTTCAAGAAGTCACTCAAAACCTTAAATGGCACCCAAAAACACTGAGTCTGTAAGTAAAAAGGGAGAATCCTCTGCTCCTAAGGACAAGAAAAGATCTCTTCAGCAGTTCTAGATATATTGCGACAATCAGTTGACAAGGGATTCAAAAAGGTATTCAAGGATGAATTCCAAGGTTGCAGAGATGCAATTATCCCGGTCTCAGGTTGGAGTTTATTCTGGTATTTCTATGACAAGAAGAATGCACAAGCTCCTGTATGCAATCCATGGATTTTGGACATGGCTAAGCTAGTTGTACCCAATGTTTTTGTGGATATTGAGGTCATTAAGGTTATGGCATTGTGTTATCATGGAGCTACTAGAATAGTGAGGTTACCTGATGGTTCACCATTGGTAACAATTACTAAGAATGCCATTATAAATTGTTTCATGTTGTGGATGTTCAAAAAAGTGAAGAAAACTGCAAGAAATTAAGAAAAACTTACAGAAGTGATGAACTTCCCATGTATATGAGAAAGGGGGCTAACACTAGAAGAAGGCCTATTCTTACCACTTCTGTAGAGCCATTCTTTGTTGATAATTTCAGTCTACTTCAAGAAAACATACTTTGCATTATGTCAAATTCTTGGGATAAATGCACAAGAGAAAATGCCAATGGGGATAATGATGATGGAAATCAAGATACAGAATCCTGAGCTGAATATTTAATATGATTTTGCTTCATATCTAGAGAAGCAACTGCATGAAGCATTTCCTCAAATATTAGAGAACATGGCACCAGTCAAGTTCATACATTATTCTCTGTTGTGTTATTTGATTTTGTTTCAAAATAGGAAAAGGTGGAGTCCAAGGATGGATCTAACCATGGTTGATAACAAGGGATATATGTTTCCTGTACAATGTTGGTGTTACATATGGGACATGAATTGCAACAAAGGTGATTATGTTTCTTTTCATGATGATTTTGCTGTTAGGATCATGGCTTCCCTTGAACATGTACCAAGATTGACATCAGAAGTAAGGGAATTGTTGAGACCAAGTTCAATGAAGCCAGAGAAGGGGCACACACATAATTTTGGTGATTTCTTCTTCTTACCAAACCATACATTGATAAGAGGCTATGGATGCACCTAGGCCCCACATATTTTGCCAAAATTTTGTACTTCCAGGTTAGCATTTTTAGAATTTATGTGGCAGATGCTTTGGATAGAGAGAGATTTGATGAAGAAACAAAAAAAGGGGACATTTTTTTAAGACCTAGTTGTGTTTTAAGGATTGTTTGTTGGTACTAACACTCTTGAAGAATTGCAAGAGTATTTGAGAAGTAGATATTCATTAAGGTGTGCTATAGAAAGAGTTTTTGACCAAGAGGGTCATATGAATTTTGTCAGACAAGTAATCCTTACAAAACCTGGGATTACTCATCAAGTTAATTATGAAGAGGATGTCATCAGGAACCGCCTCACTCTAGAGGAGGTATATGATAGAAAAATAAAATGGGAGATTTTGATGGAGATTGAGGATGGTAAAAGGAAAGAGAACCCTAATTTTCTAGGTTTTTTTATTGAGGAAAATGATCCTCTGAAAAGAATAAATTTGGTCATTGATAATTTTGAAAGAATATATGGTAAAGCAGCAGAGAGCTAGCCTACAAAGGCTGCTAAGCTCCCAGTGAAGAGGTCAGATGGAGTTCTGATTGCAGAACCTGCCCTTGATGCCATGTCAGTACAAGATCCGTCACTTCCTGACCAACTATTGTCAAAGAAACAAAAGATTTGTGATATTCCCCCATTGGTACCATATGAAATCACAAGAGGAGTGGGTGACACTGAGGAAGTGGCAAGTATCTTAAGACAGTTGGGAGAAGGTGAAGAGGTTGACCAGGCTCTTGTTGGTCAAGAAGCAGAAGTTCATATGCGTAAGGCAAGAATGGAGAATCAGGAGTAGGAAAAGGTAGAAATGCATGAGGATGAAAGAATAGTTGATTCCTTGAGATTCATAGAGGATAATGAATTCATTAACACTCCTGATTTTAAGGATTTTTGGATGAAACTGAAAATGAAAGAATTTGAGAAGGTTGAAATCAATAAGATGGGAAGTGATGAATCCTAGCATGAGCAAATTGTTGCTCAAATATTCAAAGAAATGAAAATTGATGAAATAAATGTCAGTCCTCAAGAGGTCAGACAAATTGTTTTGAAAAGCAATACACTGCTCATTCCAGGTATGGACTTGAAAACAATGTTTCTATTGGATCAAGTAAGAAATCAAGATGATCCAATGTTGGTTTCAGAATTTGATATTGAGGATGGGATGAGTGGTGTGGGATACAATCCCAAAATTGAAACCTTAGCCATATGGGCTAAGCAAAAGAATACACAAAAGCCCAGGTTGCTAGAGGTGGTTCAAGAAATGAGAGGGACAACAATAGTCAAAACATTGAAAGATACATCAGCCTTGGAAGCGGCCACTCTAACCATGTATTCCGCCATGTTCACCAGAGCAGCTGTCAAAAACATGGAGCAAAAATTGCTTGATTATGAAAAAACTCAGATTGAAATGAATGAGGTGAAAAGATTATATTTGGAGAATGTAAAATTAAAGCAACATGTGAAGGGCATTGATTCTTCTCAAAGCAAGGCAATTATGCCTTATCAGCCCCCTGTGCCACAAGAAATTGGTGAGAATATTGTTCCTGTTGAGCAATTGAATGCTATGAAATAGAGTTTTGAAAAGGAAATTGAGAAGCTGAAACAAACCAATGAAGCCACTAAGCAAGAAACCAAGTCAAAGATTTTTGGTGTAATTGAAAAGATTCTGGAATATAGGGTCAAATTGGTGCTGGATAAAATTGAGGAGCTGCACAATTGTTATTCTTCTTTGTCTTAGGCAATAGAACAAATGAATGCTAATCTTCCCATACTTGATCCTTTGCAAAAGAAATGGCAGCCAGTTCAACACACTTTGATCACCCTATGTAAAGTGTTGTAGAGAAATCCAGATGCCCCTGCTGCCCTGAGGCTAACAGAAAAAATGGTGAAGATGATCATTGAGGAATTTCAATATGCTTCTGGAGAGAGTCAAAAGATAAGTGCAAGGTTGGATTCCTTTGGCTCCTTCAAACATCAGTTCATTCCAGGTATCCTTCAGAAAGATAAGCAACTCAAGAGCCTTGAGAAATGGAAGGAGGAATGCAATCAAATGGTCTCTCAAATTGTTGAGCACTTGAAGAAAGATAATGCCCTGAATGTCCTCAGTTTCAATTTGATTTTGGACATAATAATTGCACTGGACATAGGTTATACCAAGTTCATCTCAGATGGCAGAGCTCTCCTCAATAAAAGATGGAAGGATCATCAGGCCAATCTGCTCCAAATTCAAGAATACAAGTGGCCCAACGACTACACCATGTTTCAATGGGAACATAAATGTCTTTCAACTGAAGATTGAACATGTCAAAGCATGCAGTGGAGCAAAGTGAGCATCAAGCTGGCGTCTTCAGGCACCAAGTCTTCATCAACAAAATTTGGACGTCCTCCTTTTTGTCTCTTTCTTGTTTTTTATGCTTTTCGAAATATATTTGGTGGTCTTTTTGAGACTTGCTAAAAGTAAAGATTGTAATAGGCCACACCAAGGGGTGGGAATATGAAAACTCATTTTTGAATGTGAATGGTCTAAAGCTTGTTGCTTCCTTCATCTCTATAAGAAGGAAACCAAGACCTTGGGGCGAGCTCTCTGGGAATTTTGATTTTTGGAAAGAGACATTGTAAGGGTTTGTTCTTTGAAGCACGTCAATAAAAAGCAAACTGCATTTCTCTGGTACTTGAAATCTAGTTCTCAATTCCTTGTTGAATGTTATTGATATATTCTATCTGGTTGTCTCCATTTTGTCTTCTCCTTAATATTTAAATTAACATATCAAGTATATGTCTAGTTTTTCAAAGCATACTTAATGTTTTTTGTGATTTGTTTGATAGGGTTTCCTCAAGTAGGAATTAAATTCCATTAAATAAGTAACTGTATTTTTGGGGATCCAAGTTGGATAACTAAGTAGAACCAGATAAAAGCAATCGTGCATGTTTATGCTAGTCATAGACTATATTATGCCAAGTAATTCGAGTTATAACTAGAAGGAAAGCACAAATCTATCTGTGATTAGACTCCGTTGCGCAATTGAGAAAAAGGCACCGATCAATTCTTTTCCAAAATCATTTCCTTGTATAATATTCAAAATCAAGTTTTAATTTTCTGTTGGAGTAGGGTTAGTTGTTAATTGTAAGTTGGAAGAATCTACATTCAAATCATATGCCAATTTGGAGTAGGTTGAATTGGATGATTTAATTGACAAAATTTCGTAAAATCTATAATCTGCTCATAATTCACCAACCAATTTTGAGGGGATAATAATTAGTGGTGAATATAAGGTAATACCCACCTAGGCCAAGTAGAGCCTAAAGTGTAGGGAATTCCAACCAGCTGGGTTGATTCCGTCATTTGGCCAAATCAGTTGCTTAACCTAATCATAAAACTTGGCATCCTTTTAGGGTTTTGCAAACTACAGATTTGAGAACCAATAAGTGCAGTGATGCAAAAGGTTTTCAATCTTTCCCCTGTGAGTACAGGTTGATGTGACACCATGTAGCAACCCCTATTCTTCTCCCTCTATAAATTCTGATTTTTTTTCTTAAATGTGTTCCTTTGAGTGGTTTTGTTTTGGTTTTCAGCAATGAATAAGATAGTTTGTGTATTTTTCTTTTTAAACAATTGCCAGGCAAGCAAAGGCATAAAATAGATTTGCAAATTTAAAGCCAATATCAAATGTACATAAGTTGGGAATGATTTGTTCATAACTATTATTGCTTAACATTGAGAATGTAAATGAGAACATACCCAATCAAGGAGATTGCTGATTAACATATAAAAATCTGGGTTATTAACAACAACTAATGGACTGATCAGAGGCTCGATCTGCTGCAAGTTCTATGTTCTTCACATTCAAACCCTTCACAATGCTTTCATACACTTCTATGGCCAGATTTATGAAGACATAAGCCCAAAGAAGGAAGCACTTTGGCCAATAAGAATCATGCCTAGGCTTGATGACAGTCACGTGGCCTCTTAGCTGTAGGTACAGCCTGAATAATGATTGCGGGTAATAAATTGATGGCAGCCACATGCAATTTTCTGCAATAACAATCATGCCTAGGCTTGATGACAGTCATGTGGCCTCTTAGCTGTAGGTACAGCCTGAATAATGATTGCGGGTAATAAATTAACGGCAGCCACATGCAATTTTCTGCAATAACTTTAAATTTGTCTTAAAACCCTTTCAACAATTCCTCTAATCTGCTCAAATATGGTTGAAACCTCATTAACAATGGCTGCAATAATGAAGCTACAGGTCTCCAACTCATCAATCTTTAGTAATCTTCAAACCCTAGATGAAATTCCTCTACTTTGAGCACAAAGAGAACTTCTGGATGAAGTCCTCGACAAGCAATAATTCGGCTGGTCTCTCACAACCTGAAAATTGCATAAACACTGAAGATATTTTGTTCTCCAATGCTGAAAATGAAGAAATCTGAAGAACCCCTAGGTTTCCTTCACAATTCCCAAAGCTCTCACAAAAAACAAAGTCAAATGATCATCATTAATGAGTTTGATTTGCTTTTTGAAACCTTTCATATCCTCTCAATTGTTAAATGCCTTTAATTCCCTTTTGAAATCCACTTTTAGGGTTGCACAATGATATAATATTAATTTCTCCAAAAGAGGGCTCAAACCAAAGTCATAATAAATGCTCATTAATATCATTTTAAATGATATATTATATTCTCCCATTGACTTTATAAATTACTTTAATATTTGGCCCCATAAATCATAATCATTTAATTCACTTTTAAGTCACTTAAATTGAGGGTCATGGCCCCATTGTGTATAAAGTGACTTTATAACTTTATAATTGCACTTAATATTTAATTATTAATAAAGTATTACTTTATTAATAATTAAAATAGCATAACTCCATAAATATTCATTATTTTTCGATTCCGTTTGAACTTGGGAGTTAACCATTATGTCCACTGTGCATCCAATTGCCTTACTAAAAATAGTAAGGGTCCCTCTCTATCAAAAATTAATTTACTATAAATAGTAAATCCCTCATTATCTGATCAAACCAATGGTGTAAGGGATTGACACTGCAAATGAAGCCTGTTCAGGTGCCTTGCTACAGATAGTAACCCTGACTGTCCTGAAATAGTCACTTACTATAAATAGTAAGTGTGTGAATTTGAATCAAAGAAAGGCTAACTTGAACTCTGGATGGGAATAAGCCTTCTGCTCTGCCAACTAGAACCCTCTAACCATCTGCCTTAGCCTATGAGGGCCAATAATAGGCTAATCCCGTCACAAACCATGGTGAGCTAAAATGGGGACATTATAGTCCGCCCTCCCGAAATTGCTTGTCCCCAAGCAATCTCTCATATGGAAGCTCACTGTACTCTGCCTAAAGAGGAACCACAACTCCACTAGGATCCCAATGGTAGAACTGTGTAATGTCTCTGTTGTCACTAACCAATTCCTGCAACACCATCACCAGTACAACTGACAAAACCTGGCAAACTAAATCAATCTCAACAGTAGGTGTCACAAGTGCGTGAACATCAAGTGGAAGCAACTCTGAAGATTGACAATGTTTGCTTCCCAAAATTGCGAAAGATAAGTTGTCATACATATCATCTAACTCCTGCACAACTGGACTGTGCATCTGGAACAGATCATGTACATGAGAACTTGGAGTGAAACTGCAGAAGAACCACACCATGTACATGCAACAATACTCCCCAATGAACCCTGATGCACACAAATGAACCCTCAACATATTGGAGAGTGTCCAACAAAATATACTTAGATCCCAAATCCAAAATAGAAGTCTGCCATGCATATTATTCTCAGACTTTTGCTGCTTTACTTTGAACTCAACTTCACCATGCTGAGAATGGCGAAGCAAACCAATGGGACCCATCCAAACTGCAATGTTGACCCTGTCACCACCTAGGTCCCAATGCAACCTGAACTCACATCCATCTTTCATGCGGAGATAAGATGATCTGGAAGCATCCGTAGCACAACATCCCTCGTATCCTCTGCCAATCTTCCATGGTTGTGAAATCCAACCAAGCCATCATGCCCACGGATACCATAATCTCTCTGAATCCATGTATCCACTAAAAACCCCTATGATATCGAAGTAGCAAACTCTGTCGTATACATATCAGCATGATGGAAAATTGAATACTGATCCTGCAAGTACTCACTTGCAAACAACTGAGACGGGTACTTACAGTCATTAGTTTCATCTCCAACAGATGGTAACTTCGTCCCACAATGGATGGTATAAATGAACTGTCACATGCCAATACCACAACACCTGAAGTCTCTCAACATCGCTGATATAACCCCGGCTATTGATGAGAATGATATCATAGGCGTCATCAAACTGGTGAAACCCCATGAAATCTATTTCATACGCCATGTCCATCCAAAAGACATACCTCCACACACTCCTAGACTGCTAAATCGTTGATGTAAACCATGAAAAATCAGGAAGTGCTATGTGATTCCAACTAGTACAACCACTAATCCATGAGGAATCTATGAATATGAAGTCACCAATCAACAAGTAGTTCGCTGGCCTGTCATGAGAAATGGGTAGCAAACCCGAATGTGTAGTGTAGATGCCATTGATACTCGCCAAAGATAACTCTTGAGTGGCTGACCCACCAGGAGTGTCCTCCACAAAATCATTATCACCATCAAGAAAATAATCAACAACTGAATTTTCTGAATTAGTCAACCTTTGATAATCACCATCTAAAGAATGGTGCATATCATGAATATGTTGCAGATGGAGCTTAGCTTGTTGAGCCAACAACTTGGCTTGCTTAGCCCTTTCTAACCAACCATCATTCAACATTTGGGACTGCTCTAAATCAACTGCTCCAAAGTGTTTAAAATCAGTCTTAAAATGAAATGCATCATATAAATTACCATGACCAATGCATGCATCTTGTGTAGCAATCAAAGTAGAATCATTATCACTCACTTCCAAATGATTAGTAGCTGCAATATCATGAGAAAGTAAGGATATACCACTGCTGTTTAAAATCAGAAAACTAGGACTGATTGTATCTTTTCTTTCTTTACCCTGAAAATCTTTGATGCAAGAGCACACTTGCATACTCTTGGTAGCCCAATATTGTAGCATATCAGATATTGAAGTTAAGACATCCCTATACTCAATCAAAATATCAACATTATAGGGGTGAGGCATCAACATACCAATTGATCCATGTTCTTTTCCCACTATTGTTATTAATTCAGCTTGTTGGCAAGTAGAAGTTTCCACCATCACCTCATGCTTATCTATCTTTTCATGAATGTCTACCATGATACATTTCTTGTCACCACCATTTAGCTTGGAATCATGCTCATGTGATGTCAAAAGATTGTTATCCCATTTTCTAATCCATACCATCATCTCCATAACTGATATGTTTTCTCTTTCTAGCAAACTCCAAAATATGGTATGCAGGACAAACCAAACATTATCAAAGTGCAAGATCTTCTTAGTGAGCAACCTCTTAGTCTCTCTAATCAGTTCTCTAAGACAAAATGCTTCATATGATCTTAACAATTGTCCTTCTATTGTAGATGATGCATGACTAACCAAATTGAAATCAATAATGTTCCATTCCACACATATGGATATCACACTCGTGGTTGATCCATCAAGTGTGTAACCAATATCATCATTGTTTTGAGCCTTCAAATAGCTCTCTAAAAAAGGAAAGACATAGACCTCATGATGCAAAGTAGGTGCCCAAACTGAATTTGCTAAATCATTCCTCCTTTCTTCTTCACACAACTTAACATGCTCTTCTTGTGGACTTACCTCAAGAAGTTCTTCGCTTGTATGCTCAACATCCACACATTCTTCTTTTGAAAGAAATAAGGATCTAATGTGTGATTCTCTGTCTTCTTGCATTATCTATCAGATTGCATCATTTCTTGACTTCTTGTAAGTGTTGTCTTGCTTGGGCATAAAGCATCTTGGCCTTGTTAGTTCTTTGCAACCACCCACCACACAAAGCTTGTGTCTTATTCACATCTTCTAAGGTCTGATATACAAAGTCAGAATTATTGTCATACCTTTGTGTCATGTTTTCAACATCTCCAAGGACTTTCTCCTTCCCTGATACATGTTTTGTATTGGTAAAATCATTTGCATTAGCTTTTATTTTCCTTCCTTTTGCAAACAAAGGATCCAATATCTCCAGATGTTGTAGAAGCCTTGTTAAATTCTTATCATAGTTTTGAAAGGCCTGCATGAGCTCTGGCATGAGTTCCTGTATAGACTTCACTTTTCCCATGACTGAAACAATGCAAGAGTGCTTGTCACTCAAATGTCAACCATGTGAGCTCAATGATTTCCAACCCCAACAGGATGGCAGGAAACCGCTCTGGTACTCCCTCTCATAGAAACTTACATGCAATCATTGTTCGGCATTGGAAACTGACATGCAAGCATATGGGTGCTCTCCAAAATGACATGCAAGTACTCGGTACTAACATGCAACTACAAAAACTAACATGCAACGGCAATCTCTAACATGCAGCATGAGAATCTTTGACATGCAACTTGATTACCCTGACAGGATGGCAGCAAACCGCTCTGATACCACTGTAGCAACTCCTATTTTTTTTTTTTTTTTTAAAAAATGCGCCTGGTAAACTTTTTAACGTGACCGGCGACGCTGGTGCGACACGCCCTCCGGCTCCACGCGGATGCTTTTGCCCGAAGCAATGAACCGGTGAGGCCACAATACGGGGGACCTCATCCCCTAGCAAGAACACTTCAAACCCGCAAGCTCGTTGGCCCAGCGAAGGTGTAAAGCCTACGAGCTTGTTGGCCCAGCGGGGGTTTGAACTCTGGTGGCCGCCATTACAACCGAGCGACTTAACCACCGAACCACGCCCTTATCGGCTAGCAACTCCTATTCTTCTCCCTCTATAAATTCTGATTTTTTTTCCTGAATGTGTTCCTTTGAGTGGTTTTGTTTTGGTTTTCAGCAATGAATGAGATGGTTTGTGTATTTTTCTTTTTTAACAATTGCCAGGCAAGCAAAGGCATTTGCAAATTTAAAGCCAATATCAAATGTAGATAAGCTGGGAATGATTTGTTCATAACTATTATTGCTTAACATTGAGAATGTAAATGAGAACATACCCAATCAAGGAGATTGCTGATTAACATATAAAAATCTAGGTTATTAACAACAACTAATGGACTGATCAGAGGCTTGATCTGCTGAAAGTTCTATGTTATCCACATTCAAACCCTTCACAATGCTTTCATACACTTCTATGGCCAGATTTATGAAGACATAAGCCCAAAGAAGGAAGCGCTTTGGCCAATAAGAATCATGCCTAGGCTGGATGATAGTCATGTGGCCTCTTAGCTATAGGTACGACTTGAATAATGATTGCGGGTAATAAATTAATGGCAGACACACGCAATTTTCTGCAATAACTTTAAATCTGTCTTAAAACCCTTTCAATAATTCCTCTAATCTGCTCAAATATGGTTGAAACCTCATTAACAATGGCTGCAATAGTGAAGCTACAGGTTTGCAACTCATCAATCTTTAGTAATCTTCAAACCCTAGATGAAATTCCTCCACTTTGAGCACAAATAGAACTTTTGGATGAAGTCCTCGACAAGCAATAATTTGGCTGATCTCTCACAACCTCAAAATTGCATAAACACTAAAGATATTTCGTTCTCCAATGCTGAAAATGAAGAAATCTGAAGAAACCCTAGGTTTCCTTCACAATTCCCAAAGCTCTCACCAAAAGCAAAGTCAAATGATCATCATTAATGAGTTTGATTTGCTTTTTGAAACCTTTTATATTCTCTCAATTGTTAAATGCCTTAAATTCCCTTTTGAAATCCACTTTTAGGGTTGCACAATGATATAATAATAATTTCTCCAAAAGAGGGGTCAAACCAAAGTCATAATAAATGTTCATTAATATCATTTTAAATGATATATTATGTTCTCCCATTGACTTTATAAATTACTTTAATATTTGGCCCCATAAATCATAATCATTTAATTCAGTTTTAAGCCACTTAAATTGAGCGTCATGGCCCCATTGTGTATAAAGTGACTTTATAACTTTCTAATTGCACTTAATATTTAATTATTAATAAAGTATTACTTTATTAATAATTAAAATAACATAACTCCTAAAATATTCATTATTTTTCGATTCCGTCTGAACCTGGGAGTTAACCATTATGTCCACTGTGCATCCAATTGCCTTATTAAAAATAGTAAGGGTCCCTCTCAATCAACCATTGATTTACTATAAATAGTAAATCCCTCATTATCTGATCAAACCAATGGTGTAAGGGATTGACACTGCAAATGAAGCCTGTTCAGGTGCCCTGCTATAGATAGTAACCCTGACTGTCTTGAAATAGTCACTTACTATAAATAATAAGTGTGTGAATTTGAATCAAAGAAAGGCTAACCTGAACTCTGGATGGGAATAAGCCTCCCGCTCTGCCAACTGGAACCCTCTAACCATCTGCCTTAGCCTACGAGGGCCAATAATAGGCTAATCCCGTCACAAACCATGGTGAGCTAAAATGGAGACATTACACACCAACCATGAGAAGGCCTTGGCTTTAGGTAGCGTACATTTGCTCCAGCAGATTTCCACAGGCCAGTCAAAATAAGCTCTTTCATAGTTCTTAATCTTGTAATCCAACTTCACAGTGTAGTCCCCAAACTTTGAGCCGGTCCACACAATTTCATCTTCCTTTTTATTGAGCACAAGTTTCCTGTTAGTTCCTCGATGATTGTCTCAATTGTTCTTCGAGGCAAATCAAGCGCATTTATCTTACTCCAATCCCAGTCCAACCTTTCCTTGTCATAGAAGTCTTTGACATATATATCATCTGCAATACTTCTGGGGTATTGGTTCATCCTATCGCCCAAGAGATCTGTAATGTCCCCTTCTAGCAAGTCCAATTTTTCCAAAATCTTGAACACAAGTTCAACTTGCAACAAGAGAACATTAGTACATAATTCATTTTCATATCTTAATCATCTCATCACATTCATATTCTTCTATTTTCCATTAGTGTTAAAACCATATATTTATGCACATTAAGATCATATTCAACATAACAATCATGTCATCTTTCTCTCATAAGGATGTTTGTATGATGTTTCTTCTACATTCCACACTCCATTATTGATCTCCACACTTTCATCGTTCCACACACTCTATCACTTGATATATCTTTATTACTTCTATTTATTATCTCATGGAATGATCTTCATATATATTTTCATCACCTTTTATTATTTCTTCATTGCTCCACTTCTCTCCTTGAATGATCTTTAATCCTTGCTGATTGCTGATGAGTGGGATGATATAACTTGCATTGTATCTCTATTTTTATTTTATTGCTGATAAAGGATAGATTACTGTTTTATGAGATTTGTAAGTCCTTCCTTAGACTGCTTTTAATTACCAATTGAATGCCTCATTCCTTGCTTATCTTCTTAGTCTGATTTTATATTTATATCCATTATAATTCCTTGGGATCGATTGCTGATTGAATGCTTTTTATATCCTTTCTTTCATTCTCAAGAGACATGCCCTTTTTCATACTTACCTTTTCATTTACTTTAATTGCACTTCTTCATAACTTAATGACGACCCTCCTTCTCTCCATAAACAAATCATAATATTATTTATTCTAATCACTCTTTTATTTGAGTGCTGCCCTTTTGGATATTAATCGGTGCCTTTATGGATGGTGGCCACTTTTCTTAACATACTTATGTCTTATCATATCTGCTGCACTTGTTATCTTTAGTATATATGAGATGTTTCTTTTTCTTACGAATCTTTTATCTTAAGACTTTTGTCTTATAAGTGGACCTTCTTTAATATACTATTTTATATAGGTATTTATACATTAAAAATATTATATTGTAATTTAATAATATATGTTTATATATTATATTTTATATATTATATTTATATTTATATAGTATATATCATATTTAATAATATATTATTATAATTATAATGATATTAAAATTGATAATATTATATTTTGTTTAAATATGATTATATATATGATTATCATCAAAGTGATTTCTCCGTCTCATCATGATATTTAAATCTTTAATTTAAACAATGTCTTAATATCGAGACATGACAAGATCCTTTAGCGATCTCAACCCACACCACGAATCCTGCCAGAATTTTGCTTTTCCGCCATTATTAACCATCCAACTTATATGTTCTGTAATAACACTCTTATAACTTTGCATAAAGTTCCAAATATGTGAGCCTCGAGGAGAATTTGGATTGGAAAGAATGCGGATCAGATCATCTTCATCAAGGCATTTCTTGCGTAGAATGCTTCACCATTTGGCCTACGGACTCATATACATTTTCCAAATAAGTTTGGCGCCAAAAGCTATGTTTTATTTCTCAATGCATCTGAATCCAACACTGCCATTCTCTTTGGATTTGCATGGCCAATCAATGGCATGTGCTTGATCTCATTGGCACCCTCCCATAGGAACTTTTTGAGAATCCCCTCCAGCATATTGCACGCTTTTTTAGTGACTTGATTACTAGCCATCTGATACATGGGAATGGCAGATAAGACCGCTTTAATCATCTGCATCTTCCCTGAGAGCGTAAGCCACTTACCTTTCCACGACTCAACCTTTACCCTACATTTGTTTATTGTCTCCTCCCATAGATTCGTTCATATTGTTCCTTTGATTAGCAGAACATCGAGATACTTACCTAGAAGGTCCGCCTGTTGAAAATTCAATAGGGATAAAATCCTTCTCTGCGCCCTCTTGTGTGTATTGAAGATGCTTGATTTTTTCTTTGTTTATCTCTTGAAGAAGAAGATGTTTGATTATTTCAGAGAATACCGAAGTTATAGAAGGTGCAGTTACCCAGCCTGATGGGGTAAGTGAAGAAATAATTCAGCTGAAAGGGAATACTCTTCCCAAAGGTTTGGTAAGTGTTGAAGACCTCTTTGATAAGCATGACAGATATATCAAAAAAAAGATTCAATCTGCTGTCAATTCTTCAGCTGGATACGACCATAAATATTGGCGCCAATGCAAAACCTAAATTGGTATGCATTGGCAAATGTTGTACACCCAAAGAGAGGGAACGACTGATCTCTCTATTGATCAAGTATAAGGATGTTTTTTCTTGGTGCTATATGGATCTGAAGAAGTTCATGGATGGAAGGTTGCAGCATCATATCCCATTAAAATCAGGTACGAATCCTTTTAGGCAAAAACAAAGGTCTTACAATCCAAAAGTTGTAGATGCAATTTTTAACGAGATTGATAAGATGTTGAAAGCTATGATTATATATCCAATACACCATTCAAATTGGGTGGCCAATATTGTACCTGTCAGGAAGAAAAATGGCGAAATAAGAATATGTGTGGATTTTAGGAATCTGAATCAGGGTTCTCTAATGGATAACTACCCCTTACCTGTGATGGATCACATTTTACAAATGGTCTCGGGCTATGAGATGATGTCAATGTTGGACGGTTTCTTAGGTTACAATCAGATTGGTGTAGCTCCTGAAGCTCAGCATAAGATGACCTTCACCACTCCTAAAGAAACCTTTGCCTATAATAGGATGCCTTTCGGACTCATTAATGCTGGAGCAACCTTTTAGAGGGCCATGGACATATCTTTCAGATATCTAAAAGACAAGATAATTGTGATCTATCTTGATGATCTAACTGTCGTTTCCAATAGGAGAGTAGATCACATTGATCATTTGGAGGTCGTATTACAAAGATGCAGAGACAAAGGTATACCCTTGAACCTTGAGAATCTATTTTTGCAGTTACTGAAGGAAAACTCTTAGGACATATCGTCTCCAAGGAAGGCATCAAGATAGACCCCGAGAGAGTCAAAGCCATTCAACGGTTAAGCTTACCTACCAGCAAGAGCCACACAAGGTCTTTCTTTGGGTAGGTGAATTTCCTACGAAGATTTGTGCCTGATTTCGCAGAATTAACTAGGCATATAGCAAAAATGATGAAAGACAAACCCATTTTCAAGTGGAGCAATGAGGGAAAAGAAGCATTTAAGGATATAAAAGAAGCAATTGCCAATGCTCCAACCCTGGTGCACTCAAACTTCAACAAAGATTTCATCATCTATTGCTATGCATCAGAGCATACTTTGTCCGCCATATTACTTCAGAAGAACGAACAAGGAGTGGAGTCTCCTATAGCTTTCATGCGTACACCCCTAAAGAAGTTGAGTTAAATTACTCACCTTTGGAGAAACATGCTTTTGCAGTAGTGAAAGTAGTGAAGTAGTTCAGGTTTTACATTCTCCATTCTCATACTTTTATTTATGTTCCAGAACCTGCAGTAAAATCTATTCTGACACAACAGGAAATTAGCAGTAATAAAAGGGGAGCTTGGGTAAGAAAGGTTCAGGATACGATGTTACTATTGAACCAACCAAGCTAGTCAGGGGGAGAGGTCTTTGCAAGTTGATGGTAGAAAGCTCACCTGAGGAGAATGAAGATATTCCTCTTGGCTTACTTGTAAGTACTACTGATGAGTGGTTTTCTAATATTTCTTTCTTTTTGACTTATGGAGAATGCCCACCCCATCTTTTAGCTAAAGAAAAGAGGAACCTAAAACTTAAAGCTGCAAAGTATGTTATATGGGAGAACACTTTGTACAAGAAGGGAATTGATGGTACCTTTCTAAGGTGTGTGGGGAAAGAACAACAAAGAAAGCATCTCGAATTCTTTCATGATGAAGGTTTTGGAGGTCATTTATCAGCTTCAGTAACAACTTTTAAGATTTTGAGACAGTGTTTTTATTGGCCAGGCAGGTTCAAGGATGCCTATAACTGGGTATCTAAGTGTGAAGAGTGTATGAGATTTGCTGGTAGGCCCTAGTTAGCTGCCCTTCCTCTCAAGCCTGTAGTCATTGAAGAACATTTCTAACAGTGCAGTTTGGATTTCATAGGTCCTATTAATCCAAGTTCTAGTGTTGGGCATAGTCATATCTTAACAGCTACTGATTACTTCACTAAATGGGTTGAGGTTGCTCTTGTAAAGCATACTACATCTGAGGTTTTATGTAAGTTTTTGAAAGAAAACATGTTGGTTAGGTTTGGAGTTCCCAAGAAAGTCGTAACAGATAATGCCTCAAGCTTCTCTTCTACAGAGATGTCCCTCTTCTATTATGATTATGGAATTAGTCGCTCACATTCTTCTGATTACTATCCCCAAGGGAATGGACAAACAGAGTCCAGTAACAAAATTTTAATCACTATTGTTCGAAAGCTAGTGGAAGATAATCAGAGAAACTAGCACAAGAGGCTCTATGATGCGTTTGGGCAGATAGAACTGCTTCAAAGAGAGCCACTGGAATGTCAACGTTGGAGCTAGTGTATGGTGTTGGTAGTGCACTTCCTATTCCATTAGAGCTTGCATCTTTGAACTTGTAGAAAGCCATTGAAGATGAACATTTCAAGGACTCCATAGAAAAGAGAATTATTTACCTCTCCAAAATTGAGGAACAGACAGAAGTAGTAGATCGCATCACAAAACATCAAAAGAAAGTGAAGAAGATTTTTGATAAGAAGGCCAGACAAAGAGAATTCGTCATTGGAGAACTAGTTTTGATGTGGGATAAAAGAAGAGAACTTAAGGAGCTCATGGGAAATTTGACTCTTTGTGGAAAGGTCCTTTTAAGATCAGAGCAGTTGCTAGCGATAATGCCTACTTTTTGGCGTATTTGGATGGTGCTGAGTTGCCTCTTGCCTATAATGGGCAAGATCTAAAACATTACAATTGGTGATCTTTGTATCTCCATGTACCACAGTTTCCTAGTTTTTGTCTTGTCTTGTTTTCATTTCCTGTTGTGGTGTTGTAGTCCTGACTCTATAGCCCAAAGTATAAGACACTGATCCTTGCTAGAGACTCCAGGTTCCTCGCTGCGTTGTTGCAGTCTTTGTCCCCAGCCAGAGCCAGTTGTTGGCCTCATTTTGAATGTGGCCAGATTCAAACTTTTCATGTGTTGTCAGATACAGTTGGTCTAATTATGTTTCTAGGAAGTTATGGCATCATTTTTAGGAGATTTGGTATATTAGTTTAAATGGTCAGGCAAGAGTTAATTCATTAGTTCATCCAACAATAACAAGGCAGTTTTACAAATGGAGGGATTTCATGGAAACAATTCAATATGAAAAATTGTGCGCACTGGAGCAAAACTATCTTATGATAAGTTTCTTAGATCTGTTTTGCCTAATGTGGCCAAGGTTTTAAAGTGAAACTCTTCACAGATTGCGAGAATTTAAAGTTTCGTGTTTTGACGTGCTAATTTGCGGAAACTATTAAATTGGAACTTTTACGAGGAGTAAGGAGGAATAGGTTTGCACAGAGGTTTCATTGTGTCATTTCGGATTGCATCACCAATTTCTGGGCAAATTTTCATCTTCAGTGGCGGGTTATTAAATTTTTTCTCCTCGGCAAGTGGGTTTTCAGATACTTTGGGGCATAAATAAATTGATAAAAGTCCCTAAGGTTTGGAAATAAAGAAATATATACATTATTGGAGGGAGTTTATGCAAAGGATAAAACCTTAATTATTCTGATGGTGAAAAATTAGAGATTTATAAAGTTTGCTGGCACATGGAGTGGCTTCATACAAGTAATATATTATTTCTTGGCAATTTTTATTACTATTGGGAAATTTGGGAGCTTTATACCGGGGGAATTTTTATTTATCCTCGGGGTGAAATTTTCAGAAAATATTATTCTTTTCCGAGTCAAGCTTTATTAACATCTTGGAAGGACTTTATGGAAATTAAGGTGATCCCTATCGGTAATTTTTAAAAGTTCCGTAACTTTGGAAACTCCCGATTCACTTTATCAAAAGTGAATAACTTCTATGTGGATTAAACATATTTATTTATCGGCAAAAATCAAACTTTTCTAACCATTTGTTTTGCCGAAGCTATTTTTTATCGGGGAATTTCGTAGTTCACAAACTAATAAGTTTTTCGATTTGCATTTATAAAAGTTTGTGAATTTAATAAGATTCTTTTCATCAGTAGTTTTAAAAAGTTTGGAAACCTCATTCTGCTCCAACATTCATCGCCAAAATTATTATTTCCCGAACTCCACATGCAAATATCAGAGATTTTAAAAGTTTGAGAACTATATAATTCGCCAATACGTCTTCTGTCAACAATATTTGAAATTTGCAAACTTGAAGATTAGCTGATTATCGACAAATTTTAGGGTTTTGAAACTTGACTTTTCACCGATTACTTCTTTATCGGTAGTGTTTGGGGTTCACAAACCCTAATTTCTTCGATGGCTCAACATATCCAAATGATGCGTGGCATCCGAAATGTGAAACACAACCATAAGGAAAGGAGCAACTATTGGAAAAAGATGAAACCGTAATCAAAGGCGCAACAAATAGAAAATAAAAGCACAACATATAAGTCTGAGGATATGCGCAAGCAATGCTGATCAAGGCGCCATAAAAGAATGGCGTTGCTCTACACAAGTGCGAGCCGATACAAAACAAAGCAATGCACAAGAACCATTGATATATCGCCCAAAGAAAATTTATATAATGATTGCTGTTTGTTTACCTCCCCAATGTCTTTCGTCCATGCGTTGCTCCAAGCCGCTATGATAAAAAACGTTGATCTCATGGAATGCAATGATTGCAGGCTGCTCACAAAGTTTATCTGATGAACAAGCTTTAGAAACTTCTTCGGCATCCTCCTACGCTCTGAAACAGCATATATATATCGATCAAAGCGCGGTTTAAAATGGAGTTTTGTCAAATATTTCTATTGCGAGTTCTAGATGCAAACATATATGCAAAATGTGGAAGAAGAGACAAAGGCGAATGAATTGTTTGACAAACGGCCTCAAAGGAATGCGCTTTCGTGGACTGCAACGCTTACAGGATACACACAAAACATATTCATTGTGATGGCTTTAGAAACTTTCAATGCAACTGCGACACTATGATAAATGTGGAAGCATATATAAGGAACACGGCTTGTTTAACAAAATGCCTCAAAGCAATGTAGTAACATGGGATTCAATGATTGCAGAATATTCATAAAATGGATGATTTTAAAAGGATTTAGAAACTTTCAAGCAAATGAAATTGGTAGGAGCATTTGCTAGCTGATAGGCTTTCATATGTGAATGGGACTGTTTCACGACGGGAATATTTTCTAAATTCGTGGTTATCCCTATTGGCGTATTCCTCAAACCTCCTATGTGTGCAAATGATAGTATATACAAATACATATAATGTTGTGTATGGTGGAAAAGAGGTTAGTCAACGACAATGAAGTTTTGTAACATTTCCCTCTGGATGATCACGTTGACCCTTATGGCTAGGGTAAAGCACTGGCTTACATTCAATGAGACCTAATTTGCTCTGGGGTTATTCCTTTCCCGCGGAAGGGTATCCAACCTATAGGAGATCTGGGTCCAACATTTTGGCAGTATGTTGTTCTGTGGGGATTGAAGAAACATGCTTTGCTTCACCGATATTAATCAAAACTACCACTTCTAAATGCAATGATGATCAGTACATTAAACGGCGTTGCCAAACTAAAAAGGTAGCCCTGTTAAACCTAAAGAAAGAATATGCACAGAAATTAGAGATTGAGAATTTCTCTCCCAAATGTTGCAGAAGACGCTTGCTTATTCTATTTCCCATGAAGGAACCTACATTAGCTCTACCCATACAAAATCGACCTTCTCATTTTAATGGTTGGATAGATATGGCTCACCCAACAGGTGAATTGCCTATGAAGGGAGATACATTGGTTGGGAACAACAATGCTTTGTTACTCCACGCTTACAATTCGCCTGGAATGATTGTGACAGTTATTTGCCTGTCAACTTCAAGTTGGGGCCATTTTTTTATTATAAGGTTCTTTTTATAATGTTTTGACTCATTCTAATGAGTTAAATATTCTATGCACGGGAAAGTTCGAATTATTTTCAAATGATTCCCAAGAAACCATTATCAGAGGCAATGGATATAAATTGGATAATTGTAAATTGTAAAAGGGGGGAGGCTTCTTTTTCTGAAAACTTCCATCAATGTTGTTCATTTTGCAGCACATTTAGTTGTATAGGGATTTCAGAGAGGCTTTGAACTCTTGTTTAATTGAAGAATAGGAGCGTTGCAGAACTTTGTCTTTTTTGTTTTTTCTTTAGTTGCAGGTTTTCGTATGTTGATTTGTAATTGTTCTTCAATGGTTTCCCTGATACATTAGGCTGCATTAATTTCACACAGAAACTTTGTGTTCTGAGTGGTTGCATGTTTTTCTTATGTCCAATGTGCAGCCTATTTACATGTTGGGTAATGATAGTTATTTCTTCTACCATTTATTGTTCATGAGCATGAAATTTGTGAACTTTGTGTCATTGGTTTATGTTTGTTTTTCATTCTAAACCTTTCTTGGGAAAGCATGGGTGTTTTTCTTATCTTTTCTTTTTCTGTAGTTTCCTTTCCTGCTTTCTAGTTAAAAGCATAACCTAAAAACCTAAATAGATCATACGAGGGAGTTGCCCCTCTCAACGCAGAGGAACCATCACCATTCAGTTGGCGGTCTATCCGACTATTGTAAATAGTTTTTGTCACATTTCATTGGGCAAGTCACAGTTTGATTATCAATTTGTGAATTGACAAATTTGCTTACTAACAGATTTTTGGCGACTCCGTTGGGGAGATTGAATAAGATCTTTGCCATTTTGGATAATTGGTCTTTCCTTCATCAAATCCATATTATTGATCCGCACTCAATGATATAATAGCATTGGTTGCAACTGTTCATAACAAAGAAATCTGAGTTTGAGCATAAATAGTTGTTTAAAAGAACGATTGGATCTCTTTGAGTTGCGATGGGAGCAAAGGACACACAAAATTCGATTACTGAAAACCTCTTCATCCAGGCAAAAGAACGTGATTTCTAATGGTGCTCCGAGGAAGGTTTGCGTCAGTACTCCAGCCTAACGTGGATTGGCTCACTGGTGAGCAAGAAGACATTGTCACTGGACTACGGAATTTAGCATGAGAGAATAGAAGAAACAATCAGCAGTTCCACCAAGTAAACGAAGTTCTTGAGATTGAAGAACTTGGAGAAATAGTGGAAGAAAACGCCAGGCATTTTGGTGAAGCCCAAGAAATTTACTTGATAGAAGACGTCGTTCTAGTCCCCAGAAGGGAGAGACCTTTTCGGATTATTCGAGCTCCTGACAATAAAGGGAATAATTAGCGAAAATAATCGGCCTAACAATCAGCCGAACAACCAGCAAAACAATCATCAAGGCGGTCAAGGGAAGGGTCAACGAGTGTGTCTTCGTTTCAACCCTGCAAATTGAAAAAAGGGTGGCAACTCTATTGTTGTATATTATATTGTATTATTAAAAGCTGGCTCCTAAAAGGTATACGAGGGGAGACAGGAATAAAGGTATCTTTGATCCAGATTTTGATTTATTAGATTCTCTCAATTTTTCTACATTCCCTTCAAATCGTAGAGTTAGGTCCTTCAACAGGGCTTCTTCACCCGTACGACCCGTTACATCCCTGGTGTGTCAGACATTAGTTTTGCACAACACTACCTTACCTATGGTGGTCAATTTACAACCTCCTATGGCTTACTTGCAACAACAACCCGTTTCATGGGGTGCTGCTATTGGCCCATTGGCACTTGGCAATCGTCTTCATGACTTGCCTAGAGGTTCCGGGAAGATCCTACCAAAGTCACTTCTGATGAACATATAAATGCCTTCTTTGTTGCATGTTCAATCTTGGGCGTCCAAAATGAGGACGTTTCTGTTAGACTCTTCGTGGAAACCTTGTCTGATGCTGCCGCTAAGTGGTTTTACCACCTAGCTCTTGGTTCTATCGATGGCTGGGCTACTATGAGGACCAAGTTCGAAAACAGATTCAAATCTGCAGAAAATGAGCATACATTGTTGGCCCAATTGACATCTATGAAGAAAGAGATACACGAACCTATGAGGGAGTTTGTAGCGAAGTTCAACAGAATTGTGAATAGGATCGCCCCCAGCATGAGGCCCAACGATGAGATACAGAAGTGCTTCTTTGTAAATTCCCTGCCTCCAGATGTTAGCTATACTCTCAAGAGAGGAGTAGCGAACCTTCAGGGAGCCTAGGAGAGAGCCATATCCCTTGAAGATGATCTTATAGTGGCAGGGAAGTGGAGGAAAGAGGTGCAGACAAGCAAAGGACAGACAAGTGCCTCTACAAATCTAGTGATACAACGTTTAGCTAATGATGTTCTTGCCTTGAAAAGGCAAATGCCCAGAGCACAACGACAACCCTACTATCATGAAGCACCCAGAAGAGAGTTTGGCATGCCAAATGTTAACAAAACTCCAGCACTACCGGGCCCGACACCAAGATTAGCAATAGAATGTCCCTCAACTAGTGGGAAGGCAAATCACATGGTATGCAATTTCCATTTTATTACTGATCATGATGGCAGTTCTTGTCGATAAATGATTAGATTTATGCAAATGCTCTCCATGAACGAACATGTAAGTGAGCCCTTAGTAGAAGAGGAAGATGCAAAACATGGGGATGCTATTGTGAATTTTATGGAATATGAATCCAATTTATATGGAAGCGAGGATTTGCATATTGAATGGGAGAATCCGAACTGTATTGTCTTCACTAGAGGGCAACAAAGTCACAGGAAAAAAGAGGAAAATAAGAACCAGTCGGGCAACGACACTTTCTCTCCCAGGATATTGTGCAGAAATGTCACTGAAACACCCAAGAGGACAGATGGGAGCACCCCTAAAAATGTGTCTACAAAGGCACCTTCTGCTACTTCCTTTGAAGAGTCTAGTTATTCTTCTTTTGATATTGTAGAATCTTGTAAAAACACCAAAATCCAAATTTCTCAAGCAGAATACCTTAGATTAAACCTTGTTGAGTTAGATAGGCTTGTGCGATATGTAAAGCATGAACCCTCTTCATCTGCTGCCCATGTAAATGCTCAGTTCTCCAAGAATATAGAAAAAGAGAAAACAACTCCAAATTCAAAAGCTTCTGACTCCAAAAAATCCCAGCCAAGAAACCCTTTTGACAAGCCTAATCCCTTCTACATCTCTCTATTCATAGCTGGGTATAAGTTGAGCAATTGTGTAATTGATTCAGGGGCCTTTGATAATGTCATGCATGCCCAAGTAGCCAAGGCTCTAGGTTTGTCTCTCCTCATCTCACGGGAAATGCTATTCTATGGATTGCACCCAAGTTCCTATTATTGGGCAGATTAAGAATGCTTAGGTGGCCCTAGCCTCCTATCCAACGAAAAGAATTAAGTTGACCATCCTAGTGGCTGATATCCCTGCCAGCTATGCCATGTTACTGTGCAGGAGATTTTGTAGAGATCTGGGAGGAGAAATCTAGATGGATTGGTCTCACGCATTGATACCCATGGAAGGAAGGAAAATCTGGTTGGAATCTGAGCCAAAAGCCAAGTTTATTGTTTTGAAATCAGGAGACCCTAGATCGGAGATATTGTACGTGGAGACAGGCCCGAGAACTTAAATGTTCTCATATGCTTCAGGAGGAGAATGCCCTGAGTTGATTGGGCCTAATTTGTCAAATGAGTTATGGACACTGGAGTTTGATGGTAGTTGTTCCTCGTCAATGTCAGGGGCAAGTATAGTGTTGACTTCTCCAGATGGCCATAAGTTTCCTCTTGCTTTCAAGTTGGAGTTTGAGAATACTAACACCACTACCGAATATGAAGCCTTACTGTTGGGTTTGGAAATGGCTAGAGAGAAAGGAATTAAACAGTTGAGGGCTCTTGGGGATGCTGAATTAATTGTAAACCAGGTACGGTAGATTTTCTCTGTAAAGAATAACAGGTTGAGACACTACTGAAATAGAGTTTGGGACAACATAGAGTGTTTTGATGCCTTCTCTATTGAGTTCGTGCCGAGGGAACAAAACACAAGGGCAGACTCTCTAGTCGTCTCAACATCCTTCCTCCTTCCTCACCCAGACTTCAAGGACAAACCCTACAGAATAGAGGCTGTGTATAGGCCAAGTGTACCAGATAATGTAAATCATTGGCAAGTGTTTGACAATGACAAACAAATCATCTCCTTCTTGGAGAAAGCTGATGCTTTTGTGAACTTGTTCTTTGAGGGAAGCATTTTGGAGAATAGCGAAGTTATAGAAGGTGCGGTTACCCAGCCTAATGGGGTAAGTGAAGAAATAATTCAGTTGAAAGGGAATACTCTTCCCAAAGGTTTGGTAAGTCTTGAAGACCTCTTTGATAAGCATGACAGATATGTCAAACAAAAGATTCAGTGTACTGTCAATTCTTCAGCTGAATACGACTACATAAATATTAGCACCGATGCAGAACCTAAATTGTTATGCATTGGCAAATGTTGTACACCCAAAGAGAGGGAACGACTGATCTCTCTATTGATGAAGTATAAGGATGTTTTTGCTTGGTGCTACGTGGACCTGAAGAAGTTCATGGATGGAAGGTTGTAGCATCATATCCCATTAAAACTAGTTACGAATCCTTTTAGGCAAAAACAAAGGTCTTACAATCTAAAAGGCGTAGATGCAATTTTTAACGAGATTGATAAGATGTTGAAAGCTAAGATTATATATCAAATACACCATTCAACTTGGGTATTTTCTCACTGAACTTTCAGATCTAGGATTATTTTCTCAGCTTCTTCCTCAATCCTTTTTGCTTCTTCATATTGTACTTTTATATCCATGATTGTTTTCTTGGCTTCTTCAAAGGCCTATGATACCTTGTCCTTGGATTCACTTTCTTCTAGAACTTTTGACTTTAGACATGCATTTCTTCTTTTAAGTGAATGAATCTCATCATACGCAAGATGAAGTTCTTCCTCTAGATCCACTTCTTCATTATCCTCATTCTTCTTATCATCGACATCTCTTTTATCCTCCTTCTGATTCTTAGTGTCATCCTTAATCTCTATCGCCATGAATAATATCTCTTCTTGATCACCGTAAAATTCATGATCGCATTCTTTTGATTCGTTATCATATTCAATGGAGTAGAGGATCTTCTTTTGCCTTCGAAAGTTATTCATTCTCCCAAACTGGTTTTGATTGTAGGTCCTCCTTGGTTGTCGATATCCTCTTCCTCTGTTCATATTGTAATTTTCTTGATTGTCGCTATTCTCCATCTTCTCTTGTGGACACTTAGAAGCAAAATGTCCTGGTTTACCACAATTATAACATGTAAAAGAAGACTTACTTGGATACTTACATGTGCCCTTATTTAGCCTCCTTATGAAGTGGGCTTCTTCTTCGTCTATCTCGCTAAATTCATTGTTAGGTTCATATACCTTGTCATTTCCTCTTTGAGCTACCTTGAAAGCTGCCTCTCTCTTTGATGGTTTATCTTCAATCCTCATTTCGTAGGCAGTTAGGATGCCGTGCAAGCCATCCTTGGTCAATGTCTCCAAGTCTTTCATTCTTTGATTGCAGAGATTTTAGAATCAAATCTCATAGGGAAAGTAAAGAGTTTGAGAATACAGAATGAATTGGTTGTAATTGATTATTTACAAATGAGCGAAAATGCTCAATATATACAAAGTTCAAGAGATAGATTAGCATTAACACAATTAGGCCGACATAGAAAAATCAGGCCGACATAGAAAAAATACTAATAGAAAGATCTCAATATTTTTTGTACAATAGTTGCTTCTTTGATCTCCTCACCAAGTCCTACCATGGTGTTAACAATTTCATTGATTTGAAGGAAATAGTCGGCTATGTTCTCTTCTTCTTTCATTTTGAGGCTTTCAAATTTTGCCTTGTGGGTTTGAAGCTTATCCTTTTTTACTTTATCATACCCTTCATAAATGTTATTTAGCTTATTCCATATTTCCTGTGCAATTTTGTAATGCATCACCTTTATGAATTCGGTCTCTGCCAATCCACATAATATGACATTCATAGCTTTTGAATTGTTCTAGCTTTCTCTTTTAACATCTTTGTCCGTAAGTTGAGTCATAGGTATAGAATATCCATCTTCCACAGATTGCCAGATGCAATACCCCAAAGCACTAAGATATGTCTTCATTCTTATGCTCCAGAATGCATAATTAGTTCCATCAAATAATGGTGCTCTATTTGATGAGAATCCATGATTTTCTTGTCCGGCCATTAGTGCTCTCCTTAGATCTACCTTCTAGCTGTTAGGCTAACTTCAAAGGAACCCGCTCTAATAACAATTGGTGAGCACTTAGTTATACTAAGAGGGGGGGAGCGTGAATCAGTATATAATAAAACTTTTCTTTCTCTACTTTAACTAACCACAATAAAATACTCAAGTAAGATCTAGCAATTTAAAGCATAGAGACAACACACAATTTTACGTGGAAACCCTTGCGGGAGAAAACCACGGCAAAATATTGCGTATATATATCTTATTGATCTTCTTTTGTTTCTTGTAGGCTCCAACCTACTTTACATACAAATAGTGAGTTCCAATTCATAGGAGACTTCAATCCCCATTTACAAAATCAAAGGCACCAACCTACTAGAGACTCCAATCTCTACACAACTGAGCTCCAACCCAACAAGAGACTCCAACCTCTATTTGATAGGCTTCAACCTATTAATTCTTCAATGGCTAATATGATATACTCTTTCACACAAATCTGTTCCAAACTATAAATCTTATCCAATCCACACAAATCTGATTCAATCACTAATCTCTTCCTTCTCAAATCTGAATATTATCAATTCAATTTACTAGCACATATCCTTTCCTTTTATCACACAAATATTTTCAATATAAATCAGATTCACTCTTCATATTTCTGCTCTTCCTCTTCCTTATACTCAGAAAATATTCATTGATTGCTTGCTTTTCAAATCCTCTAACTCTCTCCTTTTATATCCTTTCAATGAAGGTAAGGACATACCTTTTCACAATGTTTACCACCTTTCACAATGGATACACCTCTTGAAACTAGTCGCTGCTCTTCACAATTGAATCGCTGCTTTTAAATTTAATTTCTGCTATTCTCCTTATACCAACCTCTGTCTTAAATTGCATGTGTTATAATCTTTAATCGATGCACTTCATACATTACTAATCACATATGTTGTATGTCTTCGTACCTCTTCAAGATCCTTATTTTACATATAATCTCTTCGCACACATTAAAGAGAGGTCGGCCTGTATATTAACATAGGGAGTCAGCCACCTTAGATTTAATTTAATTCCTTGGAGGTCGGCCACTTGGGAGGTCGGCTGCTTGGGAAAATTGAAACTTGAAATCTTTATTTTAAATCAAATCTTATCTCCTTTAGGTGCCAAGGGATATATTGGTCAGCCCATATAAATAGTGTCTTATTTTATCTTTCACCTACTTAAACATTATGTTTAAATCTTTAATTTAAACATAACCATATCTCTAAATCGACCACCAATTCCACAATCTCTTCAACGGTAAGGTGTAATGGATGTATTTTGCTTTGCTCTCCAACGGGGATGTATAACGGTTAACTTCTCATTGTGACGGGCCATACTTTACCTTGACATCAATGTCCTTACTTATGACTTCATGACTTTGACATCAGGGACAACATATTCCAACAAATTCCCCTAATCTATGTGCACAAAGCACTTATTTATATTGTTTACAAAGCAAATGCATGAAAATAATTAACTGAAGTCTAACCTAGCTGATTACTGTTTGCATGACATGCAAACTTTATTACAAATATCTGCTTTGGTAAAACTAAAACTAAAACCTATAATATGCACATTCAATTTCTTTTTGATTTTTACAATAATATGTAAATGCATGCAATGCACTCTCCTCAATACTTCCTTATCACCCAGATCTTGGGATGGGCAAGCTGAGAGCATATGGTGTGTTGGAAACACACAACTACCCAATGCAACTACTAATGCTAGGCGGCCACGCCGTCCACAATCTATGCTTCTTCAGCGGATTGGTTGTTTTTCACACACTATGATCGCACTAGGCGGCAAGCTGTCCACATCTACACTTATTCAGTGGAGTGCAAATGCAATTACAGAATGAATACTGCAAGCCACTGGTAGAATGACTAAAGCGTGATAATACCAAAATGGTCGATTGCTAGCAAGCTTGTTCATGCCATACCAGCTGTTCATGAATGCTATAATGTATTGGTGGCAGACCATCCAATATTACAATATGAATTTTGGTCTGATCAAGCTTGTTCATGCCAAATGGGCTGTTCATGAATGCTAGAATGTATTGGTGGTAAACCATCTAGTATTACAATATGAAATGCAAAGCATGAATGCAACCGGACAAGATATAACAATATTGCATCAAATTAAAGTTAGTATAATGAGATAAAGGCTGCAAGTAAAATGATATATTCTGATTTCAGATTTCCATACACTGCTGTAGCATGTAATCACGAAAATTTAGCACTTAAAGCATTGTAAAAATCACAAGGAATCATACCCATTGACATATTGTTGTTGTAGATGAAGTTGAAGGCCATGAACACTCTGACAACACGCTAAAAGATACTGTCAAATTGAAAGTTCAGTTTTGATATAATTACGGCAGCACTGTAAACCCCAAACTCAGCAGAAGGAAACACACAAACCAAAAATCTGCATAGAAGCTCAACTCCCAACTGTTACCAAAAGATTGCAAAGTACTAGGTGTCACCCCAACACTCAGAAAATACAAGGAAAAGAGGGCGATTCATTCCCAACATCCCACACGCCTCTCTTAGAGCAAGTACGGCCTTGTACCATATGGTACGACCCATAAATTTGGAACATTTACAACTAAAAAACCTCCCAAACAGCATTAAAAATCTCCATCAATCCCCTGTGCCTTGGTTCAAACAGGTATTTGAGTCCATATTTTGAATCTTACCCTTCAATAGTGATTTATATGGCGCTTGACAGTTTTACGACTTGCTGGGAAGAAGTAAACTCCAAACAAAATTAGAACCAAACCAAACTGAAATCACAACTCAAAATGAACAATAAACTCACACTAAACCCACACACCCAAATCGGCAAACATCAAAATTCATTGCATCTCCACTGTGATCCCTGCAATGAAATCAGCAAGTCTAGCTAGGGGGGTTTTCGTCCCTGAAAATAGAAATCTCAAGAGGGTTTTCGGCCTCAAGAAATTCGAGAAGAAATCACGTTCTCTCCTTAAGCAAATGCAAATTCATATCGTGGCTAACCCTCCAAATGAGCTCCGACTCCCTTTTTATAACATTTTGGAGGAAAATAACCAATTTTAAAATATCTTAATTTCTTTTTCCCTCACAAAGACCTTTTTGAAAAATAATAATAACTTATCATGTGCAAAGGCCCCTTTCCCTTGGCATCTGACTTGAAACTCATTAATTCAACACCTTAAAAACAAGCTATTACACTAAGTTGTCTTTTTAATATTTCCAACATTAGAGAACTTAAGTGAATAATCTATTTAATAACTCAATACTTTACCCGAGTTGCGGAAAGTACCAAAATGATATAACTATGCAATTCTGATCATACCAACATGATACTGAAGACTTGGGACGATGATCAGAGGCAACTGGGTGAATTACTAAAAATAGCCTGCTCCTCCAAGAAGTTTGGAGAGCTCACCGAAGGTCAGAATCATAAACTGAAAGCATCATAGGGCTCCACAAGGTCTCCTGAGCCCAATGCCATGAATCAACTCATATCTAGTCAAACTTGTGCTCTCCAAGAATGATGGAGTTCTCCCTTGCATACCAATTAGCCTACGGGAAGACTTGGAAATAGGCTAATTGTCCACAAACTTGTTAAACTTGAGAAGGGGACATTACAAAACCATGCAATTGTAACTCCACTTATGATTAAAAATCATGGCGATTGAACAAAGAATCGACAACAGGTCAACGCTAAAAATAGTGATTACCAAAATTAGCAATCTGTGAATATGTTTTTACTCTTTGATGATGATCTAAAAATATAACTTTTTGACAAGTGACTTTGAATGATGATTTTGGCTTGCTGACACTGATGAAATCTGTGGATCTCATCATTGAAAGTTGGCCAATCTTGGTGACTTGAATCTGAAAACCCCATTTGTTAAAACTCACAACTCTGAACATTCTGAAAATCATTCTCCATCTCGATATTTACTGAAACCTATTTAGTTTCTTCATAACCCCATTGATCTTCAACCTCAAATGAAGATTCTTGTGAGAATTGCTCGCAAATTTGATAGTAAAGTGAATTCTCCCGAGGTTTTAGATAATGTTGTTAAAATCACAAGTATAGTTAGCACTCTCGAAAGAGCATGATGCTTTGAAAATCAGAGACTGTATGAATAGATCATCTTGAATAGGTGTGATTGTTCTAATGATTGATCATTTAATTTCTGCTGACTTTGTTTAATTTCTACCTTTTTCTTAGACAAAATAGCGACCTGAATTTGGCCGCTCCTCCATTGAAACCAATCTTGATTCCCCCTTTCCTAGTTGCCACTTATTTTGAAGTTTCTTTTATCTTGCTTTGAGTGCTTACTTGGTGTGATGCGTCGGTTTCTTACTGACTCGCCTTCTTGTAAGCGTGCATATTTCTTCATAGACTTTGGTTATTATTTTCTCCTTTTGTATTGTCTTTGATGATTCATTTTGACATTGACTTGTCTTTGTTTACTTTGAATTTCCATGTATCCTGATAGTTCTTCTGAACTATGTGGACCTCTTAGGCCAGGGCGTATATGGCCTCCATGGCGAATGCTTTATTCTTGCATATTCTTTGCTTTGTTTTGAGGAAATGCAGTTGGCTTTTGATGGAACAATGACTCCTTGCTTGCATTACATGGGCATGTCTTCCCTTTGAATGGTGCGATTTGTTTGTTGCTGATTTAGAGAAGCGTGTAGTTATTTTGACTTGCGCTAGAACTGGAACGCTGAACGCCCTTCCTTTCAAATGGTGCATTTGATTTGATGACTTCAAGGCACTTCCACCTATGTATAAGCACGTGAGTTTTCCAGCACTGACACGTTTCTTTGTTTGAAGTGTTTAAAATGATTTGGAGGCGCTTGATGCTGACTGAGACTGAGTGCGTGAGGAATTGAAAATAGGTCTTTTTATATTTGAAATGGTGCGTTGAATGTTTTATTGAGGCTCTTGTTTGATTTCCTCATTTGTAAGGCGTATGGAGTCTTAACTAGTCACGCCTTCCCTTGTTGAAGCGCGTTTGGACTGAGTTGGATGCGCTTGTCCACCGCTTTTGTCTTTGCATTAGCGTGATGGATTTTTGGAGGCGGCTTTACATTTTAAATAATCCTTACCTTTTAAAAAGTCCCCCGTGCTTTTGTATTAGGCATTATAATCTTGTTTTGGAAAATTAAAAAAATATAAAGAATTAAAAAAAAGAAATATAAGCCTTTGTTTAGGTGTGTGCTTAAGGCACACACCATACTAAGGCGTATACAAAAAAAATGGAAATTAAACCTTTGTATGGGCGTGCACCCTACAACGCACAACAAAAAATCAAAATTTATCAAAGACTACGGATTAAAAAAAAAAGAGACCACACCAAAAGACAAAGAAAGATCACAACCGCAAGTCTAAGGAAGGTCAACCAAATCAACAAAGAGCAGCATAAATAATAATAAAAAAGGAAATCGTCATCAAAAAAGTTAGTGACCAAATAGCCACATCAACACAAAACAAAAGGCTAAAAAAAGATTAAAAGACAAATGCCCAGTTAGCATAAAGGATTTGGTTGCCAAAGGTTTGTAGAAAAGACAAAGATATGTGCCGAGTCAACAAGCAATCGTACCTCAACAAGGAAATAAGGAAAGTGAACGACCAATATGAGTTAGAAAGATAAAGTGACACCTTTTTTTTGGAAGAGGTTTGTCCTTTATTAAGATTGTGACCAAACTAAGGGAAGGCATGCTAGCATGAAGCTCCAATACTCATCCTGGCAGTTGCTTTCTGCATGGGCAGTATATGGTTTAGCAAACATCACATCAAAAAGCAAAGTGAATAGATGAATAATGTGGCAACCGCTGTGCATAAAGGAGAACCATCTATTATAGAGGGAGTAACACAAGGTGCATATCAAGCCTTTGAGACAGATACGAAATCAGAAGAATGAGCTGAATGCTTGTTTTCTATGTTTTATTTAACATGCAAATTGGCACAGAAACATCTTCAAATTTATAGCAGTGGCAAGTAAATGTTGCATGCGACAAAAATATTTAAATTCAATTTTTGGTTGCATGGCTATTTCTCTTCAATTTTACCAATATCATTTCTTGCAAGTGGGTGGAAGAGGACAACAGAGGAAAGCTAGCTGTAATCTATGTCGAATTTCAATGTGGCATTGTAAATTCCAATTCAATTGTCATGGCTGGGATTTTTATTTTTTTGCCAATTCTATTCTATGGTGGATTGCAAAATTGAATTAAAAATTGGGGTTTTGGAGCAAAAATAACATACTGAGACAAGGATTTTTACATTCTTTCAAACAGCCACAACAAAGTACGGCAACAACAATATGCTTTTGATTAAATCAACTAAATAAAGTTTCAATTTCAAGAGTCCTCAAAATTTCCTTTTCGTGAATGATGCAAAGAAAAACTTAATCAAAATCATCCAGAGCCACCTTCTAAGAAATTCTATATTTAGCCTATGCTAAAAATAGTTCGTCACCATTTTAAAAAAGGAGAGCATATTCAAAGTTTCAAACCCACAAGACAAAGCACAAAGGCTCTCACAAGAAATTTGATATCAAAATGCATCAACCCCCAAATGAAGACTCAAACCCCTTAAATAGACTTCCTCCAAGTGAGCGCTCCACAAAAAATTAATTAAAATATTACTTTTTCCCCTCAAGGTTGAACACCTCATTTAAAAGTGGACTTTATGAAGCCTAGCACTCCATAAGGAGGGGCATAGACACACTTTTTTAAAGTAACTTAAGTTGACTAGGAAACATAAAGTCTATTTAACCTAAAGACAACTTAAAAAATATTTTAAAAAATGAATTTCCCTTTGATCCACCAAGTTAGCCTTCGGGAAACACTAGGAACAAGGCTAACTGTCACCAAGTCAATTACTGACGGAAATGGGACATTACAGTCCTCCCTCCCCAAAGTTGCTTGCCCTCAAGCAATTGCAATTCTGGATGTTGCAAGATCTGTTCACTCTCCCAAGTAGCATCCTCCAAAGATAAGTTCTTCCATTTGATCAAGTATTTAGTAATGGTCCTCTTCCTTATAGTTCGTTCTCTGAACTCAGACTCTCTCTGGGATCAACACAAGATCGCCCTCCTCATCCAATGGAGGCAACTTTGAAGAAGCTACCACATTGTGTCCAAGCACCTTCTTGAGGTGTGACACATGAAAAACATTGTGGACCTTGCTGTCCACAGGAAGTTCTAGTTCATAAGCCACTTCTCCAACCCTCCTCTTGACCTTGAAAGGTCCATAAAAACATGGCTTCAACTTCTTTAACCCACTCTTCTTGAGAGTGGATTGACGGTGAGGCTGCAACCTCAAATAAACCATGTCTCCCACCTCAAAGGTGCATTCAACGTGGTGCTGGTCTGCATAAAGTTTCCGCTGGTTTTGTGCACGCTGGAGGTTATCTTTCAAAGCCTCCATAATATCTTGACTCTGTTGCCACAAATCTTTGTCCTGGGGTACTCTACAATCATCAAAAATCAAATCAATGAAGCTAGGTGCTTCATAACCATAAAGAGCCATGAATGGTGACATCTTAAGTGACATGTGATAGGAAGAGTTGTAGCAATACTCCCCTAAATGAAGCCAACGAACCCAAGCCATTTGCTCCCTGAAACATAGTTTCTCAAATAACCCTCCACCCACTTATTCACAATCTGAGTCTGCACATCAGTTTGTGGGTGATAACTCATGCTAGGAGTGAGTTCAGTTCCACTCAAACGGAATAATTCCTGCCAAAACAAATTTAGGAACTTGCTGTCCCTATCACTCATGATGTTTTGTGGCAACCCATGTAATCTGAACACTTCTTTGAAGAACAACTCAGCCACTTGGGCTGCTCTAAAAGCTGAACTAATGGCAAAGAACTGAGTAAACTTAGTCAAACAGTCGACTACAACATAAATACAATCCCTCCCTTGTACCTTGGACAAACCGGTGATGAAATCCATTGAGATGCTCTGCCATTTTTGATTACGAATGGGTAACGGTTGCAGCAGAGCAGCAGGGTATGTGTGTTCATTTTTGTACTATTGGCACACAAAACACTCTCGAACATGATCCATGATGTCATTTTTCAACCCCTTCCATGAGAATCTCTCATGGATTTGTTTATAGGTCTTGTAGAAACCTTGGTGACCAGCCAAAGGTTCATCATGAAATGACCTGAAAATCTTCTCCTTAACTCTGGAATTAGCCACCAAAAGTATACACCCTTTGTAGAAAATCAACCCATTGATCGCCTTGTACTTTCACTCATGGGTGGCACCATCAATGGTACTTAAAGTGAAAGGATATTTGACATATTCTGCAAGGATTTGATCCTTCCAATCTGCTGTAATCTCAACAATGGAGGAGAGGTGCAACCTTCTAGAAAGTGCATAATCAACAATGTTCTTTTTCCCCTTAATCTATTTGAAATCGTAAGCTTGAAGCTTACTCACCCAATGTTGTTGCCTCTCACTGAGATCCTTTTGGTTGAGGAAGTACTTGAGACTATTATGATCGGTTTTTACAATGAACTTTCCTCCAACCAAGTATTGACGAAATCTGATCAATGCATAATAGCAAGCATCTCCTTGTCATAGATAGAATAGTTCTTCTGACCCCCACACAACTTTCTACTCTCAAAGGCGATTGGGTGCTTATTCTGCATGAGGACAACACCAAGGCCTTCTCTTGACGCATCACACTCAAGCTCAAATGGCTTGGTGAAGTCTGGAAGGGCCAAAATAGGACAATTGCTCATGATCACCTTGAACTCTTCAAAATATTTCTGCGTTGAATCTGTCCATAGTAATGCCCCCTTCTTCGTGAGATCGGTAAGGGGAGCGGCTAATTGCAAAAATCCCTTCACAAAGGGCCTATAGAAACTGCATAACCTAAAGAAACCCTTCAAATGTGTGAGGTTTCTTGGTGGTGACCAATCAAGGATAGCATAGATCTTCTCTTGATCCACTCCATCTGCATTGATGACATGACCAAGATACAAAATCTTAGTCATCACAAACTCACACTTGGATTCCTTAGCAAATAGAGATTTTGCCTCAAGAATTCCCTAAACTTCATCCAAATGGCACATGTGCTCGTCCCATGTTTTGCTGTAAATGAGAATGTCATAAAAAAACACCAAGATGAACTTTTGGAGCTGCTCATTGAAGATTTGATTCATACATGATTGGAATGTAGCAGGAGCATTGGTTAGGCCAAAGGGCATAACTAGGAACTCAATATGCCCAAAATGGCATATGAAGGCGGTTTTCTTTATGTCCTCTCGCATGCGGATTTGATAATAGCCTGATCTTAAGTCTATTGTGGAGATATAGAATACTCCATGCAGCTCATCAATGAGCTCACCTCTCCTCGGTATTGGATACTGATTTTTGATAGTTCTTTTGTTAAGCTCACGGTAATCTATGCATAGGCACATAGTACCGTCCTTCACTAACACCGCCGAAGATGCAAAACGGCTCTTGCTAGGCCGAATGAACCCCATGTCGAGAAGTTCTTTGATGGCCTTCTTGATCTCATCCTTGAAGCGTTTCGGGTGTTTGTAGGGAGTGGTAATAACAGGTTTGGCTCCCTCCTTCATGTCAATCACATGCTCAATACCTCTATCAGGAGAGCTTTCTGGCGGCAACCCACTGAAGACTTTGGTATGGTTCATTAGTAAGGTTTGCACATTAGGATGATGCGCTCTGTTTCCCTAATGAATAGTAGTAGGCATGACTGCACACTCTGCTACCCACTCAGCTTGACCTTGCCTCAATATACACTCCATTCTTTTGGCCGTGACAACTCTAGGGCTACCATTAGACATACCTTTGAGGACAACCTTCTCCCTTCTGACTCAAACTTCAACTCCATGGTTTGGAAGTTAAAATAGATTTCCCCCAGAGATTTAAGCCATTGGATTCCAAGCACCGCATCGGTGTCACCAATGCTCACCACGTAGAACTCATCCTTGACCTCATAGTTTGCCAACTAAATGCATAGTTGAGAGATCTTCCGTGTGCAAGTGAGGGTAAAGGCATCAGCAACCATGACTTTGAACCCATCAAATTCCTCTGTCTTCAAGCCACGCTTTGCCACAAGTCCATCTATGAAAATATGCGTGGCACCAGTATCTATGAGTGCAACCATACACTGCCCTCCTAGAACTCCACGGACTCTAAAAGGATTATTCTTCTGAGTGCTAGAAAGTTGTGCAAGTATTTCATTATCTTCTTTCACCTCTTCCACTTCTTAAAAATTTTCAACCTCTTCACACTCTTCAAAATCAGCTTGCTGGTCTGATTTTCTGATTCAAAATCAGCCTCTGAATACACCTCTAGATGGCATACATGACTGTTTTTGAAGCATTTATGACCTAGGGCCCAAGGCTCTTTACAAGTAAAGCACGATTTCTTCCTTTTGAGCTCGTTTCTAAGGTCATGATTCATTTTCTGCAAAGGTGGCTTCTGCTGATTTGGAAACTTTGAAAATTGTCTTTTGTCCTTATTGAAGGAAAAAGGTTTTGATGGAACCTTGGTCCTTGGAGCCATGTTCTCAGCTTTGTTTATGGCATCTTGAAAAGTTTGTGAGTCAAGTGACTTGACCCATCCTCTTAACGGATCTGAGAGTCCCTCCACAAACAAGAAAATGAGCCTCTTCTTGAACACGTCAGGAACCATGACACTAAGTCTTTGAAACTCAGTGATGTAGGCATCCACGGTGCCATTTTGTTTTAGCTTTGTTCTGGATCTTGCTTATCAAATCTCTTGATGAGTCTATTGGTGAACTCATTGTATGTAGTGATGAGATTGTGACCTTGTGTCACCAATCCATGGTGCCACCACTCATGGGCTGCCCCATCCAAATGCAATGTAGCGAAATTGATAGCCTCATCCTTCGGCATCAGCCTCATTCCAAGGAAGTTGTCCAACTTTTGGACCCAATCTCTTGCTGTACTCTTTCCACTTCCATTATAGTGAGCTAGGGTAACTTTATTTAATGCTTATTGGTAATCCCTTTGAACTCCTAGGCCTCTAGTGTCTAGTCTTCCTCCATTCCTCTTCTTTTGATTCATGAACTGATCAAAGGTCAAGATCTGACGGACTTGATTAGGGAGAGTGATACTCATCATAATTTGACATAACCTCATATGTGAAAGCAACTTGATCACTCTGCATAGGTGGAGACTCCTTTCAAGTAAAGACAAGTTGAAGGGGCTTAGCAGCCGACCCCACCAAAGTTCTTGCAGACCCAACATTGTTATTTCTGGAACCATTGCTTTGGGAGCTGCTAACATCACCATTTGGCCTCTGTATATTATTCAGGGTCTGGTCCATCTTGTTAATGAGTTGAGCCATCATATCAAACATTGTATCAAATCTCTTTTTGATTCTAGCTCCAGGGCTATTAGGTGGACAAACATCCTTGTCCTTTTTTGCTATGATTGGAATATCAAGATATATTCTGATTTCAGTTTGATAAATACTGCTGTAGCATATGCAAACAAGCTGAAAATGCATGAAATTTGAAACAAACTATGTCTACTCAATCCAAACTTAAAGTACAATGAGATATACCCATCAAAGAAGTCATTGGACATGAATTGGAGGTCTGATATAAGTCTGTGAATGCTGATACTGACTGTTGCAGGTCTTATATCTGATTTGCAGCACTGTAAACACTGCTCCAGCACCACCCAAAACATTCAAAAAACCATATTCTGGAATTTTTCACCTACAAACTGTCATAGACACCTTCTACATCCCAAGGCATCCCCATTCCATGTGATTTGACCAGCAAAAGAGGGGCGATTCATATCAGCAAACTCTCACGTCCCATTTCCAGGGGGTACGCCCCTGTACAACAAAATCTGCAAATCCACTCCTAATCATGGCGCCAAGGTATTAAAAGATTTACCAATACAAATGTAGGACATTTCGAACAATGATACTCACCCAACAATCAATTTGGTACGATAGTCCTTGGATTGTATGGTACGGCCCAGCAAGAGGAACTCTTCACAAACTCCAACAGAAAATCAGTAACTTCAAACCAAATTCAAACTAAAATGAAGAATAAACTTCACACCAAAAATCCTATCATCCAAATCAGAAAAACATCAAATGCCATTTCAACTTCCCAGCAGGTAAACTCCATTGAAGCTCTATGTGATTTCAAAGGTAAAATCACCCAATAGTCTAGCTAGGTGTAAGAACCATTAGCCAAATTCTTGCTCAAAATCATAAATTTTCTTATTTTTAACTATGCAGAAATGAGCTCTGATACCACTGTAAGAACCCTGTCTAATTCTGTCCTAAAATTTAACCCTGCTGATCTGAATTTTCTGATTTGTTTTTCTTTCAATTCACATAGGGTTTTCAAGTTTCGTTTTCACCAATATGTTTGCAATGTAAAGAAGATGGAAAGGTTGTAAAATGACAAACAAATACTACCAAGAGATGACTGAAATGTAATTATATCAGCTCACATATATATCAAAAATCAATGCGAACATAACAAAACATACCCGGATGAAGAATTTGGCTTCTTTATTGAATGATAGTTGGCTGATTACAAAATGAAGAGGTTTGATATGAAAATCAGACTACAATGTCAATGCAAATGGAGTCCAAAGATGACCCAAAACATGTACAATGGATATCCATTGAAGTCACCACATGTGCCAACCAATAGATGATGAAAACCAATAATGAATGAAGCCAAACAAAGTCTGATTTCTGATATGTAGCTGCTGATGCAAAGTCTGAAGTCAAAACCCTAGCTGTAAGGTGCCAAAAGTGCCTCCAAATGGTAGCCGCTAGGTCTAGGGTTGGAGCGATTTGACCCAATGTGCAAAATATTATCAAATGTCATCAAAATATGCCATTAAACCCTCAAATCTGAATCTGATATGAACCTGTAGATGTCTGAAACACAATTCTAGCTAGCTATATGATGACAACAAACACAAATAAAGCCTCCAATGCCAAGCGCTTCAATGTCGAATCCTCCAGTATCAACCTATAAATGAAATATCATCAAAAACATATCCAAATCTGAATTACAACCTTCAAACCCTAGCTGATTGAAGCTGGAATCTGTCCATTAACCTGCAAATAAGCTCAATAATGGCTTCTAAGTGAAACCATCTCCCATAGTGAATTGGGTTTTCGTCCAAATCACTTCTATCTAAGGGTTTTTGTCCTTGAACACCACTGAAAACTCGTTACAGCCAAGAGAAACACTCTAAAATGCAAAAGACAAATGATCAATGACATAAAAAACACTCCAAATGACCTCTTTTTAACCTCTTCACCTTGGGCGCCCAATTTCAATGAAATATAATCTTTTTTCAAGTCCACCGCCAAAAGAAAATATTATTTATTTATTTTCTTTTAATTTAATTTTCTTTTTCTCCAACTTGGACGTCCCACATAAATAATAATAAAATAATATTATTTTTTTCTTTTTTTCTTTTTCTCTCTTGAGCGGCCACCCTTGGCTTAATAAGATAATATTTGAAATAATAAAATATTATATATTGTCTTTTGCCATCCTTTTTATTTTTTCCTTTTTTTTTCTCGTTTTCCACATGAGCGCCAATTTTTTTCTTATTTTTTTCTTGTTTTCCACATGAGCGCAAAAATTCACATGTGATTGCTTGAGGGCAAGCAATCTCGGTGTGGGAGGAATTGTAATGTCCCCTTTTTGAGCAAGGTTGGAAAAACGAATGTTGTTGAGGCTTGGAGAATGGAATGTTGAATTTTATGGCTTCAACTATTTTTTTTTGATGAAATGAAGTTATATTTTAGCTTTTGGCATTTTTATATTATTGTTAGAATAGCCAAAAATATTAAAATATTATGCCAAGAGAAAAACGACCTAGGTGGGAAAATGGAAAATAAAGAAAAAGATAGAAAAATGAAATATTGGAAGTGAAGTTAAATTATAATATTTTATTAATAAAATATTATAATATTTTCCAAAAAAATTGGCGCTCATATGGAAAACGAGAAAAAAATAAGGAAAAAATAAAAAGGATGGCAAAAGACAATAAATAATAATAATATTATTATTTATAGATCATGTATTGTTTTTCAGAATTGCAATTTAGGGTGCATTGTCTGATATGAAACACTGTAGGAAGTTTATTTGCAAAATCCATTGCAAACAATACAAGAATGCACAAAACTTCAAGCAACAACGATCGCACCTTTAGATGGTATGAAACTGATCTAGACCTATTGTGCTGTGATACTCCCTTGATGACTCTTCCTTGCGCTTCACTATAGTATCAACTTCTTTTTACTGCTGGGATTCCTTGACGCACCTGGAATGACAAACAAACACTCAATTCAGTGCTTGTAAACCCCCTGAAGATGGGATTTACTGAAGAGATGTCAGGTAGGGGTTGCGTCCTACTTTGGAATGTCCCTTCTGAGGTTTTCGTCTCAAATGGCAAGTAATAGCTCGCAAACGGCTAAGTCTCAAATCATAACATAGCATGCCTTAGAAATGACAAAGGAACTCGTTCTTATACCTGTTTGTAATTGTAGATACAAGTCATGTTTGTTAAACTAGAGTTAGTTCCTAATGGTCAATTCTTATCTCTTCTACTTTTTCCTTTGTGGCTATTTTTAGCCTTTGTATATTCTATAAAAACAGCTTCGCTGCATCTTGTAAGATATATACGTCTGATCAATATATTCAGTTTTTACATTCCTGTAACAGTAACATGGTATCAGAGCAATACGATCAAGACTTGTCATTTTGATTTTTTTTTCTCATCGTTTTTCGTATTCCGTCAGGCTCTTCAACCTACGGATCTGTAGCACGCGATTTCTGCTTGGATTGATTTTCCGATTCGTGTGATTGTAATTTTTTCCTTTGTGCGTTTTTCTTGGTGACTATTTCTTTCAGACGTGGGATTCCTTGTTGGATCAACGACTCAACTCTGTTTGTTTGGGACGGGTTTTTCTCTGCCTACGTCTTGATCCATGAGAGTTGACAACTCTTGCCGTGTCTTTTTATGGCGCTGGAACTGACAAAGCCACAAGGGCAGAATTGACGGCGTTTCTGGTGCTTTCTTTTTTCCCAGTTCTTGATCGGCACAAACATTCGATCGCCGCTTCTCATATTTCCGGAGGTCGCTTGGCGACTTTGTGTGTTCCCCGCCGACGTCTCTAGGGGATTCTCAACTCGGTTCTGTGGTTAACTCCTACCTTTCAAGCAGATAAGTGCTTAAAGCATTTTTTTAAGTTCAGCCTTTATAATGTCTTTACTCCTTGAGTTTTGTGCCCCCGTGCTCGGGTTTGCTTGTGTTCTTCAGATTTTCTGGCTTTCTCTATTTTTTTCCATTTCCTACTGTTTTGCTTTTTGTGCCTCGGAAAGCATGGAGTTGGTGTCTTTTACCCAACAAAAGAAGTCTGCGTATTATGCTTTTATGGCTTAACGCCCTGCATATCACATCAAATCTTCTGCTTGGTACATTGATTTAGGTGCTTCCCGTCACTTCACACATCGGCGAGACTGGTTCATAGAGTACACACCTTTCAAAGACTCTTGTCATCTTTGGAGGAGGCGAAGAGTATACGGTTGTCGGAAAAGGCACCGTGCAGATACAGTCAGGTCAGAGAAAGCTAATATTTCTTGACGTATACTTCGTCCCTGGCATAGCGCTGAACCTTCTCTCCGTCAGTCAGATCATGCGACACTCACCTCATCTGGATGTTGTCTTTAGCATGCACTCATGCAACATAGTGGACCGTGAGACATGCACGACTGTTGCTCAAGCTATTGAGGATCATGGTCTATATAGACTAGTGGATTCTGGTATTTGTTCAAAACAAGCTTTGGCAGCTAGGAGCACTTCCATAAGTACACTCTGGCATCAGCGGTATGGGCATCTCAACATGCACTATCTCTCTTAGCTCGGGAGAATCTGGTCGGAGGTCTTCCCAATATTCAGACTCAACTTCATGGCGTTTGCGACGCATGTCAGGCTGGCAAACAACATAGGACTCCATTCTCCAATGGTGACAAATGGAGAGCATCCAAGGTGTTGCAGTTGGTTCACACTGATGTATGTGGACCAATGAACACTCCTTTTGTTACTGGGTGCCGATATTTTCTTCTTTTTGTTGATGACTTCAGCCGGAAAATGTGGGTGTATTTCTTGAAAAAAAAATCTGATGTACTTAGTACATTTCAGCAGTTCAAGGCCTTGGTAGAAAAAGAATCCGACTGCCCAATTGTCTCTCTTCGGTCTGATAATGGGGGGAGTTTTGTTCCTCTTCCTTCATTCATTTCTGTGCGGTCCATGGCATCAAACATCAGCTAACTACTCCATACACACCTCAACAAAATGGTGTTGTTGAATGTCACAATCGCACTATTAGAGAGATGGCACGTTCTATGCTAGAACATCGAAGTGTTCCCAAGAAAATTTGGGCTAAAGCAGTCTACACTGTTGTCTATCTTCTGAACCGATCTCCCACCGATGCAGTCAGAAAAATGACTCATGAAGAAGCATGGTCTGGACGTAAACCTCGCATCAATCATCTGAAAGTTTTTGGCTCCACTGCTCATGTTTGGATTCCAGATGTCAAGCGCACTGAGCTGGACTCCAAATGTCAAAAACTCATGTTTACTGGCTATAGTGAAAATCATAAGGCTTACAGACTGATTGATGTAGACACTGATCGTCTTATCTTCAGTCGTGATGTTGTAGTTGATGAGACTACTGAACCTTTTCTACTGTCTCTTATTCCTATTGAGGATCAACCTTTGACGGATTAAGATTTAGGTGTTTGCAACCCTCTAGGTTCATCTGATGGGAGGGCTTCGCCAGTTTTGCCAGCATCTCAGCCTGGTATTCCCCCATCCAACTCTTCTCAGGATATTTTGGATCCTCCTGATCTTGTTACGGCTCCTTCAGATGATGAATTTGCAGTCCCTCTTTCAGATGCTGGTTCATCTGCTCTCTGACCGAAATGGTGGGCCAAAACCATTGGTGACCTTCATGATAATGAACTTCTCGAAGGAAGATCTGCTTGGAAGAAGAGCAAGCAACAAAATTCGGTCAATTTTGCCCTCATGGCCAATCTTCACAGCATTTCAGAACCTCAAACATATTCTGAGGCTCAAGGTGTACCCGAGTGGGAACATGCTATGGATGCTGAACACTAGAGTCTTCTGAAGAACAATACTTGGGTTTTGTCTGATCTTCCTCTAGGGAAGAAACCTGTTGGCTGCAAATGGGTATACAAAGTCAAGTACAAGGCTGATGGGATTCTTGATAAATATAAGGCTAGGTTGGTCACCAAAGGTTACTCTAAAAAAGAAGGTGTTGACTATGAGGAGACTTTTGCTCCTACAACAAAAATGAGCACCATTCGGCTTGTTCTTGCTATGGCAGCTCAATTTGGGTGGAAAGTCCATCAAATGGACGTCAAAAGTGCCTTCCTCAATGGAGAGTTGCAGGAAGAAGTTTATATGACGCAACCTCTTGGCTTCAAGGTTGCTGGAAAAGAACATCAAGTATGCAAATTGGTAAAGACTCTCTATGGCATCAAACAGGCTCCACAGGCATGGTATCTCAAGATCGATCAGTATCTTGTTGATCGTGGCTTTCAGTGGAGTCCATCTAATCCCAATCTGTATGTCAATCAGTATGCTGATGATAGACTCCTCATTGTTGTGTATGTTGATGACTTGATCATTACTGGTAGCTCCGAATCATTGATTCATTAGATCAAACATGATCTCAGCCACAGATGTGACATGACAGACTTGGGCTTCTTGCATTATTGCCTCGATATTGAGGTATTGCAGCAATCTGACAGCATCTTTCTCTCTCAATCGAAATATGCTCTGAGTCTGTTGGAAAAATTCCGGATGACAGATTGCATACCGGCTTCTACACCAATGGAGAGAGGTCTGAAACTCTTTGCTAATTCAGACTGTCTTGTAGAAAATGAATCAGCCTTTAGACAATTAGTCGGTAGCCTCATCTATCTCACTGCCACGCGACCTGATCTTAGTTTTGCAGTCAGCTACATCTCTCGTTTCATGATAGCCCCTAAAATTGAACACTGGGTTGCAGCCAAGCGTGCGTTGCGATATGTGCACGACACTTCTGACTTTGGCATTCTGTATGGCAGGTGCAAAGATCCTTAGATGATCGGTTTTATAGATTCAGATTGGGCAGGTTCTGTGGATGAGAGAAAATCTACTTTCGGATATGTTTTCAGTTTGGGCATAGGTGCAGTCACTTGGACCAGCAAGAAGCAGCAAGTAGTGGCCCTTTCCTCCATAGAAGCAGAATATAGGGGAGCGATTAAAGCCGCATGTGAGGCAGTTGGGCTTCAAAGGATGCTCTCAGACATACATATGTCTCCAGCCGGCCCTTCACCTCTGTATTGGGACAATCAAGGGGTGCTGAAACTTGCCAAAAATCCTGTCTTTCATGAGCGGACAAAGCATGTTGATCTTCATTATCATTTTATTCGCCAGCTTGTTGAAGATGGCTCTGTTGTGTTGCAGTATGTTCCCACAGCGGACCAAACTACCGATATTCTCACCAAATCTCTGAGCTCGGATAAGTTTATCAAATTTAGGGGGCATCTTGGTGTTGTTGACCGATTGACCATTATGGGAGGGTGTTAAACTAGAGTTAGTTCCTAATGGTCAATTCTTATCTCTTTCGCTTTTTCCTTTGTGGCTATTTTTAGCCTTTGTACATTTTATAAAAACAGCTTCGCTGCATCTTATAAGATATATACTTCTGATCAATATATTCAATTTTTACATTCCTGTAACAGTAACAATGTTGGCTCAAGATTTCAAAAGTAAGGCAGCGCCAAAATATGAATAATAATATTATTATAAAGATAATTAATAGTATTATTAGTATTATATAATTATATTATTATAATAGTGTTTAAAAACACTTTTTATTAATAATATTAATAATACTAATTCACTGTCGTGGAGGGGACGTGACATAAAATGGGTAGTCACCACTTTTAGAAAAGATTTACCTCTTTTTAAGAAAAGAAAAAGTTGTGGCTAACATATATTTTGGCAACTTGTGAGGAGGTGGCCAAAGAAAAGAAAGCACACAATCTTTGCATCTTTTAAAAACTGCAGCCAAGTGAAGAGAATTGTGCCTGTTTGAAAGTGGAGAAAATGAAATTTTCTTATTTTTGTTTTTGTCCTTCCTAAAAAGTGATGTTCAAGTGATGAAATTTTGCCTGGACATAAGAAAAGTGAGGCACACTTTTATAAAAAAAATTGTCAATAAAATCTATGCCTAGCTCAACAACATCGCGCTCAATCAAGTAAACCTTGCAGTTAGTAAAAGGCAGTTGCTAAGGGTCTAGTCAGTAGAAAAAGTCACTAATTTTTCTTTAAAGAAAGACTTATCTCCTTTCCAAAGGTTGCAGCTAGTTCACAGGTATGATGTCAGCATAAAAAAAGGTAATAAGAACAAATAAAAAAAAAAGGAATGGTTGCCACCACTTAATCAACACAAAGAAGGTGACAGTTTGTAGCTTTTCTACTTGAGCAGTCTAATTTGTGAAGAGTTACTTGAAGAGGGAGTTTGTTCATTCAATTGTTGGAGGGTATTTCATTATAAAAGATACTAAAGGATTTTGTTGCTCAAGAATAACGATGCACCAACCAAATATAGGTATCCAATACTCCAATTTGGATGGCAATATACACACCTTGTACAATTGGATTTTTCACTTATTAGAAGAAAGTTTTGTCAAAGTCATCAAGATATTAAAAAATGATAAATGGTGTGTCGGAAGAGAAGTGATAATTGTTAATTTCTTGTCAATTGCAGTTCCAATTGTGATTACGTTTCTGCCTTGGGTATAAAATTAGATCTTAAGGTGATACAGAGGATACGTAATGCACAAATCAACAGGGAAGATGTTTGGTTTCAAAATGTCAAAGTGATTGTCAGGATCTGAGAAGGTTTGCCATGAAAATTTCATCGAAATCATCCAAAGCCTTCCAAAAAGTCTATTTTTAACTTGCACTAAAAATAGCTTTGTCATTATTTTTGAAGGGGAGCATTTTTAAACGAAGCCTTTTGTTATTTTTAGCATCCTCTATTATAGCCTGGAGTCAACTATTGTTAGATAGTCTATCTCATCATGCAAGAAATGTGAACATTAAGAGATATTTTGTAATCATTTGTATCATTAGTTGAACTGAATTAGTGGACGAAATAATTTGTAATAAAGCTTGCTCCTCATGTAAGTAGTCATAGCTAGAGTTGAAGTCGAGTCAATTTATTTCATTTGTTTTCATGCAATTGCTTTGTAAAAAATATAAGTGCGTGCTTTTTTGCACTTAGTTGGGGGAGGGGAGATAGTAATTCTCACGCTTGTATATTGTTGGCATTGCTATTCACCAAGTATTTAGTGTTATAGTTATCCATAATTTGTTATTTATTTAATGAAATTTATTATGTCTATCTTGCTTATAAATGTTTATTTAGATGTGTTGTTATGTGTGCTAAGCTTTAAATTGCTTTGGCGAATTTGCAAGCTTTATATTGTAGGTTAGCTCGAAGATGTAGATCATGGCTTCATAATGAGTCTCTATTTTCAATTGAATAGTGCAAGGCTCTAGTCTTAGGATTTATTTTTAGACAAAAAAACATAAAATCCTGTTAGGAATTGCATGTAGAAGATATCAATTAAATGCAAATAAAGATTAAACTGAGGAATGAAAATACACAGAAATAATAACATCGATAGACAATTTTTAACGTGGTTCACCCAAACTCGGGCTACATCCACTAACAGAGAGTCCAATATTATTATCCAGCAAATCAAACCGATTACAACCAGCAATCCTTGCAACTCAATACCGCTGCAAATGCTACAATACAATATCAACGGAAACCCTAACCCTTAGCCGTTTTATCAAGACTTATGTCGGTTACAATATAGGTTTTTTTATGTTGGCCAATAGAAAAAATAACACCTGACGCCTTTATAAAATATAACTCCTGCTGCCCCCAAACCCCCGTTAAATAATTTGGGGGGAAACCACGCCGATAAAAGTGGGGAAAATTTAACCTCTGAGTCTGATTAGGCTCCATATAACAACAAATCCTTTGCCTTGTGTTGAAAGAGTGTCTCAAACTTTACCCTAGGCAAACCCAATAAGATACACATTTAAAGTTTATTCAGCGTGAACATGAAATCCCTCGAAAAACATTGTAAAGATTGTAAAGTGCAGGTACATATTGTTCATAGTAGGTTAGTTTCTATTTCATAGGGAACTTCCCCTTCTAATTTGAAGAGCAGTTCTATTGCACATTTGTTTCGTTTTGTGTCACACTGAAAGGTGCAAATTAAAATGCTAACAGACCTTTATCTCTTTGCTTCTAATCATCATCACCTTATTAGATTTTTAATTTGTCCTTTTGAGGACAGCACAAAACAAAACGTGTAAGGTAAACTTCTCTTTGAATAAGAAAGGGGAAGATCCCTTGTTAAATAAAAACTAAAACTAAAATCTAGAGTGCTAAAACAATGGAAAAAACTCACACTTCCACAACATGCACAGAATTTGCTTTGGGGTATTAACATGCAACAAAAAATAAACTAACTTGTCGCATCTATTTTTGCTTCTTGGGTATGAGCACAAGACTTGATTAGTAGACAAACACACCAATGGAGATTTATATCTTTTATGACTCTGAGTAAACTAATCTTCTACAAGCACACAGTTTCTAGTTAGATATACAGCAACTAAAAATTGTATGCAAACAATAACTAGATAGAATGTTTATAACATAACACAAGATAAGATTGCAGAGATCAAACATCCGAATATTAATATGCAAAGATATCAATACTCGAATCAACAACAATCACAATACAAAGCTTGTAATTATTAATCTGTATTTGATAAGAAAAATCACTCTGACAAGATGATATCACATGAACATGAATAACAAATTCTATAAATCATAATAATTTCACTAATTACACACAAAGAGGTTGAACAACAAACTTTTGCACAAAACGTAGCAAGATTTACCATTATTTTCTTTCAAATACAATACTCGTATATATAGGGTTCCAAAGTACCACTTTGCACAATTGCATGTGATAGGATTCCAATGCTATTTGGTTTAGCCATGTTAATCATTAACCATAATACAAAGAAATTTAATATGCAGAAATATAATGAAGACAAAAAAATGCACAGTACATAATGGGAACTCGTTGAGACTCAACATTATTCTAAATCTACAGAATGTGACACTGCATAGAGGCTTTGTAAACAAATCTGCCACATGATCATCAGTCTTGCATTATTGGAGTAAAATTTCACCATCAAGAACATTTTTCTAATGAAGTGTGCGTGAACTTCAATGTGCTTTGTTCTTTGGTGTAGAACATGATTCTTGGCAAGAGCAATATAATTTTTTCTATCACACAATAAAGTGACGCTTTCATTGGTACCCATGTGAAGCTCATCCAATAATCCCTTTAGCCACATTGATTCTTTTGCTGCTTCTATTGCACTTTTGTATTCAGCCTCCATGGATGAAAGAGCCACAGTATGTTGCTTTATACTACTCCATGGGATAGAACTTGCACCATATTTGAAGACATAGTTTGAGATGGATTTCCTATCTACAAAATCACTAACATAGTTAGCATCACAATAGCCAAATAAATTAACTTTTTTCGTGCAAGAATGATAAATACTATAATTATCTGTACCTTTGATATACCTTAATATTCATTTTGCCATTTTCTAGTGATTCACATAAGTATCTTGCACAAATGTAGATGCAATATCTACTACATAGGTAATATTAGGTCTACATATAATCAGGCAAATCAAACTTTGTACTAATTGTCTGTACAAAATAGAATTGGTCTTTTCACATGATGGTTTATATTCTAATTTAATGCCTACTTCAATAGATATAGCAGTCAGTTGACAATCTGTTATATTAAATTTTTGAAGCAAATCCTGTGCGCATCTTGCTTGGGATACCACAGTAACATATCAATCCTGGAAATAGTCATTCCTAAGAAATGATGAAAACCCAAATCAGTCATCTCAAATGATTGATTCAATTTACTTTTATACTTATGGATTAGGGAGTTAAGATTACCCATAATGCGTAAGTTATCCACATACAAGAAAATTATAATAATTTGATCATTTTCAATTTTAATAAATAAATCATTGATAGAGTAACAAATAGAGAATCCAAGGGATTGAAAAAAACTTGTGATCTTTGCATACCAAGCTCAAGGAGCTTGTTTAAAACCATACATAGATTTTCTTAGTTTACATACGTATGTTTCTTTGTTTGGTTTTCAAAACCTTTTGGTTGAGACATATAGATTTCTTCTTGAAGATCACCATTTGTGAATGCATTTTCACATCCATCCAATGAATCTCCAAGCCATTTTGGGTTGCTAAGGCAAGAAGCATCCTTATAGTGTGCATTTTTGCCATTGGAGCAAGGGTTTTATCATAATCAAAACCATGCCATTGAGTGAAGCCCCTACCGACTAACCTTGCCTTACATAGCAATTTCACTGTTGAAGGTATATTTAACTTTATATAGCCAACGATAATCAAAAACATTTCTTTTTGAAGGCGGAGGTATAAGATCCAAAGCCTAGTTTTTAGTTAGAGTGTCATACTCTAATCGGGAAGGCATCGAAACCAGCTGATGTTCATACTGCCTTACTGCCAAATGCTTGCCTTCTTATTAACTCCACTAGCTTGCCCGCCATCATATCAAATACATCGAGATCTTCCTCACTCGAATTTGTGGCCTCGGCCTTGCCACCTATGCTCCCACCCAACCTCCCCCAAAAAATTTATAAATATTAATAATATAAATTATAATATACAACTATTAATAATATAATTATTATAATATATAAATATACTAATATATTATAAATATTATAGTATATAAATATAATAATATATTATAAATATTATAAAATTTATAAGGTGAAGCCCTATCTCCAATTTATAATTAGGCGACAGGCTTTTATATGTGAGCATTATAGTGCTTGGAATTGTCTCACGGTGTAAAAAAAATTCACGTCGGAAATTTTTCTAAACTCATTGAAATGTCTAACGCTGTAAAAAAATATTCATGTCGGAAATTTTTATAAACTCATCGAAATGTCTCATGTCGTAAAAAAAATTCACGTCGGAAAATTTTCTAAAACTCGTCGGAAATTGCAGCAGGCGTGAGGCCCTACCTCAGATTCTAAACCTAATCTGCTAATCTGCGCACAAAACCAAAAAAACGAAGCAATAAAATTAAAAAACGCAGGTATAAACCCTAGGATTTTCGCCTAGTTGACCATTCAACGATTTCTATTGAAATCGTGATTTTTTGCGGTAATAAAATGGGAAATTTGAAGATCTACAAAAAATCGCGGTTTTTACGATTTTTTCCCGATTTCTACTTCTATACTATAAATATAAATATAAGGTCAAGCTTTATATTAAATAGAGCCTTATTAATGTTATTGAGACCACTTATAAGTAAGTGTAGCCCCCTAACGACATGTCTCTAAAAATAAAATTGGTTTAAAAATGTAACCTAAAAATAGTTTTGATAAAGCTTATCTTTTAACTAAAAATAAGTGCTGTATAAAAAAAAGTCTTTCTAGAAAAAGTCCAAGATAGCTTTTGCTCTAATAACAACTGATTCTATTTTTAGAAATTGTCCAAAAATGTCATGTCCCTCCATTATGTATTATTCATTCAAATCAAAGATATGAATGAAATTATGAATTGAATATATTTAATATATTTAAATAATATTTATTTAAAACAATTAACAAGATATATTATTATTATATTTATAAATAACACATATAAACAATAATAATATATTATAAGTATATCTAATAATATAAATATAAATATTCTTATATTATAATATAAGTATAAATAATATAATATAAATCATATATCATTTATTATGATATAAATGATATAATATAAATAATATAAAATAAATAATATATCATTTATGATAATATAAATGATATAATATAAATACAAATAATATAAATAAACTATGTTAAGGGAGTTACGTATGGTTAGAACTAGTTTTACCACAGCCCATAAAAGGGAATAACATAAAGTAATAAAAATTATAAAAGGGTAAGTATGTCTTTTACCACCAGGCATAATAAATATCCCTTGAAAGGGAAATAAATAAAGGTTGTGGGATAGAAAGAAATGAGGATGGACAATAAATAAAAAAAAAAAAAAAGAATATCTGATAAATAAATATATTTAGATCCGTATTATATTTATATATATATTTCTGAATCATAAGTAGAAAAGATATATAATAATAATAATAATAATAATAATAAGAATATATAATAGTAAATATATATTTATTGATTGCATAATATAAGGGCATTCATAATAAGGAGCACTTAACTAATACAAACAAATATCGAGTATTATCAAAGTTTAATAATATTTATTTATTAAGGGTGGTGACGGGTGGTAAATTGCATCCCCTCAAACTTATAAATATTAACCGGCCCTCTAACAAAAGAAAGGGGGGAAGGAATAGAAAAAGGGAAGGAAGAGAATAAATATCTACTGCAACCAAAAAAGGGGGTGTGAAATATATATTATAAAATATATAAACGCAACAGCGATGCAATAAAGATTATATTACGGCGACATAGGTAAGGAATCCCAGGTAAATCTACAGTAGGTAAGTAAGTAATTATATTTACTTATTCAATTTATGATTTGTAAGAAGTTATATTTACTTGTTCAATTTATAACGTGTAAGATATAAATAATAAGGTTATGAATGTTGTGAATAATCCATTGAATGCTAGGAAGCTCTAATAATATCATATTAGGAAAAGTTAATAATAGTAGAGTAAACATCTAATGAAATATGCATTCAAGGGGAAATATCAATATACTAGTAATTATTTAATATCTAAGAAAGTGAATTTTTAAATAGAAGGCATGATGCCTAGAATAATAAGTATGTTCTATAAAGAGATTGATTATGAAATCATCCTTAAGAAGCAATCAACATGACCCTGGAGTACCGGGCTAGGATTAGTAGCCTTCCCCTTAATCCACCTACACACCTTATTAGTATGAGACTGGTGGTTAGAAGGAATCTAGTGTCTAGCACTCGAGCTGGCAAGTCATTGCCCCTCCAAGCTAAGAGCGAAGTATTGCTGGGTGTAGCATGAAGCTCTTAGACCTAGGGTAAGAACGAAGTATTGCCAGGTGTAGCATGAAGTTCTTGATCTTATGGTTGCGTAGGACCTAGATAATATTAATGGCCTAACGGTAGGTGAACCTCGAGTTGGCTATAAGCCCCTCCGAGCCAAGAGTGAAGTACCTCCAGGTGTGCGGTGAAGCCTTGGGCCTACGGCCGTGGGTCTTGGAATCCTTAACCCACCCTCTCATATTAGGTGAGTGGTCTGATTAATGGATAGGATTACGAACATCCTCCCCGAGGTTTGTCCATGACTCATGTGTGATTAATGATATAAGATAGATCATGAACCAATGATGAAAATGAATAACATATATGTGAATGTGTGTTAATGCATAATGATGAAATGAATTATATGAAACTTAATGTGAATATAATCTAATATGTTTCAGTCTTAATGATTATATGTTGAAAGAAATGATTAAAGATTACTAATGTTCTCTTTTACTAAGTTGGAGTTGTGTTAAAAAGTGAAAAATTTCAGCTCACTAGAAGGGGACATTACAAAAAATTGCATTCTGCACACTTCCCTAAAATAAAAATCTCTGTGATGACTGCGCTGTTTGCTTGGACGGTGAAGTGATCTCTTGCTGGTTGTTTTCTTTATCAACTTGCATTCTCTGAGCATTTTCACCAGTACCTGTACTTCTTTTGGATTCGGTAATGCTATGCTATGCATCCTTGCTTTGTGAATATTTGGTGCCTTGTCATTCTCAAAGATTAACTTCTCATATTTTTCCTGGCATTGCTCTTCAAAATGAATTATCTTCAATAATCCCCTGAACTTGCCTATTTTGACTTATTGAACCCTGTTGTATGTGCTGAGTCCACATGTTTTGTGAAGTCCTTTTCCAGTTCAACTTTTTCTCTCATATTATCGTCTAAATCTTTTGAAGATCAAGTAATAGAATCCAAAAATGAAATTATTTTATATTTCATTCCCTCTATTCTTTTAGCATTTCATTCAAAGAATTTAATGCAACCTGTACAATCTCTATAAAGAATACAGAGGACTTATGTCAATCAAAAGAGCTCTTTTAAATATTTGGGACGATACACTAGTTTATGTTGAATTTCCATAAAATACATAGCTCGAGATGATCTAGTAAATAAGAAGGAAAACGATAAATTTCAATTCATATTTATGGTGGAAAATATGTCTTAATGATTTACATCATACTTGTACTGTTAATATATGGCATTAAGAACTATGATATGCTTGGATGATGAACCAACTTGCAGAACATTGACTTAGTCAGACTTTTGTGTCTGAATTGTTTAGTTTGTGGATGGACTTGATAAATACGTTTAACATTGACAGGCTGTAAGATCCCTAATCAGATCTGCCCTAAAATTTTGATTTTTCTTCTTCTGAAACCCTAGATCTGAATTCTGATTTTTATTTCTGAATTACAAATAATTCTGGACAGCGAATATGCATTTGCCAAATGCTCAATTAAACATGCCAAAAGTGTATCCTTATGATGAAATATCAACCATGAATTCTACCACAAGATATGACCATCCAAAATGCAAACAAATGATCTATAATTCTGATTTCTGAATATTAAAGTCTGCTGCTACAAATCAGAATATTCTGAATTGAAATTACATCGAATGTATAGGCTCAAACATGCCCAAACATAGCCCAGATTTCTGCTCTTACAAATCAGACCTAAACATAGGTTTATACATACCAAAATTGCCGAAGAATGATGTTCAATATCAAACCCTAGATGGGCGAATCCTCCAAATAAGTGGCACTCTCCTCGAAGATGACAAAGCATGCAATGTGAGGGCGGCGGCGAGGGTTTAGTCCACAGAAGCTTTCCAAACATGAAATCGCCCTTTCTTGAGGTTGGTGCTCACTTCTAGGGTAAAATCCTAGCAAGTATCTCGCTGAAATCTTCGCTTCAAACCCTCCAAAGGTTGGCGCTGCAAATCTGATATGAAAATCTAAATTTATCTTTCACTCTTCCAAATTGTATTTGGCACAAATCACAGAATTTGGTTCTAGGGTTTCTGCAGAAACAAATGTCTTTGAAGCTCCTTCTTTCCTTCCAAATCTCTAATGAAGTGCAAATGTGAACTCCGTATGACCTCCAAGATGGAATTGGGTTCTCCTCCAATCCACCAATATTCCTAAGGGTTTTCGTCCTTGGAATATGCTGAACCAAAGTTGCAGCCAAAAGATAAAAATCTCCAATGAAAAGATATGAATGTTAATGATGAAAATGACTAGCAATTTGTCTTCTTTTATAGCCATCGATTAAGACCTCATCAGGGCCGACCTCCCTCTAGCAATATATATTTTATTTTATTTTCTCTTCGCTTCCCTCTTGGCCGACCTCCCTTGGTAATTTATTTTATATTTTTTTTCCTCTTCTTGGCCGTCCACGTTTTTGGCAATTTTCTTTATTTTATTTTATTTTACCAAGTGGCTCACAAAAATATTAGAAGTCATTCCACATCACAAATTGGTCCACAAAATTAGTTAAATATAAATAACCCAAAATGATTAGGATTACTTAATATTTAACTAATTAGATTATTCCCTTGTACTTCCGACTTAGCCTACAAGAATAAAATAGGCTAGCCGACTCTGTTGGGTGATCACTTGGAAAAAGGGGACATTACAGACTATAAACTAGAAATACATCCACTGTACTTAACTTTATTGAAAGTTAGCATTGACAATTCATTTTTCAATATTGTCCTTCTGAGGTGTTGTTTGCATGCCGTCCTCTATCTATCGATGAATGCTTTTATTGGAGAATGGATTTTTCTGAGGTGGTGTTTGTATGCCATCCTCTATCTATTGATGAATGCTTTATTGGAGAATGGATTCTTCTGAGGTGTTGTTTGTATGCTGTCCTCTATCTTTCGATGAATTCTTTTATTGCAGAATGGGTATCACCTTTCTTTTTGTGGAATTGATTTGTAATTTTATCTATAAAATTCTATATAGTTTAGTTGAAATGCCTTTCTTTTTATGTATGACGAAGATCATCTGAGCTTAATGTGAAATTTGTTTCTTAAATTTTCAATCGTGCAGAGTGCAAAGAAGAAAACTGAACTGGAGCAAGAACTCTCCAACACCATAGCAGAAGCAAAAGGTTCAAATGTACATGAAAACAATACAATTATGAAGCATCTTCAGGAGGAGCTCAGACACTATGTAACTTTTTTAAAATCACAGTAGAAACTAGAAACTTATTTATTTTTGGTTGAGATATCTGTATGCAATGTTAGCAGTTCATTTATATCATGGTTGTTAGTTTCACAGCAGTTTTATACTGTGCTTGTTTAGTTCTACTAATGGACTCTAGCTGTTCAGAATGATTAGCTTACTTGTTAATTCTTTTGGAATCTAAAAAAGAAACTTGTGGTTTCCCATAGTTGAAAAATCCTATTCCTTCCATAAAAAGGCTTTCTGCTTTTCCCCAAATCACCAGAAGCATCGTGTCAAACTTGTTGAGGTTGTTTGTCATAGTTTTGAGCATGTAGGTCTAGAGACAATATGGTCTGCTCAGAGAAAAAATCTAGCTTGCCTATGACAAACTTTGATAGGATAATAAATTTTAGTGGGGACGACATGGCATAATTAACTACTGTGGATGCATGTTTCTCTCCTTCATGCCACTCTTGATTTAAATTTTTCTAGGTAAGTATTATTGTCATTAAGATTCGTTGGGTGTAACTAATAATTTGGCTAAAATAATATTTTTTTGTAGGACAAATTTATATTAGCATATTGAACTTGTAAATTAACAGTCAAAGTATAAGGAATGTGTAGTGTCCCAAACTGATTTTTTTGTATTTTTACAAATTTATTATTAAAATGCATAAACCCTCACACTTTTTGATCACCAAGATTTTGACGTGGGCAAGGTGAGAGCATACGGTGATTGAGATACTATTTTGGCGGCAAGCTGCACAATCTAAACGAATGCAATAGCTGGAATTGAAATTAACAAGAGTCTTGGTGGCATGGCCATCCAGATTGCTACAAAACTAACTAATTTGGTGGAAAACCATCCAGTTTAATACAATGAAGCAAATAAGCTTAGAAACTGAAGATTCACAATATATATATCTGATTGAACAACAGCAATCTTTTCTGAAAATTTTTGTATTAGCAATGGATCAAATACTACAAACCACGAATACTCAAAATTAATAGTTGTGGGAAGGAAGATCAATACCAAGTTGAACGAGTAGTTGAAGGAGTAATAATCAGCTGAAGATCAATTAATATGGCTGTCATAAATTGTTGTTGAAACTTCTGAAAGATAAAACACTGCCAGAAAACCATCTAGTTGCCAAGAATTTTTAATGTTCTACCCCAAATTTTTTTTTGATTTCCCAACACTAACAACAGTGTTAGCAAATAAGATGCAAACATGAACTCCTCCACACCTTCTGATCACCAAGTTCCCAAAATGGGCGAGGTGAGAGCATACAAGTGCTTCAGATTAACAAATGTAATGCTTTGCAAGGAAACAAATACAACTTTTGTTTATTCAGTGAGCATCCACTTATTCAGTGGGAATACACCATTTATTCAGTGGTAAAATGAACTGAAGAAACAAAGCATTTCTGTTTATTCAGCGGGAAGCCAACAAAGAGCCACTTATTTAGTGGGGTAAGCAATTAAAACAATTAATCTCACAGTCCACACTAGCGGTTATAACATCTAGGGGTTACAAAGAAATATTGCATCAATTTAAACATTCACAATTGCAAGTATAGGCTGCAATAACATTTAGTAACTCTAATTTCCACTTGTTGGAACTGCTACAATAGGTTAGCTCATAGAAATCACATGAATGATGAAAGGAAACACATGCTATTTGTGCAAATTGAACACCAAAATATACCATACAAGACATTATGAACGAAGCCCTGATTGAAGACCTTTATGTCACTGCTGTAGCACTGTTGCAGTTTTGCAACATTTATGACAGCAATGAATAAACTCAACATCAGTCCCAAATCATGGCTTTTCCCACCTCCAAACTCATGGCAATGATTTCTACTGCCATTGACGCTTCCCAAACAAGTGTTTTATGCTCCCAAAACTAGGCGATTTCCCTCTAAGTTCACACGCCTCCTCTACATGCTGTTACGACCTTCCCTGGATGTATGGCCTGCCATAGGGTCTTTAAATCTGCAGTGAACTCCCCACAAATATGATGAATGTTGGTGCCCATGTATGGAGGTAAATCCTCAATAAAGATTCAGGGGAAATGAACAATCAAAAACTGATCTAAATTCCCTTGCCATGGCTGGAAATATACGGCCTGTAGATGTACAAATTGCAATCATGCTCATCAAACTTCAAAGAACATTCATCAAATCCTTTCAAAAACACTCCAAAATCTTAACAAGTATAATAGCATCAAATTCCAATCCAAAAACTTCAGAAAACATCAAAATCCATGAAGCTTTGTGTGAATCTTGGCTGAAATCACCTTGAATCAGCTAGGGTGGATCTCTCACCACCGAAACTGATCTTCTTCTAGAAGGTTGACATCCTCGAGAAGGGAAGGAAGAACACATAGGTTCAATCTAGCAGCATAACGATATCAAATCAATAGCATAAACCAAACAATGAGCTCTCATCCTCCTTATAAAGGCACTTTGTAAGTTACACAAAAATATAATTATTTCTTGGAAATAATTACCTTTTTCCTTCAACTTAAATATTTCTCTTTTCCCAAACTTGAGCGCTCACTTTTACGTGCCTAAACAATTAATACATATTTTACCCTTTCAAATGAGCTATAACACTTAGGCACTTTTAATTATTCCATCCTTTGAAGACAAAAGTGCACATAATAATTAAATAGCTTATTAATACACCCAACTTTATGGAAAATCCCAAACATAATCAGATTGCAAAATAAACTATACTAATGTACTCTAGGAAGTTTGGGATGAGAAATGATCCCATCCGAGTGACTTTATAAAAATAGACGGCTTCTCCAATAAGTTTGGAGAGCAATCCGAGAAGCCAAAAAAACTTTTGAAAGTTACACAACAATCTTGAACCTCAACTAAACTCAATGCCATCAATTGAAATAGAACATACCTGAACCAGTGATCTCCACAACAAGGAGCCCCTTACCATACCACATAGCCTATTGGAAGTTGGAACTCAAGGGAATAGGCTATCAAACCCACAATTGGCTAGGCTTGAGAAGGGGACATTACATAATTATTGAATGTTACTAAATGCTGAATGGTTCTGTCCTAGTCAAGTATAACGCCCTCCACAAATGATATGGCTAGCTGAAACATACAAGAATTCTGCCAATCTGCAATATAATACCCATAAATGTATGGTAGCTTCAAACACCTGACAAAACCCTCAAAAAATGCATCAACTCATTGATAAACTAGCATAGCTACAAGCTACAGGTACAAGATATCCAAGCAACGCTCAACAAGTACCTTCCTACATTGTACGGTAGGTAGATATATATGAGTCAATTCTTTTCAAAAGCAAATATATTTATTAATCAAACTTGGGATGGCAGACAAATTCTGACAGATTGATGATGACTTAGCTCTCTTTTTACAACCGTATGACCATAGTAGGCAGACTTTGACTTGGCAAAAACTCGGCAAACCCAAGATTTGTTACTCGGTAAAAACTTGGTGAAAACTCGACAAAAAAATTGGCAACTTAAAATTAAAAAAATAACTTAAATTTATTTAAAAACACGTCTTTTACAAAATTCAATGACAAAATGTATCTGTAATGTCCCGTTCCTAAGCAGCACAACTATGTGTTAGTCTACTACTCGGGTTCTCGTAGACTAACGAGGATGGTTAGAGAACCCATGTCGAGTGATCATTGTGGGGTTTAGTCAGCATGGTTGGCATGGAATTTGGTTTCTACCTTGGCGGGATTTCCGTTCTGACTCTTTTTGGAGTATTTTGGGGGCTTTGAGGCCAAACATACTATTTTTAGTAAGTGCATCAGGATCAGTTGCTAGTTGGTTGGTACAACTTGGAATGCGCTCTATCTTAATTGGTGATCATGGTGGTGCTTCGAAATCCCAGTTCGGAGTACGTTTGGGCATTCATTTTAATGTCACGATAATTGGCTTAAGTTAAATTAAATATTTAACTTATGTATAAAGTATTAAAGTGACTTTATTAATATGTGAAGACATGAGACATATTAATGTTTAATAAAGTCACATATATTTCTTGGTTTGGGCGCCGAAGTCATAAAAGTTAAAATAATATTAAAATATCAAATTCTCAAATGAGGCGTTGGGGGGAAAAGTGAAGAAGAATAAAAGAGTTTTCAGTCTCATTTGGGATATTGCATATTTTGTGAATGAATATTGTTGTTGGAGCAAAACCAGTGTTTGTGAAGAAATCCAACCATTGTGAAGACGAAAACCTTCGCATTTGGAGAGCGCTTGCAGGAGTGAGATCTCCCAAGGGCATTGTGAGAGCATTCTCATTCAGAGGGTGCAATTTGTGCTTCATTTTCAGGTTGTGGGGTTGTCGCGGAGGATCTTCCTTTGATGAAACCTTAGTTTTTTGGCATGATAATTGTGGAGTTATAACTGAGAACTCATTGCAGGGGTTTATTCTGATTTTGGTTGAAGTCTGTTGTGATTTTGAACTCCTATGCTAGCCGTACGTGTCTGCAGCAAGGCCGTACCAGCTAGAGTTATCTTTGGAGGGGAGAAACTCATGAAATCTGCATTGAGGCATCAAGAATAAAGGACGCGGGGCAGTGGACCGTGTGTTGGACAATTTTTTGAACATAAAATAGAGTTTTCTATTGTTATCTACACCTATACAGGTTGTACCAGTCCATAGGAGGATGTGGGCCAGCATTGACCCTAGCGTTGGAGGTATTGGGGGTTTATGATCACCATTTGAGGCGCCATTCTCATATGTGTTTTTGTCATTGCTATTTGATGTAATGTTTTCAATGTTTTGACGAGCATGGAAAGATTGTATGAATCCAGAGCTGCTGTTACAAAACGGAACATACCATATCAACACATGGGTATGTATATATTTTGATATATTTGCTATTTCCTCATATGGGTATTGATCATTAAAGATATACAATACATTTTTATCTCTTTGAAGCATCTGGATATTGTAAGTTGTGTTACTTTCCTGTGTTATACTTGGATGCAAATTCTATGTTTTGTATCAAAACACAAAATGCATCAGGTTCAATTAAACCATAGAAAATCGAAAAAATTGGGTCTCAAAAAGGGGTGGGACATTAAGTATCCAATGAGTCCATAAATGAGTACAAAAGTGTTTTTGTAATGTCCCCTTTCCTAGACAATGTTAGTCTATGTTTGGTTCCTGTAGACTAACCAGTATGGTTAGGGAACCCAATGAGGTGTAGCCTTGGTTGGTTATGTCGGTCATCAGTGGAGGTTGTTGGTTTGGTGAGACCCTTGGTTTGGAGCTTTCTGGAGTGTTTTCGGTCACCTTGGGCGGACTTGCTATTTTTAGCAAGTTAGGGTTTTTGTCTGTTTCGGGAATCTCAGAGTTGGATGTGAAATGTTTCGGCGAGACTTTTCCAACGGTTTATAGATCTTGGGATTTTGATGTGTTCCGAGCCTTTGTTTTAAAGTCTGTAAAATAATAATGTTTATTTAAAAAGGGGACTTTAGAACATTTGTATTAAGTGACTTTATACTATATGGTACTTTATGATATATTTCAAGTTATAAAGTCACATGACTTTGGGGACCCAAGTATAAGGAGAAATAAAGTAATTAAAATATGCACTTTTCCCAAAAAGTGGCGTTGGGGGTATAAGGAGGAAAAAGAACTCCATTTGAACATTATTGACTATTGCATATTGATATTGTCTGAGTTTTGCTGCAAGCAAGGGTTTTGAACAAGAGTCAGTCGGAGATGGAAACCTCCATTGATAGGAGCATCTGTAGGGTTTCAAGGCACTCCAAGGATGTTGTTTGGGAGTGGCTTCATTTAGGGTCACTATTTGTGCTTCATTTGATGAACCAACTTTGTTGCGGAGAGGAAATCATAGTAATATCTTCTATTTCTTGGCATGATAATTAAAAGGGGACATTGACAAATATATTGCAGCTTATGGCAATGTTTTTGGAAGAGTTTTGAGGTGTTAATGACTCCATATATAGGCCGTACACCTGCTGTACTAGGCCGTATCTCACAACAGTAGTTTTAGAGTTTTTCTCTTTAGTTTGGGGCTCTTCTTTCCTAACAGCTAGGCGTTGGCTTTGGGTTTGACATTGCAGCAATTTTCAGTCATTCAAGGAAGGTTGTTTGGGCCATTTCATTGCTACCCTTATTTCTGCCAGGCCGTACCAGCACTATGGAAGGGGTGTGGGTTTGAGATTGCAGCCAACAGTGAGTTCTTTTGAGTCTTATCTGCCTTCCAATAGAGGCGTCTATTCTTAGTGTATGCTGTTCCTCATCCAGAGATTGTAAGGAGCAGAGTTGCAGATGTTTGTAGGGATTTTGTACACTCTATTTGCTGTCGTAGAACTTTACCAGCACTGTACTTTGTAACAGCTAAATGGGTATGTTGGAAACTCAATATTTATGATTATATTTTATATGGGTATTGCTTAGATATGCTCTGTAATGCATTTACATTAATAAATGGCATTTGGGTATCTCCATTTTATTGTGTTTTCAAAAATTCATGTATATGTTGTGTACTATGTCAAAAATGCAAAAAAACACAAAACACAAGCAGGTTACAACTAAACTATAGAAAACCCAACAGTGAGAAAAAATCAGACCTAGATCAGAAAATATAAAATACAGAACAGGGTGGGTCATTTTAGTTTTCTATTAGATTTGGTCTATGTTCCACGAAGTTTCTTGATGGGGGGATTGGGGGGGGGGTTGGGTTTCAGGACGAGGGGAGCAAGGGCCTAAGTTTGGGGATGAAAGGGGGACAGTGGTGGGTGGGGGTTTGGGGGTGGAGCCCCTAATGGGGTCGAGGGGTAGCGCCCCTTGCGGGGGTCTGGGAACAGTGCCCCTAGAGCGGGCCGAGGGGCTGCGGCAAACCTTCATGGTGCACGTCATTTTCACAATGTTCTTGGGCAGCCCATGCAATTTGAACACTTCCCTAAAGAATAATTCTGCCACCTGTGCTACTATAAACACTGCAGAAACAACAAAGAAATGTGCAAATTTGATCAATCTATCAACCACAACAAAGATGCTATCCTTCCCTTGCACTTTTGGAAGTCCTGTGATAAAATCCATGGTGATACTTTCCTATTTTTGGTTGGGAATTGGTAGTGGTTGTAGCAGAGCAGTAGGGTATGTGTTCTAATTTTTGTTCTGTTGGCAAACATAACATTCTCTAACATGATCACAAACATCATTTTTAGCCCCTTCCAAGTAAATCTCTCACGAATTTGCTTATAAGTTTTGAAAATACCTTGGTGACCACCAAAGGGAGCATCATGAAATGGCCTTATAATCAATGGCTTAACCTTGGAATGGGAGCTAGAAAGATCCTCTCCTTGTAGAAGATGAGATCATTCTTTACTTTGTACTTCTCATCATGTTTGTGCCTTCAATGACACTTGTTGCAAAAGGATCCTTGGCATATTTTGTTATGATCTGATTGTTGGAAGTGTTGTCATTGATGTCAAAGGTGCATACACATGCTATCATTGAGATTAAGAAGATAGTCGTGAACAGATGAGAGTATTAAGAGGATATTCATGAACAAACGAGAGTATAAGAACATGTTGTAATGTCCCTTTCCTAGGCAGTTAGTTTATGGGGTTAGTCTACTACCTGAGTTCTTGTAGACTAATGAGGATAGTTAGAGAATCCATGTCGGGGACCATTGTGGGGGTCTAGTCAGCTTGGTTGGCATGGAGTTTTGTTTCTACCTTGGCGAGAGTTCTGTTCTGACTCTTTCTAGAGCACTTTTGGGACCCTGATGCCAAACTTACTATTTTTAGTAAGTGCATCAGGCTCAGTTGCGAGTTGGACGGTCTGACTTGGGATGTGTTCGTTTTTAATTGGTGATAACAATGGTGCTTCAAAAACCCAGTTCGGAGTACATTTGGACATTTATTTTAATGTCGCAATAATAGCTTAAGTTAAATTAAATATTTAAGTATAATGTTTTAAAGTCACTTTATTAATGGGTGAAGACATGAGACATACTTATTTTTATTAAAGTCACATATACTCCTTAGATGGGCGCCCAAGTCATAAGAATAAAAACAATATTAAAATCTTAAAATGAGGCGTTGAGGGAAAAGTAAAGGGAGAATAAAATGAAGTCTTTCACACTCATTTGGATTATTGGATATTTTTATGAATGAACATTGCTGTGGAGCAAAAACCAAGGTTTGATGAAGAATCCAACCATTGTGAAGATGAAAACCTTCGCATTTGGAGAGTGCTTGCATGAGTGAAAGATCTCCCAAGGGCATTGTGAGAGCATTTTCATTCAGAGGGTGCAAATTGTTCTTCATTTTCAGATTTGTGGGGTTGTCGCGGAGGATCTCCCTTTGATGAAACCTCAGTTTTTTGGGATGGTAATTATAGGGGTATATTGGAGAATACATTGAAAGCATTGTTCTGATTTTTTATGCCAATTGTTGAGGGTTTATCACCTCAGACATGGCCGTTCTGCCTCATACAATAGGACGTACACTTTGGAGTCTGCTTTGTGAGTTTGAAGCTTATTTCATTTGGGTTTTCTCTCCATCTTGGGCATTGAGTGCCTACAGTGTTTTCCTAGCATACAGAGGATAGTTTCAAGATGAATTGATGGGGATTGGAATGTGTTTGTTGCTGCCGTTCATCCCTAAACCAGGCTGTATCGGCAAGTGAGGGGATGTGGGTCTCCATACAGCCCAAAATCTTAGCATTTTGTGGTTATATCAGCATCATACAAGGTGCCATTCTCACATAAATTGCCGTCATTGCTATCTGATGTAATAGATTCAATGTTTGATGATACATGGAAAGATTGTATGAGTCCTAAGCTGCTATCACAGACTGTACTCACCATATCAGCATATGGGTATGTTTGTATTTTGATATATTTGCTATATTCTCAATTGGGTATTGGTCATTAATGGTATTCAATACATTTCTACTTATTTGAAGCATCTGGGTATTGTTTATTTTGAATTTTCTAAGTTGTACTTGTATGCAAAGAAACTTTATGTTATGAACAAAACAAAAAACAAATCAAGTTAAACTAAACCACAAAAAACTGTAAAAAAATGGGTTTCAGAAAGGGGTGGGACACTACAGTGGTATCAGAGCTGGTTTTCCTTCTAGCCTGTTGGATTTGTACACTTGTGTAGAGTTGCATGTCAGTTTGGAGAGCACCCATATGCTTGCATGTTAGTTTCATGGGCCGAGTAGTGGTTGCATGTGAGTTTCTATGAGAGGAAGTGACAGAGAGCGGAGATATCTTGAAAGATCAAGGAAGAATGAAGCTGAACATGAATAGTGGGAAGAGTGGCCTTCAGGGCTTGAGGAACAACGGATAGTACTTTACAGTGAAGAAGAAACTTGCAGAAACCATGGGTGATCGAGAAGGCAGGTCTAGTACAGACCATCACGATTAGGGAAGAGTTGACATGGCGAGTATGTTGCATGCACTGAATGATTTGGCTAGAGGGCAGCGTGACATGTTTGACAGAATGGATCGTTCACAAACAAAACTGACCCAAATCCTTGCCTGTTTAGTACCAAATAATAATGGAAACAATGACAATAATAATGGTGGAGTTGATCAAAATGACAGGGGGAACAATGGTCACAATAATAATGCAAATAATGACAATCATGGAGAACACTCGGTTAACAACCGGGTTAATCAACATCGTACCTTTGCAGGATCAGCTAGCATGAGGCCTCTTATGCCTTAGTTTATTTAGGAAAACCATCCACCAGAAGAAGTTAACGAGCCTATTGAACAGGTTCGACATGCTCAGTATTGGAGAGATTGGAGAGCTATGGATGCAGGGTTTCGTGCAGATATCCCTTTTCAAGCTTACATGACTTTTAGGGAACAGAGTAGACCCCACGGAGAAGGAGTGAGACCTCAGAACCAGGACCTACAGAAGAAAAAGGGTAAGATGACCTTTTCTTACTACGATGGTTTGGGATGCCGTTTAGTATGCTACTTTACACTTGGATGGGAGTGCGCATGAATGGTGGTACCATGGACTAGTCACATTAGGCCATGATTAGATTGTGTCCCATGTTGAGTTTACAGAGAGATTGATAGACAGATTTGACAAAGGGGACCCTAAATTGCATTTTAAGGAGCTAGCATAGCTCAAACAGTTTGGAGGGGTTGATGCATACATTTCTGATTTTCAGAGGTTGTCAGTTATGGTTACTGACATTTTGGAAAGGAGACGCATTGTGCTATTCATAGATGGTCTATCTGAACCATTCAGAGGATAGATTAAGGGGTTCAATCCGCCTACACTTCACGAGGCGATCAATAAGGCCAAGGATATGGAGTTCTTATCCTTAGGAGCAAATTTTAGTCAAAGGGTTTCCCGCACAAGAAAGATAAGGATGAGAAGAGTTTTTATTGAGACATAGATCAGCAGAAGAAACCAGCTGTTAGACTTGATGATGACGCTCTCAGTGAGTATCAGAGGAAGAAATTCTGCTTCAAATGTAAAGGCCCATGGGACGCTAACCATAAGTACCTTATGAAGGGGCAAGTAAAGCAGATTGGATATTTTTCTGCAGAGGAAACTGCTTCAGAAAAATCAGACGAGCACATTGATTCGGAGGATAGTGAAGTAGATAGTGCAGCAGAAGAGTCACAGGGTGAGCAGAATGATGATAGGCCTACAACACACCTTTCTGCTATTCAGAGAGAGGATTCTTTCAGGATTTGGGGAGTATTGGAAGGGCAGTGAGTCACTGCACTTCTTGACGCAGGGGCAACACATAATTTCATAGACGAGGGTCTACTGGCAAGGAGGGGACTTAGGACAGAGGAGTTTGAAGGATTCAAGGTCAGTGTAGCTGATGGATTTGTTATAACATGCAAACGGTGAATCCCCAACTTAATCGTTAGGTTAAGTGACTATGAGTTCTAGGCTGAGTATTATGTAGTGAGCATGGGAGACATGGATGTGGTCCTTGGCATGACATGGCTTGTTGGCATGACATGGCTTCATGCAATCAGTGAGTTCTACCTTAACTTACGAACCATGGAGATGAAGTTCGAGGTAGATGGGCGGAAGCATGTACTCAAGGGAATGTTATATGGTGGACTTCGTGTGGTATCTCTTAGGAGAATGGAGAGATTACTTGGACATGATCAGGTTGAGTGGGTAGCAGAATGTGTCATTATGTCTACAACGACTGAGCAACCAAAATAGAGCTACCACCCGATATTCAGAAACTGATAACTCATGGTTCAAGATGTCGAGAGCACTTAAATTAAAGATTTAACTTATGGTTTTATGAGATATAAGATAACTTTAAGTTATATTATAAAGTCACTTTATATATTAAGTTATAACTTGAAAAGTGACACTCCTAGGGATGGGCGCCGTCATGATGGTGCAAGGTGATGTTTTAAAAATAAAAATAAATTAGAAATTCCTCCCTTGGGCGTTGGAAGAGGAAGGCAAATAAAAGACCAAAAAGTGACTTCATTTGGTTGTGCTTGGTTTTATGATATTGTGCTTTCATATTGAGTTTTGCCTGTGCATAGGGTTTGAGCTTGGCTCTTTCGTTTCGATCATCGATTTGCAGAGACGAAAACCTTTGCAGATTCGCCTTTCCTCATGTATGAGAGATTGCATCAGGAGAGGGTTTGAGGAGGCTTCACACAGGAGCTTCACTTGTGCATTCAGGAAAGCCATTTGGAGATTATTCGAAGAAGAAATAAAGATATTTAGGAGAGTTTTAGTGTGTAGGTTTGAATAAAGAAGTTAGTGACAGATTTGTGCCTTAGAGGAGAGATTTTATTGTTGTTCTTGCCATCATCTACAGGCCGTACCTCTCCAAGTACTGCCGTACCATCTGCAGGAGAGTTAGAGGAAGTTTGGTGGAGATTTCTTGGAGTATTACCTTCTCATTCTGGTCGCCTCATATCAGCAGCAATCTGCAGTCAGGTATTGGGGAGTTTGAAGGCAGAAATATACTTCATTTTGCTGTTGTATACCTCCAGGCAGGCCGTACTAGTCAGCAATGAATGTGGGTGTTTGTGAGTGGAGTTCCTTCTAGTTTGAACTGCAAATTCTTTTCATTCTTGGCATCTAGAGACCTTTCCTAATTATGATATTTTATTTTAGGGTTTAACTGCTTAGTTTTTGAGTCAAACACATGACCTATATTTCATGAGTAGTGGTTCACATGAACCCATCTCTCATGTTAATGAATGGTCCACTTAGCACTCATTGCATCTAGGTGATGCTCAGTGGGGTGAAGCATCGGGACTTCCCGGGAGGTCACCCATCGTAGTACTACTCCAACTCAATCGCGCTTAACCATGGAGTTTCCCCCAAGATCAAGCCCACTTAGCTTGCTACCCCATTTGTAAAACCTTCAGCAAGTGTTGTGCCTTATGAACCAATCATTATAGAACCCCTTTAGCTCATCAATTGATAAGTAGGAGGTATTTTTCGCAGCATGTCAAATTATGATATTTTATTTTAGGGTTTAATTGCGTAGTTTTTGAGTCAAACACATGACCCATATTTCATGAGTAGTGGTTCTCATGAACCCATCTCTCATGTTAATGAATGGTCCACTTAGCACTCATTGCATCTAGGTGATGCTCATAGGGGTGAAGCATCCGGACTTCCCGGGAGGTCACCCATCCCAGTACTACTCTGACTCAAGCGTGCTTAACCATGGAGTTTGTCCCAAGATCAAGCCCACTTAGCTTGCTACCCCATTTACAAAACCTTCAGCAAGTGTTGTGCCTTATGAACATCACCTAGATGCAATGAGTGCTAAGTGGACCATTCATTAACATGAGAGATGGGTTCATGTGAACCACTACTCATGAAATGTGGGTCATGTGTTTGACTCAAAAACTACGCAGTTAAACCCTGAAATAAAATATCATAATTTGACACGCTGCGAAAAATGCCTCTTACTTATCAATTGATGAGCTAAAGGGGCTCTATAATGATTGGTTCATAAGGCACAACACTTGTTGAAGGTTTTGCAAATGGGGTAGCAAACTAAGTGGGCTTGATATTGGGGGAAACTTCATGGTTAAGCGGGCTTGAGTCGGAGTAGTACTGGGATGGGTGACCTCTCGGGAAGTCCTGATGCTTCACCGCCGATGCTTCACCCCTGTGAGCATCACCTAGATGCAATAAGTGTTCAGTGGACCATTCATTAACATGAGAGATTGGTTCATATGAACCACTACTTATGAAATATGGGTCATGTGTTTGACTCAAAAACTACGCAGTTAAACCCTGAAATAAAATATCATAATTTGACACGCTGCGAAAAATACCTCCTACTTATCGACCTTTCCTAAGCTGCAATGATTGTAATCTGCATTCACTTGATTTTGTATAAAGTCTGAGTGACTTCAATGGCCTTGTAATGCTGCTATCATTTCTGGCAATTGAACAAGTTGAAGATTTTCAAGTGGTTATTTCATTATAATTAGTTTTATGGCATTTTATGATCTGGGTTGTCTTTAGTTTAGGCAAAATCATTGTATATTTTCTGGGTTTGTTCATATACTTTATATTTCATACATGCAATGCAAAAATCCGACATGCAAGAACAAACCATAAAACCCTAAACAACAAAAACATCAAAAACACAAAAAATCAGTTAGAGGCAAACATATACAGAGGGGTGTATGTTACAGTGGTATCAGAGCAGAAAATCTTGCCATCCTGTGAGGTTAAACATGACATGCAAAAGTTGAAAGTGAGATATGCGGCCTACTGATAGAAATAATTTCAGATCAAGACCAGGAACACAAAACCCACATAGGACACAGGGAAGAGAGGTACCACAGAGAGAAGAACTTGAGAATCCAGTACCTATAATAGATCCATTCGAGTCAGAGATAGAGGTTGCCGCTACTGAGGACGATTCCCTAGTTTCACGAACAGACCCATTTTCAGGAGAGTTACCACCAGTTCCAAAACCTACAGAAGAAATGGGTGACAGGGAGGTTGAGGAACCTAGCTTGCGAGAGATCCTGAATGTGCTCACCAGGAGCTCGGTAGCCCTAGAGAGAGAGTTGAGGGAGTCTAGATAGGAGTTGAGGGAATCACAGGCAGAGATAGCACATACCCTCGAGCAGTTGTGAGACCTAAGAAATAATAGGGATAATTACCGTGACAGAAACAGGTACAATGGAGGAGACAGGAATAGAAACAATGACGGTGATAGACATAGAAACAATGACGGTGATAGGAACAGAAACAATGACGGGGATAGGAACAGGAATAATGTGGGCAATAGACACAATGGTGACAGAAACTAGGGGTACATAAATAATGGGGACAGGAACTAGGAGGACAGACATAGATTCAGAGATGATGAGGATGAGGCCTCGGTTACTCATAGGAGGGCTTCATAGTTTACAACAGGTGACAGACCTAGTATACCCATTTTCGCTCCCAGGAACCAAGTAACTGAACAGGATCCCACATAGGCTGAATTTCAGGAGGAGATTCTGAGGGATTGGAGAGCTTCTAGTGCAGAGTTTAGGGCAGAGATGACCTTTGCAGGGTACTCTGACATTAGGATTAGAAATAGACCTCGCAGACGAGGTAGACCTTAGAACCAAGAGTTACAGAAAAAGGTGAGTAAAATGACACTTCCCTATTTTGATGGATCGGGTAAAACCACCGCTAGAGCTTGGGTCCAGAAATTGGACAGCTACCTGCAGATTAGTCTTATGCCTGAGGAGGACGCCATTACTTATGCAGCTTTACATTTGGAGGGGGTAGGACATAAGTGGTGGAGTAATGGGAAGGTTACACTGGGTCACGATCAGATCACTTCATACGTGGAGTTCACAGTTAGACTGATCGATAGATTTGATAAGAAGGACCCAGAGTTACAGTTTAAGGAGTTAGCACATCTGAGGCAGAGTGGTTCAGTTGACTCCTACATTTCTGAGTTCCAGGACTTATCAATTATGGTCACGATTATTTCTGAGTGCCGATTGGTTATTCTCTTCATTGATGGATTATCAGACCCACTTCGTGGTTGGGTTAAGGGTTTTGACCCTGTTACACTCCAGGAGGTCATGAAAAAGGCCCGAGACATGGAGTCATCAGTGTGGAGAAGCAAATTTCAGTCTAAGGGGTTTCCACACAGGAGGGACAAGGAGAAGGAGAAGAAACATTTTCATAGAGATGTTGAGCAGCACAAGGACAGGTGAAACAGGTTGACTGATGATCTGCTCAACGAGTATCAGAGAAAGAAACTTTGCTTTCACTGCAAAGAACCATGGGATCCCTCACATAAGTGTCCACATAAGGCTAAGGCCAAATTGATTGAGTATTATTCAGCTAAAGAGACCCAATCTGATGCATATGATTTAGATTTTGATCAGCCTTCCGATCATGGAGATAGTGGAGATGAGAGAGCTTCACATCACAGTACTGGCAGTGGTGGTATTATTGCTCAGCTATCTAGTTTCCAAAAGGTTGGTTCTTTCAGTGTGCATGGTGTACTTAGTGGACAACACATTATTACCCTCATTGACACAGGAACTACTCATAATTTTATTGACGAGGGATTGGTAGCTCGCAGGGGGTTGAAAACAAAGGAATTTGAAGGCTTCAAGGTGATGGTAGCTGACGGATTCAAAATGCCGTGTAGTCGAAAGATATCAGGATTGAAGATCATCATGGGTGACTATGAGTTGGTTGATGACTTCTATGTGGTTGGCATTGGGGATACTGATGTGGTACTTGGCATGCATTGGATGAGCCAGTTAGAGGAGTTCACCATGAATGTTAAAAAGATCGAAATGAGGTTTGAATACAATGGGAGGAAAATATGCCTTAGGGGTATTTCAGATGGTGGACCTCGAGTAGTATCACTGAAGAGAATGGAGAGGCTGTTGAGACATGACCAGGTAGAGTGGGTAGCAGAGTGCCTTTCTATGCCAGAGTCCCCACCACGACATAAGGATAGCTATGATCCTGATATTTAGAAGTTACTATCCAAGCATAGTAAGGTATTTGGAGATATACCACCAGGAGTGCCTCCTGATAGAGGCATAGAGCATGTGATCGAGTTAGAGGATGGGACCAAACCCATCATGATCACTCCATACCGTCATCCAAAGAGGCTTAAGGATGAAATTGAGAAAACCATCAAAGAGCTTCTGGAGATGGGACACATTCGGCCCAGCAAGAGCCCATTTGCTTCTGCAGTTGTACTTGGCAAAAAGAAGGATGGGACAATCAGGATGTGTATAGACTACAGGGCCTTAAATAAGAAAACTATCAAAAACAGGTACCCTATCCCGAGGATTGATGAATTGAGATGAGTTGCATGGTGCTTGTTATTTTTCTAAGATAGATCTCAGATTGGGGTACCATCAAATTCGCATGAGGGTAGAGGATGTAGAGAAAACTGCTTTTAGATGTCACTACGGCCACTTTGAGTTTTTGGTGATGCCGTTTGGTTTGACCAATGCACCTACTACCTTCCAGAGTTGCATGAACCAGATTTTCAGACATCAGATTGGGAAGTTTGTATTGATTGTTTTCAATGACATATTGATTTTTAGCAGGACTTGGGAGGATCACTTGAGACATCTGGAGGAGGTGTTGAGTATTTTGGAGAGTGAGTCCCTCTATGCCAAAGAGTCAAAGTGTGACTTTGGCATGACAGAGTTGCTCTATCCGGGTCACATTATCAGTGCAGATGGTGTCAGTGTAGATCCAGATAAGATGAAGGCAATTGTTGATTGGCCCCCACCTACAAACCTCACACAACTTAAGGGCTTCTTTGGTCTATGTGGTTTTTACAGGAGGTTTGTAAAGGGCTTCTCACAGACAGCAGCACCTTTGACAAATTTGACAAAGAAGGGAACCTTTGAGTGGTCTGAATTAGCCCAGCAGTGCTTTGATCATTTCAAGCACTTAATGTCTACGTGCCCCGTGCTTGCGATTCCCGATTTCACTAAGCCATTTGAGTTGCAGTGTGATGCTTTTGGAGAGGGAATTGGGGTAGTGTTTATGTAGGAGAAGCACTCGATAGCAGTTGAAAGCAGGAAACTTTTGGGTGTTGAGAGGAGTTAGTCGGTGTATGACCGAGAGATGTTGGCCATAATGCATGCATTGGCCAAGTTCAGGCCTTATCTGGTTGGAGGCAAATTTATAATCAAAACAGATCATAACAACATCAAATACTTTATGAACCAGAAGGATCCGAATGACAGGCCGCAGAAGTGGGTGAGCAGGTTACAAGCATATGATTTTGACATCGAGTATGTAAAAGGGAAGAAGAATATAGTTGCAGATGCCTTATCACGTAGACCTCACTTATGCTTAGTTGGGGAGATATCTGCTGATTGGAGAGAGCTGATTATAGCAGAGTATGTGAAGGACTCTTGGGCAGCAGGTGTCATTGAGCGCATTACTATTGATGAGAGATATTCTATGGTGAATGACTTGATTATTTACAAGGACAGGATATTCTTGGTGCCTAATTCACAGTCCAAACATAAGGTGATTAAAGCTTTGCATGATACACCCATGGCTGGCCATCCTGGATTCTTCAAGACATATAAATAGATTCGGGAGAGGTTCACATGGAAAGGATTGAAGGATGAAGTGCAGAAGTATGTTCGTGAGTGTGTAATTTGCCAGCAGAATAAGTATGAGCATACTTATCCAACATGTTTATTACAGCCATTTCCTATTCCTAGTCAGAAATGGGAATGTATCTCCATGGATTTTATTACAGGGTTGCCTAAGGTGCAGGGAAAGGACTGTATATATGTGGTGGTCGATAGACTCACCGAATTTGCACATTTCTTTGCTATTTCAACATCCTTCACAGCTGCTCAAGTGGCTGATTTGTTCTTCAGGGAGATATTCAGGTTACATAGGGTACTTAGGAACATAGTCAGTGACAGGGACAACAAGTTCCTAATTATATTTTGGCAGGAGTTATTTAGACTGTGGTACAGAGTTGACTCCTAGCACCAACTACCACCTGCAGACAGATGGACAAATAGAGGTGGTGAACAAATGGCTTGAGGGCTACTTATGCAACTATGTGTCAGGGCAGCAAAATGCTTGGAAGTTGGATCAGATGGTTGTACCTGGGGGAGTATTGTTACAACACTACTCATCATATGTCGATTCAGATGACTCCTTTCAGGGCACTGTATGGTTATGATGCCCTGTGCTTCACAGATCTCTTACTTGATGATAATCGGGTGCCTAAGGCAAAGGATCTCTTACAGGACAGTCAAGATATCTTAAGGGAGCTTAAGGAGAATATACAGCAGGTACATAATCAGCAGAAGTTGTATGCTGATCAACACCGAGTGGAGAGGAGTTTCGAGGTTGGAGACATGGTGTATTTGAGGCTCCAACCCTACAGGCAATCCACTCTCAAGAAGAGTGGAGCAGAGAAGCTGAAACCCAGATTTTATGGTCCTTTCAGGATTATGAGACGAGTGGGTGAGTTGGCTTATGAGCTTGAGCTTCTATCAGATAGCCGGGTGCATAATGTGTTCCATGCTTCCAGGCTGAAGAAAGCTCTTGACCACAATATAGTTCCTTCGGCAGAGCTTCCACCATTGGATGAGGAGGGTAAGTTGATCCTAGTACTAGAGGCTATCATTGACACCCGGGAAAGACATTTGAGGAAACAAGTTATCAGAGAATACTTGGTCAAGTGGAAGAATCTGCCAGTTGAGGATGCCACCTGGGAGAGTGAGCAGATATTGCAGCATCGAGAGTTGAGGTTGCTTGAGGACAAGCAATCTTGGGAAGGGCGGACTATAATGTCGCCCACTTAGCTCATCACTCCAGGGGATTAGGGTCAGCCTATAATTCGACTACCGTAGGCTAATGGATGTGATTAGGAAGTCATTCCAGGGACTTACTATTTATAATAAGTCGTGAGTCGAGCAGTTACTATTTCTGGCAGGGCAGTCGTGGATGGTCCTTGGCACATAACTCATGGTTCGAGATGTCGAGAGCACTAATGGATATAAGATAAGTTAAATTAAAGATTTAACTTCTGGTTTTATGAGATATAATATAATTTTAAGTTATATTATAAAGTCACTTTATATATTAAGTTATAACTTGAAAAGTGACACTCCTAGGGATGGGCGCCCCTTATGGTGGTGCAAGGTGATGTTTTAAAAATAAAAACAAATTAGAAATCCCTCCCTTGGGCGTTGGAAGAGGAAGGCAAATAAAAGGCCAAAAAGTGACTTCATTTGGTTATGCTTGGTTTTATGATATTTTGCTCTCATATTGAGTTTTGCCCGTGCATAGGGTTTGAGCTTGGCTCTCTGGTTTTGATCATCGGTTTGCAGAGACGAAAACCTTTGCAGATTCGCCTTTGCTCGTGTATGAGAGATTGCATCAGGAGAGGGTTTGAGGAGGCTTCACACAGGAGCTTCACTTGTGCATTCAGGAAAGCCATTTGGAGATTATTCGAAGAAGAAATGAACATATTCAGGAGAGTTTTAGTGTGCAGGTCTGAATAAAGAAGTTAGTGACAGATTTGTGCCTTAGAGGAGAGATTTTATTGCTGTTCTTGCCATCATCTATAGGCTGTACCTCTCCAAGTACAACCGTACCATCTGCAGGAGAGTTAGAGGAAGTTTGGTGGAGATTTCTTGGAGTATTACCCTCTCATTCTGGTCGCCTCATATCAGCAGCAATCTGCAGTCAGTTTTGGGGAGTTTGAAGGCAGAAATACATTTCATTTTGCTGTTGTATACCTCTAGGCAGGCCGTACCAGTCAGGAATGAATGTGGGTGTTTGTGAGTGGAGTTCCTTCTAGTTTGAACTGCAAATACTCTTCATCCTTGGCGTCTAGAGACCTTTCCTAAGCTGGAACGATTGTAATCTGCATTCACCTGATTTTGTATAAAGTCTGAAGTGACTTCCATGGCCTTGTAATGCTGCTATCATTTCCGGCAATCGAACAAGTTGAAGATTTCGAACTGGGTATTTCATTATAATTAGTTTTATGGCATTTTTTGATTTGGGTTGTCTTTAGTTTAGGCAAAATCATTGTATATTTTCCGGGTTTGTTCATATACTTTATATTTCATAAATGCAATGCAAAAATCCGACATGCAAGAACACACCATAAAACCCTAAACAGCAAAAACATCAAAAACACAAAAAATCAGTTAGAAGCAAATATATACAGAGGGGTGTATGTTACAAACAATCAAGAAGCATGAATTGTACAACATGCCATCAATGCTTGACAAACCTTTTGAGTCAACTTCAATGGATTTAATGTCATAATTTCCTAGAAAAAAGCATGATATTGGTGGTGTCTATATGGGGGTTGACATTTTATCTATAATGGCAATCTTGACACCCTCTTGAAAGGGCATCTCATCAGAAGATAATACCAAGCCCTTCTTCGAGTATTATGGGTTCACTTCAAGGTGCCACAAACCATTGTGCGATACATGGACAACATGTTTTAACTTTTTGATTATCTTCTAGTATACTCTCTTGCCCATGATAGATACCAAACTGACCAAGCTGATTGGCATCATTTGCAGGCATACGGAAAAACAAAGACAGTCAATTGCATGTTTGTTCAATTTTAGAGGACGTGCCAATAAAACATCCTCGTAGTTGGGATGTGATCTTGCCGTACATTTAACATAACCTCAATGTAGCCCTCTACAATTAAACTCAACACAACCTCATCTAGAAGCGTTTTGATTGCATAGCACTTGCTGCATTTGATGTAGTTTGTTGTTGGTTTCAGTAAAACTCTCTCCCTGAAGCACATAAGTGATCAAACAATTAGGAAATTTGTTGAATGAATTTTATAAATTTGATAGTAGGTTTACAACATTCCACAGGAAAAGTGACTAAGGATCCAAACATGAAAGTTGAAACACATTAGAACGAACACTAAGTTTTGTATCAATATCTGTTGGTGACAAGGTATGTTTATATTTGTAGAAAGAGATGGTAAAAGGTCAGTACAGGTATTGTAGAACTGGTTTGAGTTAGACACTATCACCATAAGGGTGGGAAAATTCCTTTGAACGCATGCTCCCTTTCTATCTTAGTTCACCATGTTTTCAATGTAGAACTTCTCAAGCTGTACTTTCCTTCTTAATCGGACATTCTAGATGTTGCAGAACAATTTGCGCTTGTAGAAGTGAATCCTAGTTGTGTGACAATAAGTATGAAAAAGTAGATAGTTGATGAGGCGATGAAGGGGTCAGAAGTCAACATATTCCACTTTGTCAGGTTGTCAAGGTAAGTCAGTTCATTCACCAAGGGAAGTGGTTTGCCAGAAACCAGATTTGGTAGGTCTTCCATTTGTTCGAAGAATTGGAAGCAATGGGGCCTATTGCTTCTCAAGGGGGGACAATGGATTTAGGTGGCAATTTTGGATAGATAGTCAAAATTATAATATGCATTGTAAAGATTGGATTCATTCCAAGTCATTCCTTGTCTTTGAGGATAACAAAATTCACAGAAAACACTCCAAAGGGCTTTAACAATTCAACATAGGAAAATTTGTTAAAAATATGAAAAATTTCAAAACCAAAATATTGTTAGTTAGTATGTGCCACTTCATGACAGACCATCTTCACTTTTTGGGGAGACATTTGTCATATGGATGCTCAAAGTCTCTTGCACACAGTTTTATTTTCTTTTTTTGGCTTTTCATTTCTTCCCACAGATAACTATAAATAGTCATCTGGATGTAAATATCAAAATGTTGTGGCTTCACATTTTTTCTCTGAGATTACTTTCATTTTTGTACATAACACTCATTTTTCAATAAAACTTCCATTTTCATTGTGGTATCATCTGTGTTTAAAGGGTTTATTTTCCTCTGCTTCAATGCATTGGTTTCCTAACAGATTAAGCTTTTGCAATTCGTTGTGTTTTCCACCAGATCACCAATTTAATTGGGATTAATGACCTTGCATTTGAGTGGTAAATGCATGTCGGTTGATGAGGAAATTAGACAACATTTTGTTGTTTTGGTACTTTCATTATAATGAATGTAATATTGTTGATATACTAAAACATTGTTTGATGTGCTGAGTGTGCCTCAGCTATGGAAATGTGCAAATCCAACTATGGAATATTCATTTTTGTTTTGATGCTAAATTCTCTGAATGGATCTGATCTTCCAAGCTGATCAATAGCAGAACTTAATTTTGATTTTTTGTATTAGGAGGCTGAAGTGGCTGAGGCAAGAAAATTGAAGATATTTCATGTCAATGCTGAGTTGTTAAGAGAGAAAATTTTAGAAGAAAAGCAGCGTGCAGATCGGGCTGAATCAGCCATAGAATGTTTGCCAGAGCTTCAGTTGAAAATAATTGACTTGGAAAATCAGCTGAAGTCCTGGAGGTCTATGATTGGTGATCTTCCTGGCATAGACAGTCCTGATGATGTGCCTCGGAAGATTTCAGAGTTACAAAAGTACGATCTTTCCTATGTTTTTTAAATTGTTTTTTCCATTTAAGCTTGTATATCTGTTATCCACACAGCAGCCATTGGAACAGTTACACAAGGTAATAATTTCAAGCAATTGGCCTTTGTGATGAAAAAAAATAGACATGAAGGGCTCTCTGAATGGAAGCATGTGGTCGGTTTTTTGTGGTGATTATTCAGCATTGGTTTGTTTCTATTGGTGTGAAGAGAGTCTAAGAAAGTATTATAGAAGAAATGCCTGGTCCAGATTGTGGAATCTGTCCTCTTAGATTTGTAAACAACTAGACACGATATTGTTGAACCAACGGATATTAAAAGGCAAATCTTTAAATATACGGACAAAAGTAATAGATTCTTGTTGTATAAAGTAATGGAAGTTGGCACAAATAAATTTAAAAAAAAATAACAATGAATTCTTTGATTTTCAATTTTAGTTTCTATCCAGTCAAAAAGTTAACCATTTCATGCTCCCTTCCATTATGATTCAACGTATTCTGATTCGGAAAACTGGATGGAAGAATAGGCATTGATGTTTATCCTCTTGACGATTTCAGTTAAGAGGAATGAGTAAAAGATCAATTTAGAATAGGTTCTAGTATTTTGCAAACTTTATATCTTTGGAAACTACATAGCCGAAATTGGAGTCTAGTTGCTGATTCTAATTTGGTTAATAAGACTATTGGATTTGCTTTCTAAAGTGTGTGAAGTAGGAGCATAATATATAAAGGCGATATAGAAAATGTTGGAAGAGATAATCGATCTATGAGTTTGAAAGATTACCAAAATGATAGTTAATTATGAATGAATTATTTTTTCATTCCTGAAAATGCCTCTACAAAAATATGAAAGTCTTCTAAAGGATTTCATTCTAAGAGAGCCAATAAATTTTGCAAGTGACCATAGAAGAGAATATTGTTATGCACTATTGACTAAATTAAGCTTGTGGTACTCAAAGTACAAATTACAATAGTTAAACAAGAGTGCTCTGATGAACTGCAACCAAAATGAGGTATCTAAATTAGGATAGGAAGCAACGAATCCATATAAAAGGAAGGTCCCTTGTCAAAAAGAAATGGAAACAATACCAAGAAAAGTAGGCCAATGTGTAAAAAATTTCTAATCTACATTAGATATTGGATCAAAAGAAGAGCTAGATACCCTTCTTGACCACTATAAAAAGGGCAGTAGAATATATTGAGATACTTCTTGTAAGTCTTGTGAAGTCCAAGGTTAATGGCTTTTTAGATGTAGAGAGAATATTGGTAATATGCACTGCCCTTGTAGTGTAGACTAGCAATGAGGAAGTGTAGCGGCTAGCCAACCCTTATGTTGGGTGAAAGATTTAAAGCGTCTTAGTGGCTTTTTGTAAGAGGGTAGATTGTTTTTCAGATTTATGAGCATATTTGCTAATAATTCTAGTAACATAAAGGCCTATTATACGCCAATTGTTGAAATGTTGGCACCCATACGTGTTAGTGTTTTTATTCTAACTTTTCAATGCAACACAAAACACAACAGATGTGCGGTAAAACTGTTCTTCAAATTAGAAGGGGAAATTCCTTGAAAAATAAAAACTAACCTAAAATTGGACAATATGCACTTGCAATTTATAATCTTTACAATGATTTTGGGGCTGTTTCACATTCATGCTGTATAAAATGTAAATGTATGTGTTTTTGGTTTTGCATGGGGTTAAAGGCTAAGACATTATTTCAACACTAGGCAAAGGATTTTATGCTTTTTGACTTATATCAAATCTTACGGCTACATGGTTACGTTGTTCAGTTAAAAACAAAGATTGAGCAGGGTAAGTACACATGGAGTTGAATAGGCTAACACAAATATGAATGCTATGGTTAAATGTAGGACTGATTACAAAGCCACAAGCTATGCCTTTTAGTTCACCTGCAATACAAAGCTTGCAAATTCACTGAAACAATTTAACCCTTAGCACAAATAACGAGACACCTCAATAAACATTTATAAGCAAGCTAGGCGTAATAAATGTTGTTGAGTGAATAATAAATTTGGGATAACAATAACATTGAATACTCGATGAATAGCAACTCTAGCAATATGCAGGCAAAAGAATTACCATTGATAAAAATAAGTGCAAAAGGGCACTTATTTATTCTTTTTACAAAGCTATTGCATGAAAATAAATAAAAACTAATTGTTACTTCTACTCTAAGAATAAATGATTGTGTAAAATGCAATTTTTATTATAATCCTATCCTCTAATACTAAAACTAAAACTAAAACCATGCAAGCTCTAGTTAAGTTGTAAATTGAATTTATTACAAACTAGGACTTAATGCTCACATCTCTCGCATCGCAAGAGATCTAAAAGTTGTCTATAGGCTAGAAATAGTGAATGCTAAAAATAGCACGGGTGCCTTGTACTAAAAATAGAGATTGCTAAAAATAGCATAGGTTATAAATAGCTTTGGCTAAAAATAGTAAATCCCAAAATATGCTCTTCTCTTTGAGAAAGGTGATGGCTAAAAATAGACTTTTGGATAGGCGGCTTTAGATGACTTGGATGATTCTGCAACTTTTCCTCTAATCATGGCTAACCTTCTAAAAAACCTTGAAAATCTACTCATATATCTCTCCTTTGTATATGCATGTCCCTACTGGCAGGGGCACATCTGCTTTGTTAGAGCATGCATCTCAAGTTCTAGGCGTGCTTGAACAGTAGACTGCGATCTGAACATATTTGCTTTGTATTGTTGCACACTTGTGCTTTGATGCGTGCCTGTGCATTGGGGATGAAATTTTCAATTTTTTAAACAAACGTTTATTCTTTTGTCTTGGTGTGCACCTAAACATTGTGAAAGGTGCCTAAAAAGAAAGTGATCCTTTGTATTGGTGCGCTTGAATCCTGACACACCCCTATACACTAGACTTGAAATTTTGTAATTTTACAACCCTTATTGAAGTACATGTCTACCTCTTGAGGCGTGCTTGAACTCTTTTCCACACACTTGTTCACTCTCGTTCCTCACGCGCTTGAGCACACTTATTCCTCACACACCTAAGCACTGTGTTCTTGATGGTCATTTGTATTGGCACGCCTCTTTTTTCCTTGGTCGTTGATTTTCTTCTATGTGACTTGGCCTCAACTTTTAAAAAGAAATGTTTACTGGGCGATGATTTGTTTTATTTGCTCAAATGTGTTGACTTAGTCTTCTACTGGTGCGATTCTTGCATTCCTCTTTGTCTTGCAGAAAATGAGAAGAACCTTCATAAGAGTGTGCCTCTATTGAGTTTAGTTGGCCAAAAATAACAATCATTATATTTTTGATGATTGTTGCTTGCAGAAAACATGTGCTTCCTTGTATTCCTTGTATTGGTGCATCTCTGTCATGAGATGCATGCCTTACCATGGGTAGAGTTTTAATTTTTATACCCACTTTGAGTGCTTTTGTATTGGTGCACACCTAAAGATTGCAAAACACTTTATATTGGTGTGTGCTTCTATCTGTAGTTGTGTGTAATGGTCCCGTTCTTCCGAATGAGACATTTGCAGGGACCTCTGTAAGAACCCTTGCTAAATCTTATTCAATTTTCTGATTCTGAGCTGAGTTTTCTGATTTGGTTTTCTTGTTTGTTTGCTTGATTTTTATGAATTTTTAGTTTGGAAATGCATTTGCCATGTAGTGATGCCAATATAGAACCATTTGCAAATGAAATAACAACAAACTAAAGGACTGAAAATGTAAATCAGAGGTCTGATATAACTCAGAACAACAATGTATCCTTATTCCAAATTAAAGATTTGACTAAGAAGAGTGTTTACAACATACCTGATTTGATTACACTTCTTCATAGTACAATATGAGATCATACATGACAAATAGATGACTGATTTTTATGGCTGCTGTCCACAATGAAATCTGATATGAATTTGTAGATGATGAATCAACTCCAAACTAGCCACAAACTCCTTCAATGATGAGGCTATGGACTCCCAAGGTAGCCGCTAACCCTAGAATGAAGATAGGTATCAAATCAATGAAGAATATGCTGTCCAAAACCCTGATTCACCAAATCTGATATGACTGCAGAGGTCTGATATGAAATCTGATTGCAAAATGTTGTTGAACAATCCCTCCAAAGGTGGCGCCAACTTCTCCAACCAAGCCTAAACCCTAGGCGATGGAAAAATATGATGTTTCTACCTCACAAACACCACGATCTGCAATTACAAGTGCCCAGATCTGCAATGTATTCTCAATGATATCAGATGCTCCACAAACCCTAGTGGCTAACAATGATGATATTCAGATCTGCCTTCAAAAACCCATCAATTCCATCATGAAACCATGTGATATCAATGCCAATTCCATCACAAATGACCTGCAATCTATTGTCCGCCAATCTTCATCATATCATATTGACAATTTGGCACAAATCATGCCAATTTGTCCTTCAAACCCTAGCTGATGTAACCTGCAGAAACTGATATGTCCTTGTAGCTCCAAAAAGATGCAAAACCTGCAAATATATCCAATAGCAAACCCCGTATGAATTCACATCTCAAAGTGGAGTGGGTTTTCATCCAAACCACTAAATTTTCTAAGGGTTTTTGTCCTCAGAAAATAGTTGAAATAAAGTTGCAACTCAAAGGGAAAATCTCCAATACCAAATGACAAATACACAATGATGAAAAATGACCTCCAAATGCCCTTTTTATAATACCCAAGTGGAACGCCCAATTTTGCTTTATTTTATTTTGATTTCATGTCCACCTCCATAATAAAATAATATTTAATTAATTAATCTTTCTTTCCTCAACTTGGGCGGCCAAATTGACAAAAATAATATTATTTTATTTTATTTTCTCTTCTCCAAGTTGGATGCCACCCTTGGCATTAAAATATTATTTTTTATTTGTCATTTTATTTTATTTTTGTTTTTCCCTTTATTTTTCCCACTTTCCATCCTCCAAGTGGGTCGCTCCTCTACAAGGCAAATTAATTAATTAATTTTGACTTCAGCATAATTACTACAAAATTACTCCAAGTCATAATCCAACATCATTTTGCTAAGGAAAAATAGTTAAATGCATGATTTAACTACTCAAAGTATTCCCTTGCTTCTTCGACCTAGCCTACGGGAACAAAATAGGCTAGTCGACACATGGTGGGTGATCACTCGGAAAAAGGGGACATTACAACCTCTAGGCTATTTAATTCCCATAGGCTAAGTTGGAGGATATAAGGGAATAATTAATAAATTAAATTTTAAATAGTCCTAAGTTGCCTAAGGATTATTTATATTTAATTAATTATCAAGGCTGAACCTTGGTTTTGTTAAGCACACACTTATACTTAGAGGGGGTGGGTGAATCAGTATAAGTTAGTCTTATACTTATTAAAACTTAATATCCACAATCACAAGATCTAACAATAAGGAATACAAGATTTACGTGGAAACCCTTTCTGGGAATAAAACCACAAATAAAATTCTCTTACAAAATTTGTAGGCACCAACCCACTGCAGACACCAATCCCCACTACTAAGCAATTTGTAGGCACCAACCTACTGGAGACAACAATCCCCACTGCTAAGCACCAACTTAGCGAGAGACAACAATCTCTTCTTTTCGGAGGCACTGACCTCCAAACGAGGTTCTACCTTCTGAATGTTGCTTCTTCAACGGATGATGGACATTTCTATTTCCTTCATAAGAATTCCATTAGTTGACGGATCTCCTCTTGATCTTATCTTCCTTATTTATCTAGTTAATTATTATTGATTGATCTTCTCCTCTTGATTTATCTTCATTATATTTCTCATTCTTACTCATATATGCTCCATATATATCTTTCATTTATTTCACTCCATTATTCACTCATAGTACTCCTTATTGATTGATTTCTCTCATAGATATTCTTCATATATCTCTCATGCTTATATCTCCTTGAATGATCTCGTTATATATGTATTATATCTTCATTACTCCACGATTACATTTTCTCCTTTTCGCAATGAATGATCTTCATATATATCTTCTATTCACTCCATGATTCACTTACTTATATATTCTTCTTTATATGTGTATCTTATTCACTCCATCGCTCCACACTATTCATCTCATGAAATGACTTCTCTTATATATCTTGTCTCATCATGAGACACAACCTTTCACTGTACCTTTGGCTATCTAAATCTTCAATTAGTAATATTAATTAACTTCTTTTAGTTCCTGCGATTATTTTCTTTACTTGGCGCTTCCTTAAACTCATTTTAAACCTCTATCTTTGACTAGTTCAACATTTATATCGTAGAGCTTAGCAACACAAATGGCAGCAATCTTTGGCACATAGGAATCATCATCCTTGAAGCACCTTTGAAGCGGATCACATAAATATTCTGTGATTTTGTCAACTCTAATGCAACCCATTGTTTCAACAACAATGCTCACTAACCCGTTGAAGAACCCTTCTTGAGCTTTTAAAACTTCCCATCCATATTGAACTGCTCACCGAAGAATACGTGTAAGTACATATTCATGGCCCTCATAAGTAGAGCGAGAACCATCTGTAATAGCAAATGACAAAGTTCTTATATGATCTGCCACCACCTTGTAAGCCATATCAACTCTACATATTCATGGCCCTCATAAGTAGAGCGAGAACCATCTGTAATAGCAAATGACAAAGTTCTTACATGATCTGCCCCCACTTTACTAGAGTAAGATTGGGCTCCAGTTGCCTACTGCACCGCATCAAATATAGGCACAAAAATATTTGTGTTATAATTGCTCAACTTATTCTTGAAGTCATGCCTTATCCATGATCATATTTTGAAGACTTTTTGTCATACAATTCATGTCCTTTGAAGTCTTGGAGCCGCCTATGCACAATCAAACTCTATATCCTTTTGGTAGTTCACATGCCTTCGCCCATGTTGCTCATCATATTTGAAAGTCATCTTGTCAAATTCCCCCGTGCTCATGGCCTTCTTGTTGCGAAACAATTCATATACATTTCGATATTTTGTCAAATAGTTATATGCTTCGTCTTTGCTCCCATAGGTAGTCGTTTTTATCATATGCTCATCTTATCATGGCCTCTGCACCTTCTTTGAGACATTTTGTCAAACAAGTCGTAGGCTTTGCATGTATGCAAAATACTTTGATATCATTGGTGCTCTAGTGTAATCCCCCTCATCACAAGAGACATTTGATATATTCAAATTTGCATTGATTTCTGCATTTGACTATAATTAAATCATCATGACATCAATTCTCCTTTGACATCAATGACAATATTTACAAGTATCAATAAATTGACTTTATTTTATGTCAATGGAAAATTATAAAGGGGTCACTTTATGTGAGAGAAAATAAGAGAAATTACAAAGAAATAAAGTTATTTTTTGGGAGCTGGAGCTTCACGGTTCAAAAAACCCTAGGATGAAAACCCTTGGGTAATTGGTTGTGTGGACGAAAACTCATTCAGCCATCCTTGGTGGATTCACTCAGTATTCACAGGTGCATGTATTGGATTCAGATTTCATCCAGAGCGCGACTTTCCCTTTATGGGTGCATAAACTTTTAGACACACTTTTCTTACACCTCGCATGCCTTTATGACTTCTGGAGCGTCATCCTTTGACGAAACGCGACCCTTCAAATATTGACGCACATGGGTGATATTCAACTTTTCCTTGGCGCGTTGGAGATCTTGATACACTTGCCTTAGTTTAGGTGCTTCAAACATGTTCTAGGCGCGTCAGATCTTCCAGGACGTCCTCTTCTGACATGGCATGTTCCTTCATTGATGAACACACCTCTTTGGAATTTGAAGCGCCTTTGATAATATGGACGTGCTTTTGGTGGTATGGATGCGCCATTATCAACATTTAATGTTTTGAACTAAAAGGATATGCTTGGAAAGTGCCTGTCTATACTTAGCTGCTCTTCATTGCAAATGGAAACATCTTTTTCCTTCTTGATGTGTTTTGATTGGCCCAGGCGCACTTTTATGTTCCCTTGGTGCGTTTCCTTGTCTCTAGGCACGCCTCTATGGTTCTAGGCGTGCCAATTTTGCCCTTGGCGTGCCAATTTTGCTTCTGAGTGCGCTTCTCTGCTTCTGGGTGCGCCTATCTGCTTCTAGGCACGCTAGACTTCCTCCTTGTTGATGATTGTTTTTCGACAAGTCAACAATAGAGTAAAACACAGAGTATCCAACTCTCTCTTGAATAAAGCCTCTTGAATGCTAAACAAAGTGATCAATCAAGACGACTCCAAGGTTCCTTTTCTTATGATTCGTGATGGATAGCTCAATGACTTAGTATGATTTTGCTGATAAACACAAAGGGGACTTACACAATTGTTCAAACAACTTGTTGTTTCAAATGAAAGAGGCAAACACTTAGATTATCTAAGTACTACAACTTATTGACATATGATGTGGCAATGAAATACATGATCCTAAATTCGAACCAGATGGAAAAAAGAAAAGACAAAAGATAAAGGGTTCAGTGAAACCAATCTAAGCCTAGATGTAAGAGATGATTACTGCTCAGGTGAAATCAACCAACTCTGCTTTGTCAGGTTAAACAACTACACAAAGTTGATGCAATCTTCTAAGGTTATACAAGATATTCAAATCACTTATGCTCATAAAAAATCAACAAACATAAAGATCAAAGTTAAGCTCACTTCGTTCAGACCAACCATACATTGTAACTTGCAAGCCACAAATTACAAATGGTATGAACATATAGATCTAACCACGAAACAATAATAAAACCTTCTACCAACTAACATAATACTTAAAAGAAAACTTAATCTAACTTAACATTAGCTTGAAGAAATCAGAAACCATGCAACACTTAGAAACATATATAGAATCACCAAACAATGAGTCTTATATTATTTTAGAGAGCTCTTGCAACAATTTTCAGAGTCTTCAATCTTCTCAAATGAGAACAAAAGAGCATTTATATAGGCTTCAAGAATACATGAGCAATTAAGATCGATTGGCAAAGCCAATGGATCAGATGATGCCACCTAAGTAGGCGGTTACAACAAAATTTTATTTTTAGCATACAAAGAGGGAACAAAGGCATGTTCCCAAAGAAGATAAGGATGCCACATCATATCCTTTTCACATAGTAGTACTATGAAGTGCAATGAATCTGGACACAATTTGAGCAACATCTCCCATTGGTACACTTGTCGCAGCATTAATGGATCCTTCTGCAGTTGTCACATTTGACTCATAGACGCCAAGTGTCTTCTCCCAGTCAGCTATCCATGATTTGTTTGCTTCATGTTTTCAATAGTGATCTCTCCATATGGATTGCATATTGTGGTCAATGAAGTATGCACATGATTTTGTCCTTAGAAGAACACTTCTTATTCTAGACATATCCACCTCAATCTTATCAACTAGTTGCCCCTTATTGTGAAAGTAGAAATACCAAGTGGTGAAGTCATGTGAAGTATTTTGATCAATCACCTTATCTCGAACTAGATCTTCCATTGGAGCTTCCATCAAATTCTTGAGATGTGGCATGTATTGCTCCTTGATAGGCTTGAACTCAACACATGTCTTTAGTAGAGATTGAACTCTATCCTTGAGGCTAATGATTCTATCATAAACTTGAACAATCTCTTCAAGATAAATGTATGCTTTCTCCGCTGTCTTCTCTATCCAACCTTTCATTAGATGAGATGAAGCCCTCATATCTTCAACTTGTGACACTGTTTCTTGTGAAAGAATGGACGGAGGTACTGGAGTGGCTTCCTTTTGTCGGATGGGTTGCATGACTTGTTGAATGTATTGCTTTAGTGTATTGAAGTCTTGCTCCACCTTTTGCTTAGCTTCTCTTTCTTGTCTTAGCATGATTTTTACACTGTTAACTGATTCTTGAAGTTCCTCCTCTACTTGTTCTTCTGTGATTGGACCCATATCAATAGTAGTCACATTGTAGTCTTTAGGTGCCATGTCTTCCAGATATTTCTCAACTCTAGGGACAGCTACATGTACTTCTCTATTTCCAGAAGGATCTTGAGTGATTTTTGAAAAGATAGTTGCTTTCTTCTTTTGATTACTTTTCTGTGCACTCATAAGCAATTCTTCTACCGAAGTAGGCTGATATGTTTCTATGATTGTATTCTCTTCAATTCTCTTCCTCAACCAAGATGGAAATGAAGAAGGGTCCTGTTGTCTTTGTATTTGATTGTATTGTACACGCGCTGCATCTTCATCGGATTCTGCTTGTCTTTCCATTTCTTGATCAGCAACATTATCCTCCCTTATTTCAACAGTCGGGCTTGAATGAATCTCTTCGGATGGAACCACCACAGTCTCTTCTACTACTTCAACTTCTTGTATTGAAATATGAGCATTTGAAGTCCCTTCTTGTAAACTAGATGAAGTAGATTGACTATTCTTCTTCTTAGGTCTTTGACTTGGTTCTCCTTGATCTTGATTTGGTTTTTTCCTTTTCCTAGCTTGATTGTCGCCTTGATCACTTCCACTGTGCTGGAGTTCATTATGTGCACTATGCTGTCCTGACTCTTCTTCATCCATTTTATCATCTATCAGCATAGTATCATCTTCTATGAACTGGTCTGGGATTCAGAATACTTTGGATGCTCTTACTAGATCCCATGTAAGTCTTGAATACTTGAGTGTTCGAAGATCATCTTCATCTTTTACATTTGCCTAGTGATCTTCCAATTGCATGACATGTTTATACTCCATGTTGTATTTCTAGCAAACTTTGAAAGGATCAAAATTAAGCCTTTTGGTACCATGAGTTTGTCGATGATATGCTTGAAGCTCCGTTTCAGAATGTTCAGCTGCTGCCAATGATGGACACTCAAGGTTTTGTCCCAGAACTAGTGGAAACTGAATTCCCCCTTTCTTCTTCAACTTTTGTAGCCTGACGAGTTCTAGGAATTGTCACGAAACTTCCAACATCACCATCCTATTGGTTGGATATCTTGGTAACCTGTATGGATAAGATGTGAAACCCTGGATCCTTATATATGTATATCTTTCATGCTGTGTATACCAATGTCCATATGTTCCGATGAATTCCCTTGCTGCATTTGATAATCTTTTGTGGAACTCTCCTCTTAATGTCTTCAATATGAACATAGCAAATGCATTATTGAACCTCATATAATGATTGATATTCTTGAGATGTAATTGAGGATAACATTGATGCGACAAGTACTTATTCGATCCAATTCCAACTTCTTCTTTTCTAGTCAAACCTGGATAAACTTCATTTCTTGCTAGAAGATATACTACATAAGAACTCATATGGAATGACTTGGTACTTGAAAAGTCGATGAGTTGCTCATGTATGCTTTGACTGATGAGTCCAACCCAATCAATCATCTGTCCTTTGAGAACTAGCTTGATGAAAGAATACATCCATGACTGAAAGGTTGCTGATTGTGGCATACCTATTACTCTGTTGAGGAAAATGATCAAGTGTCCAATCTCCGGATGAAAGTCTGATTTATGAAATTGTGGAGGGTTATTTGTAGTGATCTTCATTGACGGACTCACCATCCATTCCCTCTTCATCTCTTGCAATCTCTTCTTTGAATTAGCATCATATTCTTGTTGACCTTGGCGTATGGAGATGCTGAGCATCCTATCTTTGGTTGGAATGTTGAATGTGTCTTCAATTGCTTCCTTTTGCAAGTAAACTAGCATTGCTCCATCTTTGGCCACAATTTGTCTAGTATCCTCGTCATACTTCTTAACACATTCTATAATCATTTCCGAACAAGGTAGAACCGGCGGAAAGCAAGCAGCTTCAATGACTCCACTCCTTACAATGACTCTAGCAAGATTGCTCCCAGTGGGTTCCTGAAGCATGGTCTTGATATCTTCCAGGTTGCTGTTGCCCATGTTCGTATCTCCAATATTCGCCCATCTTGAAACAAGTTTTGATTATGGGACTTTGCCTTTAGCATCCATGCGAATCCTCGCTTGCCTTTCTTTCGATGTCATCGCCATGATCTTACAAATTTGACACGAATAAGTAACCTCAAATACAAATGATCAACAACTTACTTCAGACCTCTATATTACAATTCTGATTTTTTTAAAGATTCTAAAATAGAGTTTCACAAGAAGATCATGTCTTTTATCATGATGATTGACTATCCTTTCATGCAAATTTTATTAACACTTAGACAATTTTCTGTTTAAAACTCAATGAATCTGCTGAAAATGAAGGAGAAATTAGAATTTTACCTCTAGATCAGACTTACCAAATGGACTGATTTGGATGAATACCTTCAACACTTGATCAAAATCAGACTCAACTTGACTAAAATCAGACTTGTACTCTGCTAAAATTACTTTTACTTCTGCTCCTTGAGGCGATTTTGCTCCTTGATGAGTGATAAAATGAAGAACAAAGCAGATATATATATGATTTGCATTAAAAACTAACAAACTCGCCTAGGCCGACCTCATTAAATGCTAGAAAAAACAATTTAATTCACTTCCTCTTGCTGACTGTGGCACAGATTACTATGTAATTAAAGCAAGATTTCAAAAACTTTTTCAAATGATGTTTTAATGCTTGGCGCATTGGTTGAGGGATCTTGATCCTGATTTGTAAGTTTACCTAAGTGGCGCTTTGGATAGGCAGTTTGTTCTCCGGTTGAATGAGTGTTAAGAAGCTTGCAATCTATCCTCCTTAAGTTGGCGCATTGGATTGAGTTTTTTAAACTCCGGTGGAATGATGCCAAAATTCAAGCTTGAACTACCCTCATAGATGGCGCATTAGATGACCATTTTAGATTCTGATCTAAAAGATATCACAAAACTTAAGTTTAGCTTACTTCATAGAGCGCACTACATGACAATTTTGGGATCTCCTTCAACATATCTTCAAACCTACTTCAACTTACCTCTTCAAGCGCAATGGTTGAAGATTTTGATGCTTGGTTTAGAACTAGCATTTCAAGTTACCTCTATCTTGATCACAAACCTTGATCTCTACTTCGAAAGATGCCTTTTGGCCTTGGGCGCATTGCTTAAAGGTTTTGGACTCCCGATTGAATTTTCAATCACAAGGGTGCTGTGGTTGAGCCATTTGGATCCTAGTTGAATTTTCACAATGAGGGCGCTGTGGTTGAGCAATTTGGATCCTCATTCCATCACTTACAAACTTAACTTCTTCACCATCATTGGCACTGTGGTTGAGATTTTTGGGCTCCGGTAAAATGCCTCACAAGACTTAACTTAATCTCCTCGCATAGATGGCATTCTCATTGAGGCGCTTTGGTTTCAAAGTTTTGATTCTTCTTGACATACCTCATTTCATCCTTTGGCGCACCGGTTGGACATTTTAGATCCTAGTTGAATGATCATCAAAAAACTGAAGCAAACTACCTCTAGCAATAGTGCATTAGTTCCTGATTTTGAGAATTTCTTAAGAAGTCTTTAAAACTTGATCTTATGCTACATTTATTCCTTACCTTGAGGTGGCGTAATGGTTGAGGATTTTGAGTCCTCATTAAACCCTTAAAATGTTTTTCAACCCTTTTCATTGAGGTGGCACATCACTTGATGATTTTGATTCTTCTAAGATCTACAATGTCATACTCCAACAACTCCTCTCTAAGGCTAGCAAACTGGATCAGAAATTTGGGTCCCGATCGAATGATGTCTTAAAACTCATAATTCAACTCCTTTCTTCTCAAGCGGATTGGATGAAGCGCAGTAGATCACTACTTTGGAATCTAGTTGAGTGATTATCAAATAGTTGAATTAGATTCCTTCTAGGGATGGTGCATTAGATCAATATTTCAAACTCTGGTTTGACATTGGCGCAACACTTGAACATCTTGATCTTCTCCCAAAATCCTTCACAAAATTTCAATTTAACTTCATCAAAAGGTAAGGCATTGGATAAGATCTTGATCGCCACTTGAAACTTTGCATTTGAACCTTCAAAATGAATCTCTCCATCTTGGCGCATTAGTTTATCATTTTATCGTTCGGTTAAAAAGGGTCCAAAAAACTTAAGTTAAACCACCCTCAATGATGGCGCATTGGATCAGAATTTTGGATCCTGGTTTGAAAGATGCCTTGATGTTGGATTAGACTTCCCCCACAAGTGGCGCATTGGATCAAGAATTTGATCTCTGATTAAAAACTTGGCTACTTTTCACTTGACAGTACCTCACAACTTGATGGTTTCAAACATGATAGCTTTTCAAAACAATCATCATAAAAGTCCAATTCTGCCTTATTGCAGTCATGCCCTAATTCAATCAATTGATGTCATAATTTGCCAGTGATAACCATGACAAAAGTTGATCCAATCTCCTTCTTAGCTCAAAACAGGGTTGAAGCAGAGTTCTTAAAAAAAAACAACCTAACCTAAAGCGAGAAATTAAAGGGGGTCCCCATCTGTAATGGGCGATGTGTGATTTGGTCACAACACTCCTGGTGTGTCTTCACTGGTTTGAGCATCCAACCTTCATCTTTGAATGTGTTTCCAAGTTGCTTTAGAACAGTTTATGACTCCAAGGCATGCCTAAACTCATCAAAGTGCGCTTTATGATGTTCATGCGTGTCTCTATTTGTCTCTTGACGTCTTTGAACCTCTTCCAGAGCTTTATAAATCTTCTAAGTGTCCTTTTTCTTTTATCTTGTTTTTTTGAAATGCAAATGTTGACCTTCAGGCGCACCTTAATGGACTCAGACATGTCCAAACTTTCTCTAGCGTGCCTATCCTCATTCAGGCGTGCCTCAGTTGTCCTACACGAAAGCTACACCTGGCACGCTCCAACAATATCTAGCTCGCCTAATCTCAATCAGGTGCACCAATCTCCCTCTAGACACACTTTCTTGTCTTCAGGTGTGCTAATCCTCCTCTAGGCGCGCTTCTTGTCCTAAGGGCGCGCTTTGATGGCTCCTGGCACGCTTTTCTTTACTCTGGCGGGCTTCTTTGTGATTAGATGCGCTTTTGCATTTTTTAGGCACTCATTTCACCTTTAGGGCATTCTTTTGGTTTTCATGTTCCCAAAATCTTCTTTCTTCAATACTTGCAATGTTAGTGAAAATCACAAAAGACCTGACGTTTATAAGGGGCGAAGAATCAACCTTTGTAAGATATACTAACATACAATTTTTTTTATATGGGTACAACACCTCTTTTTGCACAAACAACATGGCTACAAGGAAGGGGAATCAAAGTTGTGGGATGTGGAGCTAGAGCATATTGATTTAGATGCTGCCAGTTCTCATTCCGAACACGTTGCTCTTGAGGGGTCAGAAAGTGAGCATACTTCTTATAAAATACCTTTTTAGAATGACTGAAAATTTTGCCGACTTTTAGATAAGATTTCTTGGACATATCAAATTGTAACATCAAGACAATTCAACTTATATGGGAACCATCAAACTCCTTTGGATTCATTATTGCTTGGAGATGAAAAGTCTTCAAATACACACGCTGTTATCAAATTACAGTCACTGTCTGAAGTATATCAGATTTATTATAAGCATGAAAAAAGGTACAAATGCCCTCTTCAACATCCAGTATCAAATACAAACACTAGGCAATGTTTCTCTAGCTTTGAATGATCAATTACAGCCTTGGAAGTTCAAATATATAGGATTGATATGAAATGAAATTGACTGATATAAAATGACAGTTAGCTGATATGACTGCTGTATGTTGCCTTTTTGCCCAGCCAATGCCAAATCACTTCAAATGCATCCAAAACTCCTCTCCAAGGCAAGCGATAGGTCTCTAGATTGCACCTTTGAACCCTTGAAACTATTGCAGCCTTGTAGACTTGTCCAATGTACTTCAAAGAGCCCTGTAATCATGAAATTAATTCACTGTCATAGGAAATCAGACCCTGCAATATGTCAAAACTCACTCCAAGTGTGCCATATGCCCAATAACTACCTTGGAAGTACAAATCATAAACCAAGGGCTTCAATATGGCATCAAATTCCACTTCAATAGCTCTCCTAAACCTGCAAGTTTAAACTCAAATAGTGAATTTTGAATGAAATCACTTCACAACTAGTATGGGATCATTACCATACAAAAACAAGGGATCATCACCTTGCCAATAAAATGAAAATCGGAATTCTCATTCATAAACAATAATAAAGAAAACATACCGTAGCATTATAAGTTGCAAATTGATGTTCAAACCCTCTATTTAAAGACTCCTTGGATGGGCAATCCTCCTCTTGGATATTTTGCAATGAATTTTGAATTCCACCTATAAAAATGGAGAGATTTGAACAATATTGAATGAGTTACATCTAAAACACACTCATTTAAAACAATCTTTAATTGTTTAAATAAGATACATCTATTGCATTTACAACTCTCACACCTAGCCTTGGCGTCTCCCAACAACTTGCATGCAATCATTTAATAACCGATTTGGCATTCAATTTATGAACTTGCATTTAAAATGCTCCTCTATTCTTGCATCGATCCACAACTACCTCATGCGCATGTATTAAATGATGATACTTGCATTTAAAATCTTCAAAGGATATTTAAAATCCTTTCCTTCAATCCAATCGCCCATATGCAATTATTTAATAAATAAAATTTGCATTCAAGTGATCGTTGCTTTGGCCACCGATCCTATGCTTGGTATTTAAAAATATTTATCTTGCTTGGGCGAATGACTCCTCATGGCGTTGGAAGCTTGGCACTTAATCCAATATATATTTGTTGACACCAACGGTCCAATGCAATGTGTACATTTTTACCTCCCATGATCCAATGAGCATTTTATTGCAATCTTCCATACTTGGCCGTTGAACATGGGTCCTATTTGCAATATTAGCACAAAGAGCAATGATATTTTATGGGTGTTGATCCTCTTGGCAACATTGAAATGTATTTGAATGACTTTTGACACCTTGGACGAATAGGTCCCACCTGGAGCAATCCTTATTCACACAAACTCCATAAAAATAGATTAGAGAAAATGTAATTAAAGATTTCATTTTCCCTCTTATTTCATAATTTGAAAATTCAAATCAAATAATTGAAAATACAATTTCAATAGTGCATTTCCCATATAGCCCAATAACATACTAGTTGATCCAACTTTTCGGTTCTCCATGTATAGAAGCAAACTCAACTAGCAAATATAGCTTAGCTCAAAATGGGGACATTACACTTTTACAGTGAGTGGTAGTGGCACTGCTTGTCGTGCTTCAAATGTCCCTGTGACAGCTAATGTCCATGATGTTGATGTGGAGGATTTAGAAAATTTATATGATTGATGACATTGAAAATTGATTTTTGAACTTGATATTAAAATTTTGATATTGAACTTGAAGTTCAAGCAATGAATATTTATATTTTTATGTCTTAAAATTTAAATGATATTCAAGTTTATGGTGGTTTTGTTGATTATATGATGGTATGTGGTGTTCTACACTTATCCCACAGTAGAACAAGATCTCCAACTTTGAAATCTCTTTGGCGAGCCTTTTTGTGGAAGATTTTCTTTACGCATTCTTGATGATTAGTGATCTTGTCAACTACCTCTGCTCTGTCTTCGTCAAGCTTCGTTAGGTACTTTATGCGCTTGTCAATAGGATCCCAGAATTCACTGTGTTCGACTGTCATGGCTAATTGCAATGCTAATAGCTGATAAGTGATTGTCAAAATTGCTTTAGTCCCATACATAATGATGAATGGAGAAATACCAATGACTCTCTTTAGAGTGATCCTGTCTACCCACAAGGCATCATACAACTTTTTATGCCAAGTGTGTTGATTGCTATCCACCAATTTTGGATGATTGTGACGATGTTTTTATTTGAGGATTCAGGTTGTCCATTACCCCAAGGAATAATCTAATGAATGAGACAAAGTAATTTTGTAGTCAAAATAGAATCCCAAAAGCTCCTCAAAAGAAAAACTTGTAGGCATTGTTTGTCACAAATTCACAATGTTGTGAGGCAACCCAAAGCACGAAAGAATATTCTCTTTCAAGAATTTACACATGACCTTTGAGGTAGCCCGCTTAGTGGGAATGGCCACAACTCATTTTGTAAAATAATCTATGACAGTAAGAACATAGAAATGTCCTTTGCTAGAATTTGGATTGAGAGGCCCAATGAAATCTAACCCCCATTGCTGAAAAGGGGCTTCAATAACAACTGGTCTGAGTCGTATAGCTGCCAACTTAAGCTTTCCAACAGACATTTTTGGACCCACTCGTATGCATCACGGAACATGGCTGGCCAATAGTTTTGTGCTCTCAATATCTTGAATGTTGTAATTTGTGACAAAAAGTGGCCACCACATGCTTTGTCATGAAATCCTTCTAACCACTTCCATTGTTGCTCCTTATTCACACATCTAAAAAACGTACCATTAAGAGCTTGCTTATACAACACATCTTTTAACTTCAAAGTCCTTTGTTGTTTGTCCATGTGACTTCGACAATTTCCATATTTCAGGTAATACAGTTCATATAGGTGACAAGGGAGTCTACAAATATTCATGACTTTGGAATTCCTTCTAATGGCAAATATTTGACCAAACCAACATGCAAGCACACTACAGACTTGATGGGCAAGCAATAGGTAATTGATTACTCTATTTTTGCAATACCCATGTCTGAATGACTTGCATATTCTACAAGTACTTAATCTTGAGGTTCGCAAATGGTTGCATAGGGATCATTTTTTGGATGGAGCAATGACCAAAGTGACGATTGAATCTGGCACTCAATACTAGTTTTCCACTTGGGAGCAGGAGTTAGTTTTTTGCATATTGTTAGGAAAAGCCGTTAAGCCAATTAGTAATGGATTCAAGGATCAAAGTTGCTGCCTTCCACTGCTGGAACAATGTAAGAACCCTGTCTAGTTCTGCCCTGAAATTCTGAGTTTTATAGGTTTGACATTTTGTCAAACACTTGTCATGCATTGTGACTGAGTTCTGATTTCTGAGTTTAATGCTCGTTTTTGATGCTTGTTTGTGATGGTTTTCATAGGGAATTCATATGCCAATATAGTAGAAACATAACACATAACTTTGCATTCATAAACATCAAAATACCAACAACAATCATATCTTTATTATCACCATAACAAGTCTGATTACAATTTATGACAGGTCTGATTCACTTGACAGCGATTACAAACCCTATTCAAATTAAAGATTGGAATAGTTAAACTTGTTCCACATACCCGGTATTGTGTCTCCTTGAAATGTACAAAGATATGCTTTGAATAGCAATGAAGGATGACTGAATATTAGCATTGGAAGTCTGATATAACAGCAGCTTTCACAAGACTGAAATCTGATATGCAATGTGATGACGAAGGTATCCACGAACCCTCCAATATGGTAGCGCTAGATCCTTGACCAAGGATGCCTCCAAAATGATGGCGCCTAAACCTTAGGCAATAATGGATGCCAAATAGATAACCAAACCACCTCAAAAACCCTTGATCTGCATACAATATGATGCGCCTAGATTATTCGTTGGACCAACTGTAGCCTCCTTGCATGATTCAACCTCCACACATGGTATCAATGACTAGTCAAACCCTAGCGACCAACTTGTCTCCAAATTGCCTCAAAGCCAAATTGATATTTGGAACAAATCTCATCAATTTGGTGTTCAAACCCTAGCCATCCATGGCTGATATAAACCTGCGGAAATAATATATCCTTGAAGCTCCAATCGATGTCAAAAACCTGCAAATAAGCTCTATAGCAAACCCCGAATGGATTCACCTCTCAAGTGGCATTGGGTTTTCGTCCAATCCACTAATTTCCAAGGGTTTTCGTCCTTAGAAATGGCTGAACCTGTAATATCCCAAATGGGGATATTTTGCCCTAATTTGGGTTTATGGGCTTTCCCAATTAAATTTCTGAATTCTGCCCTAAAATTTCTGTACTTATTATTTTGCCCTAACCCAAACTTCTGCTCCAAAATCAGACTTTGAACAATTGCAAATAATTATCATAAATCACATCAAACATCAACATTATTCCATCATATGATTCACCCAATAATATAAGTGATATGCACCATGAATTACACATTGGAAACATCAATTACACATCCATAATGATCATGAAGTCTGCTGTCATAAATTCTGGAAACATGAAGTCTTCAAGTACACAATATGACTAAGGCAAACAACCAATAGCCCAGCAACAAAGTAGATACAAATGCCAATGTTTACATACCAAGAGCATGCATAAAAAGGACTCTAATAGAGGGCAAATTAGGGCTGCAAGTCTGCTGTTACAAATTCTGCCCAAACCCTGATTTTAGCAGCCAACAGTCTTCTCAAATCTGCCCTAAGAGCAGGTTGCTCCTTCTCCAACTAGTGCGCTCTATCCCTAGGGTAAACCCTAGCCAAAGGTGCCTCAATGAATGCTCAAGGTTGCCTCAAATGTATGTTGCTTCACCTATGCAGTTCTCCATTCATGAATGCCCTTATAGCTGATATGAAATCTGCTCTTGATGATGTTGAAGTGCAAGTAGATCCCCGTCACGGAATCCTCCAATGAAGAAGTTAGATTGTCGCTCAACTCTTCCCAAGTCACTTGAGGTTTTGTCCCAAGTTACTCTTAGAGATCGCTCTCCAAATATGAATGAATGAATGCTTGATTGATCCCTTTGGAATGCCAATTGATCAAGTATATATACACAATTTGTTTCATCTTCTCCTAATGTCCGACCTAGGTAATTAGCTCATGTTTAAATTACCAGTTTCCCTCTCAAGAGGGCCGACCCATGTGAATTGTGTCTTCATCGAATAAACACCTAATTCAAATTAAAGATATGAATTAGGACGACTAGCAAGGGGCTCTGCCAATAATAATAATTAATTATTATTTTATCCCACATCAAGTGCTAGTCAAGGAATATGATGATCTATCTGTGAGCGCCTAGGAGAGGCATGTGAATAATGTTGGCTCTTTGCCCCAAGTGAATAGTAATCTCCATGATTATATCAAATCGCCCAAGGTGAGTAATGATCTCCATGATGATGTCATGTCGCCCAAGGCAAGGTATCCATATGAAAGCATCCCGAGATGTGATGATAGCATCCATACAACATAACTCCTACCACAAATCCATATGAAAGGTCCTCTAATTGGTTGGCTCCGAAGAAGACAAATCACCATATCCCTAATGAGTATACCAAAGGTAATATGCAATAGGACAAGTCATCTCCATTGTTTGTGATAGCTTCCAAATGTCCCGAAGCAGAGTGAAAGACTCAAATCAACCCTAATGGTGACCATTCCAAAAATGGGGACATTACAGTGTCGTTGCAGCTCAAAGGAATATATCCAATATGCAAAATGACAATGCAATATGATGAAATGTTGTCCAAATGACCTCCTTATAAAGCCTCCAAGAGGTCCGCTCCATTTTGGCAGTTTTGATTTTTTTTGACATCCATAATAAAATAATAATTTATTTGACATTTTATTATATTTTACTATGTTACTTCTTTCCTTTCTCCAAGTGACTTTAAAATTAGTTTCACCTAACCGACTTTCCTTTCTCCAAGTCACTTTTATAATAAAAATAGGCCCAGCTAATTAGTTAAATATAAATAACCCAAAAATGACTTAGGATTATTTATTATTTAATTAATCAAATTATTCCCTTATATCTCCCAACTTAGCCTATGGGAATAAAAATAGGCTAGTGGACCCTGCTGGATGATCATTCGGAAAATGGGGACATTACAAACAATATTCCATCTATCCATCTATTTTGCTGACCATGAGTCAATTTCAATATCTAGAGGTGGACATTAGAGGTCTATCTGTATAGAACCACAATGTTTAAGACAAACTTGCAAAGGATGAGGTGATAGATTTCTGCTTAGCTAGTCTGCATCATCATGTGTGCATAGGGATTTTAATGAATATAAATGGCTAACCATTTGCCATGACTTTGGTTACGTTGGGATTTCTGTACAGGACAGCATGAGTGGGCTCTGGTGGGTGGTATCTTTTACTATTTACTATTCTGAATTTTTCTCATATCATGTCCTTCTAGCCTAGAAGTTACTTTGTATATGTAAGTTCTGCATGCAGTGTTGTGCATCTGCAGCTACTTGCGACAGAGGGCTTTTGGGTATGTGATTATCTTTTTGTTTTTGTGTGTACGAATTCACTCTTTCTCAGTATATCTTTAATTTCACAGATCCCTGATAGGAGTTAACAGATTGCCTTGTAATTCGTTGGGTTTTTGTGCTTTATTCCAGAAGTACCGAAATGGGTTGATTTTGTTGTGAATTGGTTTATTGTTGGTCCATTTTAGAGTTTAAACAGTTGCCTTGTTTTTTGATATGTAAACTGAGGAGTAATTTGTATTCAAAGAATCCTCATGCTTATGGTATTATGGTATATAAAGTACCAATGCTACGTTAGTGATCTACTTTTTACCTCGTGTATGTTGATTCAGAAGACTTGTTGATGAAAAGCAGCTGCCATATGGTATCCATGATATTCAAATGGAAATTTATGAAAATCATGTCTATAATAACCCATTAAAAATCATTTTACATAATTGTTTCAGGGAAGCAGTGGGAAATATGGCAAAAGTTGGTGAGATGGCTATATTGGTGAAGGAGCTCAGGGGTGCACTTGAAAAAGAGGAGTATGAAAAGCACCAAGCTAACAAACAAGCTGCTTCAGCTAGAGAAGAAGTGGAGGCGGCAATGAGCAATATTGGACGGCTTGAACGAAAGGTGATAATTTGTTAAATATGTGAAATAAATTCTATTAGATGAATTATAAATTCTTGTGGTGTGCTAGGATGGGTAGTTTTTATGAAAGAATACTGACATTGAATTCTTAGTTAACATGTACCATTAGTATTATATGCTTTTGAAATTTACTTCCATTTAAGATCATGGGATGAGAAACTTACTGCTAGAAATGTATTATATTGACTACCATGAAATCTTAATATCCTATGTTTAAGCAATTGTTACTTAGCCAGGACCTATGTCCCAAAAATTGAGAATATTTGACAAGGAAGAAGGCTTGTTAAAGTTCAAAATTTCAAATGGTTTGAAACTATGTGAAGTTGTGAACAAAGAAAATTATGCATAATCACAGAAATAAATAGAAAAATATATAAAAGAGATATTTCAGCATCCATTCTTGATGTGATGGTAATCTAAATTTTAATAAATACTGCTTATATCTGAGACAAAGTATTTGAGTTGTATATTATCTAATTGTATATTACTTTTGTTGTATATCCATTAAATATTATTGTTCAATAGTATTATTGATGATGGATCCATTAATGCCTTTGGGATTCTATCCATCAATATGCATATCCATTCATTCATCAATGCACACTTTTATACATATTCATGTTCACCTTTCTAATGTCTCATCTACATAACTTTCTGTAATGTCCCCGTTTGGGACTTCCCTAAATCTTACCCTAAAATCATAAGTTAGGGTTACAACTTACCAATCAAATGTTGTAAGCAAGATAAATCCTAGTTTATGCAATGTCCTTAATAAGAATTACACTAATTTTATCCCATACTATCAACTTTCTAAGCAAACAATGGATTTAGAGAGTACCTTGGCCTGACTTAATCCCTGCAAACAAGTTAGAGATCTTAAACATTAGTAAGTCCATAACAATTTAATAAACTCAATTGAATCTTACCTTGGGATGATCAACCATGGGGAAGCATGGAAGAGACTGACTCGATGGGGTGTCTTAGCCTCTCTAGGCCCAAAGGTAGAACCCTTCAACTAAAAGGCAAAACCCCCTTGGCCTCATGTGGCCCATGCCATTCGTATGAGGTGGCGTACCTAGTGAGGATTCTAATTTATCCGTTATCCCTTCATCTTGCTATCTTTCCTCATTTCCTCATGATTGGTCTCCTTATATTGCTATACCATGATAGGGAAGTGAGGTCTCAAAAGGGTGTCCTAGTAATCCAACTCTCCTAGGCCCAAAGGTAGAACCCTTCAACTAAAAGGCAGAACCCCTTTGGCCCATGTGAACTTATCATTTCCCATCTTGGGTGGCGTATCTAGAAGAGGGCCCCTCCTGGTAGCACAACTCTCCTAGATCCGAAGGCAGAACCCCTTTGGCCCATGTGGGCTCATTCCATTCCCTATTGGGTGGCGTACCTAGAGAGGGCACCTTCTGGTAACACGACTCTCCTAGGCCCAAAGACAGTACCCTTCAACTAAAAGGCAGTACCCCTTTGGCCCATGAGGATTCATTCTATTTCCTTTTGGGTGGCGTACCTAAGAGAGGGTCCCGTATCCCTTTTGTACTTTTCCTTCCTCTTATCATGGTGTAGGTTTATGCATAACAAACTCTTATCAAGTCCACATTCTCAATTAATCATATCAGCAATACATAATAAATTATGAAGATGACATCATAAATACAATATGCATGATCTATATTTAAATCCATACATTACATGCTCATATAAATCCTACCACAATCAGATTTCAGATCTATATATATATATATATATATATAATTCCACTTCCTTCTTGTTATGCTCAGATATATATCTATAATCAGAAATATCTATATTTCCTATTCTTTGCTGTTATACTCAGCTACATATAATCAGTATTATTTATATTCAGTGTTGCAGGGAGACGCGTCTCCCGACCCCTGGGACGCGTTTCCGGGTCGGGGACGCGTCTCCCGTCTCGGAGTCTCTTGCAGAGACGTCCCTCAAAGGAGGAGACGCCGCCTGACGAACCCCCGAAGTCTCCTGCACGTTTCCTCTTTGGCTGCGACTAAAAACGGGGACTTTCCATTGTTTTATTTCCCACGCCCGAAAACGCGATCAACAGGGAAGGGGTTTCTGATTTCGCGACGCAGGGAAGGCTATTGCACTTGCACCCATAGGAGGTTCAAGGAAAAAACTGATAGGAACTACTGACGAGTTTAGAAAATTTTCCGGTGTGAATATTTTTTACAGTGTGAGACAATTCCGGAGATAATTTGAGGGTTTTGTCGAACTGCCCTTTGATTAGGGTTTACCAGAAGTTGCCGGTTGTTTTTGTAGCGCTTTAGTTAGAATATAATTGACGGAAGTTAACGTTGGCTGTCTCAAAATAAACCGAATGGTTGTGGAAAAGAGCTTGGCCGATAAGAAGAACCGACGAGGTTAGAAAATTTCCCCGCGTGAGACAATTCCGAGCACTATAATGCTCACATATAAAAGCCTAACGGCTAATTACTATTAGTATTTACTAATTATTAAATTACTAATTAATATTTATTATTTATTATTTATTATTATTAATTAATATTATATATATATAATATTTTTTATTTTTTATTTATTATTATTAATTAATATTATATATATATATATAATATTTTAAATTTTAACATATATATAATAATAAATATTAATTATTAATTTGTTATATAATATATATGTGTTAAAAAACTTAAAATTTAAAATTAACATTATATATGTGTTGATATTAAATTATTTAATATATTTATTTATTAATATATATATTTATTAACATTATATATATATATATATTAAATTGGCGTCTTGGCGTCTCCAAGTACCCCCGTCTCCTTTTTTTCAAAAAATGGCGTACCGGTACCGGTACCAGTCTCCCGTACCGGTACCGGTACCAGTCTCCTGGCAACCTTGTTTATATTTCTTCCTATTCCTTTATACTCAGAAAAAATTCTTTGATTGCCCCCTTTTTAAATCACAAAACATATCTTATATATCTTCCCAAACAGAGGCAATGGACATACCTTTCCAGAAAGTTACCACTTTTCACAACAATATGACTCTTCATTTGATCGCTGCCCTTCATAATATAATTTATGCTTTGTCTCTGTTATAAAGTGCATCAATTGCTGACCTTTACTAAATCGCACCTTTTTATGATATTTAATTGCTGTCCCTTGGTAAATACAGATCGCACCTTTTAATAGAAATCACTGCACTTCAATGATAAATCATACCTTCTTAATAATTGTTGCCTTATCTTAAGTGCTTGTGTTATTCGCTGCCCATAATACCTACGACTGTCTTTGTAGTAGTCTCCTATAATATGTATTAGATTTACATACTGTATTTGCTTCCTTAATAAGTATCTTTAAATAAGACAAAAGTCACTTTACAATTTGTAATTATATTTATTTTATATATATTTATAATATATGATAATTATAATTATATTAAATCATTAATATTAATATATATACTGATAATTATAATATTTAAATATTAATATTATTAATTATATTTATTTATATATATATAAATATAACGTATAATATTTATATTTATATTATTATTATTTATATTTTATATTTATATATTGTATATTATATTTATATTTGTCTTTTATAAATATAATATATTCTTGTTAATAAATATACTATTAATATAATAATATTATTTAATCGATTTGCAATATTTTAATGTTATTCATATCTTCAATTTGAATGAATAATGTATAATCGATTTGATTATAAATCATTAGTATAGGGACATGACACTTTCGTAGTTCATGTGCCATTGTTTTATGATTTTTTAACCAAAAATCATTACTATGTAAGTCCATTTATGCATCTCTTGATAAATAATACCGATGAGATTGGTCAATCACATCATGATATTGTTATTGGATACTCCAGCCACTCAATAATGTTGAAATTTGTTATTAAGATTTCTAGCTTCCCGGCCACTCAATAATGTTGAAATTTGTTATTAAGATTTCTAGCTTCCCAGCCACTCATAATGTTGAAATTTGTCATTGAGATTGCTAGCTTCCCAGCCACTCAATAACATTGAAACTTGTCATTAAGATTGCAAGCTTACTTTACCAGTAGGAAACAACATTATGGCTTCAATCCAGTATTCCTGCTGATAGGTGTTCTTTATTTAGAAGGGAACACAAGTTATGAGGAAACAAAATTTTGAAAATCTGAAAGTCACATATAAAAATCACATAGACCAATCAGACAATCAAAATAATGTATGGAAGACCATCCTGCCAATAAAATTCTTCAATCTGTCATTAGATATTAGAAACAAATACAAACAAAATATACAATTAAGTCATCCTCATACTCAATTATTCATTTTGTGCATTTTGTGACTACATATGCTTGTCATACACAATGTGCAACCATGTTTGGGAGTGTTATTGGCAATGCCAACTAAAAGGCTAAAAGTTTTACTGTGAAACTATGCTTGTGTGTTCATTGTATGTATGGGAAACATGAAATCATGTTGTTTGGGATATCTTGCTTATGTTTTTAAGTCAAATTGCGTGAATATGTAGGGATGACATTGCCAATGATCTGCCCAAGCCATTGCAATCATACCCTCTCGATTCTGTTCATCCATACCAATTATCCCATACAACCATATCTGCTGAACTACTCTCTCAAAACACCCAGGGGAGGCCTAGCCTCCTTTGTAGAGTAGGTTGCCAACCATTAAAATATCTTTTGAAACATCATTTTGCTTCTGAGTAGGCCGGACTGAGCAGTTTAGAACTGAAAGCATTTCTGCAGAACCATGCTAAAAGAACCATGAGTTACCCAAATTTTCCAGCAAGGAAAATGATAAATTTCTCAGAATGGATAATCTCCCAGAAGTCAATTTCAAATTGGAGGAAATGGAAAACCTGCTCTAGATGCTGAAGGAAGGAGGCCTGCTCTTCATGGGAGCATTGCCATATCCTCAACCACTTGAAGCATGGATGGAGGATAACTGGAAAGCAATGAAAACTGTGGAGACATTGATGCTAGCCAAAGGCTACTCCATAGCAGTCTCCACATCAAAAGAAGAAATTAAAAAAAAAATCCAGTGAGGACCTTGGTTACTCAACAAATCTGGGCTTTTCATGACACATTTGGAAAACGGCCTTCAACCCAACATAGAATCTCCCGAGCATAGTAACTACTTTTGTTTGATTACCACTTCTCCATGGTGAATACTAGCTAAAGCAAGCATTGTCGAAGATAAATTCAACCTCTAGAGAATACATTATTGCAAAAAAGCCAAGCTTGCCAATCTATAGAACCCACAAAGGTATGATCCTATAACCCACACCACTTATCCATGGAGGGTTGCAAGTGTTCTTTTTCCTGAATAGAACACAAATATATACGTTCCTCCAACAGGAAACAATAGAACAATGATGCTAAACGAGCTCAAAAGATGGTTCATGGCCACTATACTGCATCCTCTTCTTCTAATGGGGAACTTCAACACAAAAAATTGCCACATGAGAAGAATAGAAGTACTAGAGTCAACAAAAGAACGGCAAACAGTTTTTGGATCTCATCTTAGCCAACAGGTAATAATATAATATTGATGTTAAACTGGCTGAAAAGCTTGTCTCTGGCCGCTGTATGACACCCTCCTATTCTAATGGGGGACTTGAACACAATAACATACCATATGATAAAAGAAAGTACCAGATTAAACAATAGAACATCAGACAGTTTAATGGAACTCATTCCAGCCATGGATATGATGTGGAGTTTGGAAATAATTCATACACTTGAACCAACAGGCAAATAGGGAAAAGTTGTATAGTGGAAAAACTCGGTAAAATTATTCTTGCTCAAATGATTGGTAGTGCTGTTAAAAACACCACACACAATTTCCACTGCCAATCACACCAAACATCTTTCCAGCTAACCAATGCCCAAGGAGCCATTTCAGATTTGAAAGCCTGTTGTCCATGGATGTCAACTTATGAGGGGAAAATTATAGATTGGTGGGTGAGTGCCCCCTCAAAAAAGGACATGCCATGTACAAATTAACAAAAAATCTGGGCTACTTGAGACACAAGATAGTACATTAGAACATGCATGGGTTCAGTAATGTTTTGAGAACAGAAAGCACATATCTAAAAAATTGGGGGAATTGCAAAGGAAATTTAGGGAGCTAGACCATAAAGAGAGAACAAGAAAAGAGGAACAAAATCTCATACATGACCTCTCATGCCTACAACACACAGAGGAAATATTCTTGCATCAGAGAGCAAGGGATGAATGGGTTAAAGGGGAGTTGTTGTGACCAAATCACACACCACCCCATTGGACTGGGGATCCCCTCTTTTCTTGAGCTCTGATACTTTTCATTCAGTTCTGGATGTTGTCTTAGGTTCGTTTCCTCTGCCAACCAACAATGAGTCTCCCTCCTAGAAGGTTTTGTTGTATAACTGGAGGTCTCATCTGGAACATGAACTTGCAGTAATGAAGAGTCTTGATCAAATCCAAATAATGAACACTGAGATCAATCCTAATATATGTTTGAGATCCTGAAAATGACTAAGTCTGGTTGTCTGAAATCCTGAAAATCCTGAAAAATTGACTAAGTCTGAAATCTGCTGGATCCTCCAAATTCTAGATTTTGCATGTTAAATCCGGTGGATTCGAGACCTATCTCAAACATCCTGAAAGGTATATTGAAAAATATTTAAAGTATAATATACTTAAATATATTTTTCAATATACCTTTACCCTGAGAGACCCTGAAAAACGACTAAATTTTCTGAGAGCGTGCAAATTTCTCATCCAGTGCGACAAAGATAATAGTGGCGCAAAATCTTGGCGCAAAATCTTGATAAAGTGCGCTTTCAATTAGAGAACAAGATGATGATCTCTTGCACCTAGACCAATGCTCCCAAAAGAGGGAAGGTTAAGGAGGTTTCAAGGCTTTCAAGAAGAACTCAAAACCCCAATCTAGTGCGCTAGATCTAGGGAGATCCCAATAACATGATCTAGTGCGCTTAGCTGATATAAGGATTCCAAGTCTTGAACTGCTGCGCTAGGGGTCATGTAGAAATTTGTTAAGTGAAAGAGAAGATCAATATCTAGAAGTAATGCGCTACTTGTGGGGAAGTTTGGTCCAATATCAAGGTAAGCTTTAAAGAGGATCCGGATTTCTTATCTAATGTGCCCAGTCCAATATACCACTTGGATCACTTTCACATGAAGATTTAAAATCCTTAACTAGTGCGCCATAAGGAGAAATCAGGTTTGGTGAAGAGGAAAGTCTTTAGAAGATTTGAAAGTTTGATTTAAGGCACTTAAATCAAGGAGAGATCAAATATCTAATCTGATGCGCCATGATGGGTTTACAATAAGAAACATCTCAAACTCTAATCTGATGTGTTGATCTTTAGAAGATTCAAATCTTGGGTCCAGTGTGCCACATGTGAGGGGAGAGTGCAAGTGTTTTAAGACTTTCAAGAGGAATGAACTATCCTCATCCAATGCGCTGAAGGGTAAAAGGTGCTACAAGAAGAACTTGAAGTTCTTATCAAATGCGCCAAAGGGGGAAAACGGTTGAAATGTCAAAGCTTAGGATCATGAGATTGTAAGGAGAAGGGATGAAGACCTCAAACATTGGATCTAATGCGCCAAGAATAGAAGAAGAAGATTTTGTAACCCTTATCTAATGCGCCAGCTTGTGGAAGATTTTGGAGAGGTCATCTAATGCAATCAGCCATACAGAGGATTTAAGATCTCAATCTGCTGCGCCAGGGTTTAAAGGCAGATCTAAAGTTAATCCTATGCATCATCTTCCAACCAGCCATATAGGGGATTTGAAAACTCAATCAAATGCACCAGCTCTAAAAGAATAGGTACAAGTTGGAGAAGTCTAGAGGCAGGAGAATCTTGTAACTTTCATTCAATGCGCTGGTTATAGAGGAGTTTGAAGGTGCCAACTAGTACGCTAGGGGTCAATAAGAGGATTGAAGTATGTTAAGATTGTTAGGAAGAACTCAAAGTCCTCATCCAAAGCGTCCTTATAGGGGATAGAACAAGAAGATCTCAAAACCATGAAGTGATGCGCCAAGTCTCAAAGATAGGATGCAAACTTTAGAAGTCTAAAGACAAGAGGATCCTAGCATCACTATCTAGTGCGCTAAACTCAAAGAAGATCCCAAAATCCTAAACTCTTGCGCCAATTTAGAAGATAAGGTAAAGATTGAATATCATTTCAAGGAGAATTCAAAGTATCAATCTAGTGCGCTCATAGCAAGAAGGAAGCTGCTGCACCCAACCACTGAGCCCTTATGATTTCTCAACATTTTCTAGAAAAAAGCAAGATTTGTATGGGAGTTTGCATCACATTAAATATAGAGGAGATCAAATTAAATGTTTTTTGTACTTTATTCAATAGGGTCGGCCTAGGCAGTTATACAAATTCCAATGCAAATTTTGTATTTATACCTGCTGCTGCCTTCATTTTCATCATCATTAAGGAGCGAATTTACCTTTGGAGAGCAGAAATAAGGAACATGGCAATGACTTCAAAGGAGAGGCAAGCAAGGATCCGCATGGATGCCAAGGGCAAAGTTCCAGAATCAAAGCTCGTTTCAAGATGGACCAACGTCGGAGATTCGAATATGGGCAACAGTAATCTAGAAGATAACAAGTCCGTCCTTGAAGAACCCACTGGGAGTAGTCTTGCTAGAGCCATCATGAGGAGTGGAGCTATTGAAGCAGCTTGTTTTCCACCAGCTCTACCTTGTTCAGAGATGATCATTGAATGAATTAAAAAGTATGACATGGATAATAGGCAAATTGTGGCCAAGAACAGAACAATATTAGCTTATTTGCAAAAGGAGGCAATCGGAGAGACCTTCAACATTCCAACTAAGGACAGGATGATTAGCATTTCTATACAGCAAGGTCAACAAGAATATGATGTTGATTGAAAGACAAAGTTGCAGGAAATGAAGAGGGATTGGATGGCTAATCCATCCATAAAGTTCAATAATAATAATCCTCCACAGTTTCACAAGTCAGACTTTCATCTTGAAATCGGATACTTGATCATGTTCCTCAACAGAGTGATAGGAATGCCACAATCCGCAACCTTTCAATCATGGATGTATTCTTTCATCAAGCTGGTCCTCAAAGGGAAGATGATTGATTGGGTTGGACTTATCTGTCGAAGTATACATGAACAACTCATCAATTTTTCAAAGACTAAGTCATTCTATATGAGTTCTTATATAGTCTATCTTCTAGAAAGGAATGAAGTTTATTCGGGTGTGACTAGAAGAGAAGTTGGAATTGGGCCTAATAAGTACTTGTCGCATCAGTGTTACCCTCAGTTGCATTTCAAGAATATCAATCATTATACAAGGTTCAATGATGCATTTGCTATGTTCATACTGAGGAAATTAAGAGGAGAGTTCCATAAAAGATTGTCAAATGCAGCAAGAGAGTTCATTGCGGCATATGGACATTGGTATACTCAGCATGAAAGGTACACTTACATAAGGATCCAAGTTTTTACATCTTATCCATACAGGTTACCAAGATACCCAACTAATAGGATGGTGATGTTAGAAGTTTCAAGGCAACTCCTGGAACTCATCAGGCTCCAAAAGTTGAAAAAGAAAGGCGGGATTCAGTTTCCACTTCTTCTTGGGCAAAATTTGGAGTGTCCGTCATTAGCAGCAGCTGAGTATTCTGAGATAGAGCTTCAGGCATATCATTTACAAACTCATGGCACCAAGAGGCTTAATTTTGATCCTTTTCAAGTGTGCTGGAAATACAACAGGGAGTACAAGCATGTCATGCAGTTGGGAGACCATTGGGCCAGTGTAAAAGATGAAGATGATCTTCGAACACTCCAGTGTTCAAGACTCACATGGGATCTAGTTAGAGCTTCCAAAGTATTCAGAATCCCGGATCAGTTCACAGAGGATGATACTATGTTGTTAGATGAGTTTGAAAAGATAAAGGATTTACCTTATACAGTTGATTGGTCAAGGAGGGATGTATCCGAAGAGGAGTTGATGGAGCCAGTCCTAGCCATGACACAAGCATGTATAACTCAGCTGCTACAAGAGATGAATGAAGAAGGGCAAGTTCTTACATACAACAAGATGGATGATGAAGAGCTAGGACAACATAGTGCATATAGTGGACTCCAGCATAGTGGAGGTGATCAAGGTGATAATCTAGTTAGAAAAAGGAAAAGGCCTAGTCAAGATTAAGGAGAATCAAGTCGAAGGCCCAAGAAGAAGAATAGCCAAACTACTTCATCTAGTTTACAGGAAGGTACTTCAGATATTCAGAATCTAATACAAGAAGTTGAAGTAGTGGAAGAAACTGCTTTGATTCCATCCAAAGAAATTCATTCAAGTCCAACTATTGTAATAGAGGAAGATGATGTTGCTAATCAAGATGAGGAAGGTCAAGCAGAATCTGATGAAGAAGTAGCACGTGTACAACATAATCAAGTACAAAGACAACAGGATCTTTCAGCGTTTCCACCTTGGTTGAGGCAGAGAATTGAAGGAAGTATAATCATAGAAACATATCAGCTTGCTCTAGTTGAAGAATTGCTTGTAAATGCACAGAAGAGTAATCAAAAGAAGAAAGCAACTGTCTTTTCAAAAATTACTTAGGATTCTTCTGGAAATAGAGAGGTACATGTAGCTGTTCCTAGAGTTGAAAAGGATTTAGAAGACATGGCACCCAAAGTTTACAATGTGACTACTATTGGCATGGGTCCAATTACAGGGGAACAGATAGAGGAGGAACTTCAAGAATCAGTGAATAGTGTAAGAATCATGTTCAAACAAGAAAGACAAGCTAAGCTAAAGGTTGAACATGATTTCAATACACTAAGGCACTACATTCAACAAGTCATGCAGCCTATCCGGCAGAAGGAAGCCATTCCAATACCTCCGTCCATTCTTCCACAAGAAACAATGTCTCAAGTTGAAAATATGAGAACTTCATCTCAGATAATGAAGGGATGGATAGAAAAGACAGAAGAGAAAGCATATACTTATCTTGAAGAGATTGTGCAAGTTTATGATAGAGTCATTAGTCTCAAGGATAGAGTTCAAGCCTTGCTAAAGATATGTGTTGAGTTCAAGCCTATCAAGGAGCAATACATGCCACAGCTCAAGGGTTTGATGGAAATTCCAATGGAAGATCTAGTTCGAGAAAAGGTGGTTGATCAGAATACTCCACATGACTTCACCACTTGGTATTTTTCCTTTCACAACAAAGGGCAATTGGTTGATAAAATTGAAGTGGATATGTCTAGAATAAGAAGTGTTCTTTTAAGGACAGAAAATCATGTATACACTGCATTGACAACAATATGTAATCCATATGGGGAGATTACCATTGAAAACATGAAGCAACAAGTTAAGGCATTCTACTTTCAGGATGATGGGATTGATGAAGGACAGCTGGATAGCATATTCACACTTGCATTTCATCTTGGAGCAAATAAGTCCTGGATAACTAATTGGGAGAAGACACTTGGCGTCTATGAGTCAGATGTGGCAACAACAGAAGGATCCATTAATGCTGCAACAAGTGTACCAATGGGAGATGTTGCTCAAGTTGTGTCTAGGTTCATTGTATCTCATAGTACTATCATGTGAAAGTGATATGATGTGGCATCCTTATCTTCTTGGGAAACGTGCCTTCATTGCCTCTTTCATTTACTAAAGATGGCCTCTTTCATTTAATAAAGACATGAGTTTGTTATAACTACTTGTGATGTGGCATGATCTGGTCCATTGGCTTAGCCGATCGATCTTGACCCTTCGTACATTTTAAGGTCTATAAAAGGGCTCTTGTTGCTCTCATTTGTACGATTGAAGACTCTGAAATTGTTGCAAGAGCTCTCTGGAATAATATAAGACTCATTGTTTTGGTGATTCTATATATGTTTCTAAGTGTTGCATGGTTTGGATTTCTTCAAGCGAGTATTAAGATCAGATTAAGTTTTCTTTAAGTACATGTTAGTTGTTGGAAGGCTTCATTATTGTTTGTGATGAAATTTATATGTTTACATCATTTGTAGTTTGTGGTTTGCAAATTGCAATTGGCTTGAACGAATCGAGCTTAACTTTGATCCCTATGTTTGTTGAATCTTTCATGAGCATAAGTGATTTAAATATCTTATACAACCTTAGAAGATTGCATCAATCTTGTGTAGTTGTCTGACTTGGCGAAGCAAGATTTGGTTTGATTTCACCTGAATGATAATCATCCTTACATCTAGGATTAGATTAGTTTCCACTTTCCCTTTCATTTTTTGTTCTTTCTATTGATTTGGTTAGGATTAGGATTAAGTACTTGATTGCCATATCATACGTCACAAATAGTAGTCCTTAAGTATCTTGAAATCCTACTCTCTCATTGAATTAACAACTTGTCGAACAATTGCGTAAGTCCCTTTGTGTTTACCATCAGAATCATACTAAGTCACTGAGCTATCTCTCATAAAATCATAAACAGGAACCTTGGAGTCATCTTGTTTGATCACTTCGATTAGCATTCAAGAGGCTTTGCTCAAGAGAGGGTTAGATACTCTGTATTTTACTCTATTGTTGACTTGTCGAAAAACAAACATCAACAGGAGTGAAGAACACAATTTTTTTTCATAAGTCAGCCCAAAATGAGCAGCAAATCAATCATCAACATAGTTTACAATATTTAGATGGTCACATGATCATGATAACATTTGTATCGGAGTAGTACAAAATGCTTCTCAGAGAACACCCCTCAGCAAGATTGCAATGGAAGAGCCCAAAAATTTTCTTTTTAAAATAATCCCAAGCTTATCAATGAGACAGACAATGCCATTGTAATAGTTTCAGTCACTGAAGAGCCTAGAAGCACTGTCTTTTCATTTCACAAGGATAAAGCACCAAGGCCAAATTGATTTTATGCACACTTCTTTTAGCCTTTTTGGGATCTACTGGAAAGGGAACTTCTTGAGGTTATAGAAGAGTCATGGACAAGAAAGAAAATGATTGCACAGTTAAATGCAACAAGAATAGTATTGATTCCTAAAACAATAGGAGCAAACAGTTCGGACAGCTTCAGGCCAATCTTTCTATGCTATATGAACTATAAAGTATTTCTAGAATGACAACAGGAAGGTTGAAAAGATTCCTTCCAAAAAGTATCTCTAAAAACCAATCTATCTTTGTTTGGCAGAGACAAGTAACAGACAACGTCATTGCTGTACAAGAGCTGATTGACTACATCAAAACCTAGAAAAGGTCAGGGTTCATTGTGAAGCTTGACATGTTGAAATCCTTTGATAGATTTAATTGGATCAAATAATATACAATGATCCCATACAAAAGAAAAAAAATCAATGTGCACTAGGTCCTTTTTTCAAATCTTCTAGGGGACTAATGCATGGATATTCCCTTGGTCTCTGTCTGTTCATTATGATAGGTGAACACCTTTTTCCTCTACTGAAGGAAGATTGATACATACGACAGTTGTTTGAGCTTCCATCCATTGAATGGGGGTGGCAAAGGTTACAGATTTCCATTTTGTGGATGAGATAATTTTTTTGTCAACATTGGTCCTAAAAGAATTCAAAAGACTAAAGTCATGGTTAGACCCATAGTTCAAAAATTGGGACTTGGCGAGGACTCAACGACCCAAAATTTTAACTCGGACTTGGGACTCGGCAAAGAAATAACATAATTATACTAGAAAAATATAAAATAATGCATTTAGAGAACACATAAGCTTATTTTGATCATCAATTTGTCATAATTCAAAGATTACATATGTCATATGACCCATCAAATCAATAAATGTTATAATTCCATGGAGTCTCAGAATAGGGGGACCAAGGGCTTGGATTTGGGGGCAACAAGGGGATAGTGGTAGGCGGGGGTTTGGGCGTGGGGCCCCCAATGGGGTTAAGGGGTAGGTCAACACCGAATTAAGGCATTTGAGGCCACATGGATCTTCATGGCGCACACCATCTTGTTGGAAATGTTGTCATTGATGTTAACGGCGCATAGACCAGATGGCTATCATTGATGTCAAAGATGCATGGACAAGATGGTTGTCATTGATGTCAAAAGTATGAATGAGACTAATAACAAGATTGGTTGACCAAGATGTATGAACGAGACTAAGAGCAAGATTAGTTGACCAAGATGTACAAACGAGAATGTCAAAATAAGTGTTGTCATTAGAAGAATGAAGAGATTGTCGAAGATTGTCGTTAATGTCAAAGGTGAATGTTGTTGTCAAAGACTTATGGGAGATTGTTGAAGGAATGTCATTTTGTTATCATTGATATCAAGAAGCTAGTCATGATTGTTATCATTAATAAATAGACGAGAGTATAGGAAATGGTTGTCATTAATGTCAACGTAGCAATATCATTGAATGCAAGGTGTAAATATTGTCGTTAATGTCAAAAGAGCATAGACAAGATTGTTGTCAAAAACGAATGAAGAGATTGTTGGAATATGTAGTCATTGATGTCAAAGATTGACAGAATTGTGAAGGATAACAATACAATAGTTTGTATTGAAGATTAAATTAAAATCCTTGGCAAGGCCGACACTCCATATGATGCCAATGACTTGTTAAAAGGCTGACTTCACCATTGATTATAAGGCAGTGACCAAATGTTATATAGACAACAATTTATTATGAGGTGTGATAAAAGTTTGAGGTCCGATTAATATGCAACAATTATCATTTAGACAAAATTAGTAATTGATGGAGTGGTGCGATTAAAAGTATGAAGAAAGTTGAGCGATTAATTAAAGAAAGAGGTCCGATCATTATATGAAGAAGTGTGATTTGGAATAAAACAAATTAACTTATTCATAAAACTTATACAAAGGAGTGTGATTAATATATCATGAAATAATGCATCCATATGAAATGGTGCGATGAAGCTAAGTGATGCAAATTAACATAAATTAAGTGATGTGATGGAAAGGACATGATTTGTATATAAAAGAGGGCAGCGCTCAATATGATAAGAAAAAGTCTTATTCATTGAATATGGTGCGGTTAATATGAAGAAGGCAGCGATCAATTTTGAGTAATGTCTTTTTAATATGCAAGTAATATATGTTATGAGGTCCACTCCATACACAAAAGGACAAAGTTGTTATGGAAAGGTGAAGAGATGTATAAAAGGAGTTGCTTCCTTTTGTAAACAACATATACATTGATTGAGTTACCTCTCTTGAAGATGTATAAAAGAGAGAAGAGAGTGTGAGTTGGATGTGTGAGTGTAATGATATCATTTGAATATAAGAGCAGATATAGAGGAAGAGAAGGGGTAGAAATATGAAGTGTAAGTCTGATTTATTGTAGAAGTATGAGTGATTGCATGAAAAAGATATGAGCAGATTGGTGAGGAAAAATATTGATACACTTAGTGATGACATTTGAATGAAGATATTGATATAGATTGGATCAACTTTGTGAAAGAAAAGTGTACATCATTTATAGCAGATTGGTGAAGGAAGGAAGGTATGTGTGTGGATTTGATTTGCAAATATAAGACTTACATCATTCAAAATCAGAAGTGGTAATCAGATTGTGAGTAAAGGAGAATGATATCATCCATTGAAGAATTCGTAGGTTGGTGCCTAGAGATTGGTGTCTCCTATTGAGTTGGTGCTCAGTTGTGAGGATTGGTGTCTCTAGTGGGTTGGTGCCTACAAATTCTACAAGTGGGGATTGGTGTCTCCAATGGGTTGGTGCTCACAAAAGAATAATTGTAAGAGAAGTAAGTTGGTGCCTACAAAAGATCTATATATATATATAAGCAATGTTTCCATGTAAATCGTGTGTTCTTCCTGTGTTCTTAATTGTTAGATCTTGCATGTGTGTTATTGATGTGATTGTTCAAGTTTGAAAAGTAAAAGTTTGTGTTATACTAATTCACCCCTCCACTCCCGTCTCATATAACCATGTGCTCATCACATCTTTTATAATTTTATTACTATATTTTCATCTTTTTTCCAGCACAAAGTCCTCACTATTTCTAACCAAATCTTCATTCTTCCTATCCCTTCTCTTAGTGTATTTTGTCATGTGGATGCCAAAGATGCCTTCTACTGGGTGAAATAAATCCTAAAATGTCAAAAAATGACTTGAAAAAATGAAAATTGTAGGGTTTTTTTGTATTTTGATGACAGGCGAGCCAACACCCAAAACTCGCAAGTCACAAAACTTGGCCGAGTCTTGGGAAAAATTCATTGAGTACTCGGCTTGACTCATCTTTGAATCGGCGTGCGAGTCACGTTGACTCAGCGTGGCAAGTAGGAAGATTTGTGAGTTGCGGCAAGTCAGCCGAGTACTTGCCGAGTCTTCAAACTGTGGAACTTAGAGCTATATGAAAGAGCCTCAAGATAACTCAAACATGCACAAATATACCCTCATCTTCAATGATGCGAGATTACAACATAGGAAGCAAATCTGTGCCATTCTAGTAGACAATGAGTAGCTACTCCAGTCAATCTATTGGGGCTTTCCCCTTCACAAAAAATATATACCGCTCCTATGGGAAAATAGGAAAAGGAAGATAAATGCAAACTAAGCGATTGGATGAACTATTGGCTTTCCATAAATGGTAGGGTACAATTGAGCAGAGCACTTCTTAAAACAATTCCAGTATATCATGAATTTGCTTCCACTTCCTTGAAGCCTCAAGGAGGATTTTATATGAGTGCAAAGGAATGTCGTGTGGCACAAAACCAGAGAGAAATGCAAATACCCCCTTGTGGCATTGGCATAGGTTACAAAACCCAAGTGAAGGTGGGGTTCTTAAATATCAAGAAACGTGGATTGTCTAACTATGCTTTAGCAAAGAAATATGGTTGGAGTTTCCTCTCCAACCCACAAACCATCTGTTGTCAAATATTCTGTCAAAAGTACGACCTTGAGGATTTGGATATTCCAGTAAATCTGATTTGGTAAGGCAACCTCTGTCCAATAGCAAGACACATCAGCAAGGCTTTTAAACAATTACAGAACAAGCTTGCATGGCAGCTGGAAACATCAATATTGCTTGCTTCAGGGAAGATATCTGGAACGGGCATCCCCAACTAACAAGTGAAGGCTTTCAAGAGTTACATGAATGTTTGCAACATAAAAATCTCAACAGAGTGGCAGATTATCTTTTCCACTCGCAAGAGAACTCCACCCACTAGATATGAACTAATAGGGTAGATCTGAATGAAGTTTCAGCTTGGCAGCTACATCTTTTACTGGAACTCCTAACTCATAGCTACACTTGACTATTGAAAAAAAAGGGCCAAATTTGGTGACTTCACATGAATATAGCATTAGCATATGCTGTGCTTTTCCCCATCCCACATGTAGAAACCTATACAAGCTGGGAACATGTTTGTAACATACCAAGATAGCCAAACATGAAGTGCTTCTTATAGATGACTGTACACAACGAGATTGTAACACGAGCAGCTCATAATAGCTCATAAAAAAGGGTTAGTTGGGCTAAGTGTTTGTCCCACTTGCTTCAATAGAGAGAAAACAGCAAACATCTCTTCCGAATTTCCCAACTTGTCCAAAGTGTATGGATCAAATGCTTCCATTTTCCACCTGACCTGAAACACACTGATAATATTTGCGATAGGATCAAATCTTGATGCTGCTACACATGTCAAATGTCTTCTTAAGATCAGTCCTTGGCTAGCTGTTGGGTTTGTACTTTGGTATATACGGAAATAACATAATACAAAAACCTTTGAAAGTGTCAAAAAATCCAAGGAGATGATCTTTGAATTTGTCAAGGATGAAAACAGCCACAATGTACTCATACATAGGCAAGACGTAGGAAAACTCTGCATCTCACAACATCAATGATCTAGTTATTGCTCACAAATGGTGTATACAAGGGCACTACACCTCTATTTCACAATAACCCCAAAACATAGATGGACTCCTCCACCATAGGGTGGATCAAATTGAGTTTGATGGGGCCTCCAAACACAACCTATGCCAAGTTGGATCTGTTAGGAAGTATGAGGCACTCAATGGGATCATTCATGGCAGCCTATATATAATATGGCCAAGTTGCTTGTGCTTGAAGGAGGCATCAAGATAGCCAAGCACATGCGCACTGACTATCTTCTAACTTAAGGCGACTCACATCTAATCCTTAACCAAACTAAATAAAACCAAGATACATCTAATGCGACTTGGAAATGGATTCCATAATATAGTGTAATCCCATTGCTTTGAAGCTTGAAAGAGGCAACAATCCAACAATAGATAAAGGTCTACTGACAAGGTTACTAATTGCTTAGCTAATGAGGCAATAAAATTGCATATTATTGGAATGACAAACAATATTTGGGCACACTTCATAGTTTCCATAGATGGTACTAAGACAACTCAAAGAGGAATGATTGCACACTAGAAATAATGTCCACAATCAGTAAACTTATAATTGAAAACATTTCTCTACAAAGGAATAAATTCCATAACAGGGCACACAAAGCTAACCCTTTACATGGCCATTTGGGACACATAATCATAGTTATCCTTTATCATAGTCCTTTCTCCTAGCTACACTAAATGATACCTTGCCCATCATCCCAACACTTTGATGGATTTATAATTCGCTTTGTGTTACACCCTTGCAAAACTCACCTTTTAGACCTCATTTTTCCTAGTTTCATTAAGACGTTTATCATTGTGTTAGGTGTAAAAGCCAAAAGTATCATTGCATTCTTGTCAACTATATTGTTTACCCGGTCCACACGCAAAATTGTTGGTTATCTTGGTACTTTTTATCCTTGGTAATATTTAGTGTACCCTAGGGATGCATCCCCCCTATTTTTCTGCCTCTCGAAAACTGAAATGCCTCAAGGATGCGGGGACGGGGATAGAATGTCTCCCTATTGCCCCATGATTTTTTTAATGAGGACATCTCAAGGTCACCCACTCTACAAGGGGAACGTCCCCCCATTTGGGAATGCCCAATTGTTGCAATGATAAAAAAAAGTTGGAGTCAAACAAAAGTATTTTGCTGACTTTTTCCGAAACACTAAAAAACCCTAATGCATCCTCTGGGCCCTACATTAGGTTTTTCATTTTTGTTTAGTTTTCTCTTTAAATGTCTTGTTATATTTCATTTTTCGAATTTCATTTAGTCTACACTCTACAACAGTAGCAAGGTTAACATTGAACAACTTCAGACAACAGTGTATAGGGTAACAGGTTGGGGTTGAGGATGCCATTTTGATGTATGATTCATCAATTTGAATTGGGCCTTGGCATTGTTTAGTTTAAGTTATGATTATCAATTCGAATTATAAATATAAGTTACCATATATAAATATAGCCATCCACTTGCCATCCCCAAAATTTTGGAATTTTTTTGCCGTCCCCTCATCCCCATGTCCCCTTTCCCCAGAAACACAGAGAAACACTTGTAATATTGTATACAAAAGCAAGGATATTGAAGGAATGTTTAAGCTATTTTGGATCGTGATGAAATTGTTCAATGATAGATTTGCCCCAAAAATATCATTAACATCTTTCAAGTGGGAAGAGAAGAGCAATTGTGCAATTGGGATCTAAGTGAAGGTGAATCCTTGAAAAATAGATGACAAGGGAGTGTTTGAGTGTACAAAGGTGGCATTGACAATTGAATTGCACAATCAGGGATCTCCCACCAACAAAAGGAGATGAAAATAGCACTTGTTTCAAATGGCTAAGGATAGGTGAGTCGGACAATCGGAACTAAATGGTATCAAAACATGTGATCAGAGAGTAGACAAATGGTAGGGATGAGTAGAATCGTGTGACAGAGGCATTCATGCCAACAAATAGGTATGGAATTGCACAATTGAAGGTTAGATCAAAGGTAAATGTGAACAAACCACGTGACTGAGCATATAGGTGACAGATGATGTTTAAAATTACACAACTTGATGGTAAAGTGGAGTAAATCATGTGACATGGTAAGTTATGACGGTAGAATGTATAAAATTGTGTGATAGGCGCTTAAAGTGCAACAAAACGCATCAAAACAAGTGATCAAAGACTTAAACTACAACAAATCAATTGTAAATCACACCCATTCATCATTCTAGTTAGCAATCAACTACAAATTCTAGTTGCACCTGTATGTGGGAGTCTGAAAGAAGTCTCAAGTTTTAGATATTTAGTGGTAACAGTTCTGAGTTTTAGTTATAGTCTTTATGCTTCATGCCAATAGTTGGGCAATGAAAATATATAAAATATATCCTGTAGGTTCAGGTGGCATTTTGTTTGGAGTGAGGTTAGCGTATAATGTCCATGTAAGTTCTTGGTGTCTTCAAAAATCTGGAATACTGATTTATAGAGTGTAAAGTCATTAGTGAGCATTGTCCAAATCATATTAAATCAGTTCCTGACTGTGTAGTATTTGCTTCATAAGGCTTGTTTGCAGTTTTAAGATGAATAAAATATTATCAGATTTTGTGGTTGTGTGTGTTTGGATGCTAGAATCAGCTGCCCTTCATTGGGTACCTGATTCTTGTCTGCATCAGTATGCAGGCCTGCTGGTTTTTGGTTTTAGCCAGTAAGGAAACATTTGTTGTGTCTAGTTTACTTGATGTTTCATTTAGTTGCAAGAATTAAAATATAAAACCTTGTTTGTGAGAGAAGAACCATTCCAAGTCTTGTGCTCATTTGCGAGACAAAAAAAAAAAGAATGGGTAGGATTTATTTCATTTATGCAAACCCCCACAGAGATTCTGGTATAGTGTTTATAACTGTATATTTTATTCATAACTTAGATATTTAGGGTTAGTTTTGTTTTATCGGGAGCTTCCCCTTAGAATTTGAAGAGAGGTTCATTCTCATATTTTGTTTCCCTTTTGTGTTGTCTTGAAAGAGGCAAATTAAAATGCTAATGCTTTGAAGATACCAAATGATGACAGAGGCCAAAAAATAGTAAATGCTTCAAATTGGGTTATGCATTGGGGGCATCATTTTTCCAAAATCACTCTCTTTATACAAAGGACAAGTAAGGCATGTTTAGATCCTCTGTGTGAGTCTTCTTGCCAAGTCACACTTACCTCAGCAGCTTCCTATAACTGATGGAAAAGTAGAATACAGGGATGTTAAATGGTAGTCTTGCTCAAAAACCAACATCGATCACCAAAGGGAATGTAAATACGAGTTAAGCTCCATTGTAAACTATCTTCAAAATTGTCTTCTGCCCATGAATACCATAAATAACACAAAAGCACCTCAATGATAAATGTAGATCTCAAGTTCCTTCATGGATGAAGCAAGACCAAAATGTCACACAGGTGGAGAAATCTCAAACGCCAGCGTGATAACCAATAATACATGTTAGGATTAACTTCATTTTATGTAAACATAAGGCCACGTGGTGTTGTGAGTCAGGAGTTGAAGGTATAAAAGGACAGAAGAAATTACATTATTAATGGTATAAAGATTAGCCCAGATTGTGTTGCAGAGGGGCAGGTTATTTCTTCTTGTCAGAGACATTCATATCTTTCCTAGTTCAATCAAACTAAGGATATGAATTATCTCAAGTTTCAACAACCATCTCCTGACAATTCTAGTTATAATTTCTTGGTTTCTAGTGGATTTTGATGAAGATGAGTTATGCCTTTTTCCTGTCCACTTGGAATTACATGTCACCAACCTAGAAATAAATATCCTCCATCTGCTGACACCATCTTCTCATGTCTAGGGATGAGAGAATGTCAGTTACAGTCTCCAATTTCGCCAAATTGTGCTTGGAAATCAGCTAGGGTATGCACTTTATCATTATTATGGGCAATTGAGGACATCTTTCAGATCCGACGTCTCCTTTTGCAAACCCAAAGTAAGTGTGATCACGAGCATAAGAAGAAGTTTATGGCTATTGGATGTAAAATCCTGTACCAATATTTTTTCTTAAAACCACAAAATTTCCATTTTCTACCACATTGACATTTAGTCAAACAGTTCGTATTTTGTTCATCTTACAGTATTTTCAAAGTGTATGATCATAGATCATCTTAACATGCAGATTAGAGTATAAATCATTCAATGTTGCACCACAATGTTCACAAATTAAGCATAGACATTATGACAAACAGTTTGCAGCCTTTCATTTCATTTGGAAATAACTATGATAATCAATACAATATGCTGATATAAATCAAGAAATATAGAGATATTGATTTCTTCAGATTTCTAACCTTCAAAGTTGCTCAATCCCAGGGAATGGATGATATTCCAAAATATGCTATAGTTGATATGATTTTTTTTGTGTGTTGCTGCAGCAATAAAATCTCTACTTAATGAGCAGCTAGCTTCCCAAGTGCCAAGAAAGACCAGCTACAACTCCTTATAACTCCCCAAGCTCCACTTCCCACATTCGATAAAATTCCAAGGAATAAATTCTCCCAAAGGCTCACGTAGCGTTCCCCACACATAGAAGGAAACTCCCAAAGATGGAATAGGGAGGATGAGGGTCCCACGACCCCTTTACAACACTGTTTAGTAATATTCAAGGCTGCACCAAACTTAGGAATAGGCTGCAGCAAGCTTTTCCAAGCCTATAAAAGGTTGTGTTGGAAAATATTAAAGCTCCAACCTCCTTAATATGTATCGCTTTCCTCTATAATTTGGTACGGCTAGCATTTGGGCCACCAAAAACTATGGTTAGGATTTAAACTGTCACACCATTAATAATTTCTGATTTATCTGCTTTTATGATCACCGCACACATTGCAATATATAATCTGTATTATATTTCAAATGCACCCACAACACTTACAAAATCTCCCAAATTTGCATTTGCCTACAAATCTCACAATTTGGCAATAAATCTTTCCTAAAGCAAATACGCAAAAACCTATAAATAATGATATATCTTTCTGCACAAACCCTTCAAACCTGCACACCTGAAATATCTCCACAAAATAATAACCAAACCCTACAGAATAAAAATGGCACATGCGTTCAGCACAAAGGCAATCTCTGTATGAAATTGCTCCAATCTTTTGCATTCAACACAAGTGTGATTTCTGTGTGAAATCACTACAACCAGCTAGGGGGGATGTTTCACCTCCGAAACTAGTGATTCGCAAGAGGGTTTTCGTCCTCAAGGAATTTGGGGGAACAACAGTTCACTCCCTGAACAAGGCAACAACCTACCAAATTATCGATTCATCAACAATGCTCCAAATGAGCTCCAACGCCTTTTTATAACCTTCTAAAGAGAATATTAAATTGCTCTTTTAATTTGCCTTCATAATTGCAATATCTTTGGTTGGATATCTGGTAAAACTCTGATAGTTTTTGAACTCTGATATGCACTGAATAATTTGATTACAAATGATACCAAACTAATGTGCAACAAGGGCAATTTAATAAACAATTGACTCGATATAATAGATGATTCAAATTAAAAATTTGAATGGCATTTACAATGAATCAATATACTGATATTTCACAGTGACAGATCAATCTATTTATCTTATCAAACTTGGCTCTTATAACAGCCACATACATATCATGATTGCTGTTATCAACTCAGAGATGTAAAAAACAACATACCCAAGGAATGAGATCAATAAAGATTGAAACAAACTTCCACGGTGAGTGAGAATCACTGATGTAGGTGGAACAGTTGTGTCTTTGCTAAGTGTATTCTACCTGAGACGCATAGTAGTCAGTCTTCAAGGTTGTTGATGATGAACTATTCCTCTGATGTAAACTAGGCCATAATGAACTCTTCCTTCTTTTAACAAATCCGTCACCCTGCAAGGATAACACGAATCTGGGATCCGTCGACCAAAGACAAGCTTGACTTCTAAGACATGATAATCTTTTGACTCTTCATATGGTGTTGAACACTCAAAACTTTGATCTCCTAATTCCTTACGATCCCTTTCAAGATCTTCAGTGGTCATTACAAGCAATGCACTTTCATTGTAAGTGTTTTGTAACAGGTGCGATTCCCATATAAGACTCCACCTTGGCACTCTACTCAAATGGCGACCCTTATCATCGACGATCTTCAAAGAACAACAACTGGTAGTCTTCAGACAGTTAACAATCTTTATGTTTACCAATCAGCACTCCTCAATGATGGTCTTCAAAGATAGTGTGGCGTAGAATCTAATATCTATGGATTTGGGGCTAACCGACTTCTTATATGATGACGATGCACTCAATCTCCTCAGTCTTACCTATGAAGCCCACGAACTTTAAATCATATAATCTCCTATAGCCTCCGATTATATGAAGAGCCATGATTTCTATTAGTTTTTCAAACAAGCTGTGACAGATGTCTTTAACTGTGCCGATTTCCTTAGGAGTCTTTGAAACACTATAATGGTTTCTTTCATGTGTTTTTATATGCTTTTGGCTGCGGTCATGAAATCCACAATTCCCTTGGATGGCGCTCACGATGATGAAGAGTATATCTTCCTTCAAAGGCTTTAGAGTGACTCGTCTCTGGTTATCGATTTTTACTTGCTACATTTTCCTCACTTATGATTGGTAATCATAGGCAGAATGAATGGGCTTTTGGCTTGGATTGGTAATGATATCTTCTTTTAGAACGGCGACTGAAGGAGCTTCACTGATGAAAGAGATGATTCCTGGAAATGCTTTGAATTCTCCCTTATGCCTATGCGACTTCTGCAATTCTTGTTAGAGGCGCTAGGTGTAATTGCTATCAAAGAACAAGCTGCGTTGGCAATATCAGGATGTTTCACTTTGTAGAAGATATAAGATATTACATTAATTACTTCAGAGGAGCGGCAGATATTAAAGATAATCGAATAAGCATTACACATAAGATTTCACTACATCTTTTGAATTCTTTGATCAAGCCAAGGTGGGCCCACAATCCACTATAGACTCTGCAAGAGACTGTCAGAGTTTGTCTCCTCTTGGATGACAATCAAATGAATATTCAAAAATAAATTCCTTACAATATATATTTAAATGTAAACTTGAATGTATAATTTGAAACCTGAATATTCATAAACTTGAAACACAGAGATATAAATCGATTCAACACTAGCAAATTTATATTGGTTTACCAATCAATAAATTTGCAAACAAAAACCCGCTGCACATCAAATCTGCATAATCTTTATTCTGAAAACTGCATACAAATGATCTTCAATATCATTGACTTATTCAGCAGAACACCAAACTAAAGACACAATGAGGCTCAGTTGTGAAATTTGAAATGATTTCACCTCTACAATTCACCAAGGGGTCATCTCCTCGGCTCAGCAAATGCAAGGGAACATCACCTTGTCAATCAGTTGAATACAATTTGTCGAAAGACACAAACCCAAAACCAAGTATCTGAAAACATCTAGAACATGATCAACAATGAGTCTCAGGCCTTCTTTTAAAGCCCTTACATCAATTAGGCCCAACCTAATTTTTTTAAATGCAAGTTTATGTGTACACAGTCACACTTAACAATATTAAATGCTTTTACACACTAACTTTTTAAATGTATGTGTACAATAATACTTTATTTAATAAAGTATTTTTCAAGTAAATAAAATATTAATTTTATAAAGCAATTAAAATACTTTATAAAATTAATTTACAATTAGACACATTTATGTTACTTGCAAAAACTGGGGACATTACAATAACTGCCTTTTTGAAAATATAAAATTAAAATATGCTTTATGGAGCATATCCCCTTCATATTTCACCTCAAAATAATAATTAGTTTCCTCTCCAAAAGGCTTTTTGAAATAATAATATTTCATGTGCAAGGTCCCCTTTTCTGGGTTTCCATCTTTTAAAACACCTAATTACATTTCCAACGAGCTATTACACTAAGTTGTCCTTTTAATATTTCCAAACATTAGACAACTCTAGTGAATTAATTACATAATTACTCTATAGCTCACCCAAGTTGAGGAAAACACTGAAACTACATCGGAATCAAAATCTGATCACACTGAGATGATATTGAAGATGTAGGATGATGATCGGAGCCAACCAGGTGACTTGCTAAAAATAGACACTCTCGCCAAGAATTTTGGAGGACACACCGAAAGCTGAAAATCACTTCTGAAAGTGTCATGAGGATCTTCAAGACCAAATGAGTTCATTGCCATCAACAATCATCACTACAAAACACAACCTAAATGCTCCAAGAACCTTGGAATTCCCCTCAACACACACCAAATTGCTTTGGTCAAAACTTGGAAACTGGACAAAAGCTCACAAATCAATATTGCTAAAAATGGGGACATTACATTGGAAAAGTCTATAAATGCATCTATCCCTTGTTGCAAGTGTAAATGTCTTAAAGTGAGTCATCAACCTTCACAAACATGTTCTAGAAAAAGAAAGGTGTCTTGTATTCAAATAATCTCTCTCCAAATGAGTATACATAAAGGCATCCCTTTGAAAATGACTGTCCAGTGATCATAATCTTGGATGAAGAGTGTAAAAGGGAGGAGATTCGACTCTGCAAGGCTTCTGATTCTACCAAGATAAATATAACTAGCATCAATGAACATACAAATTAAAAAAGTTAGAATATTCTTGGCTCTGTCTTTTTGCGTGTTGCAAACAAGTTGGATCAAGTTGGGATCCATTTTTTATGCAGCACCTCAAGGTCACAAGCACTGTAGATCTGATTCCCAGAAATAAGTGTTTTCCTTCACTTATTTCCCCTCAAAAATTGTGCTCCATTATTACTACCTCTCTTTCTCTGGAGTGTACTACTGCTCTTCATCACGCCACACAACTGAAAATTGCTGTTCAACAACCTCAAAGGCATAGAAGATAATGACATGCTATAATCAATTCCTTAAACAAGCAAGAGGAAGGCCTTGTAATACTTAAGCATTGTTATTAGAGTGTGCTCACATAATTGAGGCAATTGAAAGAATACTCCATCGTAGAGGCTACAAAGAGATAGCTCAGTGTCCAGTGACCAGTCAGCATTTTGGGAATTTCATATGCCTAAAAAGTCACCTAGCACAAAAATTTCTCCTTCAACAAAACAAGAAGACTTGCAGAAGAATGCAATATGCAGCCAGGAGACCAAGGGAGGGATCCATTGGGTGTGTGTGGAATAGCAAACAAAGGGTGTCTGCTAGTCCACACAATAAAAAAGATTCTTGCAATCTGAATAGAAACAACTTATGAAGCTAAGGATCAGCTTCCTGGTCACATGTTTTTATTTATTATGCTAGTGTTCTATGCCTGAATTTTGTGAGAGACATCTGTTTCTTGCATCAACTTTAGATTTTATATTATTTGAAGTTTCGATGTGTCTCTTTGGCACCTATAAAAAGATGTTTTGCAATCATCCTCAACAAGCTTTTGGTTGTTTCTATAATTTTATTGTCTTAACTCGATCATATATAATATTTAAATATATCCACCTTTTCTTTAGCAAGACATGTAGTTTAAGGTAGATATGCATCTTGATATAAACTCTAGTGGATAAATAAAATAATACTAGAAGGACTAATGATCAATGGTACATAGTGTATAAACATGAAGACCATACAAAGTGCTACTGCAGTAGATACTCTCCTTTATTTATAAAACAGTAATTAATGTTATATTATGTTGGGATATATTAAAGATGGGTGGTCTTGGGTTTATGGGGAGTCTCAACATCTCAACCCAATTTTCTACATCTCTTGGAATGTGGGGGCTGTGGTGGTCATCGGACCCATCCCTGATGCACTGATGGAAATGTAATCTTCTTTTTTCCTCTTGCCCCATTTTCTTGTCACTGAATACCTGGCTCTAAGGCCCCTACAGGTTTCCTATATTATGCCTAATTAGTTGGCGAGCCGTATAACATGCCTCCTTTTGTTGGAGAACTTCGATCTTGAAACTAATGGTAGCGCAACAATTCGAGTCTCACAAGTACATGGAATAATGGCACATCGAATTATAGTTAATCCTTCCAAAGCCAATCTTGAGAAACCTCAGATTTGAAAAGAATGCCTTGAAATTTGTTGTTATAGTGTGCATCTCACAACCATAAAATGTATAATTGAAATATAATGTGATTTGTAGCAGATGAAACTCCTGGGGTTTCTTTGAAATACTATCTGCATCTAGAGTTTGATTCATGCCTTCCACTTTCTTAGTGTGAAGAAAACTAATCTGGAATGCACCTTTATGTATAATCAATTTGGAAACAGATTCATTTTAATGCATTTCATGTTTTTCTTCAGCAATTGTTGGGCTGACTGGTTTCCGAAACTGCTGTATAATGGTTTAAGTGTAATTTGGCATCTGTTCTTATGGCTTGTATCTGAATTCTTGGTTATTATAAAGTTTGTTACACAACAAATTGCAGCTTGTATAAATGGACTAGCATGCTTTTTCCTAAAAAAAGTTTTAGTTTTTTTAATTTGTAGCTGGTTATGACATTCAAATGTTCCTTTTGGTGATATTTATATGTGTAACCATTGAGCATCCTAATTTCTAAATGACTAGTGTACATTGCTTTTCTCATCTTTAATTGCAGATTGCACTTCTTAGCAAAGAAAGGGATGGCTTGAAGGCGATAATTTCGTCATATGATGAGGAAGAAGCAGTTGGACTTAAAAGACAGAAAGTAGGGGATGCATCTGCTCTTGAGAAGTCAAAGAATAAGAGGATTCAGGTTAAATTTAAGGCCTTTTGTATGTAGCTGCTTTGGGATCTCAAAAGAAAGTAAATTGTGCCAGCAATTATTCTTTTCCATGCAGGAGCTGGAAGCTTCTCTTTCAAGGTCTGTGAGCAACATGAAGCAATTAGAGCAAGATTTAACAGAGCAAGGAGAAAGCCTTAAGAGTGAACGTTGCAAGTCAGTGTTCCTTAGTCAGGAAGTTGATGATGCATTAAGGAGAATAAAAGCTCTAGAACGTGAAGGGGATCGCCTTAGATGTGAGATTGCCACATATGAATCCAAGGTGCATTTTTATATAGGGATTGTATTCTTGTGATACATAAGAGATTGAATACTATAGCTTAACACTTTGGGGTGAAATTTTGATTTGAGTAATGTCACATAAATTATTTGTCAATTTTAGATGGTTTAATATTTGAGAAGATTTTGTAAATGGGCTAGAAAATCTTATATCAACTATGAATATTTTCTACAAGCCCTTATTTGAAGTGTACTTTCATTAGTAAAGCTGTCATGTTATACATTCACTCTTGTGATTTCAAATAATCATACTTTAAATCAAAGTTATAAGCACATGTTTTTTCCAATTTGCTTAGGAAGTAAAAACCGTGTGTTTTTTGTTACTTAAGTGAAAAGTGGAGGGGCTAAAGTAGGTTAGGTCAAATTATAACAAAAAGTGCTCCTTTAAGTGAAAAAAGTGGCTTAGCAAGTCCACAAGTGTGTTTTTGGTCACTTAAATTAAAAGTGGAAAGACTAGAGCAGGTCAACTTCAAATTAAAACAAGAGGTGAAATTTCTCAGTGACAAAAGTGATAAGGGGTTCAAAAGCACGTGCTTTTCATCTCATTCCTAGGTAGAGACTCTCAAATTGTGTGCTCATGCATGATTTGCCAAAAGATAGAAGAATAATTAAAAATAAAAAAGAGTGCCTCCTTTGCGAATTTGATGGCATGATCTCGATGATCTCGATCTCTAATCAAGTGCAAGTACTCTGACGTCACTGTCTCCAAAGAGTCTTTGATCAGTTGCAAGTTTGAAGAAGTAACTCTACCCTCAATGCCTTTCTGCATGATGACTTCAAGGATCTTATGAGTGCTGTCCAAACTTGTGAGGATTTGAATCTCTTTCTCATTTGTGACCGAGAGTTGATTCTTCAATTCACATAACTCTCTAGGTCTTTACTCAACCAAGTGACTTGGTTCTCCATATAGCAATGATTCTGAAATATCTTCTTTTACAGGAGCAATATGATCTTTGAAATTAGCTTTCTCCTTACAAACTGTTTGAATAGATGGCATGACAACACTTTGCTCAAGCAATGAATCACCAAGAGAATCAATTGCTTGCTCCATATCGAATTTTCGTGGCATTACTCCTAGATCCCATGGTCTTATGAAATGACTATTTTGATCTGGAAATATAAGCTCATTATGCTCTTCATGTATGGCTGATTTTTTAAATATATCACTTTCAAACTATTCCTAATTTATCAAACTTGAGCTATAACGAAAACCAGTTCTTTCATCAAGAACAGTCTTTTCCATTGATTCTATTTGGAAGTCACTTTGGTACACATCTAGCACAGGAAATTTTCACTCAATTTCTTAATTATCATCATTGGAGTGATGTATGTGCTCATCAGTAATTGCTGTTTTGTAAATATGAGCAGCATCAAACTCTTCATCTGCTGCAACTTCATTTTTCTCCATAGCTTCAACAAGACATTTTGCAGCAACTTCGTCTTCTTTCTCTGCAATAGTCTTAGGTTCACTTGATAAATCTCCTTCCAGCAGCCTATTGATTCTTCCCATATCCGCTTTCAGTAGGAAAACATCCTCAATTTCATCAATCTTCTCATCAAATTTGGGACCTTCAAAGTCTATTATTTCAGTTGTGAACCTTTTTCCTTCTTCATAGGAGATTTCTAAAAGTTTGTCTTTCTCGTATTCAGGCTCATCTTCAGAAGTTTTTGTTTTGGTCATATCAAAACCAACAAGCTCTTTCGTTATCACACTTTCTTCCTTGGACTCATCATCATTATGTTCAAAAAATGGATTATCAAATGTTGACTCAGCATTCATCTCATTGTCATCATTAGTTACTAATTTGAAATTAGTGGGGTGCTTATCTTCTTTCCTTAGATACATTAGTAACTCTTTATTAAATTTAGGATCCTTCATCTCATTGTACAATTCTTCAAACATTTCTATTATAGACCTTTCAAATGTAAACATCTTCCTGTGTTTTAAAACTCTGCTCTTATGCAACTGTCAAGGAATGGCTGAAATGAACATGTAGGTGATGCAAGTGCTGATACTAATATGCAACGCTAGAAAACCACACAACTGATGATTTTCAAAGATAATCATTGCTGAAATTCTGACATGCAACTGAAAATATGCAACAAGGGTTAGCTTCCCAACAGGCTAGCAAGATCACCAGCTCTGATACCACTGTAATGACCACCCTAGTTTTTTCTAAACAATTTGAATTGAAATAAAGAGCACAAACATTCTCTGATACACTTTCTAATCACCAAGATCCCAAGGTGGGCAAGGTTAGAGCATATGGTGCAATGGATCATTCCACCCTATCCATCTGCTACTAAAGTATGCAATGCGAGGATGATTACAAACACACCAGGCATCCATGACGACCACATGCCATGCCTATTCAACGCAGTGTGTTATATGCAAGGGCACAAATATGCATGCACTAGGTGGCTGAACCGACCACATTGTGCTTCTGCATTAAATGCATTCGTGTTGAATATCAACACTATGCTATTTAATCCTCATCCTATTAGAGCAACCTGTTTGTCCAATGTAAGGTGTTCCACATGAGCATTCAATTTTATTGACCCCCGAGTTGTGCAAAAGTTCTGACCCATGCGCTACCATGTAGACTTGTGCGCTAGCCTTTGTTACTCATGCAACAGTCCATGAGCCTGTGCACAACTCCTTGCATCTGTAATGCCACGAACTGTGTTGTATAGTCCTGTGCAGCTCCTTGAATCATGTGCCATTTGCACATTGCTAGGAATCAGGCAGCATAGTTGTGCACAACTTGTTGCATCATGCACAACGCTGAGAACCATGCAACACAACCCAAAATATACCATTCATCTTGTGCGCAATGCTTAGCATCATGCATTGTTTGTGCAATGCCAAGAATCATGCCATAGCTTCAAAGACAACTATGTCTGAGTTCCTCACCACATTTATATCATTACACGTGCTAATGCACATAGTGCACATAGTCCAAAACTTGATGCAAAGTCCTGTGCAACATCTCATAACAACACACAATGCTTGACTGTTCGCAAGTTACAATTCAAGATTATTTTTGGAGCCTTTCCATGGAAAGACACTTGTCAGCACAACAAGCAATGAGAAGTGAAACTATTGGAAGGTGAGGAGTCAAAAATGGATTGCAGCCATTTATTGAAAACTCGCGGTTCTGCAAAACTTGGCAAACTCATTATAACACATGTGAGTTTGTCTTCTGTTGTGTTGAAAAAGACAAATTAAAACACTAGTAGTATTAGGTTATGATCATGTACTTGGGAAATTAAAGATGAATTGTGGTTCCTTGTTTTGCCTTTTATACAGTATTCAAGGTTGCATGACAAGTGAAGAATGTGTAATATTGAAACTGGAGCATTTGAGACTTCAGACATTGAATGGTATATGTTTTCATGTCTATATTGTAATGAATTCTTGTTTGTAATCTAAGTGTAATAATTGCATAATGTTTTATTGATAAAATAATTGCATTACTTTATAAATAAACATAGGAACTATATTATTAATTGGAAGTTTGTCTATGAATGTTGGCTATTGAAGTAGATTTCTCGAATGAATTTGTTATAAAGCTCATTAAAAAATATATGATGTAGCAAGACTGTACAAAAAAATCAGCAGTAACCAGGGGTGGTTATTACAACTTTGACTACATCCATAAATTAAATACCTCATTTAATGTGCATATTGAGATGTAACATTCTTAGCCTTTCCAAGTATGAAATGACGATTCAAACGTAAACAAAGCATGTTTTACATTGTATTATTATTGTAAATTTGTTATAAACAGGAAAGCTAACTTATTTGGTCCTTCGTTGTTTTGAATTGATAAGACATGTATGATGATAGTAATTGAAATTAAACAACGTATTCTGTGCTTTATTGTTCTTAATTGATAAGATGTATGTGATGATATTTATGCAAATTATTGATGTCTTACAACTTGATTACGTTGCAGCTTGGGCATGGCGATTTTAATCTTGCAACAACAAAGGTGTTACATATGGTGAATACCTTGGGGACACATAACCAGGAAAAGGACACCAAAGAATCTCTACAGTTGGATTTGCAAAGACTTCGGGCAAAGCTGAGAGCTATTGAGGATCTAAAGGGGAAGCCTGGTAAGTTACTCAAAAGTTTTGCGAATTGCTTGTGACTTGTAGTGTTATTTTCCTTGTCATCACCCTTTTCTCATGATTTTTAGCATCTAAAAGGGAACATGTTTTCATTGCAATCCATCGAGTATATTTGATTGAAGAAATTTTCTCTACAAATGGGCTAAGTCGAAGCACAGGGCTCGTTGTCAATGATCTGCTAATTGGCTCATTAATTCTTCCTTTCATATGACTTGAAGTTAAAATATTTTCTTTTTTGAGATATTGTATCTTAATGTCACCTCTAAGAAATGGGCATGAATAATGCACTTCTTAACTCAACTCTTGAAGCACTACAAGTGAAATTGAAACTATTAGTCCACACACATGATGGATTATGTTAATATTTAATGTGGTGAAATCCTATGGGAATAGGAAGTATTGGAAAAGCATTGATTAAATGCATTGAATATTAGAACTATTATATCACAGTATCTTAAAATCTTTTTTTGGATTAGAGCCAAATCTGAGTCCACATAGCCTGTTAAATCAGTATTAGAGCCCTCAAAACATAAGTGTTTATTGGATGTACCTCTCAAATATCTGAGAATCTATTTTACCGCATTCCAATGCTCCAATCCGAGAGGACTCATATACCTGCTTACGACTCCTACAACATGTGCAATATCTGGTCTCGTGCATACGATGGTGTACATTAAACTTCCTACAGCTGAAGCATATGGTACCTTGGACATTTTTTCTTACTCTTGTGTCTTAAGAAACATTTTCTTAGTCAATTTCAAATGACTAGGCAAAGGTGTGTTGACAGTTTTTGCATTCTTTAGATGGAATCTCTGCAACACATTTTCAACATAATCAGCCTGAGATAGAGTCAATTTTTTGTTCTTCCTATCTCTGCAAATGTTTATACCAAGGAATACTAAGGATTTGTTTTGTTGCCCCAAAATCCTTCATAGCAAATGATTGTGCTAATTGTTGTTTTAACTCTCTTATGTGATCCATGTTAGACCCTGCTACAAGCATGTCATCAACATATAAACATAAAATAATGTAGCTGTCATTATCCAACCTCTTAAAATAAACACAATGGTTAGAATTACACCGGCTGTAGCCTTGCTCAACCATAAAACTATCAAATTTCAAATACCATTGCCGAGGTGCTTGTTTCAAGCCAAACAAACTCTTCTTCAATCTGCACACCAGTTTCTCCTTATTGTTGACCTTAAATCTTTGGGGCTGTTCCATATATATCTCCTCCTCTAAATCACCATGGATAAAGACAGTTTTCACATCTAGCTATTCTAAATGCAAATCTTCAGCAGCGACAATACTTAAAATAGTATGAATAGAAGTCATCTTAACAACCGGAGAAAAAATCTCATGAAAATCAATACCTTTTTTTTGTGCAAATCCTTTTACAACTAACTTGGCTTTAAATTTTTTTTTTACCTCCATCTTCCTCTTTTAGCTTATAAACCCATTTGTTTGGTAAAACTTTTTTACCTGCAAGCAACTTACATAATTCCCAAGTTTGATTGTTCAGCAAGGAGTCCATTTCTTCTTTTATTGCAAGCTCCCACTGAACTTTTGTATCCACCTACATAGCTTCATTATACCCTTCCGGTTCACCAGCATCTGTTAACAAAATAAAATACAAAGAGGGAGAAAACCTTCCAGGAGGTCTACTTAGCTTTGTTGACCATCTAACATTCACTGAGTTTGTGGTATTTCTTGTTGTTGTTGTGGAGCATGAGGAACCACTGAAACATCATTATTTGGAGTATCATCCAACACAACATAATCCTTTTCTTTCTTCTCATGCTGCTGCAACTGATCTTTGTACAACACCTTCTCATTGAATACATCCCTGCTCACAATTTTTTGATTTTCAAAATCCCAAAGCCTATAACCAAATTCATCAATGCCATATCCAACGAACGTACACTTTTTTGATTTTGCATCCAGCTTGGTTCTATTTTCAGAATCTACATGTGCAAATGTTTCACATCCGAAGGTTTTTGAGAAAAGAATAATTCACTTTCTTACCTGTCCATGCTTCCTTTGGAATACCACATCCCAAAGGAACTGAAGGACCTCTATTAATTAAACTTACAGCGGTATTGGCAGCATCTGCCCACATGTTTAAAGGCAGCCCAACATGCAATCTCACGGTCCTTGCACGCTCCATTATTGTCCTATTCATACATTCAGCCACTCCATTTTTTTGTGGAGTCTTTGGAACTGTTTTTTGCCTACAAATTCCATTAAAGGAACAATAATCCTCAATTTCTTTGCTGCAATACTCACCACCATTATCAGATCTGAGACATTTTAATCTTTTACCCGTCTCATTCTCAACCAAGCTTCTCTATTTCTTAAATGTTTCAAATACGTCAGATTTTTGCCTAAGGAAATAAATCCAAACCTTTCTAGTTGCATCATGTATGAATGTAACATAATAACGAGAGCCACCGAGAGAAGATACCTGAGCCGGTCCCCATACATCTGTATGCACAAGTTCCAACTTTGCATCTTTCTTTTGCTTCCCATCCTTAAGAAAACTGACTTTCTTTTGTTTGCCATACACACAACTTTCACAGAAATCCATATTAATACATTTCAGACCTGGTAAAACTTTTTTAGAATGAAGTACTTTCATACTTTTTCACTCATATGCCCAAGTCTGTTATGCCATAGTGTTGTCTCAGAACCTGCAGTAACTGTTTCAGTCTCTTCCTGCGAACTTGTTGCAACTGTTCCTGAACCTGTTTGTTTTTTCTTTGCAACAACTAAAGTAGAAGGAACATTATGACTTGTACAAAGATATAAGGTGCCTACTTTCACACCTTTTGCTACTATTAAGGCACCTCTTGAAATCTTTCAATGTTTATTAGTAAATGTAACAATGCAACCTTCATTAGCTAGTTGCCCTACTGAAATTAAATTCCTACTTAGCCTTGGAACATGCCTTACCTCTTGTAGTAGCCAATGATTCCCATTCTGCAACTTAATCTTGATTCTTCCCTTTCCAACAATCTGATAGGGTTCGTTATCTCTCAAATAAACCAGCCCAAAATCCCCGTGGACATAATCAAGAAAATAACTTCTATGGGGCGTAGCATGAAATGAGGTCCCTGAATCTAAAACCCATGAATCATCAGCATTATCTAGGGAAAAAATCAAAGCATCATCTTTAGATTTATTACTTACCACATTTGCCTCCTTATTGCCTTCTTGTTTGTCTCCTTTATTCTTCCGAGATCAGCAATCTTTCTTCAGATGACCTAGTTTCCCACAGTACCGGCAATCCTTCTGTCGTCTGGATTGGGACCTCTTATCCTTTGATTTTCCTTGTGACTTCCCATGACCTCCAGAGCCTTTTCCTCTCTCTTTTGATCTGCCCCTACTTTTTGCATTTAAAACACTACCTGATGTGGACCCTTCCGAGTTTTTCCGTCGCATTTCCTCGCTAAGGATAACACCAATAACATCATCAAGTTTCAAAGTATTTGAACCAGAGACAGAGTTACAGCCATTACCAAGCTATTCCAGTTTTCTGGCAAAGAACATAAAACCAAGAGAGCGCTCACCTTTTCATCAAATTTCATTTTTACAGAAGTTAACTGATTGGTAATCATATTAAACTCATTTAAATGATCTGCCACAAATCCACCTTCAATCATTTTCAGATTAAACAAACGCTTCATGAGAAATACCTTATTTGAGGCTGAGGGTTTTTCATACAATTTAGCCAAAGCTTTCATCAATTCATCTTTTGTCTTCGCTTCTGTTATATTGAACACCACAGATGGTGCCAGGCACAACCAAATGGTTTCCAGTGGCTTTCTGTCCAGAAGATTCCAATCCTCATCAGTCATTGTTGCCGGTTTCTTGGCTATTCCTTCCAACGGCCTCCATAAATCCTTTTGATAGAGATAATCCTCCATCTGCATCTTCCATAACTGATAGTTTTGCCCATTGAATTTATCTACCTTCAATTTACCCTCGTCCGCTATTGCTCCCACTCAACCGTGAGACTCCCACTCAACTGCGAGACTTTCTTGCAGACGATAATCAAACACAACCCGCTCTGATACCACTTGTTAGGGATTGCATGCAGAAGATATCAATTAAATGCAAATAAAGATTAAACAGAGGAATGAAATACACAGAAATAATAAGAGCGAGAGACAAGTTTTTAACGTGGTTCACCCAAACTCGGGCTACATCCACCAACAGAGAGTCCAATATTATTATCCAGTAAATCAAATCGATTACAACCAGCAATCCTTGCAACTCAATACCTCTGCAAAATGCTACAATACATCAACGGAAACCTTAACCCTTAGCCATTTTTATCAAGCCTTATGTCGGTTACAAAAATAGGGTTTTTCTATGTTGCCCCTGGACCTCGCAAGGGGTGCTACCCCTTGACTCCGTTAAATAATTTGGGGGGAAACCGCGCCGATAAAAGTGGGGTAAATTTAACCTCCGAGTCTGATTAGGCTCCATATAACAACAATAACAGTCCAAAAACCCTCATCAAACACTACTCAAATCTGCACTATAGCTGTTCCCAAATCTGCATATGAAGAACCTCACAAAATCTGCAAGAATCTAGCACGGAATTCTTCAAATCTTCAACAAACATACTCTAATGAAGCTCCGAATGCAAACACTGGATGTATTTGCCAATCTAGCACCTTTGGGCGGCCTTGCACGCCTATAGAATGCTGTTACTAGAGGGAGTTTTCGTTCCCAATAGCCTCTGGTTTGAATCCTCTTCACACCCTCTCAGGGAAATCCCTAGTAGAGCAAATAGCCACAAAATCATATATTCAAGGATATGCAAAATGAGAGCTCATTTCACTTTTTATCTCCTCCATTAGGGTCGTTGCACTTTTGGGAGGGAAATATTTCTTTTAATTTCTATCATGTCCTCAATTTTGGAGTAGCTTAAAATTGTTTTAATTATAAATTAATTTTGTAAAGTATTTTATTTACTTTATAAAATTAATATTTTATTTAAGTTACTAAGTTAGTAGTACTACACTTTATTAAAAAGTGTTGTGAACAAGCATTTAAAAAGTACAAATGCAAGCATTTAATAAAGTTCATGTAAAAGCATTTAAAATGCTTTGGTCTGATGTGTACATGTAAACTCTCATTTAATAAAATTAGGCTGGGCCTAATTAATGTAATGGCTTTAAAAACAAGCCTGAGAGTCATTTGAAGTCATGTCTAAATGTCTGGATATTTGTATGTTTTGGTTTATGACTTTTGTCAAGTTGTATTCAGCTCATGTCAAGGTGATGTTCCCTTGCATTTGCAGAAATTGGTTTGGTGATGTTGCCTTACCGTCATTGAGGTGAAGTTGCTTCAGACTTCACAATTGTGCTTCAAAGTGTTGTTCTACGTTTTCTGTGTGTTTTGAAGGTTAAATCGGCATCTTTGAAGAAGGGTTTGAATGCTTGATTGGCTGGAATTGAAGATTTTAGAGATTCAATTATTTTTAAATATTGCTACAGTAGTTCGTACCGCTGCTACAGTGATCCGTACCATTGCTACAGTGATCCGTACCATTTTGTGTTTTGTTTGGGAGCTATATTGGAAGGTCTTCTACTACCGTACAACATTAAGGAAGTTTGAGTTATATAAGCAGTGTAGCCCAGAATGCATGAGTAATACAGTCACTTGCATCAGCCACAAGGGAATATGTATATGATTAATTCAGATATTAATCTTCACATCCAGTATTGAGAAATTTAAGGGCAAAGTTTCTGATTATTAGTAGATTGGAAATTAAGCATCTACAGCAGACTGAAGATTGATCTGTTACAGCAGACTGGGCATCATCCTTGCATTGTACTTTTGGCAATAAATTGGTATGCAACATTCATTGTTTTATCCCTAAACTATAACAGTAGATTGCCATTATAAATGTTGGCTGTCATATGTCATGATTATTGATGTATTGAAGGTATTGGAAGTCTAATTTGAAACAACAAGTTCTGACTGTGATAGCAGCGAATACAACATCAGATTTTGAGTTGTGGGATTCCATCTTCAGTTTATACAACTACAGCATAGTGGATTGCTTATTAAAGAATCCGTGGAGTTAAAGGACCAGCTTCTTATTCACAGCATTAGAGGAGTTTCTATTTTCATGGTATTCAAATGTTACTATTACTATAACAGATGGTAAACAAAGCAGTGTGAGTGCAGCAGTATACATTGAATTTCTCAGTAATAAGAGTATCTGTTAAATTGTATAACATTTACATCTCTGAATTTCTATTTGCATTAGTGTTGAATGATTTCATCAGCAGGTTTGGTATGAATGTTGTGGAATCTAAATGTAAACTGCAATTAGATATTCAAATCTTTAATATGAATCTCTCTATCTACAACTGTTGGTAAATCAGCTATATGAATGTTTACCATTTTATCATGTTTGATATTTAGTTTGTGATCAAAGGGTTCCATAATCAATTTGGTTAACATCAGCATACATAGAAAACTCAGTTTGTGAATCAGATAACAATTGTGTGATCACTATTCCATAGCAATATCCATCAGGGATATTACAATTTCACTTTAATATTTTCCAAGGTGAGCGCTCCACAAAATAACTTAAGTGACTTTTAAATAATTTATTTTTCATCACTTAACCATTAATTCCCAAAGTCCAATATTTAAATAATAATATTAATTTACGGACTTTAAAACGGAGGCCCATATAAACTCGGAATTCAGTGATCTATAGCTCGCTGGAAAGGTCTCGACGAGACGCTCCATCTCCAACATTGAAAATCTCGAAACTAACAGAAACCTTAATTTGCCAAAAATAGCAGGTCCGGGCCCAAAGTCCGAAATCACCTGGAAAGGCATGACTGCAAACTAGCTGATATCACTGAGCTCAATGCAACATCTGGGATAGCCAATAGCTAACTACAAAGTCACCAAAACAACGCTAGACTGACATTTACTAAAAATAGCAGTGTTCTCTGAGGACCAAAGAGAACAAACCTAGAAAGATTGTCGCGATGCAAGCACTTACTATAAATAGTATGGACAAGTTGTCCGAAATCCCTCTGGAAAGTGTCATACAGCTCCATTGGATCACTCAAACACATTGGTGACATCAAAATACTCCTCTGATTAGGCTATCACCAATCCAAAGAGTCAGCTCCAACTATGCTGTAAGAGAACTCGAAAATGGGGACATTACACGAAAATATCCATCCTTGGCAATAAGGAGAATGGTTGGTAGCTTAAATGGATCTTCACCAGTGTGTTGATTTCCCAGTGGAGGAAATGACAAACTGATTGTGGTCTCTGAAGTAGTGGGTAGCCTAAAATGTCGGTCCTTAAAAGGAAGAGTAGAATTTTTTCCATTGTCACAAATTAGTGTGTCACTACAAAGTTGTGAGTGGATAACAAACAATTGTCTCTTGTCCGATTGATTTTCTGTTTCATTTGAGTTGGCTCATTGCAAAGCAAAATTTCAAATTGGGGCTCGAAAAATTCAAGTAGGTGGATAAGGGTTGGTCATCCCTTTTGCTGTTGATTTGCAGAAATCAGTGGCTAGATGAAGGGTTGACTGCTTCTTCTCTTGTTGATTTGTAATGATAAGGGACAACCTTATGTTGTACTTCATTTCATGTAGAAAGAAAGAGAAAAAATTGAAGGGTGGAGAAAAGATGGTTTGTTTTCCGATGGGTTCGGGGATGAGGTGAATGTCATCAAAGTAGAGATGAGACAATTGTCCCTTTCCAACCACATAAAAAGGTAGCTCAATGTGGAAACCCAACAATCAACCTGTTGTGACCTAATCACATATCGCTCCATTGCAAATGGAGACCCTCTTTTTTTTTTTGAGCTCCGATGCTTTGCTTAAGTCTTGGATGATGTCTTAGGTTCTGTTTCATGATGAAGTCAGTGGCAATGATAAAGTAAATTGCATGATTCTAAGTGAGTGAGGATTCTAAATCACAACCAATGACAAGCTTAAAATGAAAATTGATGTTTCAACTCTCAAAATGACTTAAACATTAAAATTTGCAAGAAATTGGTCCAATAGCCCTAGGCACAAATATGCTCCTGTAGAGTCACTTTCTGGCGCCTTGATGAAAATGACTCTCCCAGAGATCCCAAGGTTGATTCAAGTCCACAAGTGCACATCATAAGTCTAGGCACATCTTATTACCTGAACAACCCCAAATGAGCGCCTAAGGTGAGAGCTTGAGGAATCATCATTGTCATTGACAAATTTGCACTTGGAGACATCTAATTTACACTTGGAGACATCTTGAAGGTTTAAGCTTAGCAAGAAATTGCTTCAAGGATCCTAGGCGCAAATTCACATTCAGAGAATCATCAAAGTGCACCTAAGTGATAGAAGGCTAAGAACCTTGAGGATTGATATCACTTTGGAGTAAGAAGTCTTCTAAACCTTAATACCTTGGCTTGAAATCATTATAAATGCCCAAAAACAAGGCAAAATGTGCGCTTAGAGCAAATTTACATATGGAGTCACCTTCAAGGTTTAGACTTAGACAAAATTGGCTCAAGACAGCTAGGCGTACTTTATCACTTGTAGGACTATCAACTTGCGCCCTGAGTAAAGGATGATTAGAAATTATAAAGGAAGTGGCACCTTGAAAGAGTTGGACCTCTCAAAGTACATCTACACTCACTTAAGTCCAACACTCATTCATACTAAGGCGCACTTTATCATCTATGGAGGCATCATATTGTGCCTTGAATAAATTGAATTTGAAGTCGACAATTTTAGTGGCGCTATGATAGAATGAAGCTCTCTTGCGTATCCTTAAGGATTTGAATCATTAAAATTAGAAGTATACACTCCCTAAGGCTAGGTGCAATTTTACATCTCTGGAGTTCAATTCTGGCGCCTTGGCATAAAATGAATGTTTTAATCTATGAAAGATTGCGCCTAAAGAGTATAAGAATCCCTTGAGTCACTAGGATGGATTAAGTCAACAAAATGAACTTCATTGAGTGAGGCACACTTTTCCCTCAGTACAACCCCATTCTTGCGCCTAAGGGAAAACATATTTAAATCCACTAATCTTGAGAGTATTGAGTGACAGGGTCTTTTCATGAGCATACACAATGACTCAAATCCATCAATGATGAAGTAAACACCTATTTGAACTAGGGCGCAATTTCACACCTCCACAATCATCCAAATGTGCCTAGGCAAAAGGAGGCTTAGAATCATCAAATTAGATCACTTTGAAGTGAGAAGCCTTCTAGACATCTCTGCACTGACTTAAGACCATCAAGATGAACATGTTAAACACCTATCATGATGAGGCGCACTTTCTTGTCTTTGCATACCACTTTTGGCGCCTAAGAATGCAAAGTGTTGGAAACCTTGAGAGTAGGCGCCCTGATGAATAAGCCTCCTGGAAGTGCAAACAAGTGTTTGGAATCATAAAATGTTAAAAAACTAGCCAAGTATCTTGGCACACATTTCTACCTGAGCAACTCTAGATATGCGCCTCAAGTTCAAGAGCAGTAATCAATGAGGAAGGGCCTTTTCTTTGTCAAAACAAACATCTTCAAGCATTAGCAAAGGTTTGGAACCATTGAGATTCACTAAAACTACACCAAGAGGTTAGGCGCATTTTTCAACCTTTGCAACTCATTCCTAGCGCCTAGTTTTGAAAGAGCATGTTGTAATGTTGACACTTTGCTTTACTAGAATGAATATCTTTAAGTGTTTACAAGAGTTTGATATCATGAAATTTGCATTAAGGATTCTAGGCGCACATTCCTACTTCTGCAAACCTAGATTTGCACCTAGACAAATTAGGTGTTGTTTGTGCTAGAAATGCTTAAGAATGGTTCCTATATGCTATGACATGCAATGTTATCAATTGTTTAATATGATGTTTCTCTATGTTGCAGGAACGTTGATGGAGCTGAGGAAGTCATTTGAGGAACAAGGCGGTTGGAACCACCTTTAGCCCATGAATGAAGTTGGAAGGCAATCACTGCGAAGGAGGCATCATGCTATTGCTCCAAGGGATTACATCAAGTTCATCATGGCCGAACACTTAGTCATCTGCATCAAGAAAAGACATTCATCCATCAATCTTCAAGTCTCCGAGAGAAGTCTCCTACTTCATTTCATCATCATCTACACTATTCTCCATAAAGAAGCATCCAAAGAAGATCAACGTACATCCTGCAAGAAGAAAAAGCTCGGCATATAAGCAACATGCATCATACATATCCTACTTGCAAAAAGAACAAGGTAAGATCAACAAGGATACACTCTCAAGCATTCAAGTTAAAAGCAATCATGTTTGAAGACATCACACAGATGATGCAATTTGGGAATATGTTGAGGTGGCACCTATGTGGCATATACATATTATTCACCAATTACAGTTTGCCACATCATTCAACAAGAAAGGATGCAAAGAGGATGTCCATGTGGAAGATGCTCTAAAGAGTCTATTTCATCTTATCTTCTTGGAAAACATGCCTTCATTGCCTCGCTTATGTACTAAAAATAGCAAGTTGTAACTAATTGCTGAGATGGCATGATCCTGGCCCTTGGCTACTAGAATTGATCCAGGTCATTCATTGTAATTCTGGAACTTTATATAAAGGCCTTGTTGCCTCATTTGTAAAGTTAGTAGCTAGTGGTAGGAGAATAGAGTAGTAGAGTAGGAAGAGACTCAAAATTCTCTGAGAGTACTTGAAGTTGTTGTAAATATTTCTCAAGATTAATGCAATGACATTGGAGTTCGCTTGGTGCTAAGTGTTGTCTTGTGGAATAACATGGTTTCTTGTATATTGATGAAATGGAGAGATGTTTCTAAGCAGATTAGAAGTAGAGTAGTAGCTCATTGATGTAATGTATGTATGTATTGAATATTTGATCAACTCCTAGCTCATGCTTTTAACATTCATCATTGGTGAAGTGTTGTGTAAAGCTAGTTTGAGCTTCATCATAACTTGCTTAAGTTCGATTGTGGATGCTTGTTTGAGCTACGCCATCTAATGAGTGCTTATATGAGCTTTCATGATTTGAAAACTTTTCGCTATCCTTAGGAGATTACATCAACTCTATGAAGTTGTAGGCATTCTTGGCGAAGTGGAGTTAAGTTGATTAAGGAGTTTGTCTATTCATGCATCATCATTGCTTCATTGACCTTAGATTTGTTTCTTTAAACCCTTATCTTTTTCTTTTCCCTTATTATTGAGACATAACACATATCATCCACACTGAAAGGAGAAATAAGCCGAATGAAGCAAGAAGAAGTCTGCGTAAGTCCCTTTGTGATAACCAGCAAAATCACATCAAGTCACTGAGTCCATTCACTGCAAATCACGAATAAGGAACCTTGAAGTTGTCTCACTGGATCACGTAGCTTAGCCTTTGAAAGACCTTATTCAAGAGAGAATAGGATACTTAGTGTTTTATTCTATTGTTGTTGTTGGCACAAAAACATCATCAACACAACCCTTTCTCCCATCTAAGTTAATTTTTTTGTGTAGAAGAGTGTCATACCCATGTGAATTTTTTTGTAATGTGACAAGATTTAAAATTTTCCTTTCCATCAAGTGAGTCATGTTTCATGGCTTTTTTTGTTGTCAGTAATGTTTTTGTCATCTCTCGTTCATATTTGTTTTACAAGATCAACAAATATGGCTTTCAAACATTCATCATGGCAAGATGACGATGTTTGGGTAATTGAAGAGTTTATGCAAACTTGTCAAGGCACTAAAAGAATGTTTTTCAGTCATCAGAACCGTGCACCCAAGGATCTTTGGATGACAAAAACAATGGAATCGAGTGACCAGGAACAAACCTAAGTCAAACATCTTATTATTGTTCGATCGGGAGACACAACGATGCCATGAAGGTGGGAATGGTGTGATCAAGGGTGTAAACGTTAGCAGACGACAATCATTTGTGCACCTAGGGCATTTTCAAATCGACAAACACACTACGAATCAAGTGATTGGTAGTTTAGGACACCATACAACATTAAAATCCCACGATCAGGCACTTAAACGGCGGCAGAAACAACATAATCGCGCGATCTGGGTCTAAAGCATCGCCAGGCACAGGGAAATTGTGCGACCATAGGATAAACAACGGCAAAGCACTACAAATCGTGCGACACAGACTTTAAACCACATGGAAAGACAAACAATCGGGCGATTTGATATTCATGACAACAAACATGTAAAAATGCGCGATTAGGGAGGGTTATGGCGACATGTTATTAGTGAATCGTGTGGCTAGGGCTTCATTCACCGCAAATAACATTAAAATCGTACAACTCAGACATTCACGTCGGTCATGTTGATGATTGTTTTTCGACAAGTCAACAATAGAGTAAAATATAGAGTATTCAACTCTCTCTTGAGCAAAGCCTCTCGAATGCTAAACAAGGTGATCAAACAAGATGACTCCAAGGTTCCTTTTTCTTATGATTTTGTGAGGGATAGCTCAATGACTTGATATGATTTTGCTGATAAACACAAAGGGACTTACACACCTGTTCTAACAACTCGTTGTTTCAATGAAAGAGGCTAACATTCAGAGTCTCTAAGTACTACAACTTATGAGGTAGGATATAGCAATGAAGTACTTAATCCTAAATTCTAACCAGATTGATAAAAGAAAAGACGAAAGATGAAGGGGTCAGTGAAACTAATCTAATCTTAGATGTAAGGGATGATTACTGGTCAAGTGAAATCAAACCAACTCTTGCTTTGCCAGATTAAACAACTACACAAGGTCTAAGTTGCCGGTTCTGGTGCGGGTGCGGGTTCGGGTTCGCGGGTTCAGCGAAAATTTTTTTGGGGGTTGGGTTCGTTTTTTTTAATATATATATATACAAATATATGTATATGCAAAAAAATTAACCATAGAAGCAAGAATTAAGTGTAGAATTGCAAGAATAAAGTGTAGAACACCACATAGCATCATATAATCAACAAAACCACCATCAACTTGAATATCATAAAACATAAAACTCGAACTTCAAGTTCAATAACAAGATTCAAAATAATAATATCATGTTCAACAATCAATTTTCATTGTTTCAATGTCAAATGACAAGTGTCAATCATCATATGGATTTGCTAAATCCTCCACATCATCATCATCATCTTGGACATTAGCAGGATCATTTGAAGAACCACAACCAACACCACTGCCACTCGCGGCACTCGCTGAAAAAATGTGCTCGCTCTCTGATCTCTCAAGTGCAACATGTTTGGATTGGGAAGTAGAAGCATCCATGTCAATTTGCTCTGGCTCCACATCCCACAACTTTGATTCCCCCTCCTTATAGTCTTGCTTTTTGTGCGAAAGGAGGCGCAAGTTGGAATGCACATACACTAAATTCTCTGCCTTTTTAGAGTGCAATTAGTTGTGCTTTATCAAGTGGATAAAAGAGTACGTGCTCCAATTCCTCTCAGATGCAGAGGAACTAGTAACCTATGATGACAAAGTAGAGAGAGTTAAAAATAAAAACTTACAAAGTTAAAACTTATAAAGTTACAAGTTATAAAATTTATAATAATTAAAAATTATGAAACTTGAAACTTCAAATTTTTAAAAGTCTTTAAGATAAAAATTAAAATTATAAATCATAAAAAACATAGAAATTTAGTAAACTTAGTTGTGATAAAACTTTGACTGCAAGAGGCTGTGGGCACCGGAATTGTTGGCCATGAAAGTACCACTAATTGTGAACATCCTTCTTGAATCTATCATGAAGAGCCTCAATGCTTAGACCATTGGAGTGTACAAAATCAGTGAACTCATCAATGACCATATCATGCAAATCTGGATCAGGGAAGAGTCTACGAAATGCTGCCTTGTACCCATCAGACACTTCTAAATCTCTCCATAGGGCAATCCTATTTGTCACCGAAAGAATCTCACTGCTGTAATATTTTGGAGTCAATGCAAATGCAAGAAGATGCAGCGGGGTTGTCATTATGTTCCATCTAGCCTCAATAATTTCATTTACTTGCTTGAAGAGAATTTCTTGAGGATCTTTCTCCTTCTCATTTATGATGTTCTTTATCTTCTCTATCATTGAATCAATGCCATCATATATCTCCCCCATGCAAGGCTTGTCCATGTCTGTATAATGAATCATGCTCAAAATGGGCTTGGTGAAACTAAGGAGATACTCCACACGATCCCACCAATAGTCATTTAGGATCATCCCCTTAACATTTGCTGCTCTCTCAGTGTTGCTTTGCCTCCATATGGACCAAGTAGTGCTTGTTACCATGTTGATAAGAGCCTGTTTGACCTTCACAAGTCGTCTCAAGGCAATCGTGTTTGAGGCAAAACGGGTCTCGACAACCTATTGAAATAACAAAAATAAAAAGTACAATAAATAAAATTTAATTTAAACATTTAAAAAATTGAAAACAAACTTTAACTTTTAAGAAGAAATAGAATATGTGAAATTAAAAATTTAAAGCACTATGAAAAATTTAAATTTAAAAATATATTGCGTCACTTACCTTCAACAACTCCAATGTAGAAAATGATCTAAATATGCTTTGGGACATGTGGTGGTTGGTGACGAACATTCGTATCTCCTCGGCCTCTGCATACAACTCTCTAATCCAGTCAATTTTTTTCCCAATCTTTTGTAGCATTAGATTGAGAGAGTGGACAGCAAAAAGTGTCCAAAAGATATGTGAATATCGTTCCTCAACCAACAACCCAGCAGCTCTACAATTTTTTGCTTTTGTCTGTTATCACTTGAACAACATTACGAGGTCCCACATCCTCAATGGCTGCAATGAGGATCTGAGCAATAAGCTCACCATCCTTCACCTGTCCCTCACAATCCACAGCTCTCAAAAACATTGCCCCTTTAGGGGACACTGCAATGACATTGATCAAAGGCCGATTTCTTGCATCTTTCCATCCATCAGAGACAATCGACACCTCTGTCTCACTCCACGAATCTCTTAAGGGCTTCAATGCATCTTTGTAATGTCCCCTTTCCAAGCCTAGTCAGAATGGGACCATTAGCCTATCTCATGATCCCGATGGGCTATGGAATGGTTTGGGATCATTTTTGGTTTAATTATCAAATTGGAGTTATAAGGTTTGTTTAATTTGATAATTAAACTAAGTTTTATTATTATTGGTGCACTAAAGTCTAAGGTGGGTTATTTTAAAAAGTGACTTAATGTTATGACTTGAAGGGAAAAAGGGAAATGTTATAATTTTTAATTCCCTAGTCACTTAAGTGTGCACATAACTTGATATTAGAAATTATTTCTAAGGGAAGTGCAAAAAGGCTCTAATTTCAAGAAAGATTGGTTTTGTAACTCCCAGGGGCTTATAAAAAGAAGATGTGAGCTCATTTGGAGGCATGCTTGGAATTTGATAATGATATGCTGCTGGATTGAAACCAGAGATCAATTATGCCTTCTTGTGGATGGAAACCCACTCGAGGATGATTAGTTTCGGTGGTGAGAGACCCACCCTAGCTGGTAATTGATGATTTCCACTCAGGGAATCACTTGGTGCTAAAAGGATTTGATCGTTTTGAAGTTTGTTCTTCTGATCAGTTTTGAAGATTGATATTATATTTTCTATGAATTTTTATATGATTTTGGAAGTTTTTATGGAGTTTTGTATTTTTCATATCTTGGCCGTACATTCCCAGGCTGCCGTACATCTGCTGTAAATCATTGTTGAACAACAGAAATTGATGTTAATGTTTTTGGATCCTTTGGATAAATGCAAGTTTTAATCTGTCATAAACAACCTATTTGCAATTGTTTTGAGGAGATTTGATGCTGATTTGTGAATTCTGGGAATGATCGTACATATCCTTAGCCGTACATGCTAAATGGCACTGATGCAAATAAGAAAATAATGTGGAGGAGTTTGAAAACTTTATTGATCCTATAATATTTGCCTGCCTTGGGCGACCATGTTAGAGGTTATTAGAAGTGGGTTGATGCAGTTATGAATTTGTTATGTGTGCCGTACCAATGCCCAGGACGTACATTTCTGTCAAGAGTCTTTGTCAGCTGAGTTATGGTGACTTGGTATAAGTTTGAAACTGCTCAGAATTGGTTTTTGGATCAGCCTAAATAGACTTGCAATGGTGTTTGGTCATCTTGGTTTGTGGATTGTTTTGTCTGACTTCTAGCTGCTCTCATGGCTGCCGTACAGTGCTACAGTCAGCAATTAAAGTGGAAATCAGTCACAGTTAGTTTTCATCAGCAATAACATTCTCTATCAGCAATCTAAATCAGCTAATTGTTGATTGTTTATCATTCTCAGTGCATGGTATGATTCTATGCTTTGATCTCAAGATAAAATGCTCATCTGGTTTTAATGTATGGTGATATTGTTCAATTTTAGATCGAGTATTATATACTTCCATTGTAATCAAATTTACATTAAGTCCCCTGGATGGTTTACTGGCAGTGAGGAGGGAAAGAACAATTAAACACTGTAACCCCTGGATGGTTTCACCGCCAGTGAGGATAAAGAATATTTTTTTTCTTTCTACCCACTGAACAAGTGGTGAATTCCCACTGCATAAGTGGATGATTTTGTAAGCTTTCATGCATATTTATATCCACTGATAAAGTGGTGAATCCCCACGAAATGTGGATGCCCGCCGCAGTGGAAGAAGTGTATCTCTTTATTGCATATTTTCTACTGTAAGCCAAAATCACTGTATGCTCTCACCTTGCCCATTCTGGGATTTGGGTGATCAGAAAGTGTGAGGTATTTAGTTGGTTATGGTTTGAGCTAACACTGTTATATCATTGTATATTTTGGAAAAATTTTTGGGGTTGTTTATTACAATCTTCTATACTCTTCACCTCATTCTCCAATAAGGTGCCACGCACCTTCTCATAACTTGGGCTCTTATACCCTTTTGGAGCCTCATTAATTTTTCTCACCATCTCTTGCCAATATGGTGAGTGAACAACATTGAATGACATACCATTTGCATAAATGCATCTGGCTATATGTTGGTCAGCGATATCTCGAGCCTTATTTTGAAATGATGTTTCCAAAGGTCCCTTTGGTGTCTTGTTTGTAGTGCTTGTGGGTTGCTCTTGAGGAGTGACCAAAAATGGGTGGCTCTTTATCACAACATTGGAACTAGGAATAGATGGAGGATCCATTCTTTGATTTCTACCTCTTTTCCTTGACATGTTTGCTACTGATTTACGGCCTGCTCCTTCATCTGCTACTTCTTGCTCTATGATATATGCCAGCACTTGCTCTCGTGATATAGGTTTATTATTCTTTTCTGGGCAAGCTTTGATCCCCATCCCAAGGATGTTACACAAATGGGCTTTCACCCGACTATATGAACTGTTATATTGCACATCACAGCCATTGCATTTCCAAAGGTAACCCCCACCACTTGGTTGTTGTTGAATCATTTCAACATGCCTCAAAAGAGGTGAGTGTGAATCGATTTTGAATTTTGATTGTGATACTGAGCTAGAACTAGCTGCCATTGTGATTCCTGTCACCTGTGGGTGTGGCAATAAGTTTTGTAACCAAAATGGAAACAATGAAAACTCAAAACTTTCAAGAATCAAAACAAAAACAAAAGCATGGTGATACATTCATGATTCATATAAATAGTTTTTAAAAAAAAACAAGTTGAAAAGAATTTGTTTGTTCAAAAATACCAAAAAAAATGAATAGAAAACCTACCTCTTTGCAAAAATCTCTTCCTTTGATCTTCTTGGCAGCCTCTAAACCGTTGGAAATGAGTAGGAATGGTGGAGCAATGGATTTCCAACCTTCAGGATTCAATCTTCAAGCTTCTTTCTTCAACCACAAATTTTTTTTTGAGTTCAGCCACAATGGAGAGTTTTTGTGTTTTGGAATGAAAGAAATGAGTTGAAAATGGCAAAATTGTGTTTATAATGTCTTTTTAGGGTTTCATTTGCATTTTAGAATGTTTAAAAAATTAAAAAATTGATGTTTAAGTTGAAAAAAATTAAAAAAATCATTGGGGGCGTGGGTGCGTTCCGAGTGCCATACGGGTTCTTTGTTTTTAGACTGGGTTCGAACCCAGCGAACTCGGGTGCGTCCGGGACGCACCCGCACCCACACCCGCACCCGGGACGCACCGCACTAGCACCCTGTCCTTTGGCAGGCGAACCCTGCAACTTAGCACAAAGTTGATGCTATCTTCTAGGGTTATACAAGATGTTCAAATCACTTATGCTCATGAGGATTCAACAAACATAAAGATCAAAGTTAAGCTCAATTCGTTCAGAGCAACCATACACTGCAACTTGCAAGCCACAAATTACAGATGGTGTGAACATATAGATTTCACCACAAACAATAATAAAACTTTCCACCAACTAACATAATACTTTAAAGAAAACTTAATCTAACTTAATATTCGCTTGAAAGAATTAGAAACCATGCAACACTTAGAAACATATATAGAATCACCAAACAATGAGTCTTATATTATTTCAGAGAGCTATTGCAACAATTTTCAGTCTTCAATCTTACAAATGAGAGCAAAAGGGGCCCTTATATAGACCTCAAGAATACATGAAGGATCAAGATCAATTGGCAAAGCCAATGGACCAAATGATGCCACCTAAACAGGTGGTTACAACAAACTTCTATTTTTAGCATACAAAGAGGGAACAAAGGCACGTTTCCCAAGAAGATAAGGATTCCACACCATATCCTTTCATATGGTAGTACTATGAAGTGCAATGAAACTCTACACAACTTGAGCAACATTTCCCATTGGTACACTTGTCGCAGCGTTAATGGATCCTTTTGCAGTTGTCACATCTGGCTCAGATGCGAAGTGTCTTCTCCCAGTCAGCTATCCAAGACTTGTTTGCTCCAAGATGAAATGCAAGTGTGAATATGTTATCCATTTGTTCCTCATCAATCCTATCCTTCTGAAAGTAGAATGCCTTGACTTGTTGCTTCATGTTTTCAAGAGTGATCTCCCCATATGGATTACATATTATGGTCAATGAAGTATGCACATGATTCTGTGTCCTTAGAAGAACACTTCTTATTTTAGACATATCCACCTCAATCTTATCAATCAACTGCCCCTTGTTGTGAAAGGAGAAATACCAAGTGGTGAAATCATGTGAAGTATTTTGATCAATCACCTTATCTTAAACTAGATCTTCCATCGGAGTTTCCATCAAACTCTTGAGATGTGGCATGTATTGCTCCTTGATAGGCTTGAATTCAACACATGTCTTTAGCAGAGATTGAACTCTATCCTTGAGACTAATGACTATCATAAACTTGCACAATCTCTTCAAGATAAATGTATGCTTTCTCTTCTATCTTCTCTATCCACCCCTTCATTAGCTGAGATGAAGTTCTCATACCTTCAACTTGTGATACTGTTTCTTGTGAGAGAATGGACGGAGGTATTGGAGTGGCTTCTTTTTGTTGGATGGGTTGCATGACTTGTTGGATGTATTGCTTTAATGTATTGAAGTCTTGCTCCACTTTTTTCTTAGCTTCTTTTTCTTGTTTCAGCATGATTTTTACACTGTTAACTGACTCTTGAAGTTCCACCTCTATTTGTTCTCTTGTGATTGGACCCATATCAATAGTAGTCACATTGTAGTCTTCAGGTGCCATGTCTTCTAGATCTTTCTCAACTCTAGGAACAGCTACATGTACCTCTCTATTTCCAGAAGGATTTTGAGTGATTTTTGAAAAGACAGTTGCTTTCTTCTTTTGCTTACTCTTCTGTGCACTTATGAGCAATTCTTCTACCAGAGTAGGCTGATATGTTTCTATGATTGTACTTTCTTCAATTCTTTGCGTCAACCAAGATGGAAACGAAGAAAGATCTTGTTGTCTTTGTGCTTGATTGTATTGTACACGCGCTGCATATTCATCAGATTCCGCTTGTCCTTCCATTTCTTGATCAGCAGCATCATCTTCCTCTATTTGAACAGTTGGACTTGAATGAATTTCTTTGGATGGAATCACCACAGTTTCTTCTACTACTTCAACCACTTGTATTGGATTATGAGCATTTGAAGTCCCTTCTTGTAGACTAGATGAAGTAGATTGACTATTCTTATTCTTAGGTCTTTGACTTGATTCTCCTTGATCCTGACTAGGTCTTTTCCTTTTCCTAGCTGGATTGTCACCTTGATCACTTCGACTGTGCTGGAGTCCACTATGTGCACTATGCTGTCTCGACTCTTCATCCATCTTATTATATGTAAGAACCTGCCCTTCCTCATTCATTTCTTGTAGGAACTGAGTTATACATGCTTGTGTCATAGCTAGGACTGGCCTCATTAGTTCTTCAGATACATCCCTCTTTGACCAATCAACTACATAGGGTAAATCCTTTATCTTTTCCAATTCATCTATCAACATAGTATCATCTTCTATGAATTGATCTGGGATTCTGAATACCTTGGATGCTCTTACTAGATCCCATTTAAGTCTTGAACACTTGAGTGTTCGAAGATCATCTTCATCTTTTACATTTGCCCAGTGATCTTCTAACTGCATGACATGCTTGTAGTTTCTGTTGTATTTCCAACAAACTTTGAAAGGATCAAAATTAAGCCTTTTGGTGCCATGAGTTTGTAAATGATATGCCTGAAGCTCTGTTTCAGAATATTCAGTTGCTGCTAATGATGGACACTCAAGATTTTGTCCAAGAACAAGTGGAAACTGGATTCCTCCTTTCTTCTTCAACTTTTGCAGCCTGATGAGTTCAAGAAGTTGCCTTGAGACTTCCAACATCACCATCCTGTTGGTTGGATATCTCGGTAACCTGTATGGATAAGATGTGAAACCTTGGATCCTTATGTATGTATATCTTTCATGCTGTGTATACCAATGTCCATATGTTCTGATGAATTCCCTTGCTGCATTTGATAATCTTTTGTGGAACCCTCCCCTCAATCTCTTCAATATGAACATAGCAAATGCATCATTGAACCTCATATAGTGATTGATGTTCTTGAGATGTAACTGAGGATAACACTGATGCGACAAATACTTATTCCGTCCAATTCCAACTTTTTTTTTAGTCAAACCCGGATAAACTTGATTCCTTGCTAGAAGATATACTATGTAAGAACTCATATGGAATGACTTAGTACTTGGAAAGTTGATGCGCTGCTCATGTATGCTTTGACTGATGAGTCCGGCCCAATCAATCATCTTTCCTTTGAGAACCAGCTTGATGAAAGAATACATCCATGACTGAAAGGTTGTTGATTGTGGCATACCTGTTACTCTGTTGAGGAACATGATCAAGTATCCAATCTCCGGATGAAAGTCTGATTTGTGAAATTGTGGAGGGTTATTTGTATTGAACTTCATGGATGGATTTGCCATCCAGTCCCTCTTCATCTCTTGCAACCTCTTCTTTGAATCAACATCATATTCTTGTTGACCCTGGCGTATGGAAATGCCAATCATCTTGTCTTTAGTTGGAATGTTGAAGGTGTCTTCGATTGCTTCCTTTTGCAAGTAAGCTAGCACTATTCTATCCTTGGCCACAATTTGCCTAGTATCCTTGTCATACTTCTTAACACATTCTATGATCATTTCCGAACAAGGTAGAACCGGCGGAAAACAAGCAGCTTCAATAGCTCCACTCCTTACGATGGCTCTAGCAAGACTACCCCCAGTGGGTTCTTGAAGCACAGACTTGATATCATCTAGATTGTTGTTGCCCATGTTTGTGTCTTCGACGTTCATCCATCTTGAAATGAGCTTTGATTCCGAAACTTTGCCTTTAGCATCCATGCGGATCCTTGCTTGTCTTTCCTTCAACGTCATTGCCATGATCCTACAAACTTGACATGAATAAGTAACCTCAAATTAAATGATCAACAACTTACTTCAGCCTTCTTAATACATTGGACTTCTGATTTCTATCTTTCTAACATAAAGTTTTTACAAGAAGATCATGTCGTCTAGACTCAAAGATTACATCATAAATTTACTCATCTTCTTATAATTCACTAACATTTAAACAATTTTCTGTTTGAAAATCCAATGAACCTGCAGAAAGTGGAAGGATTTTACCTCTAGATCAGACTTTCAAAAGACTGATTTGAATGGATGTCTTCAAAAACTTGATCAAATTCAGACCCAATTTGATAGAAATCAGACCTGCTCTTCTTAGGATATCACTTTGCTTCTGCTGTTTGAGGCGAATTTACTCCTTAATGAATGATAAAAATGAGAACAAAGCAGATATATATACATAATTTGCATTTAAAACTACCTAACTGCCTAGGCCGACCTCTAATGCATTGCAAAAACATTTAATTTAGTTTCTCTTCACTTAATTTGGTGCAAATTTCAATGGAAATCAGGTCTGCCTCTAGAATGTTTTGAAGGTTTAGAAGGGCGCAATAGTTGGACATTGTGATTTCTCCTTGCCTTGGGCGCATTGAATCGAAGATCTGAATCCTCTTTGAAAACAGATCAAGAAACTATCAATGATGGCGCATGAGATTAGAGTCTAAGATCCTTCATAGAAACTTCACAAAACTTTCACTCTAAACCAACTTCTTCATCTTTCACTTGAGTCTCTTTGTTAAATTTAACTTTATCATCCTTCAACAATGGCGCATGAGATGATGATCTTGATGCTTGGTGGGTATACCTTTGACAAAACTTAGATTCAACCTCATTCTAAGGTGGCAAATTAGATAAAGATATTGAGTTCTTCTTGAAAGTGGGTCACAAACCAATCAGCAACCTCTCCACATGGGGCACATTGGATAAAAGGTTTGAATCCTCCTTGAAAATATGTTCAAAACTTGCAAGAGTTAAGGGCTTTAACCTCTTCTTAAAACTCATCACAAACTCATCACAATCTCATGAACAAGTTTCATTACAAGCGCATTGGATAAAGCAATTAAACCACTCTTTAAGAGTCATTAAGGCAGCGCATTGGATAAAGCTTGAGGATCCTTCTTTTGAGAGTTTTAAAACTTGATTTCATGCAACATCTATTCCATCCTTGAAGGGGCGCAGTGGTTGAAGTTTTTAAATCCTTTATGAAACTCTTAAAACGTTTTAACCTCCTTCATTAAAGTAGCGCATTAGATCAAAGATCTGGATCCTCTTTGAAATATGTTCAAAACTCGGATGTGACGCAAGGATCAAGGTGTTTAATCTCTTCCTCATCACAAAACTCTTCTTCCTCATAATGGCGCATTAGATGGAGAATCTGATTTCTTGATTCTTAACATCTCCTTGACAACTTTTTCTTCACCAAATTTGATCTTTCCTTATGGCGCATTGGTTTGAGTTCTCATGCTCTTCATGGCTTTGGCGCTCTAGATGAAGGTTTTGACTTCTTCTTCCTATGTTCAATCTAGTTCAATTTATCCCTCAAAGTAATGCACTCAGATTAGGCGCATTAGCTTGGCATTTTGATATCTCCTTGAGAGGTTTTCTGAACCTTATTTTGAACTTACATCTACCCTCAACTTAAGGTGGCGCAACACTTGATGACTTTTGATCTTGATCTTATTTAAAGGATTGCTTTGTGACTTTGAGCGCATTGGTTGGGGTTTTTAGATCTCTCTTTCATCACTTACAAACCTGAATTTTTCTCCTCATAGTAGATCTCCCTCTAAGCGCATTGGATGAAGTTTTTTAAATCCTCTTGATTAAAAGATGTCTTACTCAAACAAACTCCTCTATAAGGTTGGCGTATTAGTTGAAGGAATGGATCTCCTCTTGAAACTTCAATCAAACTCCACATTTGGCTATTTGCATCCAACTTATCCATTTTGGTGCAATGGATGCTCAATTTAGTTTCTTCTTAGTATGGGCAGAATAGATGAGGATTTGATTCCTATGGGAAATGATGCAAAACTCAGAAATTCATGATGATGCACGGGATCAGAAATTCATCTTTCACTTGAATACTTGCTGCAAGCTCTTTAAAATTCTATCTTCATCTTATATTGACCCTTGCCTTGAGGTGGTCGCATTACTTGAGATGCTTGATGCTTGGTTTGAATGAAAGTTTTGGAAGCTTAAACACAATGTCTCCTCCTTAACCTTGGCGCAGCAGTTAACAATTTTGAATCCTCTTGCTTTCGGCACATTAGTTGAAGGTCTTGAGCTCCAGATAAAAGCATGTCTTAAACTCTAGCCTAACTCCCTTCACAAGATGGCGCTTTGGTTAGCAATTTTGGGATCCTCTTGGAGTATTCTCTTAACTTCATCACTCTCACCTCCTCCAAAATGGCGCATCACTTAAAGGTTTTCAAACTCTGGTTAAAAGGCACTTTGGCAATCAAATCAACCCTTCATCTTGAGGGCGCATTGGTTCAGACTTTTGGATCCTTGTTTGCCAAATGCTTTGATGTTAGATCAGACTCCCCTACAAGGTGGCGCAGCAGATTGAAATCTTGATCTTTACTCAAAAAACTTTCATGGGACTTCAATTTACCCTCATCAAAAGGTAAGGCATTAGATAGATCTTGATCTCTACTTAAAACTTTGTATTTGAACCTTCAACATAGTTGTCTCCACCTTGGTGCATTGGATCAAAGATTTGAGTCTTGATTGAAGACTTAAGCATTTTTCACTTAACAACATCTTACAGTATCGGACTGTCAAACACCAAAACTCACGGAGGAATCACCTTGAATTTTCATGAAGATTTTCAATTCTATCTCAATTTCATCATGCGATGATTCAATCAAATGAAGCTATAGGATCGGAGATCAAAATACCCCTCAAAAGACAAAAGAAATACTTCATGTAATCCCCTTTACAACTCAAAACAAGATCAAAAGCAAACTCTGAAAGACCCAATCTAACCTAAGGCAAAAAAAGAGGGGGTCCCTATTCTCAATGGGGTGATGTGTGATTTGGTCACAACAGGTCAAAAATAGCATAATCACGTGATCAACGTGTATTCATTGGCCAAAGCATGTGAATTGTGCCTTTTCATCATTCCGGTCGGTAGTCATTGAAAAATCGTGCGATTGGGAGTCAAATTCGTCATAGAAAACATGGGATCGCGCTATATTAGTTTTGGATATTCATCTCAGGCTTCAAGTGTGGTTTTAGAGCTTTTAAGGGCTTTTTGGTGCTGTGGCACTGTTCTAATTTCATTTTCCAATCTGTTGGGGCGATCTATCTCATAAAGGTTTTTGATCATTGATGGTACCTAGGGTTTTGAATCCTAAATTTTCCTTATTTTCATGGAGGACATATTATGAGTTATTTATTGGTACCAATTTTGGCTCCTCATAGAAAACTTTGTTTTCAGTCATGTTTATAGCCAAAGACCAAGCCATTCTTGTCACATCAATATCAAGTATGTTATCTTTCGTATCAAATGGCTATGTTCTCATGTGTTGGTATGCCTTGGTCCACTAACAATGTATACATGATGTTCATTATGAAGATTATCAAGCTTTGAATTTTAAGAAGGCTCCAACATAGGTAGAGGAAGGAAGGATTGAGATTAAGGGAAATCTTCCCCATAAAAAGTTGCTTTCTGCTTTTTCTACTTTTTTCAGAAAATGGAAGTGGATGGTAGGGATAGAAGGTTGACATAGTAAGTCGAAGCTTAATCACGAGGAAATGGAATTCAAAATGCCGTGGACGACGATAAGGTGTAGTAATGATGGGCTTGGTGCCCTCCTCTAGCTCAATCACATGCTCAAATCCATGATCTGGTGGTCTACCAGGAAGAATATCACCAAACACCAACTATGCTTGTCAAGCACTAATTGGATATCTACATGATATTGCTGATCACCGGAAGAAGATTTGGAAGATACAAAACATTGGGCTGCCCAAGCAACATCACCATGTTGAAACAAGATCTCCATCCTCCTCACTGAAACAACCCTGGGTCCTCCATCTGAAAGTGCTCTCAACACAATCTTCTTCCCATCATGCATAAACTACAACTCCATCTTTTGGAAATCTTGAATGTAACGGCCAAGTGACTGTAGCCATTGGACTCCCAAAACAATATCAATCTCACCAAGTCCAACCATGTAGAAATCATCAGTCAAAGTGTAGTCACCCATCTGAATACTGAGTTGGGGTACCCTCTTAATGCAACTCATGGTAAAGCCATCTACAACTGTCACTAAGAAACTTTCAAAATCCTCAGGCTGTAGTCCCCTCTTCACAACCAATCCCTCATCAATGAAGTTGTGAGTAGCTACACTATCAATCAAGTGACCCGTTGTCCCTTAAGGGCTCCTTTCAAATGAAAGGGATGATACCTAGACACTCCTGAAATAGATGCAATAGTAACATGAACTATATCACCTGTATCATTAGCCTCAAGCTCCATTGAGGTGGCTGCTCCGTATGATCTGCATCACTATCGGAGCTAGTATCCTCAATAGTCTCACTCTCCACATGCGAAGTGACCTCAATAAGATGTGCCTTGCCTTTCCCAAGGTATCTATGTCCTGGTTCCCATGGCTCCTTACAAGAAAAGAAAAGCTTCTTCTTCCTTAACTCATTCTTCGCTGCTTGTCCATCCTAGGAGGTGTGTACTTAGGCTGATTAAATTTTTTCTGATTTGACCTAGAGCCTTTGAATCTTTTCTTTTGTGACTAAAATGATGCAGGAGTAGTGTCTAAGTTATGTGCAAGCTCAATAGCATCATCTATTGTGCTATGCTTATGAGCCTTCACCAAACCCTTCATACTATCATTCAACTCCTCAACAAACAACACAGTCACTCTCCTCTCTGACATATCAGGAACCATAACAACAATCTTTTGGAACTCGATGTAAGAATCCACTCTACCAACCTATCTCAACTGAGCCAAATCCCTGTAGTAGACTTCCACATCCTTCCTGTCAAACCTAGCAATGAGTTTTCATGTGAACTCATCATAAGAAGTGATCATTGCATGGTTTTGTGAAACAAGTCCATGATGCCACCAATCATATGCTACTCCCTCAAGATGCATAGTAGCAAATTGTATAGCCTTGTCTTCACTCATTGGCTTGAGTGTGAGGAATGTATCAAGCTTATGTACCCATGCTTTAGCACTTGTCTTACCGCTACAATCAAAGTTAGGAAGAGGGATCTTGTTCAAAGCATCTTTGAACTCCTTATGTTGCTTCTTAGGTCTTCTCTCATGCTTGATTTTCTTTTTATCCTTTCGCTGATTCATAAATTGATTCAATGTGAGAGCTGTCCTAACTTCTGCTGGAAGTGTACGATACTCATCGTAGGCAACCATTACATCATCTGTTATGTGAGTGTCTTCTTCTTCTTCGGATGATTCTTTGTCTCTTCTTTGTACAAAAGTAGGACGAAGTGGCCTATCCGAAACAATTGTGGTTGCTCTACTTGTATTTGTAGCCAATCTACCTGCATTGTTATTCCCCGCACTGCTATCATCTCTTGGATGGCGCTGATCTATCCTCAACTGTCCAATAGCTGTGATCAATTGTTGTTGAAATGCTTGAAGCATTTGCTGTTGTTGTTGGGCAAAAGTTGTCAAGAAGTCATCAATGTTTTGCTGATCATTCCTTTATGGACTTCCACTTCTCCCTCTCTCCATTTCTGGTTGTGTACCTGCAGTTGGATTCTCTTCTTCTTGATTACCTTGTTGACATGTTCTTTTTCGGTAGTAATGATACCTGTGTGGACCAACTTCGTGAGGCTGCATATGAACAATCTAAACCCAATAGGCTGGCAAGATCCAAGCTCTGATACCACTATAAGAACCCCTACCAATTCTGATCCAATTTTTACCATGCTGTTCTGATTTTCTGAATTTGATTTTTGAGTGTGTTTGATTGTGTTTTTGTTGTTTCAATGCATGTAGGGTTTTGCAATGATGTAGTAATAAAATTGAAACATAATAGCATAGAATGTATACAATATAGATGACTGAAAAATCATAGAACAGCTAGTAAACCAATTTCACATTAAAGATATGAAATTTGTTTCTTCATTGACATACCTAGATGATGGAATGGCATCAATCAAATACATAGGAGAGTGCTGGTTATATGACAACCATGTCTGATTACAATTTCAGACCTGCAGATGTGTACAATTGTGATCTAAATGAACAACAAACACCACTCCGAAGTATAGCGATGGAAGCTAGAGCTGGCCGCCTAGGTTGGAATGTCAACCAATGATGATAAGAGGACAATGCTGCTGATATAAGTCTGATTTTGATGACTGTAGCTGCTGATTACAAACCAGAACTCAAAACCCTAGCCCAAACTTGCCAAAGACTCCTCCAAAGTGTAGCCGCTAGGTGTAGGAATGAGGCCATTATGCCCTAGATGCAAAATATGTCATTATATCATCAATTCATGCCATGAAATCCTCAGATCTGCACCTGATATGAATAATCAGAAGTCTGAGACACAAAATTAGATTGCCAAATGATGATGCAAAACACAAATTTGTCCTCTAATGCCAAGCGCTTCAATTCGAAACCCTTGCCAATCAACTTATTGATGAAAAAGTACCAAAAACAAACTCAAATCTGAATATCAAAGTCTTCAATCTGCAAAACACTTCAAACCCTAGCTGGTTGAAGCTCGAAATCCTCCAAAAACCTGCAAATAAGCTGAATAATGGATCCTAGGTGAATCCATCTCTCAATATGGGATGGGTTTTTGTTCTTAGAACACGCTGAAACAAAGTTGCAGCCAAGAGAAACTCTCCAAGATGTTAAAATGCCAAATACATGAATGATGATAATGACCTCAAATGACCTTTTATTTTTCCTCACTTGGGCGCCCATATGAAACATATTTTAATGTAGTTTGAAGTCCACCTCCTCATGAAAATATTTTCATTTTATTTTCTTTTTAATTCCACAACTTGGACGACCTCTTGGAGGAAATATAATATTAATATTATTTTATTATCTCATGTTGGACAGCCTCTTGGAGAGATAAAAATAAAATAAAATATCAATATTTTATTATTTTTACCTTTTTGACTTGAGCGTCCACTTATGAGAAAATAATATAATATTTTAATTAATAAAATATTATATTTTTTCTTTTTATTTTATTTTCCATTTTTCCCATATTTTTCTCATTTTTCTAATCTCCAATTGGGTTGCTTTTCTCTTTGGCTAATTATTTAAATATTATTGACTTTTCTACAGTTACCACAAAAATACCAAAAATCATTTGCCAATTTTGTTTCATCAATAAAAAAATAGTTGAGCCTCTAAAATTCATCATTCCATTCTCCAAGCCTCCTAGGCGCATGCTTGAACATGTGGGAGCACTTTTTCATGTTTTCACTTTGACATTGACACTTAAGTGAATTTAGGCTCCCCTAGAGGTCATAATGCACTTTTTCTTCTAATTTCTCTATCTTTTGTAGAAAGGAAGGTAATAAATGTGGTCTGGGAAATACACTTCTAGATGTGTGGAAAGTGCTTTTGTGACAGAAAAGGCAAAGGAAAAACACATTTTAGGAAACAGTTTGCAGACACTTAGTTCAAACCTAAACTGTAAGTGTTTCTACTACCATAAGATAGGTCATTTCAAGAAGGAATGTGACAAGCGACAATATGATTTGGCTAATAAGAAGTCAAAAACTCTGGCAGATGTGGTGGTTGGCGTAGGGGAACAAGATTTCAGATAAGATTAGGCTTTTATTGTGTCCTAAGATTATAATGAAGTTACCAATTGCTGGTACGTTGATTATTGATAAGTAAATTTTACTACCATACTAATTCTTAATTAGTATCTTTAGGAGATTTATGGTTTCATGTGGTGGAAGGTAGAGGTGATTTTAGTTTTGTTTTCAATGATGCTTTTATGTATGTGTGTCGGGATGTAATTCATATTCCAAAGACGAATAGCTATCAACCAACTTGCTTGAAACCTGAACATTAGTTTAAATTTCTTGGTAACAAATGCTTTGTTTTTAATTTGAAGCAAAACAAAGTGGTTACCCTTGGTATTGAGCAACGAGGTTTATATACACTTTTTGATCCTGCCATGGTAAATCTGCGTGCTCTTACTATGGAGGACAACACTAGCATTCTTTGACCCAAAAGGTATGGCCATTTGAATTTTCAACTTCTTTGTGCACTTAGTTGAATTGATATGGGTCATGGGCTGTCTTTCATTCAAGAAAAGTAGGATATCTTGTAGGGTGTTTAACTGTAAAACAAAAGAGGGTCATTTCTGAGTGAAAGTTAATGGTGAGCAAAATAGTTTCTTGGTTTCATTCATGCCAATATGTGTGAGCTGTTCTGGAAATCAGCAACAGCTTCAGGGGAAATTTGTTTTCCAACATTTGAATCAGAAATGGTGCTCCTTGATCATGATTTTGGTAATTAGAGGAGCTGCCATCTAGGTTATTGGATAAAGCTCAAATACTGTTTTGATTAATGACTTGCTTTGTTTTCAATTCAAAGTAATAAGAAAAGTCATAACATGCCAGTCAGTCATCTCACAGAAGTGTGGTATTTGATAGGTACACCTGCAAGGTGAAATTTAAAATCTTATTTGACAATTTTTTTTGCAAAACTTATATAGGAACTGGATTGCCAAAATTTTAATTCAAGCATGTCTTTTATCAATTGAATATGCACCTTTTAATAGTAAGAATGGAATGATACTGGCTCAAATATTTTTATATATATTTAACAAATTTGATCGATCACATTAACTGTTGTTCTTATAAATTGAATATCAGAGGATGGTAGATCCACAAATACTTTAGCTTCTGAGGAAGCATCTCAATTGAAAGCACAAATCGCTACACTAGAGAAACGAGAGGAAAGGTGATTTTGCTAACCTAGCTTTTTTTTTTTCTTTGGGCTTATTTATGTATATGTTGCGTATTGCAAGAGGAATCATTACAATGTCTGTCCAATTCATTGGTTAGGTACAAGAAGGTATTTGCAGAGAAAATTTCTGTTTTCAGGCTTGCATGTTGCTCACTTTTTGGATACAAGGTAAGGCATGCATCAGATTTGTGTTTTCTTAGGGATTCTAATTTTGGATTCCCATATTTACATTAATAGCTGTTTTTAGACAAATGTGTATTACTCTTTTGGCATGAATTTGTAGGACATTGGGTAGAGAAAGTGTAGCAAAGAAATTATATTACATCCAAAAAGAAGCTCCAGAGAAGGCTAAAACTAAACTAAAAGCACACTAGTAGAAATATCCTAACTAAAACTAACTTGGAAATCTAGCAAGATGGGTTTGTTGGTTGGCACAACACCCGTCATAATGGAAACATACATCTCGTAGGGTTGGCTAGTTGGGTGTATGTTATGACTGTTACATTTCCAAGGTTAGGTTTGAATTCTAGTTCCAAGCTGGTATTTATTTTGTTGTGGTTGTGCATAAAGGAAATTTCCAAGGGGTTTGTTTTGCCCTTTCAAGCAGAAATAATTTAGAGAGGTTGATTTTAGTCCTTGCAACAATGATACATTAGAAGGCATATGAGAGTGAAGCATGTGAAAACAAGTTCTTGCAATCTTTGTAGTTTGCTTGGTGGTTGAAGGAAACAAAAGGAATTACCTTATTTCTATCTGGTGTTTTCTCATGATGGGTATCTCTAGTTAAACATGATGTCTTAAATGTGTTTGATGTCGTACATTGTTCCCTTTACCGCTGGAGCTTTGTATCAATTAGAACACGATTTCTGTAAGAACCCTTAGTACTTCTGCCCTAAATTTTCAGTTTGAGTGGTTTGACATTTTGTCAAACATTTGTCATGCAAGGTGACTGAGTTCTAATTTCAGAGTGTTTGTTTGTTTTGTGATGTTTGTTTGAATGATTTTCAATGCCAATACATATGCAAATATATAGAAAAGATAACCAAATATTTGCATAAACAAATATCAATGATTCAACACCCAATCATGCTTTATTAATTGCTGTTACAGGTCTGATTACACTGATAATCAGGTCTGATACAGAGTATATCAGACTGATTAAACCTATAAAATGTGTTTGCAAAGCCTATTCAAATTAAATATTTGAATATTGAATTTGTTTACAACATATCCGATTAAATAGCACTTCTTCTAGGCACAATATGAAACCATACAAAGCAAATAGATGACTGATATAGAATGGAATAGTGCTGCTGTCCACAACGAAAGTCTGATATGAAGTCTGTTGATGTAGACAATGATGTCGCAGCTTCTTATTAGCCACGATTCCTCCAAGATTGATGGCGCTTGAACCCTAGGTGTTGAGGAAGCTAAAACTCCACAAAATACCAATATCTATCAAACCCTAGATGACTGATAAATAATTTGCTGAGGTCTGATATGATAAAATGTTGATGCAAAACCGAGTTTCTGAGGTCTGATATGCAATGTAACAGCTCATGAATTCTTATGTATGGCATCAATTTCACCCTAATAATGATGGTGACATTCAAACTCCACAGTAAGGGTTTAGTAAACAAAATCAGATTTTAACAACATAAACCCTTCATATATCTGCATTATAAAACCCTTCCATGGCTGATATAATCTCTCACAAAGACCTGCAAATAAATTAGATATATTCCTTGCCCAAATCGCACCAATTCTAAATGGATATTAGTTACAAATCCTTCAATTTGGAAGTCCAAATCCCTAGCAGCTGTAAACCTGCAAATGTCTATCAATTCCAACTCTTCTATGATACCAAAATTCTCCAATGAAGCTCAATAGCAAACCCTGAATGGATTCACCTCTCAAGTGGTATTGGGTTTTCGTCCAATCCACGAATTTCCAAGGGTTTTTGTCCATAGAAATGGCTAAACCTATTTTGCAGTTGAAAGGAAATTATCCAATATGCAAATGACAAAATACACAATGATGAAAATGATAAAATTCTACAATGGCAGCAAGGGGTGGAGTGTAATGGCGTGAGTGTGTTAAAAAAAACTATTACCTTTTACCTTAAAATTGATAGCCATTTACATGTCAAATTATTATTATAATAAATATACTATAAATCCAAAATAAGATACGTTGTAGACAAGTTTGGATAATCATCATTCTTTCTCATTTTCTCAAAGTGTAGCAAGAAAGTAAAATAAAAGTGAGTGTTACAAAAATAAATATTGTTAAATGAAATCAATTTTTAAAAAAAGTTTATGGGCTAAGAAAGAAAATATTTTGGTTTTTTGTTGATTATAGTTGAGAAATTCATGGACATGGGTTGAGTAAAAGAAATGTCAACAGATATCTTTGAAGTAAAATAAAATAACTTCAAATTAATATCTCTTGGCATTTAATATTAATATTTAATAACAAACATAATATTTCCAAAATAAGGAGGTAAAACAAAGAGATGCCATCATCAACACTAAGCATGAAAGATAATAAAACTCAAAAAATGTTAGAAAATAAACATTACTTCCTATATATTAAATGCAAGAAAATGGTTGTTAAAAAATGGAACATTACTTTGTATTAAATGTTAGAAATGGTTTCAACCAAAATTTTATACATGTTTTAGGTTTGAATTTTAATTAATTTATTTAAAAAATGTAGTGCAATGTAATCAATAAAATGTTTAAATTTGATTTGTAATTAATTTGATTGGTAAGATATAAATCTTAAATAACTAAATAATTAACAAAAAATAATTTCCAAGGGTTTTCGTCCTCAGAAATGGCTAAACCTATTTTGCAGCTCAAAGGAAATTATCCAATATGTAAATGACAAAATACACAATGATGAAAATGACCTCCCAAACACCTTATTTTATAACCTTCAAGTTGAGCGCCCAAATTTGCAATATTTTATACAAGTTTCATGTCCACTGGCATAATTGGGATTGAAATATTATTTTTTTATGCAGTTTTCCTTCTCCAAGTGGGACGTCCAACTTTCTCATTAAAATAATGTTTTATTTTGTCATTATAATTTACTTTCTCCTTTTATCAAGTGACTTTCCATTCTCCAAGCCACTTTATAAAGTACTCAACTTAACTTCAATTTGGCTTAGGTGAAATCGACTTTCCTTTCTCCAAGTCACTTTGGAACAATGGCTCAACTAAACAAAAAGGGGACATTACAAGTTCTCCCACCTCGAGATTGTTTGTCCTCAAACGATCGAATGAGACAATTCTGCATTAGGCCCAAACACTCCAACCAATTCCTGGATCCCACATTAATCTAGGACTTTGGTATGAGTTCTCATGTGATATGCTATTCTGCACAAGTTTTGCAAAAGAGATCTCACACAATCTCGTTACCCCAAATGCTATGATCCTCCAAAGCCTTTGCCATTTTCCACCAACTTCTTGCTGCGCCACTTTGAGAGAAATATCATTCCACACATCATGATGAAGTATATCATCATATGGATACCAAAATATAGCATCATATAAGATGAACATGAATGTACATGTGTCTCTCATCAAGCTACCATCACTAGATATCCATCCAAATCTGAAGTGTGTCCTATGGACTTGCCAAATGTCCATCATATGTGTGTAACCTAGCATGCAACTCCACTCTGTGCTGCTAGTATGAATCAGCACAGCTCTAGTAGAACTCAAAATCAGACCTATAATCATGTTGTTGCTATTATAAAATGATAAAGTCTCCTCAACACTTAACCACCATGGCCTGAAGTGACAATTCCATGTACTCAACTTTATCCAAACAGCTGCCAACATCAATTTACAGTTTGGAAAATCTATGACCAGCAAAGTAGAACAGCTATCAATCATCAAGATGTGAGCTCAAAACCAATGTGCCAAGTCTGAAATTCCCCTCTCAACTAGCTGCACTATGTGATATCCTTGTTCATCAACATGTGTAAGGTTGGAAAACTTGAAGTTGGTATTTGACAACCACTTCATTTGAGTGATGTTTTTGCCAAACCAAACACAATCAAAATCTTAATGCAATCTCATAATCAGCTCTTTAGGTGGATGTATCCCATGTAACCTCATGATCTCAAGATCTTCCTCAAAGCTTGCCGCTGTACCAAATATTGAATTGCTGTCTATAGTCATAAAATCAGTATTCTCTTCGCATTCTGAAATTAGGACAGCATGCCCAATCAATGAACCATCCTCAAAATGATATGGAGTCAAAACACAAGTAGACTCATTCAAATCTGACTCAATAGTATTCTTCCCCACATGTACCAATATCATTCTCTGCTGGTCCACAAAGTGTTTGCACAATATCTTCTTCCTCAATCATGTCTTGAGCCTTCAATTGGTCCTCTAAGTGGTGTGACTCATGATCCCAATGATCAAAAACATTTGCACAAAATGAAGTTCCTGATTTGTCTTCAAAATCATACCTCTCAACAAGTTTATGCAAATCTAATTGTTGACATCTTTGGCCCACAGTTACCGTATATGCCACCCCCTCTCCCCTAGCACGCGTATTGCCATATTAGATACGGATACTCATAGGATACGACTTGGATATCGTGTGTCCAGCTGTACCAAAAAAAACCCCTAGTTTTTCTCGTGCCAAATACGCACAGATACGACATTCTCATGATATTTGTGTCGTATCCCAAAAATATTAACCTTAGACTGTTAAAAATTGCCTCAAGCAATTGCTCCATGACTTGGCATGTTGATTTCTTATTGCGGGGAACAACTTTGGACCAACACGCACACGATCGGAAATGTCTTTCTACGTGATCGTATTTACTCAAATAATCGTGTTCATTCTAAAGTTGGAGATGTAGTGTCAACAAGCAATGGAGGAAGAGGCAAATTTTATTAATTGGTGATGCTTTTTTTAATTTTTGGCTTTTTTGTTTTACTTTACATTGTAAACTTTTATTTATTTATTAAGTTGGTGTTTCAATTTGCACCTCTAGAATGCGAGTTGGAAAATGAACTATGCACAGATAAACTGCTCTTCTATTAGGAGGGGAAGTTCCCTCTTTGCTGATGATTGCTAAAAAGATAACTAAACTAAATTTGCCTATCTTTTGTTTCTCAGCTGTGAGCACAAGGTTATAAAACTCTATTACTGCAGCAAAGGTTTTTCCTGTTAATTTCTAACTACAGGTAGGCCCAAACTAAATGACGCTTTTGACAACCTAAGTAAACTCAAAGCTTAGGAGTCAAAAGTAAACAATGAACGATTCATCAACACAAAAGCTGAAATATACTTGTTCCATATCGCACCCCAAGACTTATTGTACTTTAAAGATGTAAACTGAAATTAAGAATATGCAAGCAACACATAAACAATAAACTAAACGAACTTGAGGCAGAGAATCAAAGCAATGAAAGGCGTAAGATTTCTATTCTCAATATTCAAAAAGTAGTTACAACTCCAGGACAACAGTATTGTAGCAAAGATAGGCATGCAATAAGCGATCAAACACTGGATTACAATGGGCACAAACTGAACAAGCATTTGAATAACAATTTTGCAGGTTAGAATAGGCACAACAAATTATGCTATCACAATTACAGTTCCTTAACAATGGGCAAGGGTGCCCTTATTTATACTAAATCAAAGGAGTAGGGATCCCTAAAATCTCCTTGATTTTAGCTAACTAACTTGCCAACTCACAAGCTTTATTTCTATTCTAAGACAAAAATTACAACTAACGCTCACTTTAAAACAATCTGCTTTAAAGCAAAGAAAGCTCCAACTATTACATAGTGATTTTTTTTTCTATTTAAAGGATGGATGAGTTTTGAATGAAAGCAAATGCTTTAAATCAAAAAGCATTGAGTTAAAGCTGCTTTTTTTAGTCCCATTCTTATCTATATCACTGCCCTGTTGGTGACATCATCCACTGATATTTTGGGAAACAATATTCTCCAAAAAGTTAGTAACCGCATCCCTGCCAGGAACACTGATACTTTCCAAGATGGTATTCTGATTTTCCAACATCTCTTCACCATCTGCAACCATCTGTAGGAATTCATGAACTTCATCCATAGCTTTATCAAACTTTACTGTCATAGCGGCAAAACAATCCATCTTGTCAGCACTAAGATCACCATTAAAACTACTGCGGACGAGAGTCGGGAATTCTGTCTATACTTCCTTGAGATCATACAAGGTACCATCTTCTTTCTCATATGAGCACGGGATCTGAGAAACAAAGGACCTCATGAACTTGAGAACTCTTGTCACCTTTTCCCTCCATTCCGTTAACTCTGAGGATATCCTCTCATGGGTTTTTATTGTGAAAAGATACTGTGCTTTCCAAGTAGAAACCTTCTTATTTTCTACTGAATCAACGGAATCATATGCTACCTTCAAGTCGGAGATTATGATCTCAAATACTGGCTTGTTCTCAGCCATACACTGTTGAAACCCCTGAATGCCTTGACGCAGATCATGAGCATTGTACTTCAATCGATAGATCTGTGCAAGTACAAATCTGCTTTTAGTCACAAACTCTTCCACCCAATCCTTCATGTGCCTCCCGTAGATGACCAACTGACTTAGCTGCTAGTGATCGGACGACGATTCCAGAATCTAAGGAAGCAATAAGTTGGCTTGTGAAGTGCCATGAAGAAGATTGGAAATATATTTCCACAGCTGCCTATTTTCAGCCTTGAGGGCTGCTTTATCTTCTCCAGCCTTCAATACTCTCTCTTTTAGATTATTTGCTGCAACCTCAAAGAGATTCACATTTGTGTGTCGGGTACTTCTACCAAGATTGGCTCTGACCACCTTGAAGTCATCCATGTCCAATGTTCTTTGACAAAAAAAAATTCTACTTTTCTTTCAGCCACTTTCGAGCAATTCTTTTTTGATATTTTTTTCTTCTTATCGTGCCACACCTTCTTGCATTCTTCAATAGAAATGACAAAGTTCTTCTTCCACGATGATATTGAGAAACATTTTTCAATGTCATTAGGCCTGAGGCTACAGAGTATACGCCCATATGCTGATTGGATTTCCCTTATAACTAAATTGTAATGCTTATTACAAGTGATTATGAATTCAATGCTTTGCACTGTGACGGGGAATGAAGCTGCTGCAAGCAACCCGGAGTGACTCAAATTCCTGCTGGCGATGTTTCTTGCATCTTCTAGAACATGCAAATTGAATGTTATGAGAGTGATCACTAAATGTTATAAGTGTTTAGCCTATTCATCATTCCCGTAGGCTAAAACACATGGCAAGTGAATGAAGATGATTTTGGTTAAGTAATATTCATTGTATCTTTCATATAAGCCAAAATCATAAGGGCTTCATCATATGGGAATTGCAATTCTTATTGTAATCTCTCATATTCAGGGGGGGTAGGACCTATATTTGAGGAGCCAAACTCATAAGTGTTTTCTAAGGCCAAATTGTAAAAGGGAAAATGAAATCTTTAATTAGATTTTCTCTAATCTATTTCATATAGATAGGACCTATTGACAATATGTGTTGAGTGTGTTTGAAGAATTAGGTCCAAGCTAAACAAAAGGTGTCCAAATGCATCATGGAGGGAAATAAATTCAAATTGAAATGATCTCTCATAAGGAAATCAGTTATCCAGGAAAAGTCCAACGAGTGCCTAAGGAGGGAACTCAATTCAAATTCAAAAGAAGGAAATAAAGTCAATTGCAAATGATCATTTCAAGAGACATTCGCCTAGGAGGATGAAGCGTTCTGGATCATGTGCCAAAGAACCCAACGACTATCATTCATTGGATCATGTGTCAAGATGAAGGCATTCGCTCAAGGCTCATTGCTTAGAGATTTGCGGCCAAGCTAAGGAGGCGTCATTCAAGGATGTATTCACCTATGCAAAGAGGGTTCGCTCTAGGAATTCACCAAAACCAAGGAAGATTCGTTGCATCATGCCATTCGCCCATATTGAGGATCAATACATTCGCCTAGGCCATTCGGCCATAGCATTTACCAAGGCTCAATGCGGATTAAAGGAGCATTCGCCAAGGAGAAACCATAACTCTATTCCATTCGCCCAAGACATGATGCAATGAACAATGCATTCAAGAATCGATGCATAGCTATTCGGCCATGATGGGCATATTCAGCCAAGGAGATGATAGAAGAAAGGAAAATCATTCAATTCACATTCGCCCATGCTAGGCTTACAAACAAGATAGCGATTTCATAGAGGAGGTCCAGATTGCCCTGAGGATCGATTTACTAGTTGCTTTCATTTAAAATTGCTTTGCAAGTTTTTAAATGAATAATGTAATTGGCATTTCATTGGAGGATTTCAAATTCCAAATTTGCCCAAGAAAAGTGACGTTGCCACGAGGAATCACTCCCACCAATGCACAAACCCAATCGGCCATGAAAGCCAAGGATAAATAGTGGAGCTCATGACATTTGAGGATATGACTGATTTGGTATGTTTTTCTATTCATTTCAAGCCTGAAAATTCTGATTTTCATTGCTTTATTTCAAGGAGATGTGACCTTGCTAATAGGGAGATGACCCCCTATGATCCATGAGGTGATATTGCTCTAATTTCACCATTGATTTCAAATTGCAGGTATTTGGAGACATTACAAGCGTTGGGTATCATTCTAACATTGCTTCATACATCATTGGCAACATCCAAGGCCAATCGCCCAAGTCTAAGTTCCATCGTTGGGTGTTTGAAGAAGGTTCGGCCTTCATTGGAAGGCATTCATATTTGCTGTCTCTTGAAACAATCCTACAGTTATACTTCAGTCACATTTGGAAGTGTTGTAAGGGCTCTTGAGAGCTGAGGTGAATTTGCAAAGTTATCTATAGCTTCTTCTTCATTCGGCCTAAGTTTGATGGCCATGTTGTAGTCTAAGAAGTCTGATTTCATATTTGCATATGACTGTCATAGAGGACAGCAAACTTGTTTTGTAATGGCAACATTTTCAACAAAGGAATAAAGCTAAATTGAAGTTGGGGTTCATTGAATATTGGTGTACATGTTCAATTTCATTTGAATTATTGTTTGCAAGTATTCTTAACTAAGTTGGAATAAGATTTCAGTCATAACCACTTAGGAACATTGCATGTTAGAAGCACCTTATGCAAATTTGTCTCGACGGTCCTCAGGTAATCATGAGCCCATGCCGTTCTAGGCTTGATTTCTATTGGAGAGTATGCATATTGAAAGACTTGAAGAATGCTTGTAAACACGCCTATGTTCGGAGATATTTTGCGCAAAAGGTTGAAAAATGTTTGCTGATTTCTTTTAAAAAACAGCTTTTGAGCGAAAAAGTTGACACATGGGTTTTGTAGACAATCCCGTTTTGAAGCAACCCAGATTGTCGGATTCTGAAAAGGTAGAGGATTTCCCGAAAAAACGGCAAAAAATAGATTTTGGGAAAACTAAGATTTTCCAATCTTTAAGAGGACGTAATTCTAGATGAACCCATTTCGATGAAAACTAAAAAAGCTCCGGCTCTGTTTCTGAAAAACGACGCCCTAAAAAAATGGACTTTGAAAAAGCGTGCCTCTTTGCTTCCCAATCTCGAAACCACGAAGAACACTGAAAAAACATTCCGTTTGGGTTCTCAAATCTTCATGAGAAGAAAAAGATATTTTCTTCCTTTGGATGCAACTTGCAAAAATAATGAATAAAGGAGGCCAAAATCTTGTTTTATAGAACTTAGGGTGAAAAAACAACTTTCTTTATGAAAGCATAAAACTTGAAGCTTATCCGTGAAGATAGCAACTTTTAAAGCACAAATCCAAGTTGATATACTCTGTAACATACACCCCTCTGTATATGTTTGCCCTGGATGTGTTTTTTGTGTTTTGATGTTTTTGAGTTTAGGTTTTCATTGCATGTTTTGCATTTGTGATTTTTGCAACATTGACATAGAAAAGGCAACGTATATGGAAAACCCAGAAAAACTAGAATAGATTTCAACAAAATGACAAAGACCCAGATTGAAGGAAGCCAAAATATGAAGTTCTATTACATACCCATATCAAGATTCACAACTTCATATCGGGGTCATTGCTAGACTAGCACATATGCATATAGGAAATTGCTCCAAACTTCAATACAATGAATGATTATGCAATATACTCATAAACATTGAATCTCCAGTTCCTAAGCGCTAATCTTGAGTGAATGAGACGCCACAAAAAATGAAGAGACCACACTCACAAAGCCCCATGTCCATGGCTGTACTGTACGGCTTGGCTGGGTGAATATGACAACAATAAATCACTGAAAATACAGTCCCTTTAACCTCTAATCCGCTCAGAAAATCTCTTCTAGAATAGGCGACCAAGATGAGATAGCAAATAATAGATTTCAGCTCCAAATTGACCACAATGTGTATATTTTCAGCAGCACCAAGTACGACTAGCAAGTACAGGGTACGACCTGCAATATGGGAGTCTGCAACAACAATGAATCTTCAAGAAACTCACAAAAATTGCCTTCCAAACCCTTGTCAACAGTGCAACCAAAATACTCTTCAAATGTGGTCATCAAATGCTCAAAACTCCTCGGAATGTCTCAATAAATGCTCAACTGAAGCCTTCGGATGAAGCCTCCAAGTATCCTCTCCTGATACGATCTCTCACGCACGAGGAAAGGCGATTTTGCAGAGGGTTTCGTCTCCACAAATCGGTCTCCAAACCCTAGAGCCAAGCTCCAAAGCCCAAGCACAACAATAATTCAATATGAGAGCAAAATCAATATTCTTCGCATCCTTTAAATGAGAGCCTTTTGCCCTTTTTGTTTCCTTCCTTTCTCAAGGCCCAAGATGAGGGAATTTCTATTATTTTTAATTTATAAATTAACCCCTTGTCTCTCCATGAGGGGCGTCCACTCCTAGGTATGTCACTTTTAAGTTATAGCTTAAATTTATAAAGTGACATTATAATATAACTTAAAGTTATATTATGTCTTATAAAAATCATAAGTTAAATCTTTAATTTAACTTATATTGTACCCATTAGTGCTCAAGACATCTCGAAACCATGAGTTATGTGCCAAGGACCATCCACAACTGCCCTGCCAAAAATAGCAAGTGCTCGGCTCATGACTTACTATAAATAGTAAGTCTCTGGAATGACTTATTAAACATCTCCATTAGCCTATGGAAGTCAAATTATAGGCTAATCTTAGTCCACTGGTGCAATGAGCTAGATGGGGGACATTACATGCTCGCATAGGATGAATCCATGCTCGCATAGGATGAATCCCTATTTTATAGCTGCCTATGGCTTCACGTGTGAGGATGATGAAAAAAATGCTTTTTTGATTATGTCATCAAACACGCGAGGTTGCACAAGTGTTAGTCAATTTTCCATCATCTTGAAGCTTTTGCACTCGTTCTGACTCCGATGTGGCCTTCCTCTAATATCAACAAGATGGCAAACTGTCACTGTTGATTGAAAAAGCTAACTAATCATGGCATCTTGAAGTTTTATCAATCCTGATTTCATCCCCAGCCTCGAACTGACGATCTGACGACATTTGATTGCAAATTTGACTTCTGGAAACCGTCGCCGGAGGAAGATCGGGAAGCAGCTGATGGATGACATCAGCGGAACATGAAAAAACTCTCTGGAGATCCTAGGTGCCCCTAGCCTCCAAGGGCACTTGGGATTTCATGCCTTAGCCAAATTTTCGAGATTTTTCAACTTTTCTTCGTTCCCGAAAAAACATGAAAAAGAAACTATGTCTAGAGAGGATGGGTGCCTCTAGCCTCCTGGGGCCCCTGAGGTTCCATGCCTTATAATGTTTTTGATGATTTTCATTTTCTTTGGCAAATCTTGATGGCAAGTGGAATTCCGCTAGATTTTGAAGGTCCCTGCCTGACGTATATTTCAGAATATATTTAAGTATATGTTTAGATATTGAATTTCCTTTACTTTAAATATTTTGAAATATACTGTCAGGATGTTTGAGATAGGTCTCAGATCCATGGGATTTAACATGCAGACTCTAGATTTTTGAGGATCCACTTGATTTCAGAGTTAGTTTTTCAGGGCTTCAGGACATCAGACTTAGTCAATTTCAGAATTTGAGGGACAGGCATCAGGGTGAGGGTATACTAGATAGCCTGAGCATATCTGAGATGAATCCTCTACTTTTCTGGGCTTGTTCACTGAATTCGACTAATTTTAACCACCTGGGAGTGGGCTAATGTAATGTCCCGTTTTCTAGCTTGATCTTTTACAGTTGACCGTTGGCCTATTCCGGAGACCCGTAGGCTACTCGGAGGTTGAAATTGGGGTTTAATGTTTTGGTGGTTGCTTTTGTTCGTGGATTGTGGTTTGGGTGGCAGTTTCTTTCCGGGTTTGTTCTCCTTAGTCCCTGTTGGTTACGGCTATTTTTAGTAAGTTCAGGATTGGCACCAGAATGGGATTTTGAGAGTGGGGTTGGTTTCGTCTTGTCAAGACCTTTCCAACGAGCTATAGATCATTGAATTCCGACTTCATCTTGGCCTTCGTTTTAAAGTCCGTAAATTAAACATTATTATTTAATATCAATGTTGTTTTAAAAGAGGGGACTTTAAGGGTGAGGTTGAAAAAGAGGATTATATTATTTTCCCTCTCATGTTTTATCCCATATGCAAGAGGATTTTAGAGACTCCCAGTTGGAAAAGTATAAAAGGAGGAAGAGTGCTCTCATTTCGGCATCCGAAATCTTGATAATGTTATGCTGCCGGATTGGCCTTGGGATTGCTTCGAGAAATGTATGCCTCCTAGCTTGGCATTGCTTCTCGCTTGAAAGATAGCGACTAGTGGTGAAATAGTCTAGTTTGTGAGTTTACATTGGGATTTGTGCATTGTAATCAGCTTTTGGCTTTAGTTCAGTTTTGCATATTAGAGTTTTTTCCAGCATTGCATTTTTAGCTACAGCAGATTTGTGTTTTATTCATAAGTCAAAAAACAACAAAAATATTGTTCTGGGTATTCTCTTATTCTCATTGTCTGGTCAAGGCGTCACTTTCCTCCAGTTTGCAGATTTTTTTGAGATAGCTGTGATTTTTTAAAGGCAGATCGCCCTTTCTTGAAGGCCGTACCATCTACTGGTGCATTGGAATCTGTGCATAAATAATACATGGCATTTTGATCTGTTTTCAGTGTTCTATCCTAAGCATCATCATTCTTAGGGAATATTGCCTTTTGTTTCAAGTCAGTTGGATGAGTTATGAGGGAGATATGAGCATATGAGTAAATTCATAGGTTGCTGGTTTTAATTTAAAGGCGAATGAGATTCATTTTGTAAACTGACAGTAGTACTGGCAGTAATTCTCAATCTTGTTCAATTCTGATTTGTAATGCTCAACTCTACTACCAGTATTTGCTTTTGTATTTACTTTACCTCCGCCCTATGGTAGCTACTTTCCCATTTCGGGATAGAAAGCACATTCTGGGTGTTGAGTACTTTCAGCATTACAGTTATTTCTTTGAAGCATTGTAATTTGTAATACTCCGCCATATGGTCGCCTCAACTCCATATTGGATTGGGTAGCACATACTTGGTGTCGAGTTCTCTTTCAGTACTTAGTGTAGAAGACCCTTTGACCATATGCTCGCCATCATTGGCGCCATTCTTGGTTAGAGTTATTGCATAAGCATTTTGATTAAGATCCTCTGACCAATGCTCACACCTTGCCCACATCGGGATCCTGGTGTACATTCTGGTTAGAGTTGCTTCAGCAACGCTTTGGTTTAGCTGCTAACCTTAACGGCTGCATTGGTTTGTAATTTGTAATTTGAAAAACAAAAAATTTGGCTCGGAATATTTCAATGGTATCAGAGCCACGCATCCTGCCATCCTGTGAAAACAACCTTCTATGAGTGACAGAGAACAAAGGTACTTAGCAAGAGAATACAAGAAGGCTACCAGTCAGTTTCATTGGCATCAGGCCCCAAAAGGTCAGACAGCTTCAGAGGTATTAAGAGCCAATTGGGAGTCTTCTCCTGAAGGAGAAATGGGGGATAATGAGAGGACGTCGGGAGGTAACAGAGATGATAATGGGAAAGGAAGAGAAAGATCATCAAGTCCGGCAAAGAGGTTCGAGAGGAAGATGGATACTTTAATGGATATGATATCTCTCATGATGGGGAGAATGGGTCAGAACCAACCTCTACTGAACAATTCAGGACATGGTGGAGAACACAGTGCCACCAACCAGCATAATGGACATGCTGTTGAGCCTGCTTCAAATAACACAAACATTTCTTCCAGGGCATTCAAACCCACTTTCTTGGCACCAGTAAAACCTCATCTTGATCCAGAAGAAAATGTGTCATTTGTTGAACAGTTGAGACTCGGCCGCGCTGAGTATGATTCTCTACCTGATGAAATTAAGGCAGATATGTCTTATAATGATTTTATGGATCATAAAAGGAAGGATAGAGGACAAGGAAGACATTATGAACAAAGGAGGACAATAGTTCATGGGGATTTGCATCAAGCTATCAACAAGGTTATGCTTCCACATTTTGATGGGAGTGACAATAGTTCAGCCAGAGCTTGGATACAGAAGTTAGACAACTATCTAGCTCTTAGACCCATGGAGGAGGAGGAGGCGATTAAGTTCTCTACGCTACACCTGGATGGGGTGGCGCACGAGTGGTGGTACCATGGTCTAGTCACCTTGGGACATCGGTCTATCACTACCTATGATGAGTTTACCAATAAGCTCATAGAGAGATTTGAGAAAAAAGATCCAGAAGTGCATTTCAGAGAATTGGCACAACTTAAGCAATATGGTACAGTTGATGCCTACATAGCTGAGTTTCAGAGGCTTTCAGTTATGGTCACAGGAGTCACTGAGAGGCGCTTGGTGATCCTATTCAGTGAAGGATTGACGGAGCCACTCAAGGGTTGGATTAAAGCTTTTGATCCACCCTCTCTACAAGAGGCAATGAAGAAGGCAAGAAACATGGAGTGGGCTGCCCCTAAAGCAAAGTTTCAACCCAAACCATCATTTCACAAAAGAGATAAAGGGAAAAGACCTCAGCATAAGGAGTTCAAACAGCATCAACCTCATGTCACAAGGTTGGATCCCGAGACAATGAACTCAGAAGAAAAGGGTTATGTTTCCGGTGTAGAGAAAAATAGTCCCAAGATCATGTTTGCCCAAAAGGAGGCAAATTTCATCAAATTGAATACTATTCAGCTGAAGAAAGTAATTCTGATTTGTCAGACCATCAGTCTGATTTTGAAGACAGTGAAGTGGAAAGGGTCCCAGAAGAGTCTGAAGATGAAAAGGGAAGTGGAGGCAGTTTGGCTCAACTTTCGAGCTTTCAAAGGAATGAATCCTTCAAAGTTCGAGGGATGATTAAGGGGCAACGCATAGTTGCTTTGATTGACGCTGGAGCAACGCATAACTTCATTGACGAAGTTGTGGTGGCAAAGAAGGGGCTGCAAACAGAAGAGTTTGAAGGCTTCAAGGTTATGGTTGCTGATGGTTTTCATATCACCTGCACCAAGAAGATCTCAAACATGTCCATGCAAGTGGGAAACTATGAGGTCAAGGACAACTTCTATGTAGTCAAAATTGGAGATACAGATGCCGTCCTAGGCATTCAATGGTTGCGTTCACTCGGGGAGATCACTCTGAATCTGCAAACCATGGAGCTCAAGTTTCAATCCAAAGGGAAGAATGTAGTGATAAGAGGAATGTCCAATGGTGGTCCTCGGATTGTGTCATTCAAGAGGATGGCGAGGCTGATTCGTCATGATCAATTTGAGTGGGCTGCAAAGTGTATGATTCTTCCTGCTAGTCCGGTTGAAACAAAGAGAGACTATCCTCCTGATATTCAGTCTTTACTCACAAAGAAGAGCAAGGTGTTTGCTGATTTACCTCCTGGACCACCTCCTGATCGGGGTTCGGAGCATGTCATAGAGCTCAAGGAAGGAGCTAAACCAGTTATTACAACTCCTTATCGGTATCCTAAGAAGCAAAAGGACGAGATTGAGAAAAACATTCGGGAACTCTTGGAGATGGGCTTCATTCGTCCAAGCAAGAGCCCCTTTGCTTCGGCAGTTGTCCTGGTGAAGAAGAAGGACGGTACCATCCGCATGTGTGTGGACTATCGTGCTTTGAATCAAAGCACCATCAAAAATCGATATCCCATCCCGAGGATAGATGAGCTCATTGATGAGCTACATGGAGCCAAGTTCTTTTCAAAGATCGATTTGAGATCGGGTTATTACCAGATTCGGATGAGAGGATCCGATGTTGAGAAGACAACATTTATATGTCACTATGGCCACTTCGAGTTTCTAGTCATGCCATTTGGGTTGACTAATGCTCCTGCTACCTTCCAGTCATGTATGAACAAAATCTTTCAGAAGCAGTTGAGGAAGTTTGTTTTGATATTTTTTGATGACATCCTGATCTACAGCAAGACATGGGAAGAACATCTCAAGCACTTGGAGGAAGTGCTTAGCATCCTGGAATCAGAGAGTTTGTTTGCCAAAGAATCCAAATGTGAATTTGGAATGAAGGAGTTACTTTACCTTGGCCATATAATCAGTGCTGAAGGAGTGAAGGTTGATCCTGAAAAGATCAAGGCAATTGTTGATTGGCCACCTCTTGAGAATTTGACTCATCTGAAAGGATTTTTGGGTCTTTGTGGATTCTACAGAAGATTTGTGAAGGGCTACTCTCAGAATGCTGCTCCTCTTACTGACCTCACGAAAAAGGGTGCCTTTTGTTGGTCAGAAAAGGCTCAAACTACTTTTGATATGAGCTCTTGTCCGGTGTTAGCTATGCCAGACTTCTCCAAGCCGTTCGAGCTACAGTGTGATGCATCCGGTGAAGGAGTTGGGGCTGTTTTGATGCAAGAGAAACATCCCATTGTGTTTGAAAGCAGAAAATTAAGAGGTGTTGAAAGGACCTACTCCATCTACGACAAGGAGATGCTTGCCATTATGCATGCATTAGCTAAGTTCAGACAATACTTGGTGGGAAGCAAGTTTGTCGTCAAGACTGATCACAATAGCCTCAAGCACTTCATGCATCAAAGAGATTTGAACGAGAGGCAACAAAAGTGGGTGAGTAAGCTTCAAGCTTACGATTTTGACATCGAATATGTCAAAGGGAAAAACAATATTGTGGCTGATGCTCTATCTAGGAGACCTCATTTGAGCTCATTGTGTGAGCTTACAGCTAATTGGAGGGACATGTTGCTTGCTGATTATACCAAAAATCAGTTTGCAACCAGCATCCTTGAGGGTACTTTTCTTGACGAAAGGTACAAAGTGGTCGAAGGGCTGATACACTACAAGGGTAGAATCTTTGTGGTGGCTGATTCTAAGCTCAAAAAGAAGATTTTGTTGACCTTTCATGACATTCCACTTGCTGGTCATCAAGGGTTTTTCAAGACATATAGGCAGATCAGGGAAAGATTTTCTTGGAAAGGGCTGAAAGGGGAGGTTCAATGATACATTCAGGAGTGTCACTTGTCAGATGAACAAAAATGAGCATATTTTACCAGCTGGTCTTCTGCAACCTCTTCCCATTCCCAATCAAAAATGGGAAAGCATATCAATGGACTTCATCACAGGGTTGCCCAAGGTTCAAGGTAAAGACTGTATCTATGTTGTAGTGGACAGATTAACAAAATTTGCTCACTTCTTCGCCATTGCCAGCTCTTTTTCAGCAGCGCAAGTTGCAGATCTATTTTTTCATGAGGTGTTTAGGTTACATGGGTTGCCTAAAAACATTGTGAGTGATAGGGACAGCAAGTTCCTAAGCACTTTTTGGCAAGAGGTTTTCAGAATGAGTGGTACAGTGCTTACTCTAAGCACTAGTTATCACCCTCAAACCGATGGACAGACGGAGATAGTGAACAAGTGGTTGGAAGGTTACCTGAGAAACTATGTTTCGGAGCAGCAAAGAGCTTGGGTGAAGTGGCTTCACATGGGCGAGTATTGTTATAATTCTACTTTTCACATGTCAATAAGGATGTCACCTTTCATGGCTCTTTATGGTTATGAGGCTCCTAACTTTGCTGATTTGGTGTTTGGTGATAGCAAAGCCCCTCAGGCCAAAGATTTGTTGCAGCAGAGTCAAGATATCTTGAACTCATTGAAGAACAATCTTCAGATTGCACAGAATCAGCAGAAGATGTGCGCTGATCAGCGGCGTGTTGAGCGCTCTTTCGAAGTTGGAGGTATGGTTTATCTTCGACTACAACCTTATAGACAGTCCACTCTCAAGAAAAGTGGAGCTGAGAAGCTCAAACCATGTTTCTATGGGCCGTTCAAGGTCACTAGGAAGGTGGGGGCAGTAGCTTATGAGTTGGAGCTACCTTCGGATAGCAGAGTGCACAATGTATTCCACGTGTCTCGCCTCAAGAAGGCACTTGGACACAATGTTGTTGCTTCATCACAGTTGCCACCTTTGGATGAAGGACATTTAGTTTTGATTCCAGAAGAGATTCTTGATTCCAGGGAGCGTTCCTTGAGGAAAAGAACTATCAGAGAGTATTTGGTGAAGTGGAAGAACTTGCCTATGGAGGATGCTACTTGGGAGAATGATGAGATTCTGCAGCATCCAGGCTTGCAATTGCTTGAGGACAAGCAATCTTGGGAAGGGCGGACTGTAATGTCCCGTTTTCTAGCTTGATCTTTTACAGTTGACCGTTGGCCTATTCCGGAGACCCGTAGGCTACTCAGAGGTTGAAATTGGGGTTGAATGTTTTGGTGGTTGCTTTTGTTTGTGGATTGTGGTTTGGGTGGCGGTTTCTTTCCGGGTTTGTTCTCCTTAGTCCTTGTTGGTTACGGCTATTTTTAGTAAGTTCAGGATTGGCACCAGAACGGGATTTTGAGAGTGGGGTTGGTTTCGTCTTGTCAAGACCTTTCCAACGAGCTATAGATCATTGAATTCCGACTTCATCTTGGCCTCCGTTTTAAAGTCCGTAAATTAAACATTATTATTTAATATTAATGTTGTTTTAAAAGAGGGGACTTTAAGGGTGAGGTTGAAAAAGAGGATTATATTATTTTCCCTCTCATGTTTTATCCCATATGCAAGAGGATTTTAGAGACTCCCAGTTGGAAAAGTATAAAAGGAGGAAGAGTGCTCTCATTTCGGCATCCGAAATCTTGATAATGTTATGTTGCCGGATTGGCCTTGGGATTGCTTCGAGGAATGTATGCCTCCTAGCTTGGCATTGCTTCTCGCTTGAAAGATAGCGACTAGTGGTGAAATAGTCTAGTTTGTGAGTTTACATTGGGATTTGTGCATTGTAATCAGCTTTTGGCTTTAGTTCTGTTTTGCATATTAGAGTTTTTTCCAGCATTGCATTTTTAGCTACAGCAGATTTGTGTTTTATTCATAAGTCAAAAAACAACAAAAATATTGTTCTGGGTATTCTCTTATTCTCATTGTCTGGTCAAGGCGTCACTTTCCTCCAGTTTGCAGATTTTTTTGAGATAGCTGTGATTTTTAAAGGCAGATCGCCCTTTCTTGAAGGCCGTACCATCTGCTGGTGCATTGGAATCTGTGCATAAATAATACATGGCATTTTGATCTGTTTTCAGTGTTCTATCCTAAGCATCATCATTCTTAGGGAATATTGCCTTTTGTTTCAAGTCAGTTGGATGAGTTATGAGGGAGATATGAGCATATGAGTAAATTCATAGGTTGCTGGTTTTAATTTAAAGGCGAATGAGATTCATTTTGTAAACTGACAGTAGTACTGGCAGTAATTCTCAATCTTGTTCAATTCTGATTTGTAATGCTCAACTCTACTACCAGTATTTGCTTTTGTATTTACTTTACCTCCGCCCTATGGTAGCTACTTTCCCATTTCGGGATAGAAAGCACATTCTGGGTGTTGAGTGCTTTCAGCATTACAGTTATTTCTTTGAAGCATTGTAATTTGTAATACTCCGCCATATGGTCGCCTCAACTCCATATTGGATTGGGTAGCACATACTTGGTGTCGAGTTCTCTTTCAGTACTTAGTGTAGAAGACCCTCTGACCATATGCTCGCCATCATTGGCGCCATTCTTGGTTAGAGTTATTGCATAAGCATTTTGATTAAGATCCTCTGACCAATGCTCACACCTTGCCCACATCGGGATCCTGGTGTACATTCTGGTTAGAGTTGCTTCAGCAACGTTTTGGTTTAGTTGCTAACCTTAACGGGTGCATTGGTTTGTAATTTGTAATTTGAAAAACAAAAAATTTGGCTCGGAATATTTCAGCTAATGAGGCATTTTTGACATTTTCCGAGAAAATACGAAAAAAATTTAACAGTGGGAAGGTTGGGTGCCCCTAGCCTCTAGGGGCACTTGGATTTTCTAGACTTAGTCAATTTTTGGAGATTTTCAACTTTTCTTCATTCCTCGGATTCATCATTCTCCATTCTCCATTCTTCGTCAGTCGATGGTTGCCCAACGGTTCCTCGTGTTCTGAACAGCACTGAAACCTTGAAACTGACCCCTGGCAGATGAACTTCCTCCATTAATGTTCTCAGAGTTCATGCTTCGCCTTCTTGAAAAAGCAGAATTGACCCAGTAGAGAAAACTCGACCTTTTGCAGATTTCGTGTGGACCACCTTGATTGTGAAGCAATATCAACCAAATAGAATTAGGCAGGAATCCTAAATCAGAGATTCTATTTTGGAAAATTTTGCTAGCATCTATATCTCAAGAAACTCAGAAAACTTAAATTAACGTCTATTTTTAGAAACTTTCTATTTTTAGAAATTTTGACTTTTTGACTTTTTGATGAAAAATTTTCTAGACTTTCACAAAATGCCTTAATGAAGCAAATTTTTTTATTTAGCACAACAAAGTTTAATACATTTAACTTTTAATTTCAGTTTAATTTATTAGTATATAATATATTAGTTAAATATATATTATTTATATTTTTATTAAATTTAAATTATTTAATATTATTTATTGCTATATATATGTCGTAATGAGCTGTCTCCGTATCCGATACCATATCCGTATCTGTGTCCATGCAAGTCTGCTCTGACCCATTCAGACCTTGCTAACCCACCAAAGAATAGACCCCCTTGAAGTATACTCAATGTTAAATTGATAAGTATCTCAAATATAACAAAGTATCCTCTTATGTTTCTTTACAGTGGCTAATGAGGAACCTATATCAAGCAAGAGATCAAGCCAATGACAAAGTTAATGGTGAGCATGTTGTGATCCAAATACTAAAGGATGAAACCAACTTTCTCAACAAGGTAGGATCAACCTTAGGTGTAGTGTTCTAAGCATATATCTTGACTCTAGATTAATGATCTAAAAAATTGTGATTCAGTTGGTTGAGAGATCAATCATGCTATAAGTGGATCATTGAGCCAAAATAGATGGAGAAGAGGTCAAAAAGAGGAAGTATGTCTGTAGATGATGCTTTTGGCAAAGTATAAAACTATCTAATGGTTTTGACTACTGACAAATTTGTCATGATCAGAATAGGACATAATTGATAGCTTTGATAGCAGACAGATTCATCCGATGTATGAAAAATTAGTAGAATTGAAGACTCGCCCTATGTAATGTCCCCTTTTTGAGCAAGGCTTGTTTATTGGTTGAGCTAGAACCTTGGAGGCTTGGAAAACGGAATGTTGGATTCTAGTGGCTTGATTTATTGTATTTTCATGGGATAAATTGTATTTTTGGCTAAGTGGTATTTTTATATTATTTTTTTTAGCCAAAAATAATAAAATAATCCAGCCAAGGGATTCAGTAGCCAAGATGGAAAAATTAAAAAAATAAACAAAGGTTAGAAAATGGAAAAGTTGTCAAGTGGTAATAAAATATAATATTTATTATATTTTATTAATAGATTTTTGCCCAAGGAGATAGGCACCCAAAGGAAGGAGAAAATAATAAAAAAAAATAATAAAACATTAAAATATTATTCCACTAGAAAATCGGCGCCCATGGAGAAAGGGAAAAAATATAATAAAATAATATTATTTTATTATTTTGGTGGGCCGTACAAGTTGGAGGAATAAGGAGAAAATATTTAATAAATATCAAATTAAAGATTTGATATTGGCAGTGGATTTCAAATTCAATTATTTTATGGCAAATTGGGTCGCCCATCTTGAGGATTATAAAAGGTCATTTGCTTCAATTTTTTGTATCTTTGATCATTTGATATTTTGCATATTGAGTATTTGCTCTTGGCTGGAAGTGATTTTCAATTTGTTCAAGGAGGTGATCCCTTGAATTATAGTGGCTTGGACGAAAATCCAATCCACCATGAGAGATGAATTCTTGTGGAGTTCATCATTGTGCTTAGTCGGAGAGTTTTAATGGAGATATGGCTTCAAACATCTAGGGTTTGAAGGATTTATTTGTAGGTTTCTTGAAGAATAAGGCAGATCAGGACATACATTGATGATAGTTTGCATCTAGGATTTCATCGCTCCTCTTTGGCACCTTAGCGCTACATTTTGGAGGCATATTTGGGTGTGTTTTCATCATACAACTTGTTGGAATTTTATATCAGACATAATTAGGTTCATATCAGCTATATGTTAGAGGCTTTGATGATCACATTTCAAAGGTATAAGGGTTTACTATCATCATAGAGTCAAATCGCCTCAATTCTAGCCTATAGTGATCCATATTGGAGGAGTTTTTGGGCACTTTTTGGCTAGGGCTTGTTATCAGATCTTGCATCAGCTGCTACAGGCATAATAACAGTCATATCAGACCTTAGATCTGCTGCTACAGTTGGTTTTTAATTTATACTTTGCTAGGTATTTCATCAATACTTCATAGGGCTTCATCTTCCCTAAGGCGGCTAGGGTTTGGACCAACATTTGAGCATTTTTTAGATGTATTTGGAAGTCTGAAATTGAAATTAGACTTGACTGATTGTAATTCACAGCCATCATCATTTGTAATCAGCTCTCTATTCAATAAAGAAGATAAGCTTTCATTTTGGGTATGTTCACCTTTACTTTGTGTGAGTTGTTTGGTTACATAATATCTTCATTTCATGTTGTTTGAATGTATGTTTGCAACCTTTCCATCTTCATTGTATTTCAAACACATTGTTGAAAGTTTCATATCAGAATCCCAAGTACATTTCAAGAAAAAGAAATCAGAAAATTTAGGATAGCGAAGGAAAAATTTGGTTTAGATAAGACATGGATCTTACAGTGGTATCAAAGCTCATTTCTGCATAGTTAAAAATCAGAAATCTTTTGGTGTTTTGAGCAAATCTTGGTAGGGGATTTTACACCCTAGGAGTTGAATCAAATCTTCCTTCTCTTTGAGTGGGAGGCATTCCACTACCTCTTGGTCGAATCATGTACCCATCCTTAAACATAAATACACCCATTAGAATATGTGTAAGGTTAGTGAAGAAAACAAAGGGATTGAGGGAAAATTCACTTGAGGATTGTGTTGCAATCATACTGGTCTTAGGGTCATTGACAATTAAAGGTAGAAGTTCATTTCCATGTTTCTTAAGATTGTATGATTGTATGTCGCTGTTGTAGTTAAATAAACTAGGTGCAATTGAGAGGACACTAGAGTTATGTACAACTGATTTTCATAGTCATTCTTTATTGGAATTTTTTGCATATTGGGTTTTTACAAGGAAAATCTCATATTATCTTATATGTTGTTTTCATTTACTTTCTTCATGCTATATTCTGGAAAGTTGCTAATAACTAACACATGGATATTGATAATGGGAGCAAGTTATATCTCCATTAGTTTAAGTATGATGTATTAGAATGTATTAGGATGTATTAAAATAATGATGTAATAAAATGTATGTTTACTCTTGTATTTAATAAATGAGATGATAAAGTATAGGTCATTAAATAAGGTGGTTGTAGTTTTTGCAACTCATTAATGAGTTTGTTGTACTGTCATTAATATGGTAGTTGTAATATTAATGTGGTAGTTCTAATAGTAAATTTCTAGATCTATAAACAATTGTGCTCTCTTCATGAGAGGCAAGCCCTCTTCTCTAATCTCATTCTTTTGCTTATATTAACATTGGTATTGGAGCCAAGTTCAGTCTTATAAATGATAGATGGAAATGTGATTGAACAAGGATCATCATATAATTTCTCTCCTTGGTACTACAATCTACTCATAAAGGAGCAAATTCTTGAGAAGGTAGAAAGTGAAAGTGTTCAAATAAGAAGTGTGCTCCAAAGAATTCAAGATAAAATAAGCAGTTCAGTCAAGAAGATATGTGATCCTTCGGGAGAAGTTGATATTGATGATTTGAAGAATTACATACATACACTAGACTTTGGGAACGTTCACACTATCACTGGAGAGCAAATGGATAATAGCTACACACTTTCTACACTCATTGGAGCAAATCAAGTTTGGATGACAGAATGGGAAAGGACACTTGTCACATATATAGAAGATTTGATAGTTACAGAGGGCACCATACAAAATTGGCCAAGTGTAACAATCGATGACATTGCAGAGATTGTCCAAGTTCATTGCATTTGTAAGAAAAGAACAAGGACGTCCCACATGAATATTCTTCATAGATTCTATTTCATCTCTATCATCTTGGGAAACGTCCCTTCATTGCCTTTGGGTTTTTATATACACAGGTTGTGTCAACTTTTACTTTTTACTAAAAGTAGTTGGCTGTTGTAACTAATTGTTGATGTGGCAAAATCTTGGCCATCGGTTGCTCAAATCAATCTTGACCCTTCATTGTATTTTGAGGACTATAAAAAGGCCTCCCTTGTCTTTCATTTGTAAGGTTGAGACTTTGGAGAATTGTTGCAAGAGCTCTTTTGAGATAATACAAGACTCATTGGTTCGGTGATATTGTTTTATTTCAAGTGTTGCATGGTTTCTAATTCCTCAAGCATAGAATAAGTTTAGAATAAGTTTTATTTTCAAACATTGTGTTAGTTGATGGAAGTTATTATTGTTGTTTCATGGTTAAATCTCTAAGTTCATACCATTTGTGATATGTGGCTTGCAAGTTGTAGTGCATGGTTAGACTGAACTCAAAAGAGCTTAACTTTGATTACTTGTGTTTGTTGATCTTTCATGTGCACAAGTAATTTGAACGTCATACATTACCTTAGAAGATTGTATCGACTTTGTGTAGTTGTTTGTTTTGCAAAGCAAAGTTGGTTGATTTCACTTTGTCAACAATAGTTTCTTGCATATAAGATTAGAGTAGTTTCCCCAGACCCTTCATCTTTTGCATTTTATTTGAATACGTTATCAATCAAGTGTGGAAGTTAGAAGTCATTGAAGCCAATCTTGTGAGAAAATCTGTAATTGCATTATTCTTTGTCCATTTCGAACAATTGTGTAAGTCGCTTTGTGTTCACAGCAAATCACATCATACATATACTGAGTCTATATCCAGCATATTGTTAAGACCTGACATCTAGAACCTTGGAGTCATCTCACTGGATCACATACTTTAGCCTTTGAGTGTCTTTTTTCAAGAGAGGATAGAGTACTTAGTATTTTATTCTGCATGTTGCCTTGTGCATAAAAAACACATCAACAAGTACTTGGTAGGTGCGAAGTTTGTGGTTAGGACTGACCACAATAGCTTGAAATATTTCTTGGAGCAAAAGGATTTGAATGAGAGACAACAATATTGGGTCTCTTATATACAGGCATATGATTTTGACATCCAGTTTGTGAAGGGAAAAAAAATGTTGTGGCGGATGCACTTTCCAGGAGGCCTACCATTTGCTCTTTGAGTGAGATTTTAGCTGATTGGAAATCTCAACTTTTAGTTGAGTATTCCAAATGTACTTTTGCATGCGAGATCATGGATGGATGGATTCAAGATGATAGGTATATGATGAGGTGATATATTATAAGGATAGGATTTTCTTGGTACCTGAGTCAAAGGTTAAGCAGCAGATATTGAGAGCCATTCATGACACACCACTAGCAGGGCATCTAGGTTTCTTCAAAACTTATAGGCAGATTAGAGAGAGATTCTCATGGAAGGGTCTCAAGGATGATGTGTTGCAGCATGTTAGAGAGTGTTTGACTTGTCAGCAGAATAAGTCTGAGCATACTTTTCCCGCAGGTTTACTTCAGCCATTGCCTATTCTTGAGTAGAAGTGGGAGAGTATCTCTATGGATTTCATTACAGGTCTTCCGAAGTTACATGGTAAGGATTGCATATATGTGGTTGTTGACAGGCTAACCAAATATGCACATTTCTATGCTATTGCAGCGAACTATTCAACATTGCAGGTTGTAGAGTTGTTCTTTTGAGAGGTGTTTCGTTTGCATGGCCTTCCAAAGACCATTGTCAGTGATCGGGATAGTAGATTCATTAGTGTTTTGGTGTGAGCTATTCCAACTAGCTGGGACAGAGTTGATACTGAGCACTAGTTATCACCCTTAGACGGATGGACAGACAGAGATAGTGAATAAGTGGATTGAGGGATATTTTTGCAATTATGTTGCGGGGCATCAACGTGCTTGGATTAGGTGGTTATATTTTGGTGAGTATTGTTATAATACCACCTATCACATGTTGATTGGCATGTCTCCATTTAGGGCTTTGTATGGATATGATGCACTTTCTTTTGTGGACTTGGCATTTGATGATAGTAGAGCTCCTCGAGCTAAGGAGTTGATGCAGGATACACAGGACATCCTTAAGATACTTAAGGATAATATTTAGCAGACACAAAATCAGCAGAAGATATATGCGGATAGGCATCGCATTGAGAGGACATTTGAAGAAGAGTGGTGAAAAAAAACTCAAGCCAAGGTTTTATGGTCCCTACAAGATAGTGAGGAGAGTTGGTGAGGTTGCATATGAACTTGATTTGCCAATAGGGAGCCGCATTCAGAATGTGTTTCATGTGTCATGCCTCAAAAAGGCATTGGGATAACATGTGGTTTCTTCTCCAGATCTTCCACCTCTTGATGAAGAGGGTATGTTGATTTTAGAGCATGACAACATTGTGGATATGAGGGAGCACAATTTGCGTAGCCGAGTCATTAGAGAGTATTTGGTGAGATGGAGGGGCTTGCCATTGGAGGATGCTACGTGGGAAGGAGAGAAAATTTTGGAGCATCCTAATCTTTGATTGCTTGAGGACAAGCAATCCCGGGAAGGGAGGACTGTCATGTCCCCATTTCCGGAGTGATCACAGGTGGAGTTGATGATTATCCTATTCACCATTCCCGTAGGCTAATAATTGTGGTAAGGGAATGATTTTGGGTTTGAGCTTAGTTCTAGAGGATGAAAATCTATATTGTTGTCTCAACAGGTGATTTCAATGGATTTTGACTAAGTGTTTGTGTAGTGATATTGTTCATTTAGCCAAAATATCATATTCTTCTAGATGGAAAATATAAATGTTGGAGGATAGAAAATGGAATGATGGAAAATGTCAATCTTTAATTGCATTTTCAAATATATTTTATCTAGAGTTTTCCAATGCCACTTGGAGGTTTGACGCCACCTTTGGAGGAGTGTAATGTCCCCTTTTAGGATATTCTTGATTTCTTTAACCTGCATACAAGAATAACTACTAGAAAGGGACATTAGCAATATTAGAGATCAGTAAATTAGAATATAGTAATGAAATCAATACATCATAACATAATTAATGATATAGCATAAACAATATTTAATTCAACATATAGTTAACCCAATCCTCAAATCGATCCCATGATAGGTCCCATAGGAATACTCGCAAGTTAGAGCGTGGAGGGCACACCTCCTACCTATCACCTCTTATGTACATCTTCAAGGCTCAAGAATGTGGAGGGCACTCTTCCTACCTATCACATCTTGACAAGAGCATGATGGAGGGCACACTTCCTACCTATCATCTCTTGATGAGGGTATGATGGAGGGCATGCTTCCTACCTATCATCCCTTTAATATAACTTGATGAGAGCATGATGGAGGGCATTCTTTGTACCTATCATTTCTTTAACATTAAGGCTCAAGAGTGTGATGGAGGGCACACTTCGTACCTATCACATCTTGACAAGAGCATGATGGAGGGCACACTTCTTACCTATCACATCTTGACAAGAGCATGATGCAGGGCACACTTCCTACCTATCATCTCTTGACAAGAGTATGATGGAGGGCATGCTTCCTACCTATCATCCCTTTAATATAACTTGATGAGAGCATGACGGAGGGCATTCTCCTACCTATCATCTCTTTAACATTAATGAGAGCATGATGGAGGGCATTCTTCCTACCTATCATCTCTTTAACATAAATTGATGAGAGCATGATGGAGGGCATTCTTCCTACCTATCATCTCTTCATCAATATATATATAGGATGGCAATGTATCCTCTTGCTGTGGCACAATCGTTTATATGACTTGCTTGATTGATGATTCCAATCTGCTGCTGATTTATAATTCTGTATGATCCTTTCCTATATCTCTTGCTTGCAGATCTCTATATCCACTTTCTCTTTATTGAATATTAATTCTTCAATTCCCAATGTGTATATGTTTTCCTCTTCATCTTCTTGATGCTGTTATACCTTGACTATATATATTGTTTCTTTCTTCTTTCCCACGAAATTAATATTCAAGCTGCTATATGATCTGATATGTCTGTATATATTTCAGACTTAGATTTTATTTTATTTATCTTTGCTTCCCTCTTTTTTCCTTTGTTCCATCTTCACATTTCTCATAACATTTTATATCTCCATAATTCTATGAAGAGAGACAACACTTCATAATAGATACATCTTTTCAAAGGTGGTGTCCTCTCTTAATAATATACCCTTTTGTTGCTACTTTGTATATGTATTAATAGACGCCTTAATGAATGATCGCTGCCTTCTTACTAAGAACCGCTGCATTTGATACCCTTCTTGTTCTTATCTAATACTATCGCTGCTCTTTAAAACTAATTTCTTTTATTAAAACTGTTCTTAATAACTTGCATCAATCGCTGCCTTTACAAAACTGTTTCCTTAATCAATTTGTATCATGTTATATATTAAATGCTTCTCCTTGGGATAAGACAATGAAGTAATTATTATATGAATCGCTGCATATGGGTTTATCTTTAACAATCCCTGCATTTGATATTATTCGTATCTCTAATATACTAATGGTTGCCTCGATAGTCATGACCGCTGCAGCCCTTTTTGAATAAGTTTGCAAGCTTAATAATAATATATAATGATCATTTCTTATGTGAATCGCTGCCATATAAGACCCTTGTCTTATATGAGATTTATTATATATGTTTATATTAGTATGATTATAATTATAATAATATTATATTTATATATGATATATTGTATTCAATAATATATTATATTATAATTATAATAATATTTAAATTAATAATATTTATATCTGTATTTATATTTATTATTTATAAATACAATATTTATAAAATAATATTTTTTTAATATTATTAAATATTAATAATTAAATATTATTATATACATGATTATCATCTAAATTGACGATAACAAACACCATATATGGGGAAAGCGACTTTTCTATCTTTATCATGAAGTTTAAATCTTTAATTTAAACAATGCCTTAATATTGGGACATCACAAGGAGAGAATAAAATAATAATAAAAGTGTGTTTGTATTGGATCTTGTGCCAACGTCCAAGGAAAAAGGACTTCAAATATTGCTTTTATTGGATCAAGCACCCAACGCCAAGGAAGACAAACAATAAAATATTGATTTTTGCATGCCCAAGAAAGTCGCCGCCCAAGAAGAATAGTATTTAAAAATTATAAGATATCATTTGTTCATGGGATCGCCGTATAAGGAGGAGAAAAGGATATTTTTTAATAATATTTTATTATCCAAGAGGGTCGCTGCTCAAGGAAAGGTATTTTCAATAAAATAATGAGTTTTTTAAATGTGGGCGATCCAAGGTGACAAGGCAAAACAATAAAATATTATTATTTTATTGGTTTTTTAAATGATTGTGCACAAAAGGTGAAAAAATTCAAAATTGTCATTTGACAATTATATTTTCATTGGTGTAAGATACCCAACTAGTACTAACTGAAAACTTCACTATACTTAGCTAAATTTACTTTTACTTAACTCTTCAACTACTTAGTCTACTTAACATCACATATGAAAAGATAACAAAGACAACTTGCATGAATCAACTTGAAGTTGGGCACTTGTAGTATCACTTGATTCAACTCAATGCAAATGGCTTATTACAATGATGATTGCCCACAATGGCATGAATATACAATCTCATTCAAATGACTACAAGGAAAGGCCTTGAAGCCTAGATGTATACAATGCTTTCAACTTCTTCACAACTAGCTCTATCTCACTAGTTGATGTAGATCACTTCAATTGAGCCCAATGATGTCAACTGGATGTCAACACCTCACAATGCAACAAGGGAGCATCACCTTGTCAATTGAGGGAGCATCACCCCAACTTTTGAAACTCGCAGGCTTCAAGTACAAGCACAAAGCTTATCAGAGAGAAAATTCGCCAAATATGACATACCCAAATGAGAGAGCCTCTCCTCCTTTTATAGTGCTCAAGGCAATGAAGGCACGTTTCCCAATGCACAAGGGGAACCAAGGCACGTTTTCCAAGAAGCATATTCATGGAGAATATTCCATTTGACAACTCAGTCTGAGGTGGCAACCTTACCCACTGAACTGGTACAGATCCCAATGTCATCTTGTTGACCAATGAGAGCTCAAGTGCTTGTAATGGCAACCTGCTTACTCTAGGTGCTATATTGAGGTAGTTTGATCTTGAAATAGCGCCCAATGTAGAACTAGGTGCCCATTGAGAGAGATGTAACTAGGGGATGCGCCTAGTTGAGAAATTGATTCCTTGTGTTGTCTTCTCATTCTGTAGGAAGTCTACTAGCTCCAATTGGAAGAGCCCTTCATGTTGCTAAGTAAATCTTCTTGAGGCGCATCTTTGGTGCTCTAGAGACTTGAACTTGCGCCTAGCACCTTTATGATGATGTTCTACACTATTCAAAACCTCAAACACTTGTAATCATACCTTTTGATGCTCCTTTATCCTAGCGCCCTCATCCAGAGTATCAACATCTTGTCTGGGTCTTCAAATTCACTTAGGCGCACTTATTGGTAGAAAAGGTCTAGATTGGCGCCTTAGGAAGAATGTTGTCTTTCCTTGCTAAAATCTCCAACTCAAGTCACATCTGAGTCAAAAACACCATCTCCTATCAAGCGCCTTTCATCTTGAATATATTGAAAGCTCTTTTCTTACCTAGGCGCACTTTTGGACTAGTTCCTTAGGCGCAATATGGTGTCTGTGGAAGGGTGAATTGGTGCCTTCCCTTGAATTGCTCATCTCCCATGCAAGTGCTCACTTCTGGAGATATTGAGGTAAGTTTGGAACATCATCCCTACTAGCGCCTTGATAATTTGGAGAGTTTGGAGTCCATTTTATCAATGAGGCGCATATTTGAGATAAAATGACATGGATTTGGCGCTTAGTCTTGAATTGTCCAATCTTCCCTAAGAGCACTCACACTTGGAGTCTTTGTAATGAAACAAAACACTTGTCTGACCAAGCGCCCTGGCTTCCTGAAGAGTTTGGAGATCATTTACCCTCTTAGGCGCATCTTCAAGGTCATGGAGTCTTGTTTTGGCGCCTTGATGTTCTTAGGCGCACTTTGAGAGTTGTAGGGTGTCATATTAGCACCTAGGGTCCTAGACTTCTTGAAATGTCATATGTTCTTGTCTGGTAACACTTGGAATGACAAGGCAACATACCTTGATGAGTACCTCAATTGGAAATCTTAAACTCAATACCTATCTTCCTCTAGGCACACATTTGGAGGATTTGATGAGGAATATGCGCCTAGGCTACACTTAGCCAGTTTTCCTTAAAGATTTGCAATGTATGTTGCTCTTAGAAGTTGATAACATTGTTTCGAAAGGTAGTGCCACTTCTTGACTCAATCAAACTCATGTCTTGACAACTTGATGCTTGAATTGATGAAATGGCTCTCAGACTTAACCAATTTTTGAGTTTCTGATTTGGATCCTGCAAAACAATAAAATTGAGTTAGTCAAAAACCAATTCATTCCCTCATCATTTAGAATTAGCCTCCGGGAATGAGGAGTAAGCTAATCTATGTTCCTTTTGATGATTAAGCCAGAAATGGGGACATGACAGTCTCCCCTTCCTGGGATTGCTTGTCCCCAAGCAATTGAAGGTTAGGATGCTCCAAAATCTTTTCTCCTTCCCAAGTAGCATCCTCCATGGGCAATCCTTTCCATTTCACCAATACTCCCTTATACTTTGTTTGCGCAGTTTCTTTTCTCTCATATCCACCACACTTTCAGGTTCAAGAACTAACATTCCTTCTTCATCGAGTGGTGGAAGTTCATCGGATGAAACCACATGCTGTCCTAGTGCCTTTTTGAGACATGACACATGAAACACATTTTGGATGCGACTTCGAGTTGGCAGATCAAGTTCGTATGCCACTTCCCCTACTTTTCTCAACACCTTATAGGGTCCATAGAACCTGGGTTTCAATTTCTCTGCACCTAACTTCTTCAAAGTACTCTGTCTTTATGGCTGAAGGTGCGAAAACACCATGTCACGTACTTCAAGGCTCCGTTCAACCCGGTGTTTGTCGGCATACAACTTTTGCTGGTTTTGAGCTCTCTGCAAATTGTCCTTAAGAACTCTCAAAATGTCTTGAGTATCCTTCATCAATTCTCTTGCTCGAGGAGCTCTACTATCTTCTAGTGCCATATCAACAAATGAAACTGCATCATACCCATACAAAGCTTGAAAGGGAGACATGCCAATTGACATGTGGAAAGTGGTGTTGTAGCTGTATTTACCCAGTTGTAGCCACTTAATCCAAGCACGCTGATGACTAGATACATAGTTTCTCAAGTATCCCTCAAGCCATTTATTTACAATTTCAGTCTGTCCATCAGTTTGAGGATGATAACTAGTGCTTGGTGTCAGGTCAGTTCCAGCTAGTCGAAATAGCTCTCCAGAATACACTGATGAACCGGCTATCTCGATCACTGACTATGGTCTTAGGAAGGCCATGTAGTCTGAAGACTTCATGAAAGAATAACTCAGCTACTTGCAATGCTGATGACTCAACTGGAATTGCAAAGAAGTGAGCATACTTTGTCAACCTGTCAACAACTACATAGATACAGTCTTTTTCGTTCACCTTCAGAAGACTTGTGTTAAAATCCATAGAGATGAGTACTCTCCCACTTTTGTTCTAGAATTGGCAGTGGTTGGAGTAATCCTGCTAGAAAAGTATGTTCTGACTTGTTCTGCTGATAAGTCAAACATTCCCTGACATATTGCAAAACATCTTCCTTCAAACCTTTTCAGGTGAATCTTTCTCGGAATAGTCTATAGGTCTTGAAGTAGCTAGGGTGTCCTGCAAGTGGAGTATCATGGTATGCCTTCAAAATTTGCTGCTTTAGCTTGGATTCAGGAGTTAGATAGATTCTATCTTTATAATATATGACATCGTCAACCACCTTGTAACTGTCATCTTGAATGACTCCATCCATGATCTCACAAGCAAATTTAGATTTGGAATACTCAACAAGAAGCTGAGATTTCCAATCAGCTGAAACTTCACTTAGGGCACAGATGGCAGGTTTTCTAGACAAGGCATCAACAACAATATTCTTCTTACCTTTCACATATTCAGTATCAAAATCATATGCCTATATCTTAGTCACCCACTTCTGCTGTTGTTCGTTCAGATCCTTCTGCCCTAGGAAGTATTTCAAACTGTTGTGATTAGTTTTGACCACAAACTTAGATCCAACTAGATATTGGCGAAATTTAGCCAAACCATGCATGATTGCCAGCATCTCTTTGTCATATGTTGAGTACAACCTTTTTGTGTCCTTCAGCTTCCTGCTCTTGAATGCAATGGGATGACGATCTTGCATCAATACTGTTGTGATGTTCACAACACGCCCCATTATGCTCCTTAGCAAAATGGGGACCCCTGCTGATGTTTTGCTTTTTGCTTCTGCTTGTGTTTTTTTCTGCTTCCTGGCGGTCTGGTAAAAATGAAGGTCAGGTGCATCATCATCATGATATATGATAAGGTAGGTCATCATCATGAGGTCTGTTTGTCAAAGTTCATATTTTGTTTCTGTGACCTCATATTTTGAAAGAGCTTGATATTCCATGCAGGTTTGCCTTTTACTTCACTTGAAAATTCGTCCATATGTGGAAGTTATGCACGGTCAAAGTCTTGGTCAAACCTGATATTCGCAGGAGGATCATCATATTTTTATATCCTAAGTCATGTTGACAGGATCATCATGATCTTGGTCTATCACCCGATAAAAATCATGCAGTCGCAATATCCGGACGTCAATCTTAGGTGGTAGTGCCCTTTACCCGTCAAATGGCCTTATGCGCATTATGCAGCATCATTATTTTTTTTTAGGAGGGTCATATGTTATAAACTCGGTTTTGGTTACATGAAGAACATCATCATCATCATATTTGAAACGCACCCCCCCGATAATATCCTGAGGTTCAAATATCATGATGATATCAACTTTAAGTCAAGGTAAGTTCCCCCGTCGAGCGGTCTTTGTATCGCGAGCATCATCATGATATCTTTGCATCGCCTGATCTTAAAATATCATGCTGATAGTATAAGATCACCCTGACTTAGCAAATCCACCTTCGGCATATTTGCGTGCGCGTGTTATAATCCTATCGCAAGGTCATCATCATGATATTTGCTGAACTTCGAATTATGATGATGACGGCTCCATATCATCTTGATCTTTCACGAGTCATTTGCTGAAATTCGCTAAGTGATGGAAGCATCATCATCATAATTCGATTAAGAGGATCATCATCTTCATATCCTCCTGATCTCCGGTTAGCGAATATCATGATGATCACCCTATCTATTCAGAGGGGGTCGATATTGCATTTCTCAACAGCATGATCATATTTCACAATATCACCCTAGCGCAAATATCATGATGACCTTAACTCATCCTTGTGCTCCGAAGACAAATTATGATGATGACGTCATCATGATAAATCGATGAGGGTCATCATCATCATATGTTTTATCCTGTCCTGTAGTCAAGATCATCATGATCTTGTTTGTTCGCCCGATATTTCGTAAAGTCCTCCTGCCGATGAAATGCAACCTTTTGCAAGTATCCTGATGATGATCATCATCATCACATTTTCCCTTCGGCAAGATTTCTCCCAAACATGATCCGGTTGGCGAAATATCATGATGACGTCATGTTTTAAGTTTAACGAAGGCTCCGGGTATCATGATGATGTCATCCCGATCTAATAAACGAAGAAGTATCCTGATGATGATCATCATCATCACATTTTTCCTTCAACAGGATATTTTTTTCAAGCACGATCCGTTTGCCGAAATATGATGATGACGTCTTATTCCAAGTTCGACAAAAGCCCCAAATATGATGATGATGATCATCATCCTGATCTTTCGAGAGGGTTACCTTGGCCGCGAAAGGGTCGTATGATCATCATCATCCTGATCATGCTCCTTAGGTGACCCGATATCATAATTATCCCCCTGATCTTAACCGGATATGACGATGACGTCATCCTTAGCATTTTAATGAAGCCCGAATATCATGATGACGTCACCATCATCTTCCTTTCCTCGGCAGCATGATTATATTCATATCCTCCTATTCTTCTTCAACATGATGATGATGATGATGTTGTTCTTTTCTCCAATATGCAGAAGCGAAATATCATGATGATGAAGTATGTCGGCTAACATGTTTTTTTTGACGCACCGACAGCGATGATCATGCCGATGGGCAGGAAATGAGGCGGTGGACATTTTAAAGTGTTTTTTTTTGGCGCCTTTGGCATTTTTTTCAGTCAGCGATAGTTGACCTGATCAATTTTGAGCAGTCTGAGCGCATTTTGGACGCGTTTTGAGAGGATTCTGGATTCGATTTTCTCCATCTTGCGCAGTCACCTGGGTTTAAACGGTTATTTTAATTTCCTGCTGCTTATGTGATAAATGTGAAACTTATTGCTTGTCTTGTCTTGCAGGCTTGCAGTTGAGGAAGCAGCTGGAAAGTCAGCGCAGTGACCTCATGGAGGCTGAAGATCTGATCTCAGGAGCAAGAAGATAAGGATGAAGTGCGTGAAAAGTCAAGGCCATTCAAGTAAAGAAGAAGGTTGCAGCTGAGAGTATTATCACAAAAGACAAACAGAAGTTATTGCCCAGCTGCCGGAACTTCTCAGAAGGGGCAATATTTCGCCCAGATTTGACACTGCTCAGAGATATTTTTGAAGACTGGTTCACCTGCATTTATTGCTATAACCAAGGGTTTGAACCAGGGGTTCAGTCAGGTTTTTGCTGTAGTGAGGACAATCAAAATGTCTTTATATTGTGCCTCTCTACACTGTAATACTTTACAACAGGGGCTACACACAGGGATTTTAGGATTTTGCCAGAATTGTAGAGTCTTTCTGGGCATAGTTTAGAGTAGAAGGAGGTCGCCTGTTTGTCTGCAGTAAGGTGCACGTGGAATGTCTGGCTGCCTTACTGTATCTGTAAAGCTTGTAAGTTCTCTGTAGTATGATCAATGAAACTAAGAGTCATTCTTACATTGTAAATCATGTATGGCTATTCGTTTCTAATACAATAGAATCTGGAGTTCTGCATCTATCTTCTGAGTGTTCTCCTGCTCTTCTTTGTGTTTTGAAATATCTTCTTTGAGAGCTTGCAATTTTAAATGTATGTTTGTGAAAATGCTCAGAACTTACATTTAGGGTTTTTACTGTGGATTTGATCAAACTACTGTGGTATTTACATAGTGCATAACAGAAACACTTAGATCCTTCTGTAGATTAAGTGAGGTATAGATTAGATCTTTCTAACTTTTCCCAACCCATCTGAAATATTTAGCTGAAAACGTAGAAATCTAAAGGAAATTGTCTCAAATTTGAAGAAGCATGCATAACAGAGCTATAAGTAGACAGTTTTCATAAATAGATAAAGAAGAAAGCTGCAAAAAAATCCAAGAAAACCCTCTGAAACTTGCAGCCCGGTATCACTTGTATGCAAATGAACAGAATACTTGTTGAAATCTATGACCTCTTTGCATATTCTTAGTCCAGTAAACCACAAAACAAACCTAAACTACGTAAGGCCCCTTGAACATTACAGCTTCACATTGACCAACTGAACTTGACCAACCGAACCATTGTAGACTTGGGATTAGTTGAATCACCAAATGATTCCTTCTTGTCTTTCAAGTATAGTTTCAGTTCATTTTATGTGAATTTTAACTTATTGTTATGATTGCATCAAAACAGTCATCAACAGATACTCTTCCAATGCCTTCTCCAGAAGCATCACATTCTAGGACAAAAGACTTAGTAAAATCTGGCAAAGCCAGCACTAGTGTTGTACTCATTACTTTCAATCTGTCAAATGCAGCTTGAGCTTCCATTGACCAAATGAAAGCACCTTTCTTTGTCAGATTCGTCAATGGTGCAGAGAGCTGCAAGAACCCCCTAAGAAATCTTCTGTAATAGTTGCAGAGGCCAAGGAAACCTCTTAGTTCAGATACATTCTTGGGAACTGGCCAATTGCGAATGGCTTCAATCTTTTCTTCTTGAACTTTCACACCATTAGCTCCGATCACATGACCCAGGTATAGAATCTCTTTCAAGCTGAAATCACACTTAGACATCTTTGCATATAAAGATTGATTCTCCATGATGTTCAAGACTTCATCTAAGTGTTGGAGATGTTCTTCTGATGTCTTGGTGTAAATCAAGATGTCATCGAAGAAAACCAATAGGTATTTTCTCAATTGCTTGTTGAATACATGGTTCATACAAGACTGGAAAGTAGCTGGAGCATTTGTTAATCCAAAAGGCATCACCAAGAATTCATAATATCCGTAATGGCATCTGAATGCTGTCTTTGGAATGTCTTCTTCTCGAACACGAATTTGATGATAACCAGATTGGAGATCTATCTTGGAAAAGAACACAACTCCATGTAGTTCATCAAGTAACTCATCAATCCTAGGTATTGGATACCTATTTTTGATGGTCTTCTTGTTCAATGCGCAATAGTCAATACACATCCGCATTGTTCCATCCTTCTTCACTAGCACCACAGATGATGCAAATGGACTTGATGATGGCCTGATGTGTTCCATCTCGATCAACTCTCTGATCATCTTCTCAATTTCAATTTTGAAATGTCTCGGATGCCGATAGGGTACAATGTTGATGGGTTTGGTCCCATCCTCCAATTCAATGACATGTTCAAAACCTCTATTAGGAGGTATTCCAGGGGGTATATCATTAAACACCTTACTATGCTTATCCAACATTGCCTGGATATCTACATGATAAGGTTCTTCAGCAGAGAGAATCTGGTTGTCCTTGATGCAAACTTGTGCTGCCCACTCAATGTCATTATGCCTAATCAATGCTTCCATGCGTTTAGCCGAGACAACTTTGGGGTTCCCATCAGACAATGACTTCAGTTTGAACCTTCTTCCTTCATGTGTGAACTCAAATTCCATTGTCTGAAATTTTGAACAAATGGTCCAAGTGTTTGCAACCATTGTACCCCAAGTATTACATCAATCTGTCCAAGTCCGACTACATAGAAGTCATCTTGCAGAGTGTAATCTCCCATCTGAATTTTCAATTGGGTCACCTTTCTGGTACAACTCATCAGGAATCCATCAACAACTGCTATTTGAAATGCTTCGAAGTCTTCAACTGTCAGACTCTGCCTTGCTACTAGACCTTCATCTATGTAGTTGTGAGTAGCACCATTGTCAATTAGACATGTGACTCTTTGACCCTTCACAACTCCTCTTATGTGGAAGGCATGATATTTAGGTACTCCTGAAATAGTTGCTAATGTTATTTTGTCAGTTGTACCTTCCGAGACAACATTAAGAGTTGGTTGTTCATGTACTTCCTCTTCTTCCTGAGTAGACTTTTCTTCACTCAGTGACTCCTCTTCACTTCCATCATCAGATACCACTTCAATCAAATGAGCTTTACCTTTGCCAAGGCACTTGTGTCCTGGTTCCCAAGGTTGTTTACATGAGAAGCAGAGTTTCTTCCTTCTTAGTTCATCTCTTTCCATTGCAGATGTATCTTGAGTCTTCCTTTGAGAAAATGAGTGTTTCCTTTGGGCGGAACTAATGCCTTTATAGAACTTCCTCTTAGGCTGGTATGTGGGAGTAATATCAAGATCAAGAGCAAAGTCAATTGCTTCTTCCAAGTTAGCTGGTCTTTGTAGTTTCACCAATGGCCTAACTTGATTGTTTAATCCTGCAATAAACAACATTGTGATTCTTCAGTCGGTCATATCAGGTACCATCACTGCTATCTTTTGGAATTCGTTCACATACTGCTCAACCCTTCCTTCTTGCTTGAGTTGGGCTAGTTCGTGATAGTACACTTCAGTGTCTTTTCTATCAAATCTTTGAATCAGCTTACTAACAAACTCATCATAGGAATCAATCCTATCGTGATGTTGAGAGACTAAGCCATGATGTCACCATTCATAAGCTAGTCCTTCTAGATGCATTGTAGTGAAGTGGATTGCCTTCTTCTTCGTCAAAGGCTTAAGCGAGAGGTACATATCCAACTTGTTCACCCAAGCTCTAGCATTGATTTTTCCACTTCCATCAAATGTAGGAATAGGAACTCGATTCAAGGCTTCTTTGTATTCCTTTGTGTCATCATGCCTTCTAGGACGATAGCCTCTAGCTCTACTACGCCTTTCTCTATCTTCCCTCTTCTGTCGGCAATATTCATTAAAAATCATCATTTCCCGAACACGATCTGGTAATCTGGCATAGATATCTGCAAAGAGTGCTACTTCATCTTCAAAGTTATTTTGCTCTTCCTCATCAAACTCTTCATCAACTTCATTTCCTTGTTCAGGTGGTGGTGGAAGGAAAATGGGTATTATAGGCCTATCAACTGTAGGAGTCCGTGTGCGAGCTCTTCTGCCGGTTGCACTAGCAGCATCATCATCAACATGTCTTTCTTGTCTCTCGTGTCTAACTGCATTACCTTGCTGACCTTCAACTCCTTGATTCATGTTTCGCAAAGATAGTAGTACTTCTTGCAATATGCGAGCTGTTTGTTGTTGTCTAGTAGCTATATTCCGAAACATCTCTCTTGCTTCATGATCACCATCGACAGGTGGACTTCTACTTCTTTCATCAGCCATGTTAGTCTGTCTAGTTGCGATTGCTCCTGAAAGAGTATCCTCTTGAGGGTAAGGATGAGTTCACTGATACTGCCTTCTATGTTCACGCGCAATGTATCTTCTTGTTCTATCGCTTTGCTGATCACCTTCTTGCATGAAACCCTAAAGGCTGGCAGGATCCAAACTCTGATTCCACTGTAAGATACCCAACTAGTACTAACTGAAAACTTCACTATACTTAGCTAAATTTACTTGCACTTAACTCTTCAACTACTTAGTCTACTTAACATCACATATGAAAAGATAACAAAGACAACTTGCATGAATCAACTTGAAGTTGGGCACTTGTATTATCACTTGATTCAACTCAATGCAAATGTCTTATTACAATGATGATTGCCCACAATGGCATGAATATACAATCTCATTCAAATGATTACAAGGAAAGGCCTTGAAGCCTAGATGTATACAATGCTTTCAACCTCTTCACAACTAGCTCTATCTCACTAGTTGATGTAGATCACTTCAATTGAGCCCAATGATGTCAACTGGATGTCAACACCTAACAATGCAACAAGGGAGCATCACCTTGTCAGTTGAGGGAGCATCACCCCAACTCTTGAAACTCGCAGGCTTCAAGTACAAGCACAAAGCTTATCAGAGAGAAAATTTGCCAAATATGAGATACCCAAATGAGAGAGCCTCTCCTCCTTTTATAGTGCTCCTCAAGGCAATGAAGGCACGTTTCCCAATGCACAAGAGGAACCAAGGCATGTTTTCCAAGAAGCATATTCATGGAGAATATTCCATCTGACAACTCAGTCTGAGGTGGCAACCTTACCCGCTGAACCAGTACGGATCCCAATGTCATCTTATCGACCAATGAGAGCTCAAGTGCTTGTAATGGCATCCCGCTTACTCTAGGCGCTATATTGAGGTAGTTTGATCTTGAAATAGCGCCCAATGTAGAACTAGGCGCCCATTGAGAGAGATGTAACTAGGGGATGCTCCTAGTTGAGAAATTGATTCCTTGTGTTGTCTTCTCGTTCTGTAGGAAGTCTACTAGCTCCAATTGGAAGATCCCTTCATGTTGCTAAGTCAATCTTCTTGAGGTGCATCTTTGGTGCTCTAGAGACTTGAACTTGCGCCTAGCACCTTTATGATGATGTTCTACACTATTCAAAACCTCAAACACTTGTAATCATACCTTTTGATGCTCCTTTATTCTAGCGCCCTCATCCAGAGTATCAGCATCTTGTTTGGGTCTTCAACTTTACTTAGGTGCACTTATGATAGAAAAGGTTTAGATTGGCGCCTTAGGAAGAATGTGGTCTTTCCTTTCTAAAATCTTCAACTCAAGTCACATCTGAGTCAAAAACACCATCTCCTATCAAGCGCCTTTCATCTTGAATAGATTGAAAGCTCTTTTCTTACCTAGGCGCACTTTTGGACTAGTTCCTTAGGCGCAATATGGTGTCTGTGGAAGGGTGAATTGGCACCTTCCCTTGAATTTCTCATCTCCCATGCAAGCGCTCACTTCTGGAGACATTGAGGTAAGTTTGGAACATCATCCCTACTAGCGCCTTGATAGTTTGGAGTCCATTTTATCAATGAGGCGCATATTTGAGATAAAATGACATGGATTTGGCGCCTAGTCTTGAATTGTCCAATCTTCCTTAAGAGCGCTCACACTTGGAGTCTTTGTAATGAAACAAAACACTTGTTTTACCAAGTGCCCTGGCTTCCTGAGGAGTTTGGAGATCATTTACCCTCTTAGGCACATCTTCAAGGTCATGGAGTCTTGTTTTGGGGCCTTGATGTTCTTAGGCGCACTTTGAGAGTTGCAGGGTGTCATATTAGCGCCTAGGGTCCCAGACTTCTTGAAATGTCATGTTCTTGTCTGGTAACACTTGGAATGACAAGGTAACATACCTTGTTGAGTACCTCAATTGGAAACCTTAAACTCAATACCTATCTTCCTCTAGGCGCACATTTGGAGGATTTGATGAGGAATATGCGCCTAGGCTACACTTAGCCAGTTTTCCTTAAAGATTTGCAATGTATGTTGCTCCTAGAAGTTGATAACTTTGTTTCCAAAGGTAGCACCACTTCTTGACTCAATCAAACTCATGTCTTGACAACTTGATGCTTGAATTGATGAAATGACTCTCAGACTTAGCCAATTTTTGAGTTTCTGACTTGGATCCTCCAAAACAATAAAATTGAGTTAGTCAAAAACCAATTCATTCCCTCATCATTTAGAATTAGCCTCCGGGAATGAGGAGTAGGCTAATCTATGTTCCTTTTGATGATTAAGCTAGAAATGGGGACATGACAATTGGTGGATTCCAAATTCTTGCAAAATGGAGCAAATTGGGACGCCTAGGCCAAGAGGAGGATAAATAGGCTTGTTTGCCTTCAATTTGCAACTATTGATCACTTGGTAAGTTTTTCATTTTGACGTATTTGGCTGGAAATTGCATTTTTCAGTATTTTTCAAGGAGATGATCCCTTGAATTTGGTGGCATGGAGATGATCCCATCCACATTATGAGGTGATATGATATAGATTTCATCATGGTTAACAATTTGTAGGTTTTCATGAAGGTATTGAAGAACAATTGGTTTGAAGATGAAGACATTTTCACTCATGATTGATATTTCATGCATTGGAAGGTAATCGCTTGGTAAAGAGAAGGTTTACTAGCACTTTGGAGAGTTTTGCATATTCTGATTTTTGCTGCAGCAGGGTACAGCAGGGAGTTATTAGCAGATCTGAGCAAGTTTCATCATCATTTGAACTTGAAGAGTTGGATTGTATTGGAAGGCTCTAAACCCTAATCGCCTTCATTCTAGGCCCTAGCGCTAGCCTTGGGAATGATTTTTGTGCCTCATTTTGTCATTATCAGCAATCAGGGTTCTGTGACAGCAGGGTTTCAGTTGTGCATCAGTCATATCAGCGTTTGAGAGGAGCATTTGAGTTGTATACCAGCCATACCTAGCAAGTGACTTCATCATCCATTCATAGGGTTTCATTCCACATATGTTTGGCTTGGTTTTGGGCATGTTATTTGCATATGTTGATGTAAGTGAAGGACTGATTCATAAGTCAGACTTGGCTATTTGTTCATTCCAGCCCTCCTCTCTTGTACTTGGCTTTCAAAATCAATAAGGAATCAAAGCAATCTTTGGTGGGTATGTCTACTCATGTTTTATGCATTGATTTGGTGATATAATATTGATGTTCTATGTTCTTTGGTTGCAATTTGGATGCATGCTTCGAACCTTTCCATCTACATGATATTCTAAGCTCATTGGAGAAAACATGATATTCTAAGTTCATTGGAGAAAACGGTTTGTGAAAATACTAAATACTTTGCAAGATATTCAAATTGGAAATTTCAGTCCAGCTAGGGAAAAATCAGAAACAATTTCAGTTAGAACTAGTAGGGTATTTTACATTTTCTTTATTGTTTTCGAAAAATAAGATAATTTAAATAATGTCAAACCCTCAAGTGTTCGAAAATGTTGTGCAGTAAAAACTTCTGACAAATCCGTAACATCCATTCTTCTACAAATAAATGTTGGCAATTTCAAAGGCTGTATGAAATGAAGCAGCAGTTTCAAATCCAAATTTAATCGGCATGCTTGGCCATTCTAAGCGGGTTGCAGAGAGCAGAAGTTTGCAGCAGCTCCCTAACCTGAGCCCATACAGGTCAATGACAATGGAGAGTCGAGACATTAAAGATCCCAAGTTTGGCAATGACTTGGAAGGGGATGATTTAAAAACTGAACTCAAAAAGAGATGAAGGGATGGAAAAATCTGCACCTGCAGCTCTCCATAAGTTGTGCAAAAGATTTCTTGCTATTGAAAAATTGTATGGTCCTTAAGCAGTGGCATATTCATTTAAAGCCATTTTACTGAATAAAAAAATGCCAGAAATTCAACCTCCTTGCATTAAATTTGTGACTGTGGCTCCGATACCACTCGTAGGAATTTGAAAGCAAGTTGCAGAAACAATTAAAACACAGGCTATATTAGTATAATTTTTTTTTTCTTAGTAAATTGCAGGCTTGGGGCCTGCTCCCATTATATTGAAATTTAATAAAAGGTTTAACAGAGTTTCTAAACATTGCATATGATCCCCACAAAACAAGATGCAGGGGATAGACAAAATTCCTGCTCACTAAAACCACCTAGCAAGACAAACCAAAAACTAAAAACATATTACATATAACTATTCAATCTGAAAACAAACAGTAAAACAACTACATGCTAACAGACCCAGCTAGGCATTTTCATCCACAACGTAGTAAGATTCAAGCACCTCCAGCATCTAGTCACCCTTTGCCATGAGCCTAGCAAGCTTCTTTAGAAAGGAAATCCCTGTCGCAGCGCACTTCCTTCTACCAGTAATCTGCTCGACCCCAACCTCCCTCCACAAACGAGAACCAGACCACTGCATCTCTCGCCACGTTGATCTTGTGAAATTCATTTGCCCATGGCATACCCACTCCAGACCTAGCCAAACTCACCACCTCGTTCCAGCCACCGCAGAATTCCTTCTCAGTGAAGGCGTCCATAAGTGTTTTAATGGCCGCCTTATCTTCATTAGCATCTAGGAGAACAACAAGAATGTAATAGCCACTGTCCTGGTAGGGTTTTATGTCAATGTTTTTTCCTGTTTCTCACTGTTGATTGTGTTTAGGGGTTTGTGTATGGTTTTTGTATATGATTTTTGTAGTTTAACAATGAAATACAAAGCATGCAACGAAACCCAGAAAAACTATAATAGATATGCACAAAATAACAAAGACCCAGTTCATAAATTCACTCAAAATGAATTACAATGACATACCCATTTGCAAATCTTCAACTTTGTAAATCTGATATACATGGACCAACAATACTGGCAGTAGAAAACACATCCAGAATACCAGCAAATGAATGTTCTCCTTAGACAATGATCTACAATGATATTGGTGTCTCTAGGCGACCTCCATGAAAGGGATTAAAAGCCAAAATGAAAGGAGGTTCAGCTGCAAAACCCCCAACGTCCACCCTGCTGTTGTACGGCCAAGGAAGGACCTGCTACAACAATGAAAAACTGCTAACAAACTTCTGATTTGTTGTCCTCAGTCAATCTGCAACTTATAATATGTAATGACCCTCCAAATCGAACCAAAGATATGATATGCAAGCTATCCAAACAACTATTTGATCCCAACAGAATGGTATGGCCTCTATGATGTACGACCAGCTTGTAGAAGCATATCAAAATACCAAATAAAACTCACAAACTGCCTCTGATGTCTTTACCTTGGTCTGCTTACAAAAATTTGAATAATATTATCATTAAATCTCTTCCAAAATGCATCAATCGAACCACAATGTGAAGCCCCTAGATGAGACTTCCTGCAACTCGCCTGATGTTGTCTTCCAAACACGGAGTGAGTGATTCCACAAAGGTTTTCGTCTATGCAAAACCCTATTACAGCCCAAAAGCCAAAGCTCAAAGCTCACGACAAGTATTTTTGCAAAAGTGAATGGATGCAAATAAAATCTCAATTCTTTCTTTAATTCCTTGGCTTCCAACGCCCATGAGGGAAAACTTTTATTTATTTTATTTTATTTCATTAAGTGCCACAAGTCCCCATCTTAAGTCACAACTTATAACTCCATAAAGTTAAGTCACTTTAATAAATTAAAATAACTATAGCCATTTAACTATTATAAGTTAAATATTTAATTTAACTTATACTTCGACATTTAACTCCCTGGCCATCTCGAAAACCAAAAACCAAGTGCTAGGTGCTCCAATTGGCAGGGCTAAAAATAGAAAGTTGGGCCAATATCATCCGCGAACCTCCTGCTTGACTTGACTTACTATAAATAGTAAGTCCCATAAAAATGACCCAAATAAGCTCCCTAACCAAAGCCATTAGCCTACGGGAACCCTGGAATAGGCTAATCTCCTCATTTGACTGTCTGGGCTAAGAAGGGGACATTATAGAGAAACATAGAGGTAAGGTTAGAATTGACCCGATACCTATGCTCTGCCGCTATGAATCTCTCTCCCAACACCCACTCTATTGCAAAGAACACAATGTCACTCTTGGGCTTAAAAACTCGCCTCATCCGCTTCTCTATGATGCAACCCAAGAAAGACATCTGCCTTTTCTTGCATGTGAGCCTAATTGGGGTGTCCATTGTGTGCGATAGCTAGCTATCAATCTCCACACCATCCAACAAAGCAACTGTCCAACACCGAAGCCCAACAAACTGCCATAAAACCAACTCCGCACGCTTTGCTTCCATCATCTTAACGCTGGGAAAAGACTGATTGTCAGTCGAGAGGGCTAGCGTATTCATTATACATTACCTCCTAAAAGAAGCTTGCTCCGAGCTGATTGCCAGGTTGGCCAACTTGTCCACCTCCTTATTGCCTTCCCTCAGCACGTGGTTAATCACCACGCTTTCAAAACCATCCATAATATTTAGGGCCTCCATTAAAAGAACATTTAATTTCTAATTTGCCAATCCCCCCTTTCTCAAGGCATTAATCACCACTCGAGAGTCTCCCTCAATCTCTACCTTTTTCACCTTGAGAATACTACATAAGTTGAGGCCCAAAGTGAGAGCCTAAATTTCGGCTTCATTGTTTGATCCATCTGTAAACATTTTTGCCGCCTTTCCTAAGATTTTGCCATTGTGATTCCGCACCAGACAACTTGTGTCGGAAGCACCTGGATTCCCCTTGGATGCGCTGTCAAAATTCATCTTCACCCAGCCCTTCGAAGGCGGTGTCCATTTCATCTCCTTTCTCTTCTGGCGGGTATCAACACCCCCATCCCCATTAACGGGGGTATAGTATTATAATATTAATCAAACATGTCCAAATAGAATTACATTGCACCAAAAATTGGCTAATATAAGCCTTTTTCCTTTTTTCCATGCAACAACCACCCGAGTACCTACCACCAACTAGCCTACCTGACAATCTAACCACTCTTTCATAACAAAATAACATATTAACATTAACACAAAACACTATAGGTAATAAATATATCTTGACACCCTAGAAATAAACACAACATGCTTTTGGATCAACAATGACTACAAAAGCCAACAAAGCAAAGGAAAACATCCTCTCAATTTGGAAAGCATTGCAACTATCATCTGGTCATCAAATGTGGTGATGCCATGATCACTTAATTCATTGCATTTGTTTTAACTTTATAGACCACACTTGTATCACTTGATGCGTTACAATCAACTAAAAGTATTTACAGTTCCCAAATTGGTTCAATGACCAACCGTTATTACATCTTTTTACATGTATATATAGCATTACATTTCAGTCTTGTTGGTTGGATGAGAACCTTGGAGTGGTCAACATGTTTGTAGGCACTCATGTTCGTTGCATCATCGTCACACGGGTTTGCACTTGGAGCCATGCCTTTGTACACAAATAATGTCCACACAGGGTCCATAGGTACTTGGAGGCATTTGAAAGTATTCTTCCATCTTAGTGTGTCCTTTGGAGACCATTAATGGAGGTCCTGAGTGATGTAGGGGAGTTGTTGGAATAGTTGAATCTTTTTGAAGAAAATGCGGAAATTCAACATGGAATTGGATGTAAAGCAAAGGAAACATTGCAGAAAAACCATGCGGAATTGAATGAGAGAATTGGATACAAGGCGGAGGGAGACATTTGGTAGCTTGTTGGAGGTTTGGGCCTTCCAAGAACCTTGTCAGCAATTTTGGAGGTTCGCAAACTTACCAAAACACCAAAATCTTTCTTTGTTCTCTTCTTTGTCTTCTTTTCTTCTGAAACTCTGTCGGAACTTCAATGAGTTCGCAAACTCACGAACTTGCCAAAATATTTTCTCTTCTCATCACTTTCATTTGTCTTATCAAATCTTTGTTGGCATTTTAGCGAGTTCACGAACTCACGAGCCTGCCGACAACTTTACTTGTGACTTCATTTTCAAAAGCATGTTAGAGTTTCGACAAGTCCATGAAACGGCGAACTCATTGACGTGTCTTTGTTTCATCTTTGTCTTTCTTTTCCTTGGACAAATGCGGGATTCCAACGAAGAACTAGATGTGGGAAATGGAGGGGCCAAGCAGATGAGATCTAGAAGGCAGGAGAAATTTCGCGAAGTGAAATGAAAGGGCAAGGGTAGTATGTGGAAAAGGGAAGTGGAACCGGAGGTCAAAATATCTAGTTCCAGGAGTTCTCGCAAAACAAAAAGGGAAGTGGAACCAGAGGTCAAAATATCTAGTTCCAAGAGGAGTTCTCGCAAAACAAAAAGGGAAGTAATCTGAAGGAAAGTGGAGGAAGGATGAAGAATTGAAGGTTGCGGACAAAGGATGGAGGACCGAATGTTGGAGTTCAAAATGTGAAGTCTAGTAGCCTAGTGGGATTCCGCAAACTGAAGGAAATTGGCAAATTGAAAAGGATTTGGCTTGAGGGAATTCCACGGAATTTTTATGTGGAATCGAAGATAGGGACAAGATAGGAGACGAAGAGATTGCACTCGATAGTAGATCGAAAACCCACAAAATGGGAAAAATGAAGGAAATGAAAGAAGTGAAGGAAATGATGAAGTCTTGGGGAACTTGTGTGGAAAAGGAGGTGGAGACTGGATGGGATGAATAGAAGAAAAGTCCGGTCCAGGAAGGAAGTTCCACAAACTACAGAAAACACCAACAATGACTAAAAACTCCCCAGTACTTAGAAAGTTTTGGATTTCTTGGACACTCCGACATGTAACAGGAAGTGAAGGAAATGGCGAAGTCTTGGGGAACTTGTGTGGAAAAAGAGGTGGAGATCGAATGGGATGAGTAGAAGAAAAGTCCGGTCCAGGAAGGAAGTTCCGCAAACTACAGAAAACACCAACAATGACTCAAAACTCCCCAGTACTTAGAAAGTTTTGGATTTCTTGGACACTCCGACATGTAACAGGACATGGGGAACACAAAGCACCACTTTTACATAAAATTTGACCAAGGGTGGCCCTGATAAATAATTTTTGGATCAATTATAAATGATGGGCAAAATTTCAAGGCAACAAGAGGCACTATACTTAGGATGTTTTTAGATTTTTGGGCAAGTGCCAACACCTCCTATTACATAAACAAGTCGAGTAAAAGGAGGGGGCAATGAAGAATTGGGATGTAGCCCTTGAGTGTGTCAATTTGGATGCTTCTAATGCACGGCTTGCCCTAGTCTCTTTAGAGGATGAGGAAGCTTGTACACATGATCTAGCTAGTGGGAGTGGCACAAAGGTTGCATGTGGTATAAATGAACCAAATGAAGACCTTAATGCTCTCAATGAAAAGCAATATGGAGATTATTGATTGTATTTTGTATTGATTTGACATGACATTGAATTATCAATTATTATCACTATCAATTTTGTTTTCAATTCTCTCTCTCTCTCTCTATACACCAATTACTTGATAGATGAACCCAATTATACCAAACCCAACAAAAAAATTTGTCATATTGATGAACCCAAACCCTAAGTTACCAGTTCACTCCATATTGGTGCAAAGTACTAGTCTGGTTCGCACCGGATCCAGATCCGGATTCAATCCATTCGGGGATACGTCTAGGATGCGGCTAATTGATTGTGGGTTCGTCCACGATGAATCTGGGTGAATCCAAAGCGAACTCGACCTCCTTTCGCCGGCACAAATAGAACCCGCAACTTTTGTTGATGTTTTTAACTATTTTTTTGGCATCCCCTTTTCACAAATTTGTTTGTCTGTCATATCCCATCATCGAAGATTTGCATTTGCATTTTGAGGAAAGGGTTTATATGGTGAGCAAAAATCATGGATTGAATGGCCTAGAAAAGGCATCTGTAGCGTGACAAAGCAGCAAGACCTCCAATAAATGAAGATGGCCTCATTATTTTTAATGGTGCTGAAGGATTACATGAAGATGGCATTCGAGCATGCTCCTTTGTTCTTTGTGTTTCTTTGCCATGAGAGAAGGGTTTATCATTCGGACAGTGGAGGAGTTGAATGAAGTCAAGGGCCCCATAGTCTCTATGGTAAATTTAAAAGTAATGATATATTTATTTTTATTTTCATATTCATATTAATATATTTATATTTATATATTTTATATTAATGTATTTCTTATTTATATATTTATATTTATATAAATTAAAATAAATATAAAATAAGTTAATATATTTATATTAAATTTTAATATATTTTTTATTTCTTATTTATATGTAAATATCTACATTTTATATTTATATAAATGGATGTTAGATGTGTTTCTTATTTTACTAATATATATCATTATTGCTATATATATATTTTAGTAAAATAAATAGCAGTAATGATATATATACTTAATTACTGCTGCAAATATGCATATATTTTTTATTTTTATATGTTTTTGTATGGATGAATCCAAACGAACCCACACCTAATTTTTTTTAAACCGAACCAGCAAACCTGAACCCGAACTAGTACCAGGATCGGTAACTTTGCCCAAACCTATAACCAAACTAGCAACAGAGGAATTTTGCCTACAACTAAACAACAATTGCTCTTTTTACCAGCATCTTTGATCTCAAGCATTTCTTAGAGTTCTATGGCTTTAAATAATCCTTGTCACGTTTTCTAGGCTGCTCAAAATTGACTGGTTGTTCTTCTGTACAGATACAAATGGATGAACAACAAAGACCAAGTGGAATACCAGTTACATTATTTACTCTTCAGTCTATATATGCACTTAGCGATGATGACAAACTTGAATTTGAATATGAATCAGGGAACATGAATCTGCAGGTAACCAGTAAGAACTTTGTTATGAAAGTTTAGTTTTAATATTAATAATTTGAATTCATTAATGGATTATCTGTGCAGATGAATGAGTACACTTCTCAACCTGAGATATCACGTGAGGTATTTATCAAAAATTGTTTGAGATTGCACTTTCTGTTAGAACACTGAGTGTGTTGCAGATTTACTTTAATGAAAATTCACATCTAATCTGGTCAATGCAGGTGGATGTCTTCCTGCACAAGTTCCACTCAATTCCAGCTTTCACTGCAAATCTAACAGTTGAACTGTTTAACAGATCAACAATGACTTAAAACATAATATTTTGAGGAAAGTTTTTATTAAGATGGTAAGAGGAAATTTTGCATTTGAGAAGGATACATGCAATATTTAGGTCTTCAATGTGTTCCAGAGAAAACTGGAAAGCTTTATAATTAAATTACTTGTCATAGAGGATATTGAAAGAATAATGCGAATGATCTACAAAACCAAAGAACTGGGAATCATTAGCAGGTAAGTCAGAGAATCTGGTTCCCTCTGTTGTCCAGATATTTGATCGGATGGATGGCTATGATGTTTGTACCATGATGAAATAGTAGCATGTCAAGGGTAAGAAGATTTCATTTAAGAGGACCCCAAAATATCTCATTGCATCATACATCTCTAGAGCATCATACAGCAAAATAGGGTTTCAAGAGTCTTTTCTGGTTTCATTTGGTTACTCTGCATTGTAAAGTTAAAGGACTTTTCTGCATGAGCTATTTCCCTTCCTACATTATTATGTATATATTAAGGTACCAACAAAAGACACCTCAAAGATTTGAACTTAAAATATATTGAAGTAAATGGCAATGAGAATTGTAATTTGTAATCATATACTATTTACAATTGTTTCGTGTATGCCATGTAGTCAATATTGGGGCTTCTAGAAGGGCAATCCAGGTTCAAATTCCAATGACTATAGTGTTGAAATTATACTCAGTTATTCATACAATAGAAAATAAATTAATAAATGCTTTGATTGAAGCATGCTAAACAAACAAAAACTACTGAGTTGCCATTTAGGTAAAAGTTTTGATCTGAAATTGTTTGGACAAACATTCAGATTCAGTTGGTTGAGTGGTTCAGCCATCCTATGAGTGAGTTCAGATTGGAATCAAATCAAAACAAAGAACGGGTGAGTCACATAGAATGGAAGATTTTTTGAACATTCAGGTTCAGTTGGTTGAGTGCATTAGCTATCCTGTGAGTTGAGTTTCAAATCAGAGTCAGATCATAATAGAAGAAGAATGAGTGAGTCCTCAAAGATTTATCTTGCAGTAAGATTCGGTTCAGTATGAAATAGTGTTACTATTTCAACTATTGACAAAATCACCATTGATGAGAGCCTATTTTGCAAATGGATTTGGCTGTCAGTGAAATGGTCTCATGTATAATAAAATGGTAGAGCCAAAGTTCTTCTAGGAAGTTGAATCGGTTCTCCTTCCATGTCATTGTATGGTAGAATCCCCAATTCCTCTTGTCAACTCTTGTGCTCATCTTTTAGTATAAATACATTCATTGGGGATATGTTATAGTACATTCTTCGAAGGATAAAGAGATAAGAGCTCATTTGACAATTGTGTCTTAGATAGTTGATGATTAAAAGTAGCAGTCCATTGCCATGTTTCTAGAGATGGTTTGACTATAGTTCACTATGTATTGTTGTGGGTGAGAAAATGCTTTGATGTAGGTGTTCTTAGTGGCCCTCATGAAAGGAGCAAGCTTGTATAATTCATTTATAGTGGATTCTTGCTAGAGCTTTCTCTCTGATTTGATTTCTCTAGGGTAAATCACTTATATTTCTCTTGTGATGTTGCTTTCATTTAGTTGTTTATGTTGATTGTTGCAAGTTGAGAGCAGCTATAGCACAAGTAAATAATAGACAATGTGAGCACAATCTATCTTCCATAGTGGACTGTATGTTATTAAAAATCAGTCATAGAGCTGTAGGAACATCATAATTTGCAACTTTAAATGTTATTCATTTAAGCACAATACTTGTGAGCAATAAGGTGTTGAATAAATATTCATGTTGATGAATTGTACTATGGAATATGCATGTCAATTACATATTAGATTTGGTGTTTGAGCAGGTATTTTCATGTGCATTTAGGGTTTGCAAACAATTGGTGTGTATTTACAACTGTATTTGATTGACAAGGAAGCACAAGTTTTTGGGTTGCATGATATAGCATGGAGGAAGAAATAAACTAGGAAAGCAAGGGGAAGCAAAGAATTGAGAAAGATTTTGGAGCACTTGGAGGATGAGAATTAGAAGGTGCAAGCCAAAGTGGGAAGTCATGTAGAATTCATCATGGAAATTATTAAGAAGTTGCAACATGAGAAAGAAGAGTGATTGACAAAGTTCCAAGATGATGGTTGAGGAGTCAAAAAGAATAGCCATCGTGCTTGGATTTGTTCGAAGAGGATTTCCATCACACGGCAGCCCAAATACTTAATGATAGAAAGCCACAACTATCAAGGAAGAGTTAAATGTGATTAAAGCTGGAGGCATGCTTTTGAAAACCACACTTTAAGGGAAGGCGGCAAGAACTTACACTCGTGGCAACATTGGCATGCTCAGTGTTGGTTACTTTATCCACAACTTCACCCAAAGCAAAGAAGCAAGGTGAGTTCCAAGAGATTGTATTGGAGAGAAAAGGCATCTTAGATTGTCTCATGTGACCAAAAGCTCAATAATTTTGGAGGCACGATCCAATCATTGTATGGACATTTAGATTCAGTTGGTTGAGTGGATCAACAATCTTTTGAGTGAATTTTCAATCATAGCTAGACAAAAACAAAGGAAGAATGGGTGTGAACCATACAAAATAGAAATTATATGATGACATATTATGCTCGCCATGCTCATTTTTGTTTACATTGTGGAAATATTTTATAAAACTAATAACTTAAATATATTTGGTCAAAGTACAATAGTGTGTCCCACTTTGTAGTATTATTGGACAACAAAAACAATATTTTTTAGTACACAATTTGTTAATTATACTTGTCAACAATTTAATAGTGATGTAAACTAGTGGTTTGTGTTATTTTCTTTGGAGATTTAATTTCTATTTTTTTTGAAATTAGAAAAATTTATTTCCATCATTTTTTATTTGTTTTCAAGAATATTAATTATTTTTCTATTATTTTATAGCTAGTGACATTTTATCTTAAATAACTTTTACTACAAATAGAATCTTTGTAGAATTTCTTGGAATTGGATTATTAACTCTAAAATCTAGCATGTAGTTATTTTTTGATTTTTCTAACAATATTTTATTTATTATTAATTTTTTAATTGGTACTAACACAGATTTAGACCTGCATTTTATCGTAACACATTTTTCTTTGCCTATTTATCAAAATTATTATTTTTTGTTGAAATATGGACATCGTGCAGAATGCAATTCAATTTTTTAAAAATTGACTTTGTTATTTTCCCAGTGTCTCAAATGGACATCTTTTTTTTTTTTTCTTTTCTGTAATGGACCTAGAATTTTGAGGGCTATGTACATGTAAAATTTGGTCTTTGGATGATTTTCTTTGACCTTTGCATGCATAATGTAAAGTTGATTGTTTTGACCTCTAAAATTGCAACATGTGGATAAGATAAGAAAAGATTGCCACAAGGGCACCACATAAATGGATTCAAACAAAGCACCTTTGATTGAAGGGCCTTTGATCAAATGGACTTAAATCAAACCTTTAGTGTAATTTTATAGAAACACAAGTGCCCCACTCTACAACGGAGTAGGCCCCGTCACCACCCCATGTGCCACTCCTCCAAACCCCCTTGCCCCATGTTTTAAATTATTTGTGGCAAAAAAATTGATGTGACGCTCTAAAACATGATTTGATTTGTGACGTATTTCCAAGCCATCTAATGTTTTACCACAACTTTGATTGTCTTGGAAATGGTAGTGTTGTAAATTGGATCATGATTCACAAAAAGCTCATAAATTAATTGGAATCCACATTTAATAGAGTAGAACAAGTATAGGAATAGGAATATGAATAGGAATAGAGCAATCTATCACAAGGAAAGGTGGAATTATTGATAGAATTAAATTCATCTACAAATGTGATGGAGAGTAGATACTATAAGAAATGTGTGGGCACATTCTCAGTTGACGGGGGAAGACAAGAAGATGAAGTGGATAGAGTGATAAGAGAGTGTATGTGTATTGGTATGTGGAGGAATGAACTCTTAATTCCACGGGTTCAAATTCCCTATCTATTTAATAGTAGCACCAACCTCTAATGCTAAAATTGGTTGGTGTGTCATGGCTTTGTTGCCATCACACATGGCTATTGATAACTATTTTACTCAATTGTAAAAAAATAGGTCTCGTATTGAGAGTTGAGACCCTCTTTGAGTGATGGCAAGTTTGTTTCAAGGAAAGTAAAGATGGGGATACAAAAACATGTTGAGAAAAACATGTAAACTGTAGTTGTGAAAGCTAAATTGGCAAAAACATAGCATTCCACATAGCCCACTCTGACTAGTGGTGCAATACTAGAACACTACATATTTTTGGTAGTTGGAATGACCAGGAAACACTACATGCATGGGGACAGGAGCAATTATTCTATTTGTTCTTGTTTTCTATAAAAGCATGAATGTTGTCCCATTTGCACTTGCGCCAAAAATGGATATTTATTTTAAACCAAAGAAGATTACAAAACCAAAACATTTTTTAAAGTAGATTACTAAATAGGTTTGCTAGTTTTAAGAAGACTAATAACATAGTCGCATGCTTGGTGAGGACCCAGACCTTCAGAATAGGTATAAAGAGAGGCTTTTTGCTAGTTTTAAGAAGACTAATAACATAGTCGCATGCTTGGTGAGGACCCAGACCTTCAGAATAGGTATAAAGAGAGGCTTATTTGAAGAATGAAAAAGAATTAAGATTGCAATAATTAAAAAGTTGTGGTTGGTCTTGCCTAGCCAACTCATTTTTGCTTAAGCACTTCTAGTGTTCATAAATGTTGATCTGGGCAAAACTTAAAAGTGCTAACTTAGATTCTAAAAATTTGTTACAATGTTGATTAAGGTTAAAACTTGAGGTAAATGCTCACATATGGTATGTTATAGTTATTCGATGCATGTGTAAAATTGGCATGTGTTAATAAACACATTTGTCGCTATATTTCTCGATAAGTGACTTGCCTAAATGATAGCAACAATCATACTAACAGTTGGGTAGGTTGTGATAAAGGCAAACAACCTCCCTCTACATTTGCAGGGGCAGCGCCCTCTTATGATGAAATTGAAAATAAACTTGGGTACACTTTTAACCTGAGAGTAGGAAAAGTGTTTTCCAGAAATACATGCATATACAATCTTCAGTAAGTGCAAAGTCTCACAAGCAACTTTATCAATAGAAATATAAATTGAAAACTTTAAATCACCATCCACATTCTTCAACGTAAGAAAAAGAAAATATGGACGATGAGCCAATACAGAACGAAGGAAATTACCAATATCTCCCACAGATTCAAGTAGATAATCCAACATAAATCATTGCACACTTAACATAAGAGAAATGCACAACACCAGAAAAATGTGACCCAAAGTTCACATTGTTTCTATATTAATTTTAAAAAATGGAGTTCAAAGGCTCGTGTAGCACATTATCTATATGAGAAATATCAAAAAAATCCCTCAGAATTACAAAGTTTTTCTTTAAAATGATCAATTGTCAACAAAAATATTGCCAAAAGACCCTTCGTGTCTTTCTCGAAGAACTATATATAGGACTTCAAAGCGAAAGTGTTTTTGCATGTAATGGCTCCTTGAAAGAGCCAATAAAATTAAATAAACTTTAAGATCAATAAAAAGTTTATTTATTAGCATAAAAAGTCCCCAACTATCTGGATGGAGAAGACAGAACTAAGTTGGTACATCGCCTTCCTTCTCGCCCTTCTCACCCTGCTGTGGCTCGATCGCTTGATCTTCTGTTGGAGGCTTGGCTTGTGACAGGTTCATCTTTGCCTTAAAGCTTTTGAATTTGATGACCGTAGGAGCAATTGCCTTTCCATTTAGAATTATAGTTATAGTCAGGCGAACCTTCCACATAGCAATAACATTATTTGCTTCTTTGAGTTTTTTGGAGACACCTGTGAGCTCTTTTCTGAAGTTCTGGAAGCAAGATGACATGTGACAGAGTTTTTCAATCGAACTACCATTAATAGTATCTTTACTAGTTAAATCTTCAGTGATCAAATTCTTGAAATTTTGCTTAACAACATTCACATCAATGAGACTCTCATCCTCTTCATCGAAGATATTGGTTTCCAAAGTCAGACAACTAAAAACTAGAAACTGTTTCACAACTAAAAGCTTCCATTGAATAGCACTTAACCATTTGACAATCATTTTCTTCTAGTTTACTAATAACACTTTAAGATATAAAGATGTTGGTATCAATCTCACATAAATCATAAGCAAAGCCATCTCTTTTGATAGCTTGTACATCAGAATTTACTCCTTTCCTTTTAGTTAAAATATTCTCATTACCTCCTTGATGTACACCAACCCTTCAATGGTCATCTTTTCAATCCAAGATTCGATTGCTTTCCCAAAAGCTTGTTTTTTGCTAATTTGATCCATCACATCTGGGCTCACTCCTTTGGGAGGAGTCTTCACAAGGGTGTCAAGTGAGGCATCGAGAGGTTGAGAAGTGGTATCAACAATGGACTGAATATAAGAGGTAAGAACCTCAACTTGTTCTTGCAACATTTTTTTTTCTTTCCAATCCTCCTTTAATATTTTGGCCAAAATATTAATACAACATGGCATGATGAATATCCCCCTCCATGGTAGGAGGACCTAGATCAATCTTACTGACATTGAAATCTGCCTTAGTAACATCTTCATTTTTATGAGTCATAGGGTCTGCAATCTCTATGAATTGATGTCTAGAAGAAGGGTCGACCACCATCCTAGACATCCTTTTAGGCTTTTTAGGCTAAATATCAGTTTGAAGCAAATTTGGCCATTATGCCAAAACTAGGATCAATCATTTGGTTATATCTTCTCTTCTTCCCAACAAGCCTTTTAAAGCAAATTTGGTGATGGTAAAACAGATTAACTACCAGGGGCTATAGGTGGCACAATGTTATCAGGAACATAATTAGGAGAAACATTTTGTACAACTTGGTGCAGAGGGGGTGGAGAAGAACCAACATTTGATGTCACTGGTGTAGAAGATTGAGTGCTACTTTGATTTGTTTGTGAAGGAGAAAGAGGTATATTGGCTTGAAGTGGTGGAGCAATAGGGGTATCTTGATTTGTTGCTTGTTCATGTGCAAACTCTTCTATAGAATCAATTCTAGGAGATCTCTTCACCTCCAACTTCTTCCTCGTTTTCTCATCATCACCTTCACATGGCCCTTTTAGTTTCTTCTCCTTTTTGGGATCATCTTCATCATCCCCTCTCTTTGCAGTTGTTTTTGATCTAGTAGTATATACATTGATGGATGGCTCCTGAGTAGTAGCTTTAGTAGTTGATTTTTGTCATTCGGCAATTTGTTCCCTAAGTGGAGATTTGGATCCAACATGCCTAGCAGCCTTAGCACTCAACCATCTTTTACTCTTATCAATCACGAATGATGATCTTACAAATACATCAGTAATTTCCTTTTCCGACCACCTTATTTTGGGCAATGGTTTTGCCATTTCCACATATTAACCTTCATCGATCATATCTGAGTTATCATCAGCCATGTTAGGAATATCCCATCCCAACTTGAAGGCCTTTATTTGATCAATGGTGAGCCTAATCCAACCTCTCTTTCGGACTTCATGCTCATTAATACAATTTTCCCAATAATCGTCGAGATGAGGTTGATGTTCAAATGATAGCCCACCATAAAAATTCTCATATAATTCTTACTATCATAGAATGGCCTTATAGTAAATAAATGAAAATTGAATTTAAGAGGAACCCTATCAACATTCTTGGTTTCATCATGAGTTTTGCATGTATAATAGGTCAAATTTACAAGGAAAGCATATCCTCTTTTCTTCTAGTCATGATACCTTTTGCTCACCTGAGTCATTTGCCTACAGACCTCCAAAAATATGATGTAATCACTGACATATCTTGGCATCTTATATGGGGCATTTTTGAAACCACCAATTCTTACATAAGTGAATCTATCAAATTGTATGAAGAAACTACCAAATTCCATTACAAATTATGTTGCCTAATGTGATATCCTTACTCTAGGATTACCATCTATTCTTCTCACATTAAACATGAAAAATACATCATTCACTTGCCTGAAATCCTTTTTCCCATTCTCCTCTTACAACTGAGGGTAATAATCATAAACCTGAGTATCATTAGTAAAAATTTCAAAGGCTTTTAACCTAGGCCACACCACGTGTACTTGCTATTGCATAGAACAAATATGAGCACATGTGAAATTGATTTTTTTTATGAAAGTTCACAAGCTGATCATCTAAATGATCACTAATCAATTTAGCCCAATCAAGATATTGTCTCACTGCATATAACCAAAATAAACTGACACATCCACTCGACAAATGTGTTGGAATCATCACTTCCCACTACCCTATGAAGTAAAGTTATCATATCTGAAATGTCTTCCTTGTAGTGAGCTCTTTGCAAGTTTTTAAGGAGTTGAAATTTTCCCTTTTTCTCCTTTACAAGCCAATGTCTAGTGATATTTGTCTTACACCAATCTTTCTTGTCCAAGTAGTAAGCCCATCCAGTTTCCATAGGCATGTATGTGAATTCATCCCTCATGGTTAACTTGTAGGTATTACTTAATGATTCAACATCTAGTCTAGCCACCACAAAACCATCAAATGCCCTTATCTTCCATGATTCAATATGATAATTCTTCACACAAGCAAGAATTAAATCAGGACATTGGACAACTCATGGAAACTTTCTCGTGTGAGCAAATCCACTAGCAAATGTCTTCTCTGCCATTTGGGACCTAGGGTTTGCATTCATCCTTTTCCAAAAATCCTTCAGGTTAATATGTCCTAAATCAGTGTCTTTGATTCCCGCTAGATTATTTTTTATGATAGAGGATACATCAAAACCTTGGTACTTGTACTTCATCTTGATGAACCTCACTAACCACCAAATAGAGTAGTTGGCAACTCTTAACAGATTTGGGTGTGTTATAGGCGAAAGTAGGTTTTCTGGGAGTCTTTGATGTGTAGAATATGTGGAATTCATGAAAACCCCCAATATAGAACTAAAGGAACTACGCAATCGAAAACAAAAAGAAATGCATGTGCAAAACTAACCTTTAGTAGTTGAAGGTGGCAAAGAATAAGCTCGAGCTAATAAAAATAATGGCTAACTATGGGAGTGAACGTCTACTGTCAACGAAAAACTTGGGCCCCCAAACGAAAAGTATGATAATAAGATGAAAACCTTCCTCTTATATTTGTGGACTAGGACATATAAGTTTTCTTTATTAATGGGCCGATAAAATAAATTGAAGGATGTTTTCGGAGGATTGGCAAGGGAACCAACTAATTGTTTATCGGCGAAAACTCTACTTCACGAACTTTGAAAATGCGTGACTCCCTTTTCTTTTACACTTATCGGCGGGAACGGTCTTTCACAAACCATTATTGGCGAACTTGTGAGTTCGCGAACCAAGAACACTGTCAAAAGACTCAAACTTGAATTCTCTTTATCAACGAACAACATTGTCAGTGAACTATTTAGTTTGCAAACCAAACACTTCTGCGAATTTCACTTTTGAAATATTTGACTTTGAAATTTTGAAACCTCATCGGTAGTTTTGCTTATTGGTGAAGTTAAGAGTTTTCGAACCAACAAGGCTACCGATATGCCTTTAACTTTAATATTTTCCTTAGTGGTAGTAAAACTAACCTACGAACTACGATTCACAATACAAAGTTATTGGCGAAAAAAAGGGTTCGCAAACTAAAGAAGTGACTGACGAAGAAAAGGGAAAGGTAAGTATAGTTTGCAGAAAATAAAACATGTCGATATGAATGTAGAAAGGGAAAGTGTTAAGTATTAATCACCAAATTGGCAGGTTCATGAACTAGCGAACTTGCTGATTAGGTTCGTGAAAGTACTAACTCGCTGACAAGGAAACAATGAGTGTTAACTTACTGAAAAATTGGACCAAGGACATGCATGAAGAGAAAGACAAAGACTTAGTTCATATTTAGCTAAATTTTAGGCAATGAAGTACTGAGACAAAATATTGGGTAACAACAGGGTCTGAGTGGGGATTAGGACTGAACAAGACATAAAGAACACAGAAAATTTGGTTGGTCAAAATCCTTATTCATTGAGTCACAGAGTCACACTAAAACCCAACAAATCCAAACGAACAAAAACAACAAAAACAAAGGAAACTATAATACAAGATGGGGAACAACCTGTTTACCAATTATATAACTTCATATCCTGCCTATTATAGGGAAGAGATAATGGAGTTCCATCTGGGTGAGATAAGAAGAATGCATTATCTCCAACCACTTGTTTGACCTTGAAAGGGTGTTTCCATAGTGAGTCAAACTTCCCATGTGCACCTTTAGGTTCCCTTCTTTTGTCTCATAAAAGAACATTATCTCCAACCACTGAATTCCTTTGCTTTGCCTTCCTATCAAAAATCCTTTTCACTTTCCTTTGATTCTCAGATATTTTGTTAGCTACTTCCTCTCTTTGTTCTTCAGTTTTGGATAGATACATAATCCTCTTTTCCAATGCATCCTGGAACAATTCATCCTCTATTGCATTTTGTAAATTTAAAGTAGAAAGTTCTAGAAGAATAGGTAGGGCACTTCCAATTCCATATACCAATTCAAAAGGTGACATACCTATAGCCCTTTTTGGTGTAACCATGTTCATCCATAGAGCATCATACAGATTCTTGTGCCAGTTCCTTTGATTTTTATTACTTGATCCTACCTGACCATTGCCCTGAGGATAATAATTTGAAGAGTGAGCCAGACAGATTCCATAGTCATAACAGAAAAGAGAATTTTATGAAGTAAAATTGGAAGCATTATTTGTTATAATCTTTTTGGCTACCCCAAATCTAACTAAAATGTTCTCCTTCATAAAATTGCACACTACCTCAGAAGTAGTTTGCTTAACTGGGACGACCTCTACCCATTTAGTGAAATAATTTGTGGCGGTCAAAATATGGGTATGCCCTACACTTGAATGTGGATTAATTGATCCTATTAAATTTAGACTCCATTGTTGAAAAAGTTCATCAATAACAATTGGCCTCAGAGGGAGAGTAGCCAATTGAAGTCTACCTAAGAATTGAGTGCATTTTCACACTTAGAAACCCAATTATAAGCATATTTAAACATACCTAGCCAGTAGAAACATTGTCTTAAGACTTTGAAAGCTGTGACAAATGTTGAGAAATGTTCACCACAAGCTTCACTATGAAACAACTCTAGAATCTTTTCTTGCTGCTCTTTGTTGACACACTTGAGGAAAGTACCATCTATCCCTCTCTTGTATAAGGTATTGTCCCATATCACATACTTGGTAGCTTTCAGTTTCATATTTCTCTTTTCTCTAGAAGATAAATGAGATGGGCATTCTCCATAAGTTAAGAAAAAGGCAATATTGGAAAACCAGTCATTAGTGGTATGGACAAACAAGGCAAGGGGGCATTATCAATTTCTTCAAGTTGACTTTCAGTGATTAATTTGCCCAATCCTCTTCCCCTAACAAGTTGGGTAGGCTTAATTTCAACATCATACTCCTGAACTTTAGCCACTCAGGCTCCTCTCCTGTTACATCCTATCTCCAACTGAGTCAAAATAGACTTTAGTGCTATATCAGGCATAAAAACAATGGCATGGGAGTGAAAGATATAAAACCTAAATTGCTTAACAACTTTAAACACCATGTAAGCATGTTTCTCCATTGGTGAGTAATCCATCTCATGTTTCTTTAAAGGAATATTCATGAAAGCAATTGATGATTATATCCCATGATCATTTTTCTGAAACAAAATGGCTGACACAGTGTGATCATAAGCATAACAATAAATGATGAAATCCCTATTAAAATCATGATGCACAAGAGTGGGTGCATTAGCCATGGCTTCTTTTATATCATTAAATGCCTTCTTACCCATATCATTCTACTTAAAGATTTGTTTGTCCTTCATCATTTATGTAATATGTCTAGTTAGTTCAGAGAAGTCTGGAGCAAACCTTCTCAGGAAATTTACCTAACCAAAGAATGATCTAGTATTAGTTTTACTGGTTGGGAGTTCAACTATTGAATTGCCTTTACCCTATCAGGATCTGTCATGCCCACATTTTAAACGTGGACATGAAAATCGAACTAATAAAAGTTTTCTATAACCGACATTAAAACCCCCTTGCACACAACATGCATGCTCGACAGCATGCACACTTAATGTTGTTGCATGAGAAATTAGCATTGAGCACGTTGCATTAAAGTGGGGCAGAAAACAAGAAGTCAGGGAAGTGTGAAACTCCTTTCACATCCCTTAGATACGGGGGTTAACCTACAAGGTTTACGCGTTGCAACAAGCGTTACCATTAGGGAAGGTCTCTTTCAAGAAACCGACCCCAAGGATTCTTAGATGAAAAAGAGAAATCAATTTTGACCTAAGTCAAAACCCTAACCCTAAAAAAATATTAATCGACTAATTCCAACTATAGTGTGAAAGCAAAAAATACAACTATAATTGAAACCAATTCAACATCATTAATCTAGCTAAAAGAATTAAATTAAGTTAAATTCCTTTCAAGAGTCTAACTATAGCAAATACAATGGAGATCTATTAAATCGAAACAATACAACAATCAAATTAGTCTAACCTGATAAATGATTTACCATTAAAATGTCTATCTCAAATGCCCACATATAACTCTAACTCAACTAACCGATCTCTCAAAAATTTGGCAGCATAACATTACCCAGGCATCTAATTTCCCAGAAATTTTGACAACATAACATTACAAAAGTAAATTAGGGAACACATTTGATCAAAGGTCAAATAAATTAAAACACAACTTTAGGACTATATAAATAAATCTAACTTCACTTAAGTGGGGTTGAGATGAGTAAAAAGGTCTTAAAATCAGTTTAGTGGTCCCTAATCATTAGGGCAACTCTCCTCAAACCTAAAAAGGTTTATAAAAGCACATAATCCCCACATTGTTCTCACAAATTGGATATTGGTTTTGCAGGTTGGATTGGAGGAGAGAAAGAGGAAGAAATCTCTTTCCACATGGGAAGATTATTTCCCAACATAGTTTATCTAGTTTTCTAATATTTTCTAATATTTTATAATAATTTATTTGTATATTAGCTTAAATGTTGTGATTCCATATTTTTCTAGTTCTGGAAAATTTCAAATGTTCTCTTTTTTTCCTCCAAAGTTATTTGAAAATATACTATTAAAATAGTTATCTAATTTTCACATCTCCTTCCTTCTCGCCCTTCTCACCCTACTCTGGCCCGATCGCTTTATTTCCTATTGGAGGCTTGGCCTGTGATGGGTTCATCTTTGCCTTAAAGCTTGGCCTATTTAATTGCTTTTTGATTTATTGGGTAAGTGGGTTCAAATTTAACTCTAGTCTTTTTAACTTAATTAGTGAATTTTTAGTGGGAATTTCGATGTGGGATATATTGTTGTCTTATTTGAAAATTAATTTATTTATCCCTTCACCTTTGTACTTGTGTAAACCTTATGCAAATTTTAATTAATTGATCTAATTAATTAATGTGATTGTATTTTTTTTTCATTGCCTTGAGTGAATGTTAAAATAAATCATTTTATAGGTGTAATTCGATTTAATTCATATTTCCTTTTGATAAGGTTGTGTATTTAAAAATTATTTTCCCCATTCGTAATGAGGTGGCGTTATGCTGTCGATTTTTTCCTAGATTAGGAAAGGGTAATTAAATGGTTTTTTCATGTGTTTAATCTATCACATTAATTGTCTTTGAGTAAATTTTAATTAAGTTTTGATGAAAGTAATTAATCTCATTTTTTTTTGTTATAGTTCTTAGAGTTGGATTTCGAAACCTATCGAAATCACAACACCTTATCTAGGAAAACTAGGGTTAGATCCTAATTTAGAATCTAGCCTCTTAGCGACACTTCCCACGTCGCACAACCTCCCTTAGTAGGCTTACATCTTGTAGGGATTGTGAAAGGTGTTTGCATTACCCCGACATTCTATTGATGTTTTGCACCTTTGTGTGTATGCCATCGAGCACGCTTGTTGTGTGCGAGGGGGTTTTTAGAGGTGAGTAGAAAAGTTTTTTGATATTTCGTGTCATGACCACATGGCAATTGTGGACATGACATGTGTGTTGTGTGACATGACCACATGGGAAATGTGGGCATGACAACTTCCTTCCATTAAGCAAATTAACTAAGTCCCAAATCTCACATTTCTACAATGCCAACATCTCTTCTTTCATGGCATTTCTCCAAGAATTGCTTTCCTTAGAAGGGAGAATTTCTCCTACAAAATTTGATTCACCATTAATACAAGAGATAAAAAGTACAATAAAAATCTAGTGGACTATATCTACTAGGTAATTTCTATTGTCTTGTAAACCTCACAGTCACAATTGGAGATCCTATTGCATTTTCATTTTGTTCCTCTTTAAAATTTGTGTCAAATGTGCCCAATCATATCCATCCACATTGTCATGTCCACTTGTTTGTTCACTTGTAGATGCATCTTCTTGCTCTATTTTGTGTTCAAAATGCATCTTTTGGCTCTCGTCTACCTTTGGCTATTCATTCCTAGATAAAACTCTCAAGTCCCTTAATATAACATCCCTTGAATAAAAACCCTTCAATGTCATTATATTCCAATGCTTATAACCTTTCACATTTTCACTATACCTAATGAAAATACACCTCTTAGTCTTAAAATATAACTTAGAACATTTTTCTTGTAGCATATGAAGAAATGCCTCACAATTAAATACTCTCAAATGTGTTACAAAAAACTTCTTACCTATCCACATATCATATGGAATCTTCTCCTCAAGCATAGAAGTGTAAGACCTATTTTTATGTAACAAGTAATATTTGAGAGTATTATCCCAAATCTCATGTCCTAGACCAACATTGCATAACATGCTTCTCACTTAATCTAACAAGGTTTTGTTTAATATTTTAGCTACTCCATTCTATTGTAGTGTGTAGGGTGTTGTCCTCTATCTAACCTATCAATACCTATGTACTTGCAAAATGCCTCATATAAAAATACTCTCCACTATTATCTAATATTAACACTTTGATTTTCTTATTGGTCAGATTCCCTACAATTGTTTTAAACTCCTTACACTTGTAAAAAAAATTGATTTCTTCTAAATAAAATACACCCAAGCATGTTTAGAATAATCATCTATAAATGAGACATAATACTAAGACTTAATGGAGTGCACAACCATAAGACCAAACACATCATTGTAGATCGCTTCCAAAATCTCCCTTTCTCTAGTGCTTCCTAAATAAATGCACACCCTATCTTGCTTTCCAAACACACAATGCTGACAAAACTCAAATCTAATAGAACAATTTGAAATACCTTCTAGCATATTTTTACTCACTCAAAATTTTACACCCTTTTCTCCTATGTGACCTAGCATGTGGTGTCACAACATACCTAATTTAGTTTCAATTACACTGATGAGATACATAATGTTGATTCCTCTAACCAAACAAGTGTTTCATGCCTGATACCTTTAGCCAACACCAAATTTCCTCTAGCTAACCTACAACCATTTTCATCAAAATAACATGTATTCTGGAATCAATCATCTTAGAAACAAAAATAAGAATTATTGATAGATTTGTAATATATAAAACATTAGAGATTGTTCTCTTTCTTGTTAATGAAAGAAACTTTCACCTTTCCTTTACAAACTATCTAAAGAGAGTTGTTATCACCAAGGAAAACATGTCCTCCATCTCATTTCTTATATTCAAAGTACCACTCCCTATGAGAAGTTATATGATATGATTCACCTAAGTTAATCAACTAAGAATGATCATCAATAATGTTAATAAAGACAAAATCATCACTCCTATACTCATCATTATATGAAAATTTACTAGAGTAACAATTTTTCTTCCTAGACTTGCATTTCATTTTAATGTGACCTCTCTTGCCACAATTATAACATTTTACTTTGTGCTTACTATGAGATTTAGACATGTCCTTCCCCCTGGGACTTCTTGTCTCCGCTCTTCTTCTTAGCCCCTCTATCTTTTGAGCTATCCCTTACAGCCAGGGCATCACTAGAGGAATCATCCATGGACTTTCTCTTTATTTCTTTACTTAACAATACACCTATAACATCATCCAACTTAGGTGAAGAACATTTACCATTCATTGTCATAATTAGATTCTCCCATGTACCAATTAAGGAACAAAAAATTATTATGCACTTATTATCTTCTTCAAGTTTGACTCATGTTGATATTCACTAACTCAAAATTAGATTGAAGTCATTGGGATGATAATTTTCAAAGTCTCCCTCTTTTATCTTCAAAGAGTACAATTTCTTTTCAAGAATAATTTATTCACAAGACTCTTGGATTGATACATGGTTCCTATTTTCTTCCATAAGAAATATGTAGATGGTTCTTCTAACACATTCATTAATATAGAATTTAAAAGACATAAATGAATAGTACATCTTGCTTTCTTTTCATAATTTATTTCAGTCCTCATCAAACATAGCTATAGGTTTCATTGAAGAAGATATCATTGTTCATTGATCTCTCTACTAGAAGGTCTTCTATTTTCAACTTCCATAACTTGAAGTTCTAACCATTGAATTTATCAATTTTAGATCTTGACATGCTCATCATGAATCCAACAATATGTGCTCTGTATTATCTCAAAATCTTTCAAAATCTCCCACTAAAACTAGCTATACACCTTCAACAACAAACCTTTATTCTAGGGTTTCACCACTAAACATGTATGGATGCCACACCAATTGACTTTGTCTTTCCAAAACAAGTAAACTATAATACCAAATGTTTAAAAATTAATCCCTATTATAGATGGGCAATAATTTGATGTATTAGGTTTATTTAAGATCATGTTATCAAATACAATTATATTTGTTGTATCAATTCATTTAAAAACATTAGGAAAGAACATCAAACAACACACATGTCACATACACATGAGAGACAAGGATTTACATGGGAAACCTTTCAAGAAGAAACCCACCATCAAAGGGTAGTTACAATTGTATTAACATGAAATAGAGCCCAAATACAATTAGTCTCTTTAAATGTATCTCAATCTATGAACTATAGCATACAGCCTCCAAAATCATATCTCACAACATCTCAACATCATTAGGTAAGTTCTCATCATTCTATTCCATCTATACATGCAATTAGATATAGCTACTAAGACATTCTCCTATAACCTCAACTATCTCAATAGTTCTAACAACCTCATGGAATATCAACATTCACACAACCATAACATGATTGTACCATGACATCAACATATTGTACATAGTACCAACCATGACTTCTCCACATTGGTAACCACTACATATGATTGGATATTGTCACAATTAGTCAATGTTTGTTAACCAAAACACCTAAATGCATACATATCTTCTTTCATTGTAACCAAATACCAACTATGGCTTACAATAAAAGATACAACTTCCTAATTTCTTATAACCACTTGTGGTACCTCTAGGAATCTTTTAGAACATATTCATGCCCATAGTTATCACTACATTCAAACTCCAATAATGTTGCATGTGCACCTACATTGTCATACACACTTTAGCAACTATGTAGACCAATATGTGGTAGTAGGTTCTTTATCAAACACCTTATTGTTACAATTGTAGTAACGCAAGGCTAGGACAAGCCTCTATGCCATATTGCAACATCTAAAGCTCACAAATTACCACATAAGTTTATATAGCTTCTTACCAATCTGCGATCAAACACTTAACATCATCTTGATCAATCCAACATATTCTCTCACCCAAGAACTCTTTTTATGTGAATAGCACACCAAAGTTCGAACAATAATTTTCTTGGTCATAGCTTACCATGCAAAGATGCAATGTTTAAAGGGGAAATAGTTATCCATACAAGATTAGTCAACCAATCTCTCTATATCAAGGCTTGCATTTCAATCTTCATAATATACCTTGATTTAACCTTATCTTAGCCTCCTTTATTGCCTTTCTAGCATAACACATCTTCACAAGATAAAGCAAGAGAGTGAATGGAGATTAAATGATCCTTTAGGAACTTCTTTTCTGCTTCAATAATTTGGAAGACATCCAAATTTTTCCAAGAACATTGAAGAAAACCATTACTATTTGATTCCTCCCAATAATCTCTTACTTTAGTTCCAACTCCCTTGATAGAATCCTCTTTGTAGATTCTAGATCATTAATGTTGACCAAAAGAGTGTTGCCTACCAATGAATCAACCTTGAACTCTACCAATTTACATATATTCCATTTTGATTTAGCTTCTATAAGATCTCTAGATTCTATTAGAAAATATCTATGTAGACACCCAAAATTGGCCCATTTCATTATTTAGGCATTTATCGCATTTTTGCATTGCATACATTGTGTTGTCTAGCACACTTGTAAACAAAAAATTTCATTTTCTTCTATATCTCTATAATTAATTAAATAAATTTTATTTATTTAATTAATCTTCTTCTTTCTTCTATTTTCCATTAATAATTAAATAATTTTAAATTATTTAATTATGTTATCTTTCTTCTAAGAAAATAAATAATCTATATTTTATTTATTTCCCCTATCATGCAAGTAAATTAAATAAATTAAAATTTATTTAATTTATATTTCTTTTCTCCAAATATTTTCTATCATTTGAATCATAAATTAAATAAACATATTTATTTAATTTATTGTCCATTTGCCCACCTTCTATTCTTTTCTAAACGTGCAAGTGCCCTTCAAAATAGCAAGAAATCAAAAAATCAAATGTGGTAAGATTTAAAACTTAGAAAATCAAGTTATCTCCACCAAAAGAATACAAATATTCTATTTCGAAAAAAGCAATCTTATCCCCACTAAGTAGCTTTCCTAAAATCTCTAAATAAGATGCCTTTTTCAAGGACACTTGGCGTGTGCATATTCCTCCATCGCTCTCATCCGTTAATTCATCCTTTTTCTCCCCATCGTTGATCATCCATTTTCTAGCATCTGCATTTTTATCATCTTGCATGTCATCTTTATGAGCACAATCATGGAAGCTTCATCGAATCTGGTGGTTTGCATGGTGAAGAAATCCACACCCAAACCAAGAAATCACATCATCTAGGTGGTTTTTGTTTAATTTAGATGTTATTTATATCATCTAGATTTGATTATTGAAGGTGTTAGGGTTAGATCTGGTTTTCATTGTTTGATCTAAATTTTTTCCCCATCACAAAATGGCACACCTGGTGGGACCTACTTCTTTGATCATTTTTCCAAGTTTTTATTATAAAAAAATTTGTGTTTTTCTAACCCCTATTGTCAAGTTTTGCATGTGATTTGTCTAAGGTGATATGTGGGGCTCAAACAGACTGTGTCATCGCGTCCGAGAGGACATTTCCATAAATTTTGACTATAAACTTGATATATTTTGCTCATAGGAATTTTTTTTTGGGTAAAAATTTAAATTTTTTAAAATTTTCTGCCCATACAGTATGGATCCGTACAGATCTGTTGTCCTCAAAATCAGCTGAGCTCATTTTGTAGGACAACCCCTACGAAACTTGTCTATTTCGTAATCTACACTCTAACTTCGCAAATCGAGGTGAGTCATCTCGTCCTCGTGCGTAGTCCTCTTGTTCCCGATTATCTATTCAAGTCATTTCTCGTTTGGATTTCTTGAAACTTGTATGAGTTGATTGAAATGGTTTTCTCAATTTTAAAGAGTTACAGTATTTTTGTGTATATGCAAGAGTGGTGAAAATTGCCGCCCTTGCATGTTTTTAGTTTTTAGACGTTGAATGCAGTGGTGGCAAAATTTTCTGCCAATGAATTCTTTGTTTTATCTAAGTCCGTGATAGAGTGGCAGATTTTGCCACCGTTACATGTCTTATTTATAACGCATGCAATGTCAGTGAATTTTGCCGTCAAGGCGCGTAATAAATGTTGCGGTAGTTAACTCGTGTGACATTTAATTTGAACTCTTTGTTTTGTTTTAAATTTTTAAAGGCATTTTAATTGTTTATGTTTTGTCTTTCTTCCTACTTTGCCTTCGCTTCTTGCCCTAAGTTGTTAAGTCATCGATTCGACTTGAGGAGCATCAGATTTTGGAGGTGTTTGTTGTCAGGGTTTCACAGTTTTATTTCCAATTCTCTGTATCAGGTTAGTTTTCTTTTATTCCTTCCTTAGTCATTTTGTGTTTAGGGTTTTATAAATACACAACATCATTTCTAGATTTGTATTTATTTCAGTTTTTTTTCTATGGCTTTTATGTTTGAAACCCTATGTTTTCTAAGTTTAAAAGGATCGTTTTCTTAGGATCTTGTATTTTTTTGTTTTTCTGAGTCTTTAGGTTTTAGGTTTTATGTAGATTGCAGTAAATTTTATTGCTTAAAAGACTTCAAAACTCCTAAATATGCTTGAGCGGTAAATTTTACTCTCAAGCATTAAAACAAACTTCAGATTTTCTCATGTCGAGTTGGTAAAGTTCACCGCTCAGACATGTGAACTTTCAAGTGTCTAAGTGTTAAGTCGGCAAATTTTGTTGCTTATTGACTTATGATCGTTCCATCCCAAATGTGTGTGGGCAGCAAAATTTGCCGCCCTTCCACAAAGCAAACAAACTTCCAATGTGTAGAGTTAGTAAATTCTGCCGCTTATACACAAATCTTGCAAAGTTTTTCCTAAGTGCTGAGGCGACAAATTTTGCTTCTTAAACATTAAAAAAATGCTTCGACCTACCTGCAGGAGCGAAAAAATTTGTCACCCTGACATTTGCAATTGCCCTTGACATGCAAGGGTGGCAAATTTTGCCGCCCATGCATTCACTCCCTCAAATTTTTCTAACTCTGGAAAACTTTCTGAATTGCTATCCTGAGCACGCTTTCCTTCATTTTTTTGACCCGCTTGCACTTTATCCCTTTCAAGCTCACTCCTGTGGTCATGATCAACAAATATGCAATTTCCCAAAATTGCCAATATTTCCCCTAATTGCAAGGTCATGACTTATTGTTGTAGTTTCTCTTGCTAGCTGTCGAGGTCTTCGATTCATCTAAAGGAGTCATTTTTCCAAATTACTAAGTTGTCTCTGAAGAAAGCAAAAGTAATGAAGTACAAGTATCAAGGTGTTTTTTCGATCACTTTGATCACTTTGAATGTTGATGATATTCGGGACACAGAGATTGGTCATGTGAATATGACTGAATTTGTAGAGAGGACTAAGTCAGATAACCCCATCCCTCTTATGCAAAAGATTGTTAAGAGAAACATTCACCTGGTGTCTTCATTTCCAGTGGCTGCACACAATACAAAGTTTGTTCTTCAGGTTGCTCATTTTTATAATAGAGATACCAGAGCAGTGGTTGATGCTCACGGTAATGTAATCATGAGACTGGATCCAGAGTTTCTTGATAAGGTTTTCATGTGTCGTTCTCCTGCTGAGGTTGTGAAACTTGATTTTACTATTGCTCAACAAGAATATGATAAGAATTCTGAGAAGGCTAAAAGGATAATTAATACCAAGTGGCTTAAGGCTCCAAGGTCAAACTTGTCCATGTGGCCAAGGAGCTTTCCCCGAAGTGATTTTGTTGAGGAAGTGGGTGTTCTAAAAACTCTTCTCAGTAGGGTAAGGGGACTAGCTTCTTCTTCACTTTTTCATGAATGGATGTATCTTTTCATCAAAATTATACTTCAGGGCAAACAGACTATCTTCTGGGGTGAACAAATCAGCAATGCTCTCCATGAGCAACTAATCGAGGTACCTACTACCTTCAAATTCTATAGGACTTCCTATCTTGTATACATAGCATCCTCAATGAGAATTTTCCTAGGCTTGACATCTGAAGGGGATAGGAGGGTTGTTCTGGTTTACTAATATTATCCCTAGCTTACATTGAAGGGTTCAAGCCACCATTTCAGAAGGGTAAATGATGCCTTCTTTACTGTGTTCTTGTGCCTTTTTGATCCTCAGTTGGAACAAAGAAGAGTCTCAGATGAAGCATGGTCAGTAGTAAATGGTTTTGGTTGTTTATTTCTTCAATTTTCAACTTTGACATACTTAAGGGTTGGCTTTTTCCAAGGCTATCAGTATATGTTGCCAAGATTTCCTTATGATAAAATGGTTCTGATGGAGCTGTGTCGACAAATGATTATTGTCCACAACAAGCAAATGGAGTTAAAGAAGCCTAGTTTTAGATTTCTTGTTGAGATTGGTAGATACTCAGTTTCAACTACAACAAAAGCTAGGGATATGGAAACTGAAATGCAATTGGTAACTATAAATAAATTCAAGAGAAGACCAAAATTTGATTATAGAAGAGTGAAGGATAAAATCAAAAGAAAGGCTCAATTTCATGAGCCAATGGTTGAGGACATCTGGGTTTATCTGAGGATAGAAGAGGAAATTAGAAAGCTAGACTACAACAGGTTATCTCTAGACCAAATTGAATATTTGGGTCTAGCTGATATTCCAGAGGACATGATTGATGATGAAGAGGTTCTCAAATCAAGATATGTCAATCAGAATGTTGCTAACTCTCCCTTGCCTGCTATACAATGGTCTCAGAAGGAATTGACTTCCTTAATGAAAAGGTTTGAGTCTGTGTTAGCCAATACAAACATGTGGCTCCAAAGAAAAGGTCTACCATTGAAGGATTTTATAACTGGTTTAGAGGAAGAAGTTTTTGAGCAAACACGAAAGAAAGATGAGATAAGAACCAAGAATAAGAATGATGCTCCTAGCACATCTAAGGCTTCTAAGCGTAAGATCAAATTCATGACAAGAAGAAGTAAAGCTAGAGAAACAGAGGAAGAATCTGTTGCTAAAGAAATGGAAGTTGATGCAGAACAAGATGTTGAAGAACCGGCTTCTGAAGGCATGAATGTTGAGGACATGGATGTTGAGGATAAGTCTGCATCAGACAATGAGGGTGAGCAGGAGAAGGAAGAAGAAGATGGACAGGAAAATGTATAGGATACAATTGTGTCTTCGCATGGAGATGTGTTATAGGATACTGATGTCTCTTCTCCTCATCCAAATGTGCCTATTTTAGTTTTTGTGCCTAATCCTCCTATAACCCCAATGTCACCAATTCACATTCAATCATCTGAGTCTCCATCATCTTCCAAAATAATTTTTGATGATTCTAATGTGAATTTTGATAATGTTCTTCATTCTTCTAGATCTATTCCTAGTTTGTCATCCCCTTCTTATGACATTGATGGTTCTGCAATATTTGAACAATTTGTTTTGAGTCCTGAGCAAGCTATAAATGTGGATGTACCAGGTGTTGTGTTCACCAATACTCCTCCCATTGTTACTACCACAAGTGTAAGTAAATTTCTTTTCACTCCACCAATGGTTCTTGATCAGAATATAAGTACATCAATACTTCTCCCATGGCTTTTAGCTTATACTCCTAAGAGAAAGAAACAAGAGATATCACCAGATGATATTGATTTGGGGAAATTGTTGACTCCCAAGCCGAAGGCACAAAAGAAGAAGCCTAAGACTCTGTCAAGGCTTATTGATGATAAGGGGATCAGATATGCAGAGATTGCCAAGCCTCCTCCTGAGGCTACTAAAGTTACTTTTGATGTGAATGACTATGTGATATCTAGAGTGGAATTGGGGAAATTAACACATGAAGGTATCAAAGAAAATTTCTAGGTCACTGCTACATCTCTTCTTGAGAAATATGATGACGAGAAGAAACAAAAGGAATACTACAAATTAAAAGTTGAGCAGTTAGCCATGGTGTTACAAAAAATCACAATGACATTAGAAATTATAGAGCCTATGGCAGTAACAGTTGAAAATCCCTTGGTCAAGAAAGAAGACTCAAGCAAAAGGGAAGGTTGTAGAGGAATGTTTAGAGAAATTGTCAATAGAGGATGTTTCACTATTGAAGGCAACAACAGAAAGAAAAGAAAAAATGGCCAAGGTAAGAGCAGAATTAGATGAATTAATTGATTCTTTTTCTGTGGATATTGAATATCTAGATTCCAGTTTGGAAAAATGGGAAAGCATGAAGGTGAAGACTCTTGTTTCACTTGTCATTCTTACAAATCGAGAGGAATATGTTGCAACAGAAGAAGGCCTAGTTCACTGTAGCAAAATCTTGAATGAATTAATCAAAGAACTAGGAGATGCCCGAAAGCTATGTGATGACAGTGATGTAAGTCTCTTGCACAAGTTGGAGCAGCTCTTGTGTAAATTGGTTGATGGTAATCATGAGTTTCTTCCAATTGATGAAATGATACAGGAGTTCAATAAGATGATGCATGTTGAGTTTGAGGAAAAAGCTTTCTTAATTGATTCATTGGATAACTTGATGGATTATCAATTAACCCTAGACAATTTGAAGGTCAAGTTGAAAGATCATGAGAAAGTCACCCTTACCATCATAGATACAATCACTAAGGCCAAAGTAATCTCCAACAACACTGCAGCACCAGATAGTATTGAAATGCAAGCAATGCTCACAATGTATGAAGGGTCGGCAAAGAAGGATGGCAATGGAAGTTGACATATTTGATCTTGTGTTAGTATATTTTTGTAGTTTCATATGTACTTTTCAATTAGTTTTGGACAATTTTACATGTACCTTTCTCAGATGTAATTACATGTAAAAACTTAGGAAGTCCCAAGTCAATAAGGACTCCTCTTTTTGAATAAGTCAAAGTAGTTAGGTTTTTCCTAAATTTTCTCAAGGCCTCTCCCTATAAACAAAGAGGGCCTCTATTGTAATTAGGATCTTTTATCTATTGCAAGGAAAATTTTCCAAATTGAAAAACATTCCTTGTGTGGTCGGGGTTTTGCTTTTGTGCTTTTTGCCTAGTCTGTGCCGAGGTGGTCTTGTTCTCATTGCAGCCTTGCGCTTGCATGTCCCCAGTCGGAGCCAATGGTGGTGCCTGCTTAGAGTTAAGGTTTCAAGGGTGAAATCCGCAAGTCTTTTCATTTTAAACCTTTAAAAAATTCTAAGTTCCTTAGCCTTCTGCATTTTATGTATTTGTCGTTGTATGTTGCCATTGTATCTAATCCACAGATGCATATATACAAGGCCAGATCTAAGAGGAAATTTCAATCGGCTTGTGAAAGTGGAAAAATGGTTGTATGTGTCATTCGGATACATTTCCAGATGTGAAAATATGGTTGTATATCGCATATTCTAGGTTAGATTCCGTGGTTGTATCAAAAGTATTGTATGTATATGTTGTTGTATATTTGATAAACAACAGGCAAGATACAATGCCAAATTTCAAAAAGATTCAAATTAGGTTGAACAGTGGTCGGGCCCACATGTGTGCAGCAGGGGGATTGTATGTATATGGCTTATACAAAATGACATACAAGAAGGAATGTACAATCTCAGATTTTAAATTTTATCAAATCGGGCCTAGTAGATGGTGATACAATGGCAAAGTTGAAAAGTCAAATGCATTCTTTTGTATCTTGAGTTGTATATTTCATACATACAACTGCACATACAAAGTGATGTACAAGCAGGCAGGTGCAAAAGTGGACGCGACCAAAAAGTAAATTGCATTTATGGGCTGGGTGAAATCTGTAGTTGTATATTGGGATTGTATGTTCCCAATATACAATCGGACATACAACGAGCAGATACAAAGAAACATACAAGGCAGGAGCGGTCAAAGTCAACATTCTTCAAGAACTTGGTGGGGCTCGTGTAGTTGTATGTCCCGCAATTGTATGTATGTGCATTTGTAATGCAAGATACAAAGGGTGCACATACAATCCTGGATGCGAAAGAAAATGGTTTTTGGTGGATTTCAGTTTGGAGTCCGTAGTTGGTTGTATATTGTGCATTGTATATGTGATATACAATGAGAGATGCAAAGATGCTGATACAATGTCAGATTCAAAATTTATTCCAATTTGCCTCATAAGTATGGTGGAATCCATAGTTGTATGTATTTGTAATATACAAGGTGATGTACAAAGAGGAAGCTACAAAGCCCGGACCCGATTGCAGTTTCAGGTTGTTTCATAAGGATTTGGGTTCTGCGCTTGTATACATTGTGATTGTATGTATATACAATTACATATACAACTGTAGATACAAAAGTTGATGCAATGGTCCGATGGAGAATAGGATGCAATGGTGGGTCCCAATAACTCAGAGATGCAATTTTCAGTGATGTTGATCCAATGAGATGCTGGCACATGTCCAAAAGCAGTTGTATGTATATGGACTTGCATATACAAAAAATTGAATATGCAGGGGACGAAAACAAAAAAATGTATGTTCGCGCTATGAAAAGTCAAAGGGGATAATGCGCTTGCGTGGCATAATTTCATTGGTTATTGACTTTTCAGCATGATTTGAAGCCACAGATCTCGGCAGGAGAAGGGAAATCGATGGCCAGTTTCAAATTTTTAGAAAAAGAGAAGGATTTCCTGTGTTCGCAGATGCATTCTAGGTGGGAAAAATTCCTAAACACGCAAACTGCTGTGTTTCCAAAAGTCGCAGGTAGGTTGGCCATTAATGGCAAATTTGCAGAGGCATGGTCAATGAATGATGGGCCACCTACCATTTTTAATGGGAAAATCTCCAGTCGGTTACACAATGCCTGATTTCACCTACTCTTCCTTCTTCTTCTACCTGTTGCATTGAATGTTTTGGGCACCATTTTGATGGTGCGATGTATCTGGTAGAATTTTGAAATAGCATTGTACTTGATTGTTGAGTACAGGTTCTTGCTGTATAAAGCAAACTGTGTTACTCATTTTTTGGTTGTTGAAGACCTAGGAAATTTTTTTGTGGAATAATAAGGTATAGTTTTGTTGGTGGCTCTGTTGGGTGTCTTGTGAGTTTATGAATCACATGTTGACTATTTTATCCATAGTTTTTCTGGTTTCATGTTGTTTTTATATGAGAAATGCATCGTTGCATGTGTTCGGTTGTTTGTCTCCAAGTTGTGGGCATCTTTTCTTTTGAATCTAAATAGCTAAGGGTTATTTGGGATTGAAGAACATGGATTTTCTATGTTGAATGTATAATCTCTTATCTTTGTTCAAGGAACAAATTAAATGTTTTAGGTTAAGCATTGGGAAAGGTATGCTGCAACAGGGATATCATCAAGTATGAATGACTAAATACTCAGTCTTGGGAAGTATCTGTAAGACAGACACTAAAAAATTTCCCCTTGAAACTTAGCTTTTGATTCAAGTTTATGGTAATCATTCACATGTGTATGTCTATTGACTCTGAGCCCCGAGATAGGCACCAGTGTGATCTTGTATTGAGGTTACAACCCAAGGCCTAGTCTTGCATCCAAATACATACAAATTCAAACTTCAAATATAAACCTTTGGGACATTAGAAGTAGTTTTAGGACCAAAATCCTCCATCTCACAACTGATCATAGGCCCAAAGGTAGCCCCTTTGCACTTATTTTATAGTTTTGGTCTACATAAGAGAAGGATTTATCTTCTTTGTGTCAACATTCCAGTAAGTTCACTTGCATATTTTATGGATGTTGAATAGGGAATACCCCCCTTGGTTCTGCAGAGCCTAAAGATGGAGAGGAGATATTTATAGGGTCTATCTCTTGTACTATTGGCCCCTGGCCCGAAAATCCTGTTGATCAATGATGGCTACCTTGTAGGGATAACTGGGAAGCATCCAGTTTGGGAAAAAATGCAATAGATTTGGTGACTCCACTGGGGACTACTTTGTGTGAGAACCTTGGTTTTAAAAAAAAACTAATTCCTAGTGTAGGTGGCGACTCTGAATAAATCTCCCAATCGGTAAAGTGAAATTTGTATGTAAGGGAGAAGATCCCTATGTAATCCTTTGCTTGAAGAATTACCTATAAAAATGATGTATAGGAGAAAAGGGACCATTCAAGCTGGTCAAGAAGGTTCTCCCTACCCTAGAAACAATGATAATACCCAAGATAATCCCAGATCTTTAGAGCAATAGGCACCTTATTTTTCAAACACAGAGGTTGAAATTCAAGATGTATATGAAAGACTACAAGGTGATAGGTTGAGAATGAGATCAGAGGTGTTTCAGGAATGCCCTTTCTTAGATCCCCTTGACAGATTTGAAGAAACTGAGTCCCCAAGGGATGATGATGATGACCAAAATGGAAAGGGACCATCCTCTTCTATGCCTAAAGATGAAGAATTAGCTGAAGAAATCAAGAGCCTGAGGGCTGAATTAGAATATTTGTAAGCTTTGAGGATTAGAGATGATATGAGACAAAAGGTGCAAGCTCTGAAAATTGCTCAACATGATTTAGCTCCCACCCTTGATAATACAAATGTGCTGAGAGACCAACAAAGAAATGAAGTCCAGAATCAACAGAATGATCAGAGACAAAATACAAACAATGTTAGGGTACCATTGAACAATGTGAGAAATTAGAATGCTAATAGGAATGCAAATGTTAATCAGTTTGGTAGACAACCTATGCAGTGGGATAGATTCAGGAAGCTAGTTTTTAATGGTATTCTTGGTTACCCTAACCCCATTGATAAACATGTAAGGTCTCATATACCAAAGTTTTCAGGAAACAATGATGTGTCAGGGGAAGATCACTTGAAGGCCTTTTAGAATGTTATGGACAACTTTGAGGTTGAACAAGAAGATGTTTTAATGAAATTGTTTATGCAGTCCTTAGTTGATGAAGCTAGAGAGTGGTATAAAAGTTTGCCTGACCAGAGTGTCTCATCATGGGATGACTTCATAAGGATTTTTAAAGAACAATATGGTGATAAGACTGATCCAAGCTTTTTTATAAATGAATTCACTAGTATTACTAAGGGGTCAAATGTGCATGTTGCAGATTTTAATGCTAGGTTCACTAGAGTGTTGAACAAATTACCACTTCACATGAGGCCTAATGAACCAATGTGCATGGTACTATACATAAATGCTTTTGATGCTAAAATAGCTTATGGGTTAAGAGATAAGGGTCCTACTAGCCTCAGGGATGCTTTTAGAATTGCAACCAACATTGAAAATAATAGAAAAGCATCTGGTAAGACAAATAGAAGGGATGATGTAAAGATTCTACAAAATCCGAATAATAAGTCTCAAAGAACTCAAGGTAATGCATCTACTTCTGAAGAGAAATTAGATAAATTGACAACTATTGTTAAGGACCTAAGTTATAGACTTGCTAAAAATGAAAAGGGGATAGGTCCCGAAAGGCAGGTTTACCAAAGACAAGAGAAGAGACCATCATTGCATGATATGACATATAACACTAATTGGCATAATGGTAAACCCATTCTCCCAAATAGCAACACTAATCAAAGAGCTCAAAATGTTAAGGAGACTCCTGATCCTTTGAAGAAAGCTGTTAACATTGTTGATGATACCCCATGGTGCATAATCTGTCAAATGCCTCACTCACAATCGTAATGTATGGTTGCTCAATCTTTGTATAATAATGATGTCGCTTGTGATGAATGCAATGAGCCACATTATATGGAGGATGATAGTGTAAATATGTTGTTCACAAATGGGGAATATTCTTCTTATGATGCTGATGAAAGCATGAATTATGTGACTCAGGTCTACCAACAGATTTCCTATGATGAGGATGATGAAGATAACTATGCTTATGCTCAGGACTCACACATCTTTCTGAATAACTTGAGAAGGCCTTTTGATGAAGAGATTAGAGCTCTCACAGCTGCAGCAAGAGAAACTATAATATTAGAGGTAAGGCTCAGGTTGGTGATCCACATCAACCAGAAGACACCTTTGTGAATCAACCAATGCATAATCATAAAGGGGTTGAACCACATAAGATGCGATGGAATAATAATAAGAAAAATTCTAAGTAAAAACCAAGTCATGATTCTCAAAGACCAGAAAATGAAGTTCCCCAAAATGAGGATCAAAATAAGAATTCTTAGGTCATGGATGATAGTCAGAAGGCCATTAAAATTAAGGCTGGATCAGCTCAGGATAAGAATAAAACCACAACTCAAGCTACAACTCAGGTTTTATCCCAGATAAAGGTCTCTGTTCCATTGATGGAGATGATGAAAGTTGAGGAATTTAGGAATAAAGCATTGTCCCTAATTTCAAGAGTAGCTTGTCAGGTCGAGCAGAATGTTGAGGCTCAGGGTAAGAAACAAGCCTTGTGTATTGATGAGGATGAGGTTCCTGAAGTCTATCTGGGGACAACAATGACAAAATGCCCTTCACAGGTTGAACCATTTTATGTCTCCCTTTTATCAATGGAAAAGTAATCAAGAATTGTATGCTTGATTCAGGAGCATCAATAAATATTATGCCTCTAGCTATCATGCAACAAGCTGGATTGAAAATAGATAAGGCATGTGGAAAATGCTATGCAATGGATGCTAGGGAGGTACCAGTTATAGGAATCATGAAGGATGTGGATTTTATGCTAGCAGCATATCCAGAAAAGACTTACAGAATGAATATAACAGTGGTTGACATAAAGCCATAGTATGGTATGCTGTTGTCAAGAAGATGGGCAGCATTGGTTGGAGGAAGTATGCAGTTAGATTTATCATATGCCGTGATCCCAATGAATGGTAGAGATGTCAAACTGGTCAGAGAAGAGAGGTCACCAGAAATAGTTGAAGATCAAGATTCAGAAGAGCATATCTGTTTTGTGGATACTGAATGTGAGAATTTTAGAATTATCTCAGATGATCGAGGAAGCGAAGGGAGAGATTTTTGCATTCAAGAACTTGACCAACAGGGTCTCTGGACTATGTATTTTGATGGAGCTTGTTCAAAGGAAGGTTTTGGTGCTAGAGTTGTGTTTTTGTCTCCAGTAGGTAAGCTTCTGAAATTCTCTTTCCTGTTAAAGTTTGCCTGCACAAATGATATTTCAGAATATGAAGCCCTGCTACTAGGATTAAATGTTGCTTTGAAGCATGGGATTAAGATGCTAAAAGTGTTTGGAGATTCAAAATTAATTTTCTCCTAGGTAAGAGATAAATATGCTTCAAAAAATAAAAGGTTAAAACAGTATAAGCATACTGTATGAGAAACAATTGAATTATTTGATGCTTTTTCAATAAATTGGATAGAAAGATCAAAGAATGTCATGGTAGAATTTTTAGTTAATGTGGCCATAAGGACGAATGATGTCACTCTGTTTGATGTTACAAATGTTGAAGTTTAAATTAGACCTATAGTACCAGATAATATATGCAGTTGGAAGGTGTTTGATGATGATAGAGATTTGTTGAAGTTCCTACACTACATAGATGAATACGAGAGCCAGGAGATTGATTTTTAGAACTTTGTAGAAGTTGTGAATGGAAAAGAAACTCTTTTGGGGAAAGAAGTAATTTAGCTTAAAACAAATAAAATTCCCAGAGGGCTAGTTGCTTTAGAAAGAGCATTTGACAATAGAGACCAGTTTATTACGAAGGGATCTCCTACAAACAAGGATGGCTTGGAGGAGATAAACTTGGGGACACACCATGCCCCCAAAAGGATATATATTGGAAAACAGCTCAAGCCACACATCAGGAGTATGTTGATTGCATTATTAAAAAAATATAAGCATGTCTTTGCATGGTCATATGAGGACCTAAAATCTTATAGAGAAGACTTATTCCAGCATGAGATTCCTTTGAAGCCTGGAGCTAAGCCATTCAGACAGAAACAAAGACCTATTAACCCAACTTTGGCTCCAAATATGCAAGAAGAGCTTGTAAAGCTTAGGGAGGCTGGAATAATTGTGCCTATTAGACACTCAACTTGGGTGTCCAATCTTGTCCTAGTTAGAAAGAAAAATGGTGATATAAGACTTTGTGTGGACTTCAAAAATTTGAATGTATCTTCTTTAAAGGATAATTATCCACTACCTAACATGGAGGCTATGTTGCAGAAAGTAACTGGTTGTGAGCTTTTATCCATGATGGATGGATTTTCAGGATATAATCAGGTGAAGGTAAAAGAATCTGAACAATACAAGACTATCTTCACCACTCCATGGGGGACTTATGTATATGTAAGAATGCCATTTGGACTAACAAATGCAGGTGCTACATTTCAGAGGGCCATGGATGTTGCTTTTGTAGGATTGATTGACTCAATTTTGGCTGTATATCAAGATGATTTAATTGCTTATTCAAAAAAGGAGGAGCAACATTGCATGCATCTAGAACAAATTTTTATTAGGGCATTGGAATATGGCATTTCACTTAACCCAAAGAAATGTACTTTTGGGGTAGTAGAAGGAAAACTATTGGGACACATTGTTTCCAAGGATGGAGTCAGGGTTGATCCTGAAAGGGTTGCTGCAATTAACAGAATTCAAATTCCTAAAATAGTGAAAGGCATTCAGTCTTTCTTGGGCATATCAACTTTGTTAGAAGATTCATTCCCAACTTTGCAGAGATTACAAAAGATATTTCTAACATGTTGAAGAAGGGTGAAACTATCAAATGGGGAAGTGAAGCAACTAGATCATTTTAGAACATCAAAGAGGCCATAAAGGTGGCTCCTGTGTTGAGATCTCCTAATTTTTCTAAGCCACTTCAGTTGTTCTCCTTTGCCTCTTTTCACACTATTGCTGCATGTTTATTTCAGAAAAATGAAGATGGTTTTGAGCAACCTATTTCTTTCTTTAGCATGTCGTTGCAGGGAGCCGAATTGAAGTATGATATAATGGAAAAGCAGGCATATGCATTGGTTAGGGCAGTCAAAAGCTTCAGGCCATACTTAGTAGGATCTTAGATAATTTCATATGTGCCCCATGCAACAGTTAAGGACATTTTCACTCAGTAGGAAGTGATAGGAAGAAGATGCATGTGGATTAACAAGTTACAAGAGTTCAACATTGAGATACAAATTACAAAATTGGTAAGGGGACAGGGTTTGGCTAAGATGATGGCACAATCAAATTTGGAGGCATGCCAGGTGAATGTAGTTCATGATGACGTTGTTAACATGTTAGAATCTGAATGGTACAAGGATATTGTGTATTATTTGTAGAATTTGAATTGTCCTTCCCATCTCAGTGATAGTAAAAAAAGGACCTTAAAGTTACATGCTATCAAATACATCATTATTCAAGGAGAATTATATTGGAAGAATCCTGATGGTGTACTACTTGGGTGTGTGGATGAAAATCAAGCTATGGATATTTTAAGTGTCATGCACAAAGGGGTGTGCGGTGGACACTACATTGCCAAGACAACAGCTCACAAAACTCTTAGAGCAGGCTATTGGTGGCCGACCCTTTTCTCAGATGCACAAAGGATGGTAAGAAAATGTGATCCATGTCGAAAGTTCTTAGGAAAACTTAAGTATGAAGGTGCATTACCCCTTAGAACTGTAACTATGGAGGCTCCATTTCAGCAATGGGGAATTGATTTTATAGGAGAAATTTTAGAAAGATCAAGTGGAGGACATAGTTGGATTTTGGTTGCTACTGACTATTTTATTAAATGGATTGAAGCCATTCCAACTAAGAAAGCTACAAGCAGGGTGGTGATGGATTTCATTTTAGAACACATTATTATCAGATTTGGAGTACCAGCCAAAGTGGTTACAGACAACGCCATGTGTTTCAGATTTGGTGAGTTTGTTGATTTTTGCAACAACTATGGGATTAATTTGTCATATGCATCACCATATCATCCACAAGGAAACGATCAGGCAGAATCAAGTAACAGAAGGCTTATGAAAATCATCAAAAGGATGGTAGACAAGAACAAAAGGGCATGGGATTCAAAGCTAAAGATGACACTATGGGCTGACCGAATAATAGTGAAGAAAGCAATTGGAAGGTCACCTTTTGAGCTAGTGTATGGCACACCAGCTAAGTTACATGTGAGTAATCTCTTGCCAATTTATAGATTCATACAAGAAAATGATAAAGAGATTAAGGACTCAATGAATGAGAGGATAAATCAACTAGTTGCATTGGACGAAATTAGAAGAGAAGCACATAAGACAAATATCAAGAAACAACAGAAGGTGAAATATTTGTTTGATAAAAGGGCTATAGAAAGGAAGTTTCAGATAAGCGACTTAGTCCTTGTTTGGAATGCAAAGAGCCAGGATAAGGACAAGCATGGTAAATTTAAGCCCTTATGGATGGGCCCATATCAAATCAGCAATACTCATGGAGAAGATTCCTACTTTCTCCAGGCCCTAAATGGTGAACTACTGGAATTGCCTGTGCACGATAAATTCCTTAAAGCTTATTTCTCATGAATGAATATCTTGTGTGCACATTGTAAATTAGGTGTAAATAGTCTGTACATTCCTTGTGTGGTCAGGGTTTTGCTTTTGTGCATTTTTCTTGGTCTGTCTCGAGGTAGTCTTGTTCTCGCTGCAGCCTTGCGCCTGCATGTCCCCAGTCGGAGCCAATGGTGGTGCCTGCTTAGAGTTAAGGTTTTGAGGGTGAAATCCGCAAGACTTTTCATTTTAAACCTTTAAAAAATTCTAAGTCCCTCAGCCTTCTACATTTTATGTATGTGTCGTTGTATGTTGCCATTGTATCTAATCCGCAGATGCATATATACAAGGCCAGATCCGAGAGGAAATTTCAATCGGCTTGTGAAAGTGGAAAAATGGTTGTATGTGTCTTTGTATGCATATAAGTTTGTATGTGTCATTCGGATACATTTTCGGATGTGAAAATATGGTTGTATATCACATATTCCAGGTTAGATTCCGCGGTTGTATCAAAAGTATTATATGTATATGTTGTTGTATATTTGATATACAACGGGAAAGATACAATGCCAGATTTCAAAAAGATTCAAATCGGGTTGAACAGTGGTTGGGCCCACATGTGTGTAGCAGGGGGATTGTATGTATATGGCTTATACAAAATGACATACAAGCAGGAATGTACAATCCCAGGTTTCAAATTTTATCAAATCAAGCCTGGTGGACGGTGATACAATGGCAAAGTTGAAAAGTCAAATGCATTGTTTTGTATCTTGCGTTGTATATTTCATACATACAACTGCACATACAAAGTGATGTACAAGCAGGTAGGTGCAAAAGTGGATGCGGCCAAAAAGTAAACTACATTTATGGGCTGGGTGAAATCCGTAGTTGTATATTGGGATTGTATGTTCCCAATATACAATCGGACATACAACGAGCAGATACAAAGAAACATATAAGGCAGGAGCAATCAAAGTCATCATTCTTCAAGAACCTGGTGGGGCCCATGCAGTTATATGTCCCGCAATTATAGGTATGTGCATTTGCAATGCAAGATACAAAGGGCGCACATACAATACCGGATGTGAAAGAAAATGTGTTTTGGCAGATTTTAGTTTGGAGTCCGTAGTTGGTTGTATATTTTGCATTGTATATGCGATATACAATGAGAGATGCAAAGATGCCGATATAATGCCAGATTCAAAATTTATTCCAATTTGCCTCATAAGTATGGTTGAATCTGCAGTTGTATGTATTTGTAATATACAAGGTGATGTACAAAGAGGAAGATACAATGCCCAGACCCGATTGTAGTTTCAGGTTGTTTCATAAGGATTTGGGGTCCGCGCTTGTATACATTGTGATTGTATATATATACAATTGCATATACAATTGCAGATACAAAAGTTGATGCAATGGTCCAATGGCAAATAGGATGCAGTGGTGGGTCCCGATAACTCAGAGATGTAATTTTTTAGCGATGGTGATCCAATGAGATGTTGGCACGTGTCCAAAAGTAGCTGTATGTATATGGACTTGCATATACAAAAATTTGAATATGTAAGGGATGAAAAGGGAAAAATGTATGTTCGCGCTGTGAAAAGTCAAAGGGGATAATGTGCCTGCATGGCATAATTTCATTGGTTGTTGACTTTTCAGCATGATTTGAAGCCATAGATCTCGGCAGGAGAAGGGAAATCAACGGCCAGTTTCAAATTTTTAGAAAAAGTGAAGGATTTCCTGTGTTTGTAGATGCATTCCAGGCGGGAAAAATTCCTAAACACGCAAACTGTTGCGTTTCCAAAAGCCATGGGTAGGTTGGCCATTAATGGCAAATTTGCAGAGGCATGGTCAATGAATGACGGGCCACCTACCATTTTTAATGGGAAAATCTCCAGTCGGCTGCATGATCCCCGATTTCACCTGCTCTTCCTTCTTCTTCTACCTACTGCATTGAATGTTTTGGGCACCATTTTGATGGTGCAATGTATCTAGCAGAATTTTGAAATAGCATTGTACTTGATTGTTGATTACAGGTTCTTGTTGTATAAAGTGAACTGTGTTACTCATTTTTTTTAGTTGTTGAAGACCTGGGCAAAATTTTGGTGGAATAATAAGGTACAGTTTTGTTGGTGGCTCTGTTGGGTGTCTTGTGAGTTTATGAATCATATGTTGAATGTTTTATCCATAGTTTTGTTGGTTTCATGTTGTTTTTATATGAGAAATGCATCGTTGCATGTGTTCAGTTGTTTGTCTCCAAGTTGTGGGCATCTTTTCTTTTGAATCTAAATAGCTAAGGGTTATTTGGGATTCAAGAACATGGATTTTCTGTGTTGAATGTCTAATCTCTTATCTTTGTTCAAGGAACAAATTAAATGTTTTAGGTTAAGCATTGGGAAAGGTATGCTGCAACAGGGATATCATCAAGTATGAATGACTAAATACTCAGTCTTGGGAAGTATCTGTAAGACAGACACTAAACAATTTCCCCTTGAAACTTAGCTATTGATTTAAGTTTATGGTAACCATTCACATGTGTATGTCTATTGACTCTGAGCCCCGAGATTGGCACCAGTCTGGTCTTGTATTGAGGTTACAACCCAAGGCCTAGTCTTGCATCGAAATACAAAATACAAATTCAAACTTCAAATATAAACCTTTAGGACATTAGAAGTAGTTTTAGGACTAAAATCCTCCATCTCACAACTAAGCATAGGCCCAAAGGTAGCCCCTTTGCACTTATTTTATAGTTTTGGTCTACATAAGAGAAGGATTTATCTGCTTTGTGTCAACATCCCAGTAAGTTCACTTACATATTTTATGGATGTTGAATAGAGAATACCCCCTTGGTTCTGTAGAGCCTAAAGATGGAGAGGAGATATTTATAGGGTTTATCTCCTGTACTGTTGGCCCTTGGCCCAGAAATCCTATTAATCAATGATGGCTACCTTGTAGGGATAATTGGGAAGCATCCAGTTTGGAAAAAAATGCAACACATTGATTAACTCTTCTGCTCTTTCTTCTATTTTTGTCAACTGTACCAGTTCAGACCTGCATTCTTCTTTTCTAAATTGACAATTATGCACAAGTATATTACATTTGTTCCTTTATCTTATAACTACTTCCCAACTTTTCACAACCTGTTTTATTATATGTTCCCCTTCTTGTATAAAATCCCTGAACCATTCATAAAAAATATTATCCTTGAGCCTTTTATTTTCCATGTCCCTTATTTCTTCTTTGGATACCACTGCTATGTCACTGGGTAGTTCTGGGACTGTGGTATTGGGATCAAATATCCCTTTAATAAATTTCTATAGTTGGACAATATGTCCCTTTAAATACTCTTGCTTGTCCTTGTCCTTTCTCAGCATCTCTGTTGTCACTGGGTGCATATCCTCCCATTCAGTAATGTGTTGTTCCCATGTAGTATGCCCAAAGTCAAAATTTAGTATCTTATACTCTTCTAAGGTTATTTCACCTTTTTCTTTTTCTTTCTGTGGTATGGCTAGGTTCAACATTCTAGATCCATCTAGACCTCTTTATATAGCTGACATTGTCCTAGCCTTTCTTCTTTCTTTCCTTGGTGTGGTCTCACCTAACAAGCTCTTAATGTCAATTGGTACCAACTGTACCTCTTTCTTCTCCTTTCTTATCTCCTCTCCCAACCATGCAGGAATCTTCTTGGTGCCTTCTGCATTTTTAACTTCATCAATTACCTCTTCATGAGGTGTTTCTACTTCTCCCTGTTGCTGTTGTTCTTGTTGTTGTTCATGTGGTTGTTGTTGTGGAATTTGCTGTTGAGGTGGAGGCTCTTGTTCCATGGGATCATTTTACTGTTTGGACTCATCTTCATTTTCTTCTTCTTCAATTTCTATATCCCCTCCAACCTCATCCTCTTCTTCAGGACTTTCCTCTTTTGATGATTCTTTTTCCTGATCTTTCTCTTCCTTGTATATTTGTTCTTCATTTATCCTATTTGTATCATCTATTTTTTCTTCATCTTTACTTTCTTCAACATTTTCTGTTTGTGCTTCCTCTTCAGGCTTCTTGGTTACATCTTTTTTTTTTATCTGTATCTTCTATATGTACCTTTTCTTTATGTATAGGTGAACTTACCCTTTGCATCATCTTCCTTTACTTCTGTTTCTTGTTCCTTCATGTTTTCTGTGTTCTTCTCTTCTTCGCTTTGTTTATCATACATATTCAACATATTCAAGACATCTACACCTAAGGTGTCAACTTTTGTTTCTTCTTCTACTTGAGCATGCTTTTATGTGATTATCTGCTCAGGTGTACCTTCTTTCTCAGCTTCTTCAATCTTATGTGCCTCCTTTTGCACATCTTTAATGATTTCAAGAGAGACTAGGGTACTGAATGGATCCACTGCTCTTGTTTCTTCCTGTACCCTTTCTTCTTCATGCTCTGAGTCTTGTTCAATTTCCATTTCAGCCTGAGTGCCTTGTTATTCCTCTTCACTTAGGAAATCACTAGACCCCTCCTCTATTTCAATCTCCTTTCCAGCATACATTCCTCTTTCTTCGCTTTCACTAGTATCACTCCCAATGTGAACAGTTTCAATAGTTTGTTTGGCTTTGTGTGTTTCTGACTCTTGCAACATTTCTTTACCAACTCTGTTTTCACTTGAAAATATGTTTGTCTCTTTTCTGATGAAGTAGAGGCACTAGGTATATTACTCAACTTTTCACCTACTTGCTGTGCTCCTATTACCTCACTTGTTTTAGAAGGCTCTCCTTTTGATAAACTTATTGGGATTGCCCCTTCTAACTTGCTGCCCTGTTACTCCTTTGGAAGTCTGTACTTCCTCTGTACTAATCTCATGACTTAGTGACTTTGCATCTACAAAAGTATTTGAGCCACTGCTACTGTTATTCCCAATGCATGGGGATCCATTAAAGTAGCATTCTTATCTTTTTCAACAATCTTGGCCTCTACAACTTTTCTTTTCTTCTTATAAAAGCATTGAATGTCCTCACTAGGCTCTCCCTTTCTTTTTCTCCCTTTCTTCGGATAGGTGATTGCTTTTCATTCAGCTTTGAGTTCCTCAATTCTGTCTTCTAACCATGTTTTTGAAAATAATATAATTGGTTTGTACAATATGTCCAAAGATGTGTTCCAAGGATCTGACCAATTAGGCTTTGTAATAGGAGCCAGTCTAGCCTCTGCATAACTGTGATGCAGCTGTTTATCATCCTCTTGAACTTCTGGGGGAACATATATGTCACCTATGGACCTCATTTGCTCAATGGTTAATCTTTTATGAGCTCTTTTCCTCACTTCCCTATCATTTTTGCAATCAACCAAAAAATCCTCAATATGTATCTGATGTTTATACTTTTTATCAACAAAATTCTGGATCCTATGGAAAGGATCAAATCTCTTGACTAAATCAAATTCCTGAAAGCCATAATATCTTAATTCTTGCTCTGAATATCCTACAACCTCTTCACTGTAGCAGGAGTATCTGCCAATAGCCCAAGGCAACTTCACATTTCCACTATTGAACTTCCTCTTATACATTTTAAAGACATTCAAATTCTGTCTTGAAAATTCCAAAACAATGAATTTATCAAGAGGATACTGAGGCAGCATAAAGGGCTTTCCCTCAAATCGTTTGGTCTTGATATAAGTAAAATGTTCAAATTGAATGAACCAGGAACTATGCAATCCAATTGCATCCTCTACATTTGTAGATAATCTTTTATCAGGTTCCTCTCTCAAAACTCTCACCATGTAAGTATAAAACACATCATTGACTAAAGCAAACTTCTTCAATGCATTTTCTTCTTGTAGGTCAGGGTAGTGCTCATATACTAATTTCTGACCAGGACCATTCCCTAGGGTACCAACCCTTTCTATTCCATGTATGTATGGTCTAATCTCTGTTGCAAATGAATATAACAGATAGGAAGATAAATAAAAGGGCATCATCTTTTGCTTTCTCAGCATGGCCTGATTCCATATAGCTGTGCTTATTGCTTTAGCCCAGTGGATCTTCCCTTGCTCTTTTTCTCCCGCTCTTATGAACTCAATAACAGTGAACATCCATGGTTCACATTTGGTGCCATCTCTCAATCCTATCAATCTACTCACCATTGTGATTATCAAATAGATTTCTTCCTTGAAGTATATTCTCATTAGATTCTTATTACAGCCTTGGGTTTATTTTCCAGGCTATACCAACTGTGGAATATTTTACCTTTGCACTCCATTTCATTTGTATGAAAGTCTTCATTATATTGATCTATATCAATATCTCTCATTTTCTCATTGATTTCTAATCCAAATGTCCTCGTAATCCCCTCTGTGGTTAAATCAGCAATAAGTCTGTCATACAACATAATCTTTCTGGTAGCTGGATCATATAAAGTTACACAATCTAAACACAAATCTCAAGCCTCCATAGCCAATGGGAAACCCGCAGCCTTGTACAGTCCACTCTCCCATATACATTTCATATCTTGTGAAGCATTTGCAGCAATGATTTTCTGTAAAAACATCCTCTGCATCATAATTTTCTATATTTGTATCAGTTCCCACTCCACTCGTACTGATTAAGGATGGATAACCTTTGTGCAAGGGTAATTCTTGTTTTTCTATTTCCTTACGCGGTTTTCTCTCTTTTTCCACCTCGCCCCCTGTGTCTATCTTTTTTTGCCTCGAGGCCATCCTGTGAAACAATGCATCTTTTAAATTCCTCATTTTACCTTTTACCTAGGGTTTTACTGTGAATTTCCCCTTTTACCATTTTACCCTAACCCAGTTTGTCTTTTTTGTTTTGACTTTTAAATTTGTTAAGCTCTACCTCGTTAATTAACATTTAAAATAGTAATTTGACAAATGCCTACATTTTATAACAAAATTACTGAAATTAACATGTAATATACCATTTGAAATGTAATGGTGTTTTGGGATAAATACTTGTATTCCTTGACCGCTCAACTTCAGTTGTTGACTTACTTTTACCATTTTGCCTTCGTCCCGCTACCGTAATTCCTTTGCTCTGATAAGTTCTGTTCAAATCACTATAGCAATTCTTTCTTCTACAATTTTAACTCTTAACAATGTATATTTAAAAGCAAAATATGTTAAATTTACCCTAACTCTTGTTGAATTTTACTCTTTTTGAGTGTGAGATCGGCATTAATTACAACAATTAATGCGCGAAAAGTTTGGCCTTCTATTTCAGTGTTTGTGTTTTTAAACTTTTTTTACAGTTATTTTAATTTCAACATACATCCTATTTTCTTTGTATGTTACCCTTTGTATGCTATCTTTTTATCTTATCTTTTGTATCTTTTAACATACAAACATATATGCAAACAACCATGACTAATGTTCTTTCCCTTTTTCCTTTTGTTCGTACTTGTATCTTTCGCTTTGTACATCGCTCTTTGCATGTCTCATTATATACAAGCGCATATACAACAACCTATACAAAGCTTCTCTTTACCTTTTATCTCTCATGATGTTTTTTATTTCTTTGTATCTAAAATATGTAACCATAAACATACAAGTGCTCCAAACATACAAAGACTTTCCCGTATTTAACTTCCTTTCGCATCCAGCTTGTATCTCTTATTTGCATCTTTCAACTCGTACATCGGCTTGTATATCGAAGATATACATTGTTATTATACAAGCCCAATGTGCAAGCGGTGGAGCCCACATTAGTTTTCATTTGTATCTCCGCGATACAACAACACTTGTATCAAACCCTGTAATACAAGTCTAAATACATATAAACATTTAGTACCTCCTTTTCGGACCTCTCATTTTTATAAACCATAGTTTACTTACTTTTCATCTCTGCCATGTATATAAATTGAAATGCATCTTTCAATATACGTAAGGTATGATGCATCATTTATATCAGATTTTAATTTCCTTTGAGCTCCGCGTTGTATGTATACTGCAGTGTATGTAACCGAAAGATACATACAAGGAACTAAACATACTTCAATAAAACTTCATTTCATATTCCCTTTGGTTCTGTGATATGTATGTACCATTGTATATCACCTTATATGTTTCCCCTTTTGCCAAACATACAACTTAAAATACACCCGACGGACTTAACCTATTATTCATTTTAACTTTGAACTTTGTCGGGCCTGACTTGTATGTAAAGATAAAGTGTTAGCGAAATGCATACAAGTATAGAAATATACCAAACTTGACAATTTCTTTTGTGACTCAAACAATGACACAACATACAAATGACCTTTGTATATGCAACATACAAACCTTCTCATAGTACATTTTACCTAAAACACCCATATCTTGCTGAATATTGGGAATTTTAAAATGGTTCAAAAAGCAACCCTCACTCATTTTTGACAAGGAATTCCCCCTTATTCTGCTCTGGTACTTAATGTTATTTTTCTTAATTTTTAACAAGGTTTGTAACATCCAGTTCATTTTCCCTTTTACCCCCAAGTAGACCCACACGCACAAACAAAAGGCCACAGTCACAACAGGGGTCCTCATTTTGCTAAGAAGTAAAATACAACAACTAGCAACCAAACAAAACAATTAAATTAAAACCATTAAAGAAAAATGAATGAAATAAATTCATAACTTCTAACTATCTTTTTTGCAAATCATTATCCAACTTGTGACCTGATGTATTCAATAAGGTGCATGAATCTTCCTTTCAATTTAAGTGGGTGCACGTGATTAATAATCTTCATCTTGAAAATCAATTGAACAAACCAGTGACTGATATTAACCTACATAGTTGATGTCATTCCCTTATAGCCAATCATATAGAGCCTTGCTGCCAGCAGGCATTTATAGCCCCGACAAGGTTATCATTACAATTCTCCTAAGTAGAGCCCCACTGCCAACAAGCGTCTATAGCCTCGATAGAGTTACTTAGATGGCTTAATCTAGATTTTCAATAAAATCCATTTTATTTATTTATTTATTTTATATTTTAGGTGAGACAGAGACTTCATAAGATATTACAGTTGTAACTTCATGATGCAAGGAATGATCACTTGCTAAAATTAAGTTGAGAATTGCAATGGTAGCAAGGGTGACCTCTGATTTTTCACCTAATATCTACACTGGTATGTTCAACAAACCCAATGATTTTAGGTCTGTCATTGTGAGAAAGCTCCCTTGAATACTCAACCCACAGTTATTAAATACAAAATTTTACAAGTCAACTAACTTTCTACATTCATGACAGTCACAACAAGTTATGTATAAATTTCAAATAATTAACCTGAATGTTCTAAATTTTATATTGTTTTCAGTGGTTATTAGTCTGCTCCTGCATACTTTAAAACAAAATAAACATCCATACCCAGGCAACACAACACACAAACCAACACCTAAAACAAAAAAAACAAAACAAACAAAACACCAAACACAACTACACATTATTCACATTATGATACATAACAGACCAACAATCCTCACCTCGAGCCTAAAAGTAATGTTTCAAATGTTGGCCATTAATAGGTAATGGCACATCTTCCCCATTCAAGGTCTTGAGCCTGAATGTGTTGTCCCCTATTATTTCTGAGACCAGTAATGGACCTAACCATAACTTGTCAAATTTTCCATGATTTCCTTTCTTTTCATGTGCTTTATCCCAACACAACATTAAGTCTGATATTCTAAACGTTTTGACTCTTGCTCTTTTGTCAAACCATCTTTTAACTATTGCTTGATGCTTGGCAAATTTCTCAATGGCTTGATCTCTTTACTCATCCAATTGTAACATTTGGATTATCCTGGCTTCTCTATGATCATCAAAGCCTAAATATTCATTAGAAAACTTCTAGATAGGTATTCTTAAATTCACTGGAAGTACGGGATCAGTCCCATAAACTAGGTGATAAGGTGCATTGCCTAAGGCTGACTTAACCTTAGTCCTATCTACCCATATCACATACTTTAGCAATGTATTCCATTCCCTAGGATTCTTTTCAATTAGCTTCTTGATTATATCCAATATATCTTATTTGTGGACTCAGCTAACCCATTCCCTTAAGGATAATAGTTTGAAGAAAATTATTAAACTATCCCATATTCAAATGCCCATTTAGAAAACTTTAGAGAAGAAAATGCAGGGCCATTATCACATACCAATGAATATGGAGCTCCAAACCTTGTTATGATGTTTTCTTCAAGGAATTTGATAACCACCTCAGTAGTAGAGAACATGCAACATGTGGCTTTAGTCCACCTTGTACAATAGTCAGTTATTGTCAGTATAAACTTATGTCCTGCAGATGATGGAGGATTTATGACTCCAATGAAATCTAAGCCCCACTGTACAAATGGCCTAGACTCAATGACTAGCTGTAATGGATTAGCCTAGTTCCTTCCCTTGTCTGCTATAGTTTGACAGGTGTGACAACTTTGAATGCGACTCTCTGTATCTTTAAACATTGTTGGCCAATAGTATCCTACTCTCAATATCTTATGCGTTGTAGCTAAATGGGAACCATGCACGGTTCCATACTTGTCATGCAATTCTAACAATACCTTATCTACTTCAACTCTATTTAAACATCTTAAATATATGCCTTCATGGTTCTTCTTGAATAGAAGACCTCCTTGTACCATGTACCTTTGTGCTTTAATCTTTAAAGCTCTCCTCTAAGAAGATTTCATCTTACTTGGATATTTCCCTGATATCAAAAAAGTATTCAAATCATCATACCATCCTGATGCATCATTAGTATTCAATACATACTGTTGTTTCACTAGTTTTGGATATGTGTTTGCTATGGTTTTCACTAATGCTTGTCCTCTAACCAAATTCATTGGGATGATTTCCATATCAAACTCCTACAATGTTGTAATCCATTTGGCTCTTTTCTCTCCAGGCTCATTCTGCATCAGCAACATCTTCACTGCTGCATCTGGTACTATGGCCTTAACTTGACTTCGTAAGAAGTAATATCTAAACTTTTTCACTGCTCTTACTAATGCAAACACCTATCTTTTTGTATCAAGATACTTCAGCTATACATCTTTTAGAGGTGCACTCATGAAAGCTATGGGTTTTTCTTCATTATCCTCTCCTTTTTATGTCAAAGCAGCTGCAATTGAATGTGAAGATGCAAAAGAATAAATGTAAAATAACTTTGTATAATCTAGATTTGTCAACATAGGATCATCAGAAATAGCTTTCTTAATATCTTCAAATGCAGCTTTAGCTACTGGTGTCCATTCTATCTTTGCATCCTTCTTCAACATGGCATTCAACAACTGTACAATTTCTACAAATCCTGTAATAAACTTCCTGACAAAGTTAATCTTACCAAAAAAGGACTTCAGTTCTTTCTTACTATTTGGTAATTGCAATTTTTTTATTCCTTCTATTCTATTAGGATCAATGGATATCCTATTTTTAGAAATGACGTGTCCTAATAATTTTCCTTCAGTTACACCAAAAGAACACTTCTTTGGATTAAGAGAAATCCCATAGCTTTCCCACCTTTTAATTACTCTTCTCAAATCTTCAGCATGAGTGGATACATCTTTGGAATAAACAGTTAAATCATCCATATAAATAACAATGCATTTACTTGATAATCCATGAAATACAATGTCCATGGCTCGCTGAAAAGTGGCACCTGCATTGATTAGACCAAAAGGCATTCTTCTATATGCATAATTACCCCATTTGCAAGTAAAAGTGGTTTTCAACCTATCTTCTTTATCAACTAAGATGGTTATATCTTGAAAATCCATCTAGAAAAGACATCATCTTAGCTCCATTTACTGCTTGCAGTATTTCATCTATTGGAGGCAGAGGATAATTATCTTTTTCAGATGCCTTGTTCAAATTTCTAAAATCTACACATAACCTAATGTGTCCACTTTTCCTTTCTTACAGGTACCAAATTAGCTACCCATTTTAAAACTATCCCATATTCAAATGCCCATTTAGGAAACTTTAGAGAAGAAAATGTACGGCCATTATCACATACCAGTGAATATGGAGCTCCAAACCTTGTTATGATGTTTTCTTCAAGGAATTTGATAACCACCTCAGTAGTAGAGAACATGCAACATGTGGCTTCAGTCCACCTTGTACAATAGTCAGTTATTGTCAGTATAAACTTATGTCCTGCAGATGATGGAGGATTTATGACTCCAATGAAATCTAAGCCCCACTGTACAAATGGCCTAGACTCAATGACTGGCTGTAATGGATTAGCCTGGTTACTTCCCTTGTCTGCTATAGTTTGACATGTGTGACAACTTCAAATGTGACTCTCTGTATCTTTAAACATTGTTGGCCAATAGTATCCTACTCTTAATATCTTATGTGTTGTAGCTAAATGGGAACCATGCACGGTTCCATACTTGTCATGCAATTCTGACAATACCTTATCTGCTTCAACTCTGCTTAAACATCTTAAATATATGCCTTCATGGTTCTTCTTGAATAGAAGACCTCCTTGTACCATGTACCTCTGTGCTTTAATCTTTAAAGCTCTCCTCTGAGAAGATTTCATCTTACTTGGATATTTCCTTGATATAAAAAAAGTATTCAAATCATCATACCATCCGGATGCATCATTAGTATTCAATACATACTGTTGTTGCACCAGTTTTGGATGTGTTTGCTATGGTTTACACTGATACTTGTCCTCTGACCAACTTCATTGGGATGATTTCCATATCAAACTCCTACAATGTTGTAATCCATTTGTCTCTTTTCTCTCCAAGCTCATTCTACATCAGTAGCATCTTCACTGCTGCATTTGGTACTATGGCCTTAACTTGACTTTGTAAGATGTAATGTTTGAACTTTTTCACTATTCTTACTAATGCAAACGCATTTCTTTCTGTATCAAGATACTTCAGCTATACATCTTTTAGAGGTGCACTCATGAAAGCTATGGGTTTTTCTTCATTATCCTCTCCTTTTTGTGTTAAAGCAGCTGCAACTGAATGTGAAGATGCAAAAGAATAAATGTAAAATGACTTTGTATAATCTAGACTTGTCAACACAGGAGCATCAGAAATAGCTTCCTTAATATCTTCAAATGCAGCTTTAGCTACTGGTGTCCATTCTATCTTTGCATCCTTCTTCAACATGGCGTTCAACAACTGCACAATTTCTGCAAATCCTGTAATAAACTTCCTGACAAAGTTAATCTTACCAAAAAAGGAGTTCAGTTCTTTCTTACTGTTTGGTAATTGCAATTTTTTTATTCCTTCTATTCTATCAGGATCAATGGATATCCCATTTTTAGAAATGACGTGTCCTAATAATTTTCCTTCAGTTACACTAAAAGAACACTTCTTTGGATTAAGAGAAATCCCATACCTTTCACACCTTTTAAGTACTCTTCTCAAATCTTCAGCATGAGTGGATACATCTTTGGAATAAATAGTTAAATCATCCATATAAATAACAATGCATTTACTTGATAATCCACGAAATGCAATGTCCATGACTCGCTGAAAATGGCACCTGCATTGATTAGACCAAAAGGCATTCTTCTATATGCATAATTACCCCATTTGCAAGTAAAAGTGGTTTTCAACCTATCTTCTTTATCAACTAAGACTTGGTTATATCCTGAAAATCCATCTAGAAAAGACATCATCTTAGCTCCATTTACTGCATGTAGTACTTCATCTATTGGAGGCAGAGGATAATTATCTTTTTCAGATGCCTTGTTCAAATTTCTAAAATCTACACATAACCTAATGTCTCCACTTTTTCTTTCTTACAAGTACCAAATTAGGTACCCATTTTAAAACTATCCCATATTCAAATGCCCATTTAGAAAACTTTAGAGAAGAAAATGCAGGACCATTATCACATACCAGCGAATATGGAGCTCCAAACCTTGTTATGATGTTTTCTTCAAGGAATTTGATAACCACCTCAGTAGTAGAGAACTTCCAACACGTGGCTTCAATCCACCTTGTACTATAGTTAGTTATTGTCAGTATAAACTTATGTCCTATAGATGATGGAGGATTTATGACTCCAATGAAATCTAAGCCCCACTGTGCAAATGGCCTAGACTCAATGATTGGCTATAAGGGATTAGCCTGGTTCCTTCCCTTGTCTACTATAGTTTGACAGGTGTGACAAATTTGAATGTGGCTCTTTGTATCTTTAAACATTGTTGGCCAATAGTATCCTTCTCTCAATATCTTATGCATTGTAGCTAAATGGGAACCATGCATGGTTCCATACTTGTCATGCAATTCTGACAATACCTTATCTGCTTCAACTCTATTTAAACATCTTAAATATATGCCTTCATGGTTCTTCTTGAATAGAAGACCTTCTTGTACCATGTACCTCTGTGCTTTAATCTTTAAAGCTCTCCTCTGAGAAGATTTCATCTTACTTGGATATTTCCCTGATATCAAAAAAGTATTCAAATCATCATACCATCCTGATGCATCATTAGTATTCAATTCATACTGTTGTTTCACCAATTTTGGATATGTGTTTGCTATGGTTTGCCCTAATGCTTGTCCTCTGACCAATTTCATTGGGATGATTTCCATATCAAACTCCTACAATGTTGTAATCCATTTGGCTCTTTTCTCTCCAGGCTCATTCTGCATCAGCAACATCTTCACTGTTGCATTTGGTAGTATGGCCTTAACTTGACTTCATAAGATGTAATGTCTAAACTTTTTCACTGCTCTTACTAATGCAAACGCCTGTCTTTCGGTATCAAGATACTTCAACTATACATCTTTTAGAGGTGCACTCATGAAAGATATGGGTTTTTCTTCATTATCCTCTCCTTTTTGTGTCAAAGCAGCTACAACTGAATGTGAAGATGCAAAAGAATAAATGTAAAATGACTTTGTATAATCTGGACTTGTCAACATAGGAGCATTAGAAATAGCTTCCTTAATATCTTCAAATGCAGCTTTAGGTACTGGTGTCCATTCTATCTTTGCATCCTTCTTCAACATGGCATTCAACAGCTATACAATTTCTGCAAATCTTGTAATAAACTTCCTGACAAAGTTAATCTTACCAAAAAAGGACTTTAGTTCTTTCTTACTATTTGGTAATTGCAATTTCTTTATTCCTTCTATTCTATCAGGATCAATGAATATCCCATTTTTAGAAATGACGTGTCCTAATAATTTTCCTTCAGTTACACCAAAAGAACACTTCTTTGGATTAAGAGAAATCCCATACCTTTCCCACCTTTTAAGTACTCTTCTCAACTCTTCAGCATGAGTGGATACATCTTTGGAATAAACAGTTAAATCATCCATATAAATAACATTGTATTTACCTAATAATCCACAAAATGCAATGTCCATGGCTCACTGAAAAGTGGCACTTGTATTGCTTAGACCAAAAGGCATTATTCTATATGCATAATTACCCCATTTGCAAGTAAAAGTGGTTTTCGACCTATCTTCTTTATCAACTAAGACTTGGTTATATCTTGAAAATCCATCTAGAAAAGACATCATCTTAGCTCTATTTACTACTTGCAGTACTTCATCTATTGGAGGCAGAGGATAATTATCTTTTTTAGATGCCTTGTTCAAATTTCTAAAATCTACACATAACCTAATGTCTCCACTCTTCAGAACAAGCCTTTCTAATCAGTACATTTTGTGGACTTTGTTTTGTTCCAAGATTATGTGGATCACACTTACCTCCCTCAGTTTTGGGCAAATCCTTCTGTCTTACTACCCCATCAAAGTCAACAATTTGTTCTAACTCAATTACTCCCTTAGGTAATAAATTGCTTTTTAAGTTGATTATGTCTTCTTCATCCCAGGACACATCAAGCCTTTCTTGTTCATCAATAATTTGAGCTTCAAACACCTCATTAAAAGTTAGAAAATCTACAATTTGCTGATCTCCCTCAAATACCTGAAAATGAGTAACATTATCTAGTATACTAGGAACATTTACTAATTCAACAACAAATTGCTTTAAACCTGACAATGTTAAGGGTTCCAAAGTGCTAGCAGCAACTACCAGTGCATCTGGTCTGTTAGCACTCATTTTGACCTGGGGTTGATTTGTCATGATCAGGAGGTTTCTTCATTTGAAGCCTTTATCTTCTTGCCCATCTTTTCTAAGTGTTGAGCCTCCTCAGCATTTTTTATCTGCAGCATCATATTTTCCTGAGGAGGAGGTCATCACCATCATCTTGTCTTCGATGATGGTCTGCATCATCATGTTCTTCGACGACTTGTTTTTCTCATCGTCATCATCATATTTCAACTATCGGGTGATGTTTGCTTATTATCCTGATGATACTGATAGCTACAGTGCGCCCTCATCTGCTTGCGAGGGTGATTTTTCAAAGTATCCGGTGATCTTTCATTTAGCACCTTGCTCAAACATGATGATGATGTTGCCCCGTTATCTTGAAGGGGTTTTTCTCTAAGTGTTCGACCTGACTTGTTTTTTCTTAAGGGTCGTCATCATCATGATATTTCCAGTTATCATCCTGCTGCTTGTGGAGGTCATCATATTTTCTGCCTTCATGATATTTCGCCGGGGTGATATTTTCAACTGTCGGGTGATCTTGGTTAATATCATCCTGATGATGTTGTCTTACTTCTTGTTCGTTGTTTTGTCATCCTGATGATGCTGACGTCATCCTTATATCAGGGTGATATCTTTTTCTCTGCCTGTCTGCATCATGATATTTCCGAAGGAGGGGGTGATATTTTCATATCACCCGGGTATATGTTTGTTCGAGCATCATGATGATGCTGATATCAAGGGGATATCCGCCTGCTGGCTTCGCGCATTATCTACTGGGGGCGATCTTTTCAAGCATCATCATCATATTCAGTTATCGCCCCGATCTTATAGTGGAGCTACAGTGCAACCTGATATTTGTGCATCAGGAGGATATTTCCAAATATCCGGTTGTCTTCCGAATATCATGATGATGTTAATATGATGATGACGTCATCAAGGTCCGGGGGAGGTCATATTTCTAACATTGATCATCTTGAAGAGACCTCCTGATATTTGCAAACATGATGATGACGTCATCCGGATATGAGGAGATGCGCAGTAGGCAGATATGATGATGACGTCAGCAGGATATGATGATGACGTCATCAGGATGTTCATCGGCCAGACTTTTGTTATAAGCTCAGCAGGAGGATGTTCCTCCGATGGATCAGGTTGTGCCGATTATCATGCAGGTTATATTTCAAATATCATGATGACGTCAGGGTGATATTTCGAACAACAGGATATCATGCTGTTGGAGGATGATGATGATGAGGTTCTATACTAGTGTCGTCAGGAGCAAAAGCACCGACATGATATATGCTCATGACCTAGTATATAAAGTGTTAGTGAGGTCATCGCGGGGCGCATGTGGGATAACTGATATCCTGCATTTTCAAATATCATGATGATGAATCTCGGCGGGAAATGGTTGCGATTACAGATTTGATGATCTTCCCAAGGCCGCGGGTTGGTGCGCCATTAATGGCGATTGTTGCAGAGGTATGGGCGATGGCGTGGATGGATCTTGTACCCGACTGGAAGTCTCAATCAGCGGATAGTGGCGCTGGGCTCGAGAAATCTTCCTGTCTCCTCCCCTACCTGCTGCATTCAAGTTTGGGCGCCAGTCCGGTTGTGTTTGAGCGCCATTTTCATGATACTGTGTATCTGGCGGGATTTTTGGTCAACCTGGTAGTTAATGCTGTATGCACCTTCCTGCTATATAATGCAGATGATGTTATTTATTCAAGGTTGTTGAAAGTTGATGATTTTGGCTCTGTAATGCATAACAAGCTGATCTGGTTGCTCTGTACAGCTTACCTGTGAGTTTATGTATCTCTTGTTGTTTGTTTTTTGGAATGAACCCACTGATTTCATGATTAAACTTATATGAGAAATGTTGTTTAGCATGTGTTGTGTTAATTCTGTCTCCAGTATTGCATATATTCTTCTTCTGAATCTGGATGTTTGGTAATGTTTAGATTCTAGAGCATAGAATTCCTATGTTGACTGTCTGATCTTTTAACTTCTACTCAAGGGGTAGATTAAACTGTTTTCAGGTTGAACATTGGGAAGGGTATACTGCAGTAGGGATACCATAAGTAGAGATAACCTAACACTCTGCATTGGGAGATATCTGTCAGGCAGATATCACATATATCCCCTTGAAATCCAGTTTTAGCTGTTCATGCTGATCATTCACAGGTGTATGTCTACTGACTCCAGGCCCTGGATAGGCACCAATCATGCTTTGTTTTGTGTTATAACCATATCCAGCTTTGCATCCACACTTAAACTCCAAAGCAAAATCTAAAACCAACCATTAGGACATTAGAGTTAGTTTTAGGAACCTCAGTCCTCTGTCTACAACTGCAAATAGGCCCAAAGCTAGCCCCTTTGCCCTTATCTTTCAGTTTTGGTCTACTTACAGGAGGACTCATCTGCTTTCTGTCAACATCCCAGCCTTGCATGCATATCCTCATGGATGTTGAGTAGGGAATACCCCCTAGGTCTTGCAGAGCCTAAAGAAGAAGAGGAGATAAAATATAGAGTCTATCTCCTACACTGTTGACCCCCTGGCCCAGAGATCCTGTTGATCACTGATGGCTACCTTGTAGGGATAGTCTGGGAATAAGCATCCAGTCTGGGAAAAAGTCAACAGAAATTGGCGACTCCGCTGGGGATGAGAAGTAAAAGTACTATATAATCATCTCCAGTAATACATATGTGACCCATCTGAGTCAGCAATAGTAATCTACTCCGCTGGGGAACCTTGTGAAAGAACCTTGGTTTTCAGAAGAAAACAGTTCCTAGAAATAGGTGGCGACTCCGAAGTAATCTCCCAACCGGTCAAGGTAAAATTATATGCAGGGGAGAAGATCCCAACAAAATCCTCTATTTGAAGAGTTACCATTAACAAAAAGAATGATGTATAGAAGAAAGGGAACTGTCTCAGCTAGTCATGAGAGCTCCCCCAGAAAAAGTGATGAGGTACAAGACAACCCTAGGCCGTCAGGACAGCATGCGCCTTATTTTTCAAGTGCAGAAGCTGATATCCAAGGTGCATATGAGAGGCAACAGGGTGGTAGTATGAGAATGAGGTCAGAGGTGTTCCAAGAACGCCCTTTTCTAGACCCAAGTGAAAGGTTTGAAGAGGCAGAGTCTCTGAGGGATGATGAAGATGATGACCAGAATGGCATGAGACCATCTACCTCCAGACCTAAGGATGAACAGCTAGCTGAAGAAATCAGAAGCCTAAGAGCAGAACTAGAATACCTACAAGCCATGAAAATCAGAGATGATATAAAGCAGAAAGTGCAAGCCTTAAGAACTGCCCAAAATGATTTAGTTCCTACTCTAGAAAATGCAAATATGCAAAGACATCAGCAAAGATATGAAATGCAACATCAGCATCATGATGACAGACAATATGTGAATGATGCTAGGATACCACTGAACAATGCAGGAAACCAGAATGCAAATAGAAATGTTAATATTAATCAGCCAAACAGACAGCCCATGCAGTTAGATAGATTCAGGCAGCTGGTGTTTGATGGTATTCCTGGGTATCCTAACCCCATTGATAAGCATCTGAGGCTGCAAGTGCCTAAATTTTTAGGAAACAACACAGTGTCAGGAGAAGATCATCTAAAGGCCTTTCAAAATGTCATGGATAATTTTGAGGTTGAGCATGAGGATGTTTTCATGAAGTCATTCATGCAATCCTTAATAGATGAGGCAAGAGAATGGTACAGGAATCTGCCTGACAGGAGTATATCATCATGGGATGATTTTAAGAGGATGTTCAAGGAGCAATATGGTGATAAGACTGACCCTAGCTTCTTTGTAAATGAGTTCACCAGTATCACAAAAGGGTCAAATGAGCAGGTTGCAGACTTCAATGCAAGATTTACTAAAGTGTTGAACAAATTGCCACATCACATGAGGCCAAATGAACCAATGTGCATAATTTTGTATATCAATGCCTTTGATGCAAAGACTGCATATGGACTAAGAGATAAAGGTCCTGCCACTCTCAGGGATGCTTTCAGAATTGCAGTAAATATTGAAAACAATAGGAAAGCATCAGGCAAGACAAATAGAAGGGATGATGTAAAAATTCTGCAGAATCCAAATAAGCCTCAGAACACTCAAGGTAGTGCATCTGCTCTTGAAGATAAGATAGACAAACTGGCAAATGTTGTTAAGGACCTGAGCTATAGATTAGCTAGAAGTGAAAAAGGGATGGGTCCTGATAGGCAAGTCTATCAAAGGCAGGAAAAGAGGCCATCATTACATGATATGCCTTATAACACCAATTGGCATGATGGTAAGCCTGTATATCCACGTAACAACACAAATCAGAGGGCTCAACATGCCAAGGAAACTCCTGATCCCTTAAAGAAAACTATAAATATTGCTGATGATGCTCCGTGGTGTATAATTTGTCAGATGCCACATTCACAGTCACAGTGCATGATTGCTCAATCCTTGTATGATAATGCTACATCATGTAATGAATGCAATGAGCCACATCATGTGCAGGATGATGATGTTAACATGATGTCCATAGGAAACGGATATACTCTTTATGATGCTGATGAGAAGGCAGATCATCAAATTCAGGCCTGCCAACAGTCCCCATATGATGAAGATGATGAGGATAATTATGTGTATGCTCAGAACTCACACAATTTTCTGAGTAACCTACAACGACCTTCTGATGAGGAAATCAGAGCCTTCACGGCTGCAGCAGTTGCTCAAGTCAAAAGCAACTACAATCTCAGAGGTAGAAATCAAGTTGGCAGCTCACATCAGCCAGAGGATATTTCTGCAGGTCAGCTGGTGCATGGTCATAAAGGAACTAAACCACAAAAAAGGCAGTGGGTGAATAACAAGCAGAACTTTAGATACAGAGCAGGTCCTGAATCTCAAGGACCAGAGAACAAAACCCATCAGGCTGAAGATCAAAGTAGAGGTTCCCAAGACAAGACTGATGATCAGGGAACTATGAAAATGAAAACTAAATCAGCTCAGGATAAAAGCAAGATTGTGGAGCAAGCCACAACTGCTGTACAAAACTGTGCTCCATTTGATATAGCCCAGATCCTCTCTCAGGTAAAGGTCTCTGTTCCACTTATGGAACTCATGAAAGTGGAAGAGATCAAGAATAGGACAATATCCCTAATCTCAGGGGTACCTTTTCAAGCTAAGCAAAATGATCAGACCCAGGGTGAGAAACAGGTCATGTGCAATGAAGAAGAAGAGGAGATAAAATATAGAGTCTATCTCCTACACTGTTGACCCCCTGGCCCAGAGATCCTGTTGATCACTGATGGCTACCTTGTAGGGATAGTCTGGGAATAAGCATCCAGTCTGGGAAAAAGTCAACATGGTCTATGATTCAACTCTCTAGGGATATGTTCTATGTTAAAAGCATCAAATGAATCTATCAAATCCCACACCCTATGCCTATAACAAACCATCTTTTTATAATTGCACGCATACAACTTTCTTACTTTTCTGACTACTAACTCAGAATCTAAAAACACTTTGATCATTTTTACCTTTTTCTTGATAGCCATCACAAGTCCATAAATCAAAGCTTCATATTCTGCCACATTGTTAGTACAAGAAAATTGTAGCCTATATGCTACTAAATATGATTTACCTTTAGGATCTATAAGTTCTACACTTGCACTTGCACCTTGTTTGGATTTAGATCCATCACACTTTAGTGTCCATATGCCTTCTTTACTCTTTTGACCTTTTACTTTGGCATGTTTTGCTTCTCTTATCATATGTGTGGTACTATTTTGTTTCTTCATAGGTAATTCATTTTGACTTACTTGGACATTTATCTTTTCAGTTTGTAAATCAGAATGACAGACACTTTTCTCTTTTGTTTCTTCTTCTAAATTTGGAATCAACATATCCATGTTGTTCTGAAAGTATCTCTCTGGTTGATTAGGATTAACCTTTCCTTCTTGCAGTTCCATTCCCTTTGTGCATTTTATATATTGATATTCAATAATATCTCTACACATTCCATAATTCTCTTCAGAATGAGGCTTATCATGGACTCTGCACCTATTTTTGTATAATTTGCACTGAACTGGAATATTTTGTTTCATGCACATTTCCATTTCCTGTCTAATGATCTAACCAAAACTATTTATTGCATTGTCTTCTTCATTAGAAGAATTTTCATCAGACTCAATGAACAATACTATTTCTTTACTGACAGGTTTTTCTTTAAAATTTAGCATTAGGATTTCTTCAATTTGTACCCCCTTGTTAGTGACTCTATAAACACCTGGTTCAACAGAAGCATACAATATTTCATTAGTCCTGTTGTATTCTGTAATCATGTGTTTCATCCTAGGTTCAGCTTCTATCCTGTTCTGATTTGGAACACCTCTCCAAGGTAACCACATATGTGAAAAATCAGTGGCCATATATCCATTCAATGTTTTGGACCAGTCTGTACTCAACAACATTCCATAATTATCAAGTGTATCTACTATCTGAATGTCAATAAACTGACTCACCCTGGGATCTGAGGCTAATTGTATTTGAATATGCATCAGTTCTCCTATCACATTAACCTTAGTCTTATCCAATTGTGTAACAACTTTGGCAAATTTAGTAGGAGTCAGCCCTAAAATTTTGCATATTCCTAAAGGCATTACATTAGCTAATGCACCAGAATCTACCATGCAATTATGTATGTTCTTTCCACACATCCTAATGGTTAATAGGAAAGGAGGGGCTTCTCTCTTATCTGCATACATTACCACATTAGTGTTGGAAGGCTGTTCAATTTTCCTATTCTTTTCTTTGGGCTATGAATCTCTATTAGGAACATTCACATCAGCAGAAACCTCACCTGTCACAGATGCATCCAAGGATTTTATAAAAGCATTTTTGACTCCTGGACTTTTTAATAATTCACATAAAGGTATACTAACCTTGATTTTCTTTATCTCTTCTGACAAGTAACTCATCAACCTCATTGTTTCTACTGTCTCTGTTTTACCTGTTTGGACCTTTTGTGCCATTGTTCCATTATTTGCATGATGATTGGCCTTCAGTATAGTAGGATTATTACTAGTGTTCTGATCTGGGAGAGTATTGAAATTGTTAGGAGTGGAAGTAGTGAAAGGACCTCCTGGCCTAGTGTTATTTCTCAAATTGTAGGTATGATTCTTGTTTGATTGTTGAAAAGCCTGTACCTCTTCTATTTCATATAACACTTCATTTTCAGTTTCAAAGGGAAACTAAAATGCATTTAGCACTAAGGCTGATTTAGGATATAGGTTCTCACAAAAATAAGGTTCATCCTCTAACAATTGGTCCTCTTCTTCCCTACTTGCAAAGGTAAAAGTCTCTAAGACTAAAGCAGTCTCATATCCTGAGGGCACTATTTCATTACCTTTGGGAATGAGAAACTTAGAAGTGGGAGCCTGTACATCTACATTGAAAATACTAGCTGCTAGATGAAACTGAGGGCAATCTAATTCAGCATGGGCACTAGTATTATGAATTCTGCACCAATTCTTCAATGCTATGTTGGCCATTTGAACTCTAGCTGTTTGTTTAGTTTCCTGATTATCCAAATTCTCAAATGGAGAAGCTAGAGTGCCATTATTTGGCCATCTGTTCCATGTCTTAGGTCTAGGTCAAGCACAAGTACCTACAGGAATTCTTTGGCATCTCATGATAATTAGGGAATGTTATAGGAGAATTAACATTAAAGTAAGCCATTGCAGGTACTTGTGCTTGACCTGAACCTTGGGAAATACCTAGATTTCTAGGTGGACTAAGATTTCTGGGGGGACTGGGACCTCTAGGAGGACTAGGGCCTCTAGGAGGACCTGAACCAAGATTTAAAGATCTAAATAAAGAACTGTTAGGACTCACAATGTTATTGATGTTAAAAGGTGATCCAAGAGGCATTCTAGATGAACCTCCTACATGTGATATTCTAGGATTCCAAATCAAAGGGCCTTTACTTTGTCTTTTATCAAGTAATTGCACAAATATATCTTCTAAACTGGATGTAGACCTAGTCACTCTACCACTGTTATGAGCCAGCTTTACTCAAATTCAACCTTAACTCCAATCAGGCCCTCCTTCTAGCACCAAATACTGTTGATGACTATTTTTACACATTCATAACAAAAGTTAAAATTCACAAAATGAACCTAACTGTCTTGAAAGATATGAAGAAATTAATTAAGATTACTTAATCCCAAGTTTCTGTATGGTCAGGTCTTGACCTTGTGGAAAATTCAGTAGGTTGATGTGAAGTTGTAATATGCAAGGGGCCTTACTCGATTTAAGGTGACTTATGATTCACTGGACTTGAATTATGCACATTATCACAAATATCAACATATTATCCATCTCTTTACATAAATTTGCTACTATATCACAAAGCTTTATATGATTTATATTAAAACAAGCCTTTCCTTTCAAATATTATGAAAATTGTCATATATTAACTCAATTGTTCATGTTTCTTTCAAATATTAGACAATCTCCTTTAAATTTCTACGTTTAAGCTAAGTATTCCAAATGTTTGGAAAAAGTTAGAGAAATTTAAATTGAACTTCATTCTGCTATAGGATCTAAATGCTCTGTTATTCACATTGTAAGTAGTACAACAAACTTGATTAAATCGACAAACTAAACCTTTAAATGTAAGCCCTGAGTATTTTCATGAACATACATTCAAGATTGCAAGCTTTTGAAGAGATAATATTTCAAATACAAAAAAGAGCAAGAAGACACTCTACAGTAGACACAGAATTCCAGATGTATTTGTATTTAGAATATACAGTCACATATGATTTACAATGTATGAATGACTCTTTGCTTCATTAATCAAATTACAAAAAACTTACAAAACGTCTTACAGATATAGTAAGGAAGTTAGATGCTCCACGCATTCCTTAATGTAGACACAGGCAACCTCCTCTAAACTGAAATACTCTTTCTACTCAGAGTGTTCGAACAAATTACAATTGTTGGCTATTTTCTAAAAAATCCCTGTGTCATTAGTGTACAAGTAGAAAAGTTCCTTATATAGATTTTGAAACTTCTCATTGCTACGGCTACAAACTTCATCTATGGTTGAGATTCTTCCCTTATTGATCAATGGTGTACATTCATATCTAACTGTTTGTCAAAATATCTAAATGGTATCTTTTCCCTCTCAAAGGATGCTGTTGGAATCTTTCAAAATAAGATTCCCCTTTTCTTTGACTTCTACTCGCTGATACTCTTTATTTAACTTTTCCATAACTATTCCTTCCTTTACTTTTTCATTCATTTAAGTATGTTTTGAAATTATTGATCACACCTTCTACAAAAGTGCAGTCCCCTCCTGGACTTTTTGTCCATATATACTCTTGTAGGGAAACTCCTTTTAATTTCCTTTCCCTGTTCTTTGATTCTTCACTCCTTTTCTTGTACTTCCTCATTTTAGCACTGTCTTCCATTAATGAATCCATCATCTGTTTGCTCATATATGCCTCAGGATTTTCTATGCATGGTGTAAAAATGGCATTAAACTCTATTAAGGCCCTCTCCAATTCGTATGTTGGTATATCCATGCATTCATGCTTTAAGAGTCTTTCTATTATCTTCTTGTGCATTTTAATCATTTAATCTGCTTTTCCTTCTAACCTCTGGGCAAATGTTATACACTTTTTAAGATTATCCTCCTCAAATTTGAGTTCCAATCTCCCTTGTGGCACTTGACTTGCCAGTGAAGGGGTAATAACTCCTTCATTGATTAACTCTTCTGCTCTTTCTTCTATTTCTGCCAACTGTGCCAGTTTAGACCTGCATTCTTCTTTTCTAAATTGACAATTATGCTCAAGTATATTACATTTGTTCCTTTCTCTTATAACCACTTCCCAACTTTTCACAGCCTATTTTATTATATGTTCCCCTTCTTGTATAAAATCCCTGAACCATTCATAAAAAATATTAGCCTTGAGCCTTTTATTTTCCATTCCCTTATATCTTCTTTATATACCACTACTATGTCACTGGGCAGTTCTGGGATTGTGGTATTGGGATCAAATACCCCTTTAATAAATTGATGTAGTTGGACAATATGTCCCTTTAAATACACTTGCTTGTCCTTGTCCTTTCTCAACATCTCTGCTATCACTTGGTGCATATCCTCCCATTCAATAATGTGTTGTTCCCATGTAGTATGCCCAAGGTCAAAATTTAGTATCTTATACTCTTCTAAGGTTATTTCACCTTTTTCTTTTTCTTTTTGTGGCATGGATAGGTTTAGCATTCTAGATCCATCTGGACCTCTCTGTATAGCTAACATTGTCCTACCTTTCTTCTTTCTTTCCTTGGTGTGGTCTCACCTAACAAGCTCTTAATGTCAATTGGTACCAACTATACCTCTTTCTTCTCCTTTCTTATCTCCTCTCCCAACCATGCATGAATCTCCTTGGTGCCTTCTGCATTTTTAACTTCATCAATTACCTCTTCATGAGGTGTTTCTACTTCTCCCTGTTGTTGTTGTTGTTGTTGTTGTTGTTCTTATTGTTGTTCTTGTGGTTGTTGTTGTGGAATTTGCTGTTGAGGTGGAGGCTCTTGTTCCATGGGATCATTTTACTGTTTGGACTCACCTTCATTTTCTTCTTCTTCAATTTTTGTATCCCCTCTAGCCTCATCCTCTTCTTCAGGACTTTCCTCTTTTGATGATTCTTTTTCCTGATCTTTCTCTTCCTTGTATATTTGTTCTTCATTTATCGTGTTTGTATCATGTATTTTTTCTTCATCTTTACTTTCTTCAACATTTTCTGTTTGTGCTTGCTCTTCAGGTTTCTTGGCTACATCTTTTGTTTTATTTGTATCTTTTGTATGTACCTTTTCTGTATGTACAGGTGAACTTACCTTTTGCATCATCTTCCTTTACTTCTTTTTCTTGTTCCTTCATGTTTTCTGTGTTCTTCTCTTCTTTGCTTTGTTCATCATACATTTCAACATATTCAGGATATCTACACCTGAGGTGTTAGCTTTTGTTTCTTCTTATGCTTGAGCATGCTTTTCTATGATTATCTCCTTAGGTGTACCTTCTTTCTCAGCTTCTTCAATCTTATGTGCTTCCTCTTGCACATCTTTAATGATTTTAGGAGAGACTAGGGTACCAAATGGATCCACTGCTCCTGTTTCTTCCTGTACCCTTTCTTCTTCATGCTCTGAGTCTTGTTCAATTTCCATTTCAGCTTGAGTGCCTTGTTCTTCCTCTTCACTAAGAAAATCACTAGACCCCTCCTCTATTTCAATCTCCTTTCCAGCGTACATTCCTCTTTCTTCACTTTCACTCATATCACTCCCAATGTGAACAATTTCAATAGTTTGTTTGGCTTTGTGTGATTCTGACTCTTGCAACATTTCTTTAGCCAACTCTATTTTCACTTGAATATATGTTGTCTCTTTTCTGATGAAGTAGAGGCACTAGGTATATTACCCAACTTTTCACCTACTTGTTGTGCTCCTATTACCTCACTTGTTTTAGAAGGCTCTCCTTTTGATAAACTTATTAGGATTGCCCCTTCTAACTTGTTGCCCTGTTACTCCTTTGGAAGTCTGTGCTTCCTCTATACTAACCTCATGACTTAGTGACTTTGCATCTACAAAAGTATCTGATGCCACTGCTACTATTATTCCCAATGCATAGGGATCCATTAAAGTAGCATTCTTATCTTTTTCAACAATCTTGGCCTCTACAACTTTTCTTTTCTTCTTATAAAAGCATTGAATGTCCTCACTAGGCTCTCCCTTTATTCGGATAGGTGATTTCTTTTCCTTTAGCTTTGAGTTCCTCAATTCTATCTTCTAACCATGTTTTTGAAAACAATATAATTGGTTTGGATAATATGTCCAAAGATTTGTTCCAAGGTTGTGACCAATCAGGCTCTGTAATAGGAGCCAGTCTAGCCTTTGCATAACTGTGATGCAACTATTTATCATCCTCTTGAACTTCTGGGGGAACATATATGTCACCTATGGACCTCATTTGTTCAATGGTTAATCTTTCATGGGCTCTTTTCCTCACTTCCCTATCTTTTTTGCAATCAGCCCAAAAATCCTCAATATGTATCTAATGTTTATACTTTTTATCAACAAAATTCTGGATCCTATGGAAAGGATCAAATCTCCTGACTAAATCAAATTCTTGAAAGCCATAATTTCTTAATTCCTGCTCTGAATATCCTGCAACCTCTTCACTGTAGTAGGAGTATCTGCCAATAGCCCAAGGCAACTTCAAATTTCCACTATTGAACTTCCTCTTATACATTTTAAAGACATTCAAATTATGTCTTGAAAATTCCAAAACAATCAATTTATCAGAAGGATACCGAGGCAGCATAAAGGGCTTTCCCTTAAATCCTTTGGTCCTGATATAAGTTAAATGTTCAAATTGAATGAACCAGGAACTATGCAATCTAATTGCATCCTTTGCATTTGTAGATAATCTTTTATCAGGTTCCTCTCTCAAAACTCTCACCATGTAAGTATAAAACACATCATTGACTAAAGCAAACTTCTTCAATGCATTTTCTTCTTGTAGGTCAGGGTAGTGCTCATATACTAATTTTTGACCAGGACCATTCCCTAGGGTACCAACCCTTTCTATTCCATGTATGTATGGTCTAATCTCTATTGCACATGAATATAACACATAGGAAGATAAATAAAAGGGCATCATCTTTTGTTTTCTCAGCATGGCATGTTTCCATATAGCTGTGCTTATTGCTTTGGCCCAGTGGATCTGCCCTTGTTCTTTTTCTCCCACTCTTATGAACTCAATAACAGTGAACATCCATGGTTCACATTTGGTGCCATCTCTCAGTCCTATCAATCTACTCAACATTGTGATCATCAAATAGATTTCTTCCTTGAAGTATATTCTCATCAGATTCTTATGCACGCTGGCTACAGCCTTGGGTTTATTTTCTAGGCTATACCAACTATGGAATATTTTACCTTTGTACTCCCTTTCATTTGTATGAAAGTCTTCATTATACTGATCTATATCAATATCTCTCATTTTCTTATTGATTTCTAATCCAAATGTCCTCACAATCCCCTCTATGGTTAAATCAACAATAAGTCTGTCATACAACATAATCTTTCTTGTAGCTGGATCATATAAAGTTACACAATCTAAACACAAATCTTGGGCCTCCATAGCCAATGGGAAACCCGCAGCCTTGTACAATCCACTCTCCCATATACATTTCATATCCTGTGAAGCATTTGTAGTAGTGATTTTCTATAAAACATCCTCTGCATCATAATTTCCTATATTCGTATTGGTTCCCACTCCACTCGTACTGATTAAGGATGGATAACCTCTGTGCAAGGGTAATTCTTCTTTTTCTATTTCCTTAATCAGTTTTCTCTCTTTTTTCACCTCACCCCTTGTGTCTATCTTATTCTGCCTCGGGGCCATCCTGTGAAATAATGGATCTTTTAAATTCCTCATTTTACCTTTTACCTAGGGTTTTATTGTGAATTTCCCCTTTTACCATTTTACACTAACCTACTTTGTCTTTTTTGTTTTGACTTTTAAATTTGTTAAGCTCGACCCTGTTAATTAACATTTAAAACAATAATTTGACAAATGGCTACGTTTTATAATGAAATTACTGAAATTAACATGTAATATACCATTTGAAATGTAACGGCATTTTGGGATAAATACATGTATTCCTTGACCACTCAACTTCAGTCGTTGACTTACTTTTACCGTTTTGCCTTCGTCCAGCTACCGTAATTCCTTCACTCTGATAAGTTCTATTCAAATCACTACAACAATTCTTTCTTCTGCAATTTTAACTCTTAACAATGTATATCTGAAAGAAAAATATGTTAAATTTACCCTAACTCTCATTGAATTTTACTCTTTTTGAGTGTTAGATCAGCATTAATTACAACAATTAATGTGCCAAAAGTTCGGCCTTCTATTTCAGTGTTTGCATTTTTAAACTTTTTTTACCGTTAGTTTAATTTCAACATACAACCTATTTTTTTTGTATGTTACCCTTTGTATTCTATCTTTATATCTTATCTTTTGTATCTTTTAACATACAAACATATATGGAAACAACCATGACTAACATTCTTTCCCTTTTTCCTTTTGTCTGTACTTGTATCTTTCGCTTTGTATATCGCTCTTTGCATGTCTCATTATATACAAGTGCATATACAACAACCTATACAAACCTTCTCTTTACCTTTTATCTCTTGCGATGCTGTTTATTTCTTTGCATCTAAAATATGTATACCATAAACATACAAGTGCTCCAAACATACAAAGACTTTCCCATATTTAACTTCCCTTCGCATCCAGCTTGTATCTCTTATTTGCATCTTTCAGCTTGTACATCGGCTTGTATATCGAAGATATACATTGTTATTATACAAGCCTGACGTGCAAGCAGTGGAGCCCACATTACTTTTCATTTGTATCTCCACGATACAACAACACTTGTATCAAACCCTCTAATACAAGTCTAAATACATACAAACATTTATTACCTCCTTTTCGGACCTCTCATTTTTATAAACCATAGTTTACTTACTTTTCATTTCCGCTATGTATATAAACTGAAATGCATCTTTCAATATACGTTAAGGTATGATGCATCCTTTATATCATATTTTAATTTCCTTTGAGCTCCGCTTTGTATGTATATCGTAATGTATGTAACCAAAAGATACATACAAGGAACTAAACATACTTCAATAAAACTTCATTTCATATTCCCTTTGGTTCCGCAATATGTATGTACCATTGTATCACCTTGTATGTTTCCCCTTTTGCCAAACATACAACTTAAAATATACTCGACAGACTTAACCTATTATTCATTTTAACTTTGAACTCTGTCGGGCCCGACTTGTATGTAAAGATAAAGCGTTAGCGAAATGCATACAAGTATAGAAATATACCAAACCTGACAATTTCCTTATGTGACTCATATAATGACACAACATACAAACGACCTTTGTATATGCAACATACAAACCTTCTCATAGTACATTTTACCTAAAACACCCATATCTTGCAGAATATTGGGAATTTTAAAATGGTTCAAAAAGAAACCCTCACTCATTTTTGACAAGGAATTCCCCCTTGTTCTGCTCTGGTACTTAAAGCTATTTTTCTTTATTTTCAACAAGGTTTGTAACATCCACTTCCTTTTCCCTTTTACCCCCAAGCAGACCCACACACATAAGAAGAAGTCCACAGCCACAACAGGGGTCCTCATTTTGCTAAGAAGTAAAATGGGGCATGTTTTGAACATCACAATAGGGCATAAATTAAGGTTTGAGTAGAAAACTAAAGTGCAAAAATCTAGGGCAGAAATAATTTTTTTTTGGCTAAACACTTGGTTTCTAGATTCTATTATGTTTATCTCTTTGTTTGGTATCATGGTGCTTTGATATTTTCTTGGAATTATTTGTGGAAATTCAAGTTAGGATCATGACACCTTTTCATCCTTCATTCAATGATGGAGAAACATGGCTAGTAAACTATCTTGGCATATGCCTGAAAAATAACAAGTTAATATCTTTGTTCAAAACCTCCATCCTGGATTATCATTCCAACTGCAAATGCATAGTGCAACTTCATTTGATGAAATTATATCTAAAGGGAGCAACATTGAGAAAGCCTTAATCACAAAGGGCCTTATCAAAATCTTTAAAGAAAACAAAGATAATCCACAATCCTCAAATGACAAATCTCATTTTTGGAACAAAAATAAAAATATCATAAATGATGGTGTTGTCGACACAAAGAATGTCCAAATTGTACAAGCACCTGTCCATATCCAACCAGCACCTAGTGCCCCACCTTTTGTTCCTCGTGATCAAATGAAAGCAAACCCACCACCAAGATGCAAATTCACTCCCTTGGGAGAACCAATTGAAGTTGTTCTTAGGAATCTAGTGCAATTGGGAACTATCACTTTACCTGAAGCTAGACCAAATGAAGAACCACAATTTAAACCAAATTGGTACAAGGATAATGAGTACTGTGAGTATCGTAGGGTAAAAGGACACAACACCACTAGCTGTATGAAACTGAAACACATGATTCAAAATCTCATTGATCAAGGACTTGTTAACATTACATCACCACAACCAACATACAACTATGACCTTGATGCTTATAAGAATCTCCTTCCCTCACATGATAAAGCAAGTGCTTCCAATATAGGGAAGAATATCAATTATACCTATGAGTCCACCATTGGTTGTATTGAGCAATCCTGAATCTCTACCATTACCATAAGAGGGAAAGTATCTGATTGTGTTGTTACTACTCGCCAAAACCATGTAACCATCCAAGGAGCACCACCACCCGCCATTCATCCAAATTTTGGCTATAATAGCCTTGAGCATCTTGGCAAAACTCCTACCCATATTTCTATCTTAGAGCTATTGGGCATATCACCCACTCATAAAGCCATCCTCAATAAAGCCTTGCAAGAGTCATCAGTACCAAATGATATAGATACAATGTAATTCCAAGCCATGATGGCAAGTATTACATCTCCCCATCATTTGACCTTCTCCAATCAAGATCTTTCATCCTCCAATCCATCCCATCATGACACACTCCATATTGAAGTATATATCAACCAACGCCGTGTTAATCGGGTACTAGTGGATGGTGGAGCTAGATTGAACATATGTTCCTTGAAATTAATAAAACTATTGGGATACTCTAAGGATAGTATTGACACTTCCAAAAGTATAACCATCAAGGCTTATGATGATGGAGAGAGATTTAGAAGGGATCATTCAGTTTCCTATAAGGGTTGGTCCTATCACTACTAATACTCGATGCCAAGTCCTAGATGTTGAGTTGCAGTATAATATTTTCCTCGACCATCCTTGGATACATCTTCTAAAGGTAGTACCATCTACATATCATCAATGCCTAAAATTCCCATATAATGGTGTGGAAATCACAATCCCTGTAGATCCCAATGCATTTGAATATTGCCGAGCCTTCCAAGCTACTTATCAAAATCCCAATTGCATACCCAACAAAACTGAGGCTCATCCATCTACATCTTATCTTGATCCATCTGACCTAAACAAGCCCTCCACTAGTAAATCCATTCCCAACATCAAAATTAAATATGAAGAAAAAGGACTTGGCGAGTATAGTCTGTAGGAATCTTGTTGTGTGGGAGCCTAACCTATGTCACCCAAATCTTATGGTAGATTATCTACAGCTAAAGCCACTTCACCTAAAGCCACCTTCATTATACCTCCAACTGTGTTCATCCAATCAAGACTACTTGATGATGAAGATGTGGATAGTAACATTTCTACTTGGATCTTTTATGATGAAAATGATCAATTCTCTCTAGAAATAGAATAGTATAACAATGGATTCAGAATCGTCAAGAACATGGTCCATAAAGGAAAAGGAGAATTAGGACCACAAGAATGAGGCCCTCTTGAACCTATCATTGTCACTAAGAGGTTTAACAGGCAAGGTCTAGGATACTGGAAGGAGGGTCCGCATTCCTGAGACACTAAGTTTACCCTCGATAAAGTAGCGGAGGCCTCTTTTGTGGAAGAGACCACTAGTGAGGATATCATTGATGACTCTTCCTTCCATATCACCAAATTATTCCAAGAAACTTCCATTTTCATGATATCATCTACCTCACCATCTACATCCTCTGAACTCCAACTTGTCTATCCTAACCTAATCGATTGGGACCAATAGGGGGCACATGTCTTAGACATATTTCAGAATGATTAGGCCATAGTAGAATTCATGGGATTAAGGAAAGGTTTACCATTGGGAGACCACAAAGTAGGATTCACGATCAACCTCCCTCAATTGGCATATTTTGGTGGAAGTGTCAAATCCTCTAGTTGCAAAAATGAAATAAATAAAATAAAAAAAGAAAGGTCACTAGGTGAAAACTGCAAGGCATCTCTTGACCATGGAAAAGTAAAAATAAAGGATGTATCCAAGGGTGAAAACCTCTTTGAGGCACCTGAGGATGGAGGATTTGACCTTCCTTTGACCACATCACATCCAAAGCGGTCATCTTTGTTGATAGAAGATTCTAGGGAAATCAATTTGGGCACAACACATAATTCAAAGGTCACATTCTTAGTAGCGTCATTATTAGATGAAGAAAATGTTAATTTCACAACATTTTTCATGAAAAGAGCAATTAATTTCACATGGACCTATGCATATATGCCTAGTTTAGATCCTTCACTAGTAGGGCATCATCTGGCGGTATCCCCAAATGCCAAACCAGTCAAACAAAAGCTGCGAAAGATGCATCCTCAAATAGCACTTCTAGTCAAAGCAAAAATTTAGAAGCTCTTGGATGCCAAGTTCATTAAGCCCATTGACTATCCTGAGTGGGTTTGCAACTTAGTACCAGTTGCAAAACCTGATGGATGGATTCGCTACTGCAATGATTTCAAAGATCTTAATAGAGCTTGTCCCAAAGATGACTTTCTATTACCAAGCATAGATACAATTGTTGATCTCAAAGCGGGGCATGAAATGATTTCTTTGATGGATGGATTCTTTGGATATAATTAGATCAGGATCATAGAAGAAGATCAACATAAAACTTCTTTCATATGTCCATGGGGTACTTATTGTTGGGTTGTAATGCCTTTTGGTCTCAAGAATGCAGGTGCAACCTATCAGCAAACCATGACCATCATTTTCCATGATCTCTTCCATACCATAATGGAGGACTGTGTTGATGACATCCTAGGAAAATAAAAAACAAGAGAAGGCCATCTACAAGTATTGGAACAAATCTTTGACAGGGTAGAAAAATATCAAGTAAGATTGAATCCCAAGAAATGTATTTTTGGTGTGACTTCTGGGAAATTATTAGGCTACATAGTCTCTCAAAGAGGCATTAAAGTTGATCCTACCAAGGTAAAAGCTATGGTCACCATGCCTCCTCCATCAAATCTGAAACAACTCTGTAGCCTTCAAGGTCGATTGCAATCCATCCATAGGTTCATCACACAACTCGTAGACAAATGCCATCCTTTTCAACACTTGCTCTGGAAGGGAGAGACCTTTAAGTGGGATGATAAATATCAGCAAGCCTTTGATAAGATAAAAGAATATCTTTCAATGCCTCCTATATTGGTACCACCTATCCTTGATTGACCTTTGCTCTTGTGTACTTCTCAACGGTAGTTTCCCTAGGTGCTCTATTGGCTCAGCATGATAAAATAGGAAAAGAATATGCCATCTATTACATCAACAACACTCTTGTGGGTTATGAGCTCAACTATACAATAGTAGAAAAAGCATGCTTGGCTGTGGTGTTTGCCTCTCAAAAATTGCAACACTACATGTTGAACTAGTCAACAAAGCTTATATCGAGATTTGACCCACTTAAGTATCTCCTCTCCAAAGAAGCACTTACAGGCAGGATAGTTAAATGGGTGATGATTCTTAGTGAGTTCAACATTCAATATGTTGATTGAAAAGCTATCAAAGGACAAGTAATTGTAGATCAACTAGCAGAAGCACCGATAACAGACACCCAACCTATCTATTCTAATTTCCCTGACGAAGAAATATTCAATGTCTCTTCTTCTGAAGTTTGGTAACTATACTTTGATGGTTCCTACACTCAACATGGATTTGGAGCCAAAATCCTCTTTATCACCCCTTAGGGTGATTGCATTCCAAAATCATATAGAATTTCCTTTCCATGCACAAATAATATCGTAGAGTATGAAGCCTTAATCACTGGATTGTGCATGGTTGTCCAATGGGACATCAAAGAATTACAAGTATTTGGAGGTCCTCTCAGTTAGTAATCAAGAAAGTCCAAGAAGAATATCAAACAAAAGATGAGAAGCTTCTTCCTTACAACCTAATGGTTGATGACTTTAGGAAATACTCTCCAAGATCACATTTGAGTAGATTCCCAGGATCAATAGTAAGGCAGTTGATGCTATGGCAACCATTGGTTCTCTTCTAGACATGTCCGCCAATGCACAAAGGTGTGAATTCTTGGTTGAGTAGCTCCTAATTATAGCCTTTGAAGTACTGTAGTCGGAGCTTGTCTACGAGATTATTGGTCCCAACTCTCCTTGGTATAAAGACATTTATGAGTACCTAAGCAACGATACTTTCCCTATCCAACTTTCCAACACCCAACGTAAAACCTTCATTCGCTGAGCCTCCCACTACACCATACTTGGTAAAACCCTATACCACAAGAGTCTCAATGGTATCCTACTTAGGTGTCTTGACTCAGAAGAGGCTAACACTGCTTTATGAGAGATACATAAGGGTGTCTGTGGATCACATTCCACCAGTCCTAGTCTTGTCAAAAAATTTCTAAGAGCAGGATACAATTGGCCTACCATGGAGAAGGACACCCAACAATTTGCTAGAAGATGTATCCAATGTTAGAAACATGGAGACCTAATACATGCCCCAGCACATGAACTTCAACCTCTCACAGCTCCTTGGCCATTTTCACAATGGGGACTCAACCTCATAGGGAAAATCCATCCATCCTCCTCTAATGGCCATAAGTTTATTATCTCTACCACAGAATTGTTTACCAAATGGGTGGAAGCCATACCAATGAATTACATCACTGGCAAGCAGATATCAAAGTTTATCCTCCATTATATTATTTTCTAATATGGTATCCCATAAACCATCATTACTAATAATGGGCACCCCTTTAAGAATCAAGAAGTTTGAGACCTATGCCAAAAATTCCATATCCAACACAGATTTTCCACACCCTACTATCCTCAGAGTAATGACCAAGCTGAGGCCTCTAATAAGACCATCATAAAAATCCTCAAGAAGATGGTCAATGAGGTTGGTTGTGATTGGCACCTCCAACTGAATCTTGCATTGTGGGCTTATTGCATAAGTGTCAGAACTCCTACTAGTACTACTCCCTATGCCCTTGTTTATGGTATTGATACCATCCTTCCTCTTGAGGTCAAGATCTCTTCATTGTGAGTATCACTCCAACACATTATCTTTGATGAAAAATACATGGCATCCCAACTCAATGAGTTAGAGCTATTAGATGAAAGATGAATCACAACCCTTAATCATTTGTAGGTTTATCAAAATCATCTTTGCCATAGCTATAACAAGAAAAATAAAGAAAGAAGGTTCCAGGTGGGTGACCTTGTCCTAAAAGAGAATCAGAGAAATCAATAGAACTGAGAAAAACAAGGCAAGTTCGAACCAAATTGGCTTGGTCCCTTTGTGGTCACATCAGTTTATGGCTCTGGGGCTTATACCCTAGCAACTCATGATGGCATCCCTTTAGATGAACCAATTAATAGTGTTCATCTTAAGAAGTTTTATCCTTGATCTTTGCATCCCATATCTAAAAAAATCCAAAAAAATCATATAAAGTCTTGAAAAAACAAAAAAAAGAAATCCAATAGTGAAAACCCCTTTGGTGGCACTTTGAATTATCTCATCCAATGGTGAAAACTTGGCAAACAAGTGCCTTGGATAACTACCATAGTGAAAACCTGGTAAACAGAATCTATGTGTAGAGCCAGCTCTCATCATCTACCTGGTTATCTATTTAGTACCCACTGCACCATATTGCTCCATCCATTCCATGATAATCTCATCCATCCATGGCCAAATTGTTCCCCTTTTTCAACCCGGTGCTTTACTTCTATAATGGTTAGGAAATTGTTGAAGTTAATGTATCATTTGTTGCTACCGTCCACCATGCACCAAGTCATCTGTGACATTCCTATTCCATAATAAGTTTCTATCACTTCGCCTAGGATAAATTCTTCCCATGCTGGGGGCACTTACTTGCACTTCGATTTTGGGGTAGATACTTCAAGCATTATTGTCTATTGTAAAATGTCCTAAAAAAATACAAAAAAAATCGTAAAATGTCTTGAAAAATACAAAAAAATCATAAAATGTCCTGAAAAAATTTTAAAAAATTGTAAAATGTCTTGAAAAAAATACAAAAAAATCATAAAATGTCACAAAAAAATACAAAAAAAATGTAAAATGTCCTAAAAAAATACAAAAAAATCATAAAATGTCCTTGAAAAATACAAAAAAAAATCGTAAAATGTCCTGAAAAATTAAAAAAAATCATAAAATGTCTTGAAAAAATACAAAAATCACAGAATGTCCTGAAAAAATACAAAAGATCATCAAAACATCCCAAAATGCAAAAAAAATCAAATAGCCAACAACAAATCTAATCAGATCAATCCAAATCACATCAATCCACCCTATCACCATCTCATAATAAATTAGAACTACATATCATCTCTATCATTAAGTGCCTTGATCCTATGGACATAGGTATGTAGGAAGTCTAGACTATGAAGGAAATATCCAGATTCAGATACAAGATGATACTCCTGTTTCATCTTCCATCCTTCTTTTGATCATCTTTCTCTTCTTTCATCTCATTTTCTTCTTCTATCATTTGTCTCCCATCATCAATAAGTACCCAGAACTACATATCATCATGTCTCATCATTGTCGTACGATGCTTTGATTCCATGGATATAGGGTATGTAGGCAGTCTAGAATATGAATTATCCAATACTGAAGCACTGACGATTCATTCTTCCATTTCCCTGTCCATCTCTCCTATCTTCCATTTTCTTCTCTTTGACTAACTCAAGTGGAACCAAACTATGCAACTCGTGATAGTTAAAGCACTTCTCAAATCAGGGGTAAGCCAAAGACATTTGTCTACATGCCTTAAGCCAACATCTGCTATATCAACCTAGCATCTTATCCTTCAACATGATATATCTTTCCTCTAAACAAGGCGCTATCTAATCTATCTAAGAGCACCATAAATTTGGTAAGAGAACATGATGGCAGTATATTTTGGTTTTATCTTTTGATTTATCTTTTGTCCCTTTCTAATACCTCGTCAAGACTGCCTTGATCTATCATATCTTGGTATGTTGCGATGAAGTATGGACTAGGGCATGGTCATTTTCTTTTGTATGCTATGTTTGTGGGATGATCTTATTCTACTACTATGCCTAATGGTATCTTGTATGTGTTGGGGATTAGCATCTTGCATATTAATACCTTTTGCATCTGAGAAGCTAAACAGTCTCTTATGCACTAAGATTATCCCATACATATAACCAACAAGGTTTCATTATGTTTAGTGGAAATAAGTTCAAACTTTTGCTTATAGAGTCAAAGTCCATCTCGAAACAACTAATATTCATATCTTGTATCTCGACAAGATTGTATTAGTCTATTGTGCATTGGATACTCGACACCTTGGTCTTTATATCCTGGTGCATAATATCTAGTGCTATATCAAACATAAGGATTGCAAATCTCTAATTTTATATGCAACCATCTGAAGTTGCCTTCACCATTCATTATTCACCCAATTGATCAACAGTTTCATCATTTTCTCTCTAATCATTATCTTCATCCTGTCAAACAAGTGTGTTAAACATGCATCACCCTCATTTTTTCTTCTGAACCAAACCTTAATTCTTTTGTTTCATCCCCATTGTCACCCGCACAATCCCTATTTTCTTCCCATGTACCCTAGCTTTTCCTCCTTCTGTCCTCTTATCATGAGTCAACCCAGCCTTTTCTCGGTAGCCTGGTTTTCCTCTTGAGGGGGCATCATCCACTAGTTTCATTGGGGCATAGCCTATTATCCAACATATTGTATCTTCTTTGAAACAATACCCTAACAGACAATGTCTCAAAGAGGGGCAAAATGTAGACACCCAAAATTGGCCCATTTCATTATTTAGACATTTATCACATTTTTGCATTGCATACTAGCACACTTGTAAACAAAAAATCTCATTTTCTTCTATATCTCCATAATTAATTAAATAAATTTTATTTATTTATTTAATCTTCTTCTTTCTTCTATTTTCCATTAATAATTAAACAATTTTAAATTATTTAATTATGTTATCATTCTTCTAAGAAAATAAATAATCTATGTTTTATTTATTTCCCCTATCATGCAAATAAATTAAATAAATTTGATTTATATTTGCTTTCCTCCAAACATTTTCTATTATTTGATTAATAAATTAAATAAACATTTTTTTAATTTATTATCCATTTGCCCACCTTCTATTCTTTTCTAAACGTGCAAGTGCCCTTCAAAATAGCAAGAAATCAAAAAATCAAATATGGTAAGATTTAAAAACTAGAAAATCAAGTTATCTCCAACAAAAGAATAGAAATATTCTATTTCAAAAAAAGAAATCTTATCCCCACTAAGCAACTTTCCTAAAATCTCTAAATAAGATTCCTTTTTCAAGGACACTTGACGCGTGCACATTCCTGCATCACTCTCATCCATTGATTCATCCTTTTTCTCCCCATCATTGATCATCCATCCTCTACCTCTATAAATACACTCTTATTCTCTCATTCTTCTCTCTTTTTAGCATTTATTTTCTAGCATCTGCATTTTTATCATCATGCATGTCATCTTTATGAGCACAATCATGGCAGCTTCATCGAATCTAGTGGTTTGCATGGTGAAGCAATCCACACCCAAACCAAGAAATCACATCATCTAGGTGGTTTTTGTTTAATTTGCATGTTATTTATATAATCTAGATTTGATTTCTTGAAGGTGTTAGGGTTAGATCTAGTTTTCATTGTTTGATCTAGATTTTTCCCCCATCACAATCTATATATATGATCCAACTATAATCTCATCCTTAGTAAAGAAGGATAGTGGTGGAACATCTCCCATATACTCCAACCTTTGAATGTTACACCAAAATAAAGCAAATTCCTTAAATAATTTCCACATTAACTTTGTTCGCAAGGATATAATATGGATTAATAGATCTTTCAAGCCTACATCTCCTTGAGTTTTTAGTTTGCATATGTTACTCCATTTCATTAGGGGGATTTCTATTCTTCACCTAAGCTCTACCACAAGAGTTTATTACATATAGAAATAATCAATTGATTCATAGCTTTGGGTATGGCTAAAACAAAAAAACATGTATATCAAAATGGCTTGAAGAATGTATTTTATTTTGAGAAAACAACCCACAATACTTAACTATTTTCCACTCCATGAGGATAGCTTTCCTTGTATTTTTTTAATAGTTTATTTCTAAAGAATAATGCTAATCCTCCCTGTGAATAACGAGGAAGAGTATTAATGGTTAGTAAATCTTATCCAAATCTAATAGATACATGTTTAACTAGTCTGTATACATTCAAGAATGAGTTAAATAATTTGAAATAGACTAGTAAATTTATAAGATGCTAGAAATAAGGTTGGAAACTCACATTCAATAGTTGAAAATCTATTGGAAATTTATAATAAGACAAAGGCATAAAGAGATATATTGCCATTTATGGCCACCCTTTATATTGTAACTATAATGGATATGGTGTACTAGTACTTTTGCATGAATGTAAGATTTTAAGGTCAAGGGATTTAGGTAAGTGATGGGGAACCAACACACTACCCAAGATCTCTACCACTATCTAGATTTCAAGGACAAGCTTAGTCCTCATATGATGTAATGTATGGAACATATTTTACCACTAATTTATTCTTCTTCATCTAGCAATAGATTTTCTTTTGACAAATAATATTTCACCCACTTAGTTCATCCCCTTAATCTATCCCCTTATTCCCCTTAATTTCCCCCCTTAATCCATCTCCTTAAGACCAATTAATCAATCCCCTAATTTCATAACCTTAATCCATTAAATTTGCATTTCAGAATATAAAATAAAATATGCATCAATTTTGTTAGGTGATGAAAACCAACCTCATCTTTCAATTGAATATTATCAATGTGTTGTTGTTGTTGTTGAAGACTCACTTTTCCAATGATAATGAGTTCTCCACAATTGGTATATATGAGATTTCTAATAGATTCTTTAATTGACATGTTCTCCAATTGAAACTTCTCATTCTTAATGTTCTTTAACTAAACCCTACATCCATACATACATACACACTTACACATACATACAAGATCATATATTAGACTTGTGTTATGTGCTTGCCAATGTCATTGAAGATCCTCTAGCTTCATGTAGTAGTTTAAGAGATCTAGTTTTGTAGATAACATCTTTTGATTATTGAAGAAGTCAACTCAATCATGGGTTTGGCATAAAATACCAATTAGATCAAACCATAAGTAGCTAAGAAAGGTGGCAAAGGGGTGGACTATTAGGAGATGATTACCATCTCCCCCATTTTCTTAGGACTTTGAAACCACACTTTTGAAGTTTGACCTAATAGAAAAATCTATCTAAAGTAGCCAACCACAAGAAAACATTTACTTTCAACCATGTTTTTCCTTTTTGGCATATATGGAGTGGAAAGCTTCCTAGATAATAACAATACTATCAATGATTTGATGTCCTTGAATAATACCCTATTCCAAGTAAATGGAGGTGAAAATACCTTTCTATTTTCTCGACTATTATTTTAGAAAAGATTGCATAGGTATTGTTATAGAGGGCTATGGGTTGGACATTGAAAAAACTTGTAACATGATCTTTCTTAGGGATCAAGGATAAAAATGAGTTTATGGGGGATTTTAACATTTACTTGGAAGCAAAGAACTCTTTATAGGCCTCTAAAATTTTGTTTTTGATGATAGTCTAGAAAGATTGAAAAATTCAATGGGAAAACCATTAGGACTGAGACTCTTATTTTTTAGGGCATCATCAAGGATAATGCATCAATTTTTAGTAGAAGTCTCATTGGGAGCTTCGACAAGCTCATGGAAGTGAGAAATATCTTGAAGTTGGATGTCCTCAATAGAAATAGCCCTGGACCCATCCTCTTTCTAGAATTGTCTAAAAGGATTTTTTTCTAAATAAAAATAATTTATGAAAGACAACAAACATAGCAGTCCCATGGCGAGAAGTGTCTTCCCTCCACCACAATTTGACCTTGTTTTCAAGATCTACCTCTTTTAACCACATAAGCTAAAACCTGAGAGGATTATTATGAGGAATAAAGCCCACTTCCAAATGAAGTACAAATCAAAAGCATTAGAGGTCTAAACTCTTTGACCATTCTTCTTGCAAACATTACTTTTGGGCCTACTACTAAGCCCTCTCACGCTTTAGGAAATAATCATGATGTATATTGAGGGAAGAGGATCCAAGAAATAATTGTATCCCCTTAGTCTTCTTAATTCATCCCCTTAACTCCCCTTAAAATATTCAGATGATACTAAAATTAATTCTTGTATCTCTTTTCATTGTAATTTTTTAAATATAAAACCACACACCTATATACAAGTTTCAAATTGAGCAATCTTGATTTTGTGCTTTAAGTTTAGTGTTGATGATATTTTTTCAATTTTGATTTAGTTTTTTCTTTTGTCCCAACTATCATTGTTGTATATGTTTACTTTCTATCACAAAAGAACATTTTGACAAAATTTTCCATAGTTAAACAAGTCTTAGGATTCTCAACCTTAAATAAATAAACTAAAGAATATAACACTATCATGCTTGTACTACAACAAGAATTTCCTAACAGTACATCTCTATGAGACAAAGATCCCCATCATGAATAATTCAATTTCTAATTTGATCTATAAAGAAAACTCTAGTTGGAGAACAAAAACTATGAACCGTGAACATAAAATTGTGGGCTAGAGAATATACAAAATTTTCACAAATGATCTTATTTTCTAAGCTAAAGATTGAATCATATCTGTCACTCAAAAAACATGTGGTAATTTGTAAAAATGAATCTACTATTCATTTTACCATCACACCCATACTTGGAGATTTCCCAACAAATTTATTCATTATGAAGTTTTTCTTATATTCAAATGAAATCTCCTCAACCAACAACTCAATAAGAATAACCATGGAAAGAGTTTTTTCCTAGTTAAGAGGGCAAACCCTACTGGGAGGGTTTAACATTTTCCTCCCATTAGCAATTTGTTGGGTTTCCATAGCAGGATCTTCCTCCTCCATCCAAGATATAACATCCAACTCTACTAAATAACACCTGCCCTCTGACCTAGCCATATCTCATTCTTCCATTACTTTCATTATGGGGTAAAATTTGTACATTCATCCTCTGAAGTTCCATCAATTAGAGATTTATTTGACAACTCTTAATCAATAAAGTATTCCTCCTCACCCTATGCCTTATGCAATTCCACATTAAATATTCTAACACACTTAGACAACTCTTTTAAGGGTCAAGGACTCACTGCCATAGTTTTTTGTAGCATTTATTTGCAATATAGTCATTACACCAATGGAATGTGTAGGCACCTAGAATTCATCACATCTAAAATAATGTTTAGCATTATTACAATAATTAATTAATTTCATCCATTCACCTCACTAATCCACATCACTAACTATCTAAAATAAATAAATTAAATCCATTTCCTCCTCATTATTAAATTAAATTAAATTAAATTAAATTAATTCACTACTAGCCACTTAAATTGAATAAATAAAATTTAAATAAAGTCCACATCATCCATCCACAATTTACTTAAATTAAAAGGGCCCCTTGCACATGATCCAATTCCCAAAGTGCATCTCCACCCTCCACCCATCATTTAATCTCAACCATCCACATCCTCACTCAAGCACCAATAAATTAAGCCTTGAATCATTCGTCACACTCATAAGACAAGAACAAGCATAGAAAGGATCATCAAACATGAATTAGGAGTGATACATTATTCGACAAATACATGCTATTGAAATATTGAAGACTCCAAGAGCAACTACATTGCTCATATCCATGAACAAATCCATTCAATGAAGGAGATCTCTTGCTTGGTAGGTAAAGGTGAGAACTATTTGGTTTGATCTTCTTTATGCTTAATCAAAATGATTTTTTCTTGATTTAGAATATGGTTTTAATATGACTTTAATCTCTTGCATTTTGTTCTAGATCAAGTTACCATCCTTACAAATTTCTTTGCAAGACCTAACCGATGATGAGGAATATCAAGTGGCACGTCTTTATGAATTGGAACTCCTTTAGGAATGAAGACTAAATGTGCTAAATCACTTGAAGGCATTTCAAAATTGACTGTGTTGGAGATACAATAAATGTGTAAGATCTGGAGAATTTGAAATTGGCAATCTTGTCCTAAAGGAGAATAACAAAAACAAATTCAAGATTGAGAAAAGAAAGGAAAATTTGAGTCCCTACATCATTATTGCTAAGCTTGGGTTAGGTGCATACAAGTTGGCTACATTAGAAGGTTAGGAACTAGAAGAACCAATGAACATTGTGGACCTCAAAAAATTAAAAAATTAAAAAATAAAAAAAAAAAATTTAAATTTTAAATTTAAAAATTTAAGAAGTAAAGAGAAAATTTTTACCCTTTGGTGAAATCTATTTCTATGGTGTCTTGGGTAAGTACCATGATGAAATAATGTTTATAGGCATCATGTGTAGCACATGATATCCATTATTTAAAGGTACTCTCTACACTTGGGAGCAAATTTGGTCCATCTGTCATATCCATTGCATGTTGCCCATCACTTGTCATAGTCATATTATTTCCATCCACCTTCATCTCTTTTTGACATTTTCTAAGGAATTGGACAAAATATTGGCCCATGCTTCAGAAATCACCTATCTCTTATTGTGTATTGTTGGCATCATAACATGCACTCTTCTATAACATAGTTCCGGGAAGTTAAAGCACATAGTGTTACATAAGCACAACCCTTTAATAATATGCAAACAAGTAAAACTTGAAAACATCATTACATCCAAACTTCACACACAAACACATCTCAAACTTGGATAAACAATTAGACATTGCAAATACAACCAATCGACTCACAGAGGTTTCATTATTTTCCATGGTGAGGGCCTTGTTTAGACTTAATCAATCATTATATCATCCATTGAGATACATCATTTCCTATCTAACATCACTTTATCAGGATATATCATTCCCAATTAGGCATCACTATCATTATCATGGTAGTCAACACCTTGGTTTTCACTTTGGCAAGATGTAAATCTTTGTGTGTCTTTCCCATTTGTCTATATATTGTTTGATTGCATGTTGTTATTATACATGAAAATTTTTCATCCCACAATATATTCCACCAAGGTCATCATGGTCCATTATTTCATGATGGGTTTTGACAATATGTTTGTTGTGGGCATCTTGTTGTTTGCATTTATGAGTCGGTCCTTTATGCATATGGCAACATTGTCATCATTGTTTTCACATATCATGGTGCATCCTATCCTATTCTAAAGCAAACATCAAGCTACTCAACATATTTGTAACTTCTTCAAGATTACTAGAATGTATCTGGACTATCAAAAACATAATAAGCATTGAAAGCACAATATTCCAAACATGCTAGCATCCATCATATCCATTTTCCTTTAAATCGATTCTATTTTCATCCGCATCCATTCATCCTCATGTTCACATTTAAAGATCCCACCCATGTCCTTCATAGCTACCTTCTCTCTTAACTGAGCATCCCTAATCCACCTCTAATCTAATCCTAGCACTTGGGGCATCTTATTTTATTTTATTTTGAAATGCCATTGCATCTTTTACTCGTAATGCCATTTCAAAGAGGGGCAAATATAGACACCTAAAATTTACCACATTTAAAATAATGTTTATCATTATCACTAATTAATTAATTAAAATAATTAATTAATTTCATTCATTCACCCCATTAATCCGCATCATTAACCATCTAAAATAAAAAATCAAATTCATTTCCATCCCATTGTTAAATTAAATAAATTAAATCTATTTCCACGTACTTATCTAAAATAAAGTAATTAGATTCATTTCCATCGCATTATCTAAAATAAATAAATTAAATTTATTTCCACCTCATTTTTAAATCAAATAATATAAATTCACTACCACCCACTTAGGTTAATTAATAAATAAAATTTGAATAAAATCCACATCATCTATCCACAATAATTGGGCCCAAGCAAGAAGTCGGGTCCACATATAGGGGAAGCATTGGGCAAAAAGAAAATCTTGACAAGAATGGGATCCCATTTTAAAAACATGGGATCTTGTTTTGGCTCGGGGTCTCGATCCTAAATGGGACCCTATTTAGGAATGGGGACCTGTTACGGTTTGGGATCCTGGCCTAAATGAGATCCCACTTAGAAACAAGATCTCGCTTAGAAACTGGATCCTGTTTCTAAATGGGGCCCCATTTCTTAAAAGTAATTTTTATTTTTAAAATGACCTACGAGGTTATTTTTTTGCAACACCAATAGAGGGAGAGCGACAAACTAGTGACAAAGCAGAATGAGATCTCAATTTTTGACCACCTGCCACTGCCATTTTCAACCTGCCACCTCCTCCCACCAGACACTCAGTTCCTCAAGATGTCCAAGTAGGTTTTTGACATTTTTTTATGTATATTTTTTTGGTTTTAGGGCTTAGGGTAAATGAAACTATTTTCACTAAATGTTTGATGTAAATTTACCTAGTTTTTTATGTAGTTTGATGGATTATTGATAGCATTTTGGGTTCAACATATAAATTTAGGGTTTAATGTATGAATTTAGCATTTTGGGTTTAATTTAAATTTAGGGTTTAATGTAAACCAAAAATATTATATTTAAATAACCACATGTATGATAACAATATAGATTAGTGAATGTAGAGTTTCAAATTTTAGTTGAAATCAATGATCAATAACCACACCAAGTATCTACCTTGAAAACTTTATCCTAAGACCTAGAAAACTGAAACCCTACCAAGAATTTAATGATGATTTTCTTGACAAGGAAAGGTCCCGTGTTGGCATTTTAGATTTACAATTTTGTCCTTCAACAAGTGAATTAGCTTACATTGAAATGGACTAAAAAACACTAGAGTCTTACAAAGATCCATTTAGACTAACCTTACCCCCCCTCTCTCTCTCCAAGTCCCTCCTCTCTCTCCAAACTTCTCTCTCTCAAAATATATACTAATTTTTTGATGTTAATTATCTCAACAAAAAAACTTATGCATTAGATTAATGCATGCATTAAGGCTTGATTAGGCCAAACTAATAATCTAATTGAACCAATCAAGTCACCAGTTCAATTGTGTACATAATTAGGCTTAATTGAGACCTATAAACCAAATTACATGAATTTAGTGTATATTGAGAATGGATCAACCCCAATTTAATGTTTGATTAAAAATATTACATAAATGATTCAATAAGGTGTGTAGTTTGTGATAACTAAATGTTGAGAATTGATTACATCAAATTAGTGTATGTTCACCCTTGATTAGTGTTTAATGGAAAAGAGACCAAATCAAGTTCTATTGAACTAGTTACATCAATCCTTTCAATCAACCATCAAGGAACACAAACCAAGCTTAGCTACAATCCTGAAGGAGAGCCAAGCTACAAGGGTTTTGTCCCTTTGTTGTAATTAAAAAGATTGAGAAAATTAGGCTAGATCTAGAGTTTCTATGATGAAATACACCAAAATAGAACTTACTAACCTGTCAAGACTAAAAACCCAGAAACTGGGACTTGAAATGAACAGAGCAGGATTGTTTGGGGCCACTGTCAAAAATAGAGGCTAGTGTCCTATGGTTTAGGGATGTTAGAAGTTTGAGGCACTTCTGACACCTATATCTTTATCTTTTTATCGCTTGTTTCTATCTGCAACTTCGTCTTCGACCTGCACATATAAAAGAGGGAAAATGTTGGTTTTGTTTAGGAGCTTGCCTAAGTCAAACCCTATGAATGGTGTTTCCTACTCCATAATAGAAAGTGATGCAGGAGCATCCAGTGGTGTAACGACAATTTGTATCACCCAAAAAAAGATGATGTTTCAAAATCATTGATATTGTTTCCATTTCTTTTCAAAATTAGTATTTCTAGTTCCATAATCGCTTGAATAATGATGTAGAACTTTCAGTTTCTCAAAATTGCTAAAAATAGAAAACTGCCATTTTAGAAAAGTTTGCATTTGGGCACGGATTGAAGTGAAAATTTACAAAATGCTTCGTAAATAAAAATAAGACATTTGGCGAAGGAATCATGCAAAGACCATTTGTGAGCTAAAAGATTTTAAAGTTTCTATTTCCCAAAAAATGCCTGAAAATTATTCAAATTCAGGTTTGAGGCACTAAATAGTCCTGTATGGGCCTGAAAATGGTTGGAACCAACAAAGCAGGTTCTTAATGCATAGAGAACTCTATGATATTTCTAATGCTTCCAACGACGTGTCAATCGGACACCCAGATTGAAAGTTATGGCTCCCGGAAGTTGACCTATTTTTGGAGGGAGATCAAAAATTCAAAATTTAGCTATTGGTTGCTAAAAGGGACTATTTATGACCACTTTTGGGAACCCTTGGGGTAGTAGAGCTAAGGGAAAAAGTGTAGACTCAAGAATAGGTGGGAAAATAGAAACCCTAGCTGATTTGGGGTTACAGAAGGCTAAAGATTCCAGAGTTGTGAGATAGGGAGTTGTAATGTGTTCCAACCGGTGGAGGATTCATCCTCTGATTATATTTGATCTTCTGTAATGTAATGTTTTGCTCATATCAATAAAAATATCATTCTATTTTTTGTATGCAATTTCTATTGTTGTGTGTTTTATGATTTACCCCCTTCATCAGAAAGGATTAGATCAAGAGTGTGTGCCCTAGGAGGGCAGAGGTAGATCTGAATAATAAAATATCAATACAAACAAGCATAAAGGAAAGATGTTACCATGAAAATGAAACTCTTGATGGGATGATGCCACTATCAAATCGCCACAAAGAGAGAATGAAGGAAGAAGGAGCTTCCATCAAGATCTGCAATTAGGGTTAGTACACACAACAATAATCTACACAAATAGAGAGCTTGTAGATAGAAAGATCAATTCCTTGTTAGAAGGCCTTATCATAGAGAATCATTATCTAGAGCATTATTAGGAGTAAATGAGTGAGAGGGACTTGTTTATATATGCATTTTAATTATTTCTTGAGGGTCCATAATGAAATAAAGCCAACACAATGCAATATACAAGGCCAATAAGGTTGACATATCCAAATTTTGGGGCAAAAAGGTAGGATACTAGAGCTTGGATGTTAGTGTTCTAGGCCTATTTTTCCTTGAAGTAAAGAATGAGAAAGGGACTTAACCATGAGCCCTAATTAAGCCCTAAAATGGGTATGTCATAAGTCAAGATAAAAATACAAGTTAAACATGCAAATGCTAATCCCAATGTGAAATTGTGAGAGGTGACAATTTACTACACTACATTTAGCCCCCACTTTAGCAGGAGTAGGAACTTACATTCTTTCTCATGCTAAAGTATGGAGAAACCAAAAACCCCTCATAGAATTTCACTAAGTTTTTAGAGATGTGCTAGCCCCCAAGATTAGGATTCTACGAGTCACAAAACACATGGCATAAATCTCACACATACACATATACATATACTCAAGAATTCTATAAACATGAGATAAGACATAACATACCTAAAGAATACATGAAGCATACACATAATACACAAAGAAAACACATAATACATGAAGAAAACATGTAATACATGAATCAAACATAGAGAATACACATGAAAGATATGTGGAATACATGTGGAATACATGAATAGCACACATGATGGATTGCATGGAAGACAAAAGCATATAGTAATGAAGTCATCACAAATACCTGAGCACACAAACCAAAATCATGAGTCAGCAAGGTAAAAGATACCTCAGTGTAAAAGGTTGTATCTATTACCATGTGTTGTCCCCAAGATGTAACTAAAATAGATGAATTCTAAGTAGGAGATATAAGAATGTAAAGAAGACATATAGATAGAGAAAGGAGCAATCAATACGAAAGATAAAATGAATAATGTTCTCATGGATCATAGGCTAGTAAGGACCTCTAAATTACTAGGTGTAACAATGATAGGTCACATGAAGTGCACATAGGCTAGCAATTTGTGTTATGCTAGGTGGCTCATGGACAAAAAACAAAATGAAAGATCACAGGCTAGTAAGGACTACCAAATTACTAGGTGAGTTCCATGTCAACCATATAAGAGATTACATGCCAGGAAAAGTGTGATGTTTGTTGGGTAACTCTTGTAAGATTCTAAAGGAATGGTCAACAAGTATTGTAAAACTAGCCATGTGGTGCATGGATAAAGTAAAAGTGTATAGCATGATGTATGCTCCCACCTTAAAGTGATTTCTAACTTTATCAGGTAGCAATTATCTTTAAGGTAGAATTGCAATATCATAACTACGAAGATGAAGGAAGAAATGCCACATGAAATAAAATACATGCAAGCATAACACCAATTAGGAGGGACTACACTTGCAAGTACAAGTCAACACACCTTACATGGTAAACAAATAAATTGACCCTAAAACCATATGTATCTAGCTCTAATAAATTTTCTTCAAAACTTAGATATATATTTTAATTTACTTGTATAATGTAATTCAACTAGATGTGAAACATTTTTGTTGTAGCAGGGAGGTCATGTGACTTCCATGTTTGATCAACCAGAAGGTGTGGTGAGTGCTTCTCCATCATCAGTTGCTACGCCCGAGCCATTCCTGGTGTGTATTTTCAAAAATTATACTAAATTTGTACTTTAAATTCACTAGATACATATTATTTTAAAATTTTAAAATCATTTTTGAATTTATATATTTATATGTCCATATATATGCATGATGATATCACTATTAGGATAGTTGTTGGTCCTACTACTGATCAGGCACAATTTCTTGAGTCATCCACAACACTTCGGGTCTTAAGTAAATTTTCTATGCAATTTATAGGTCTTTTATATGGTTACATGTTTTGGTAAATATTCTAACCTAATTTGTGCTTTATTTGAATATCTCGGAATTAGTAGTTGCGACTTTTGGTCTAGAATTGATAGATATACCACCTGGGCAACAAAATGTGGGAGAATATGAGCATGATCGTATAGTAATTTATGCAAACTTTAGTATAGATTTAAATATTTAATTTCATGATTTTATAACCTAATTTGTGCTTTATTTGAATATCTAGGAATTAGCAGATGACACTTTCGGTCTAGAATCGATAGCTATACCACCTGGGCAACATAATGTGGGAGCAAATGAGCATGATCATATGTAATATAAATATTTAATTTCATGATTGTATAAATTAAATCAAATTTAAATCATATATGCACATGTAATTTTTAAAAAAATAATTTGATTTCAAGTTTCTTTCTCTTGTCCAACATAAGGCAGGTCAATCTATTTCATGTGGAACAAAGAGGCCTCTTGATTGTAGTGATGATAGGATATAGACTATTTATTTCATGGACTGTGATGCATAGTTTATTTATATGCCACTTGACTATGACCATGTTGAATAGTATTTCATGGACTTAGAGATATTTCATTATTTCATGGACTATGATATGTATTTATTTATATGCTGACTATATGACTAGATGTTTCAATACATTTCATGGACTAGATCTACATATACATTGACTATGCTTGTACATTCCAGTATGTTCTAGTATGTTTAAATGTTTCAATCTATATAATTTTTATTGGTAGAAATTATTAAATTTAGATTGCATAATTAAATATTATATGTTGAAAAGGAACAAACATCGAATGAGACCATATTTTGATTAGAATGTTCAGTAAACTAATACAACTAGAGTTAGGGATGTTATGGAGTCAAAAGTATCCCTGTACCTTTTTACCACCTAGTTTAGCTCCTAGGTCCCTTTGTTTACAGTTTACATGCTTAATACTTATCCTGGAGCAAATTCCCTCAAAACCCATGTCAAATGGGGTTAGGGGCCCATCTTAAATGTTAATCAAGACCAAAAAAAGGCCCTTGGGAGTTGGGTGCCTATGCCCAAGCTGAGGTTAATCTATCAAGATCCAAATTTAAATGTGTTGACTTGGGCCCTCTCAAAAGGTTTCCCTTTGTCGGCCTTTTCAATTTGAATTACGAAAGTTACCAAGAATGCATATATAAAAATGTTTAGGACTTCATTTTACCCCTAGATGAATAATACGAACTTGTGGCTTTGAGCTAAGGGATTTCAAGGCATTCATTGTGTTGCAGAGTAGAATTGTGTAATTATTGTGTTTGTTTATTGTAGATTTGGCTTCATTAATCCATCTCCTCATGATTTGAAGGCTCTTCATCTCTCTAAGGGTTTCACCTCAAAGGTGACATCTATTTGTATTTCAATCAATTTATTTCATCATTGCTTTTGCCTCTGCCCTCCCTTGGGCACACATGTTGTTGGAAGACTTGAATGCCATTCTGGGGCTTGACTGAGGCAAGCTCTTAAACACCACAACCCCCAAATCCCTCTCTTTGTGATTGCAGGTTACATGTGCAGGATTTGGTGAAGTATAGTTGTAGATAAGTAATTCAAAGGATAAGGATTTGGGATATGGAGAAAAGTTGTAATTCTACCCTACTAGACTAGGGCACTTGCCCTTAGTCCTCCCAACAAGATTCATCTTGAACTCAGGAGCTGAACATCATCTGACATTGCTCATTGTTCCAGATTTGTAGAAAAGTTGCCCTATCAGACTTGGACTCCCGCACCCTAGTCTACAAAGTCTTCATCTCTATAAATCAAACTTCTAGTAAGTTTATGATCCTTCTTGAGTGCCTTCCTATTCAGTGATTTGTACCAGTTTGTTCGTCTGTACCTGATTTCATAATAAATAGGGTTTGAGGCTTATTAAATCTAGGGTTTGACAAATATTTCAATCTAATTAGTCTTTCCATATCATTCTTGAGTACATCAACCTATACCTAAGTCGTCTTCATCTATAGTGACTGGTCTCAGTTGTTGTCCTTGAGTGTTAGTGTGAAAGAAGGGTTGATTTGATAAGATCTTGACACTATTTATCATCTTCCCACTTTTTACATATAACATTTTGGTGAACTTGTGTTTTTAGTAAACTTGCATCTTGTTGAGTTTTGTATAAATTCCTTGAATTCATTCATATCATATTAATCATCTTGCATTGAAAAATTTAGCATACATTTGAAAAATTTCAAAAAAATAAGCATTCTAGGCTTGCATTAAGACATAGTTTTGAATATTTTGCATTGCATATCACAAAAAGATTTAATTTATGATATTTGAATTAGATGTGATATTTATTATAGTAATTCATCATTTCTTCATACTAAATATTGCATTTAAAATTTGTATTTTCTAGGGTTTTTCTTAAAAAGTTGCATTTTCATATAACCTAGTCTTTACAAAAACTAGGGTTTGTAGTCAAAATTTCATCTTCAGATTTTTCTACTCCTTTTCAACATTCATTCAAATCTGATTTTGAAGTGTAGTGTTGGATCATAGTGCATACTTTTACATCCTAGCTTTGAAACTTTCACCTTTTGCATTTACACATTGTGTATTTCAACAAAAATAAATACCTTCATCTTTTTGATTATTCATTGAGCATTATAGGACTTTTGTATCCTTCTTGCATCTGATCTAAGCTATTTTGCACATTACACCTGATTACATTCCATTCAATCATCATTCCTCATAGTCTCCTAACATATTTTGTGCATTTACATTCAAAAAAGTGAAAAAAAACTAAGCATTTTAGATTCATAAACAAGCATAGTTTGCATTGTTTCATTGCATATGTCATAAATATCTTCCAGATCTTGCATTCATTCTAGGCATATTTTCATTTCTCATTTGAAAATTTTGCATCATTTCATACTTGTACTTGAATATTTTGCATACTCTTAATTACACATTGTGCTTTCTCCAAAAACCATTCCTCTTGCCTTGTTGTGTAGCACTATTTCCATCTTACTCACTTGGTTTGTTGAGAAATTTGTGTGTTTTTCTCTTTCAAAAACAATTTCCTCAAACTAGTGATTTGTTGTGCAATGCTATCACCATGGATGACTCTTGTTATTCATCTTTGGAAGCTTTGTTTGCATACATTATCAACTTTGAGAAATTCTCTAAATTCACTACTAATCATCCTCAAGTCCTGAAGAAAATAGGATACCTACATGACATTGACATTTCTACATGTTCCACATATGAAATCCTTTGTCATATATCAGATTTTGACAGGTTTATAACTCTCATGGGGATATATCCTTCAATATTAAATGATCTTATTTCATTCATAGATAATAATGAAGAAACTAGTGATGATGATGATCCTCCTTCACATCCTATTACATTCCATGATGACATCATGGAAGCCATCAATAAGACTCATGAAGATAACATAGCCTTAGACACTTCATCCCATGACCCCTCTCCTAAAATCATCATCACTAGTGAGGACATTTTGGCTCAAGAAGATGAAATAATTGACACATTCCTTAATAACACTTTACTATCCCTTCATTCCAATGGTCTCCCTCTCCTAGATGAAGCATTGGAAAGTGAAGAAACTCCTCTTGAACAAGCTTCTCAATCGGATCATAATGGATTTTCATGTACCAATCTTCAAACTATTATCAACAACCTCCTAAATGAAACTCACACAATGAATTGTTTACCATTGCTTGACCATTTGCATACCTTGGATACTTCCTAGAGTGCACAGATAAAAAATGGTCCTCCTTTCATTATACACTCAACATCTGAAAACAACACTAAGAATCCTCTCAATAATATTCTAACATCTCTTCCTCCCAATGCTCTCCTTGGCCAAGATGTAGCATTGGATGATGAATACTCTCTTTACGAACAACTCCTTCAACCTATGGATACTGAAAACTCATCAACTAATCTTAAAACACTTCTTAACTACGTCTTAAACAAGGAAACAAATTAGTTACCTTCACCTAAACACTTAAATACCATTGAAACCTCTAATGACATGGAGAACATAAATAAACATATTGTTTCTAAGGACCAAGGTACTCCAATACCACATAAGCCAGTTGAAATGAGAATTTTCTCGGCCCCTTCATCACCTCACTCGATTGAAATGGGCATTTGTAAGGTTTCTGCTCCACCATCCTTACATATTGCACTAGGAAACCTTCAAGAGAGGATCTTTCCATTACCAACTCCTATGGTTCCTTCTTAAAAAATTTAGGAAAATGTGGATAACATAACTCAACAAGACAAAAGAACAAGGGGCAAAGCCTTAACAGTAAATGTAAGGATTAAGATCAGAGATAACAGGTAAGTATTGCTAACCCTTGTGGCCACCTTTGTCATAGCATATCTTTTCTCACTTAAATGGCCTCCTCTTATGTGTTGTGTTCCCCTGTGTTGTGTTATGTGTTGTTTAGGTCTCCTAGGATGACCCTTGATACTCTTGTAAGGTCAAGGATACCGGGAGACTGCCTATGTTGTGACCACTCTTCTATTTTTTTCTAAATTCTTCTACTTTTCCTCCCCTTTATTTTATTGTTGTGTGTCATGCCTTAAGGGCATAGCGTTGTGGAAGATGTCTTGGGGGTATCCTCCTATGTGGTGTTCCTAAGGCACTTGTTTCTCCTCTCTCATTTTATTGTTTACCTTGTTCAGTGATTCTACCTAGTTGGCAGATGATGAAAATAAACAAATATTGATACGAACCATGTGTCCCTTCAGAAAGTAAGAAAAAATGGACCTAGTCCATATATGACGATGGGGTTGATATATATATTTGACACTTTACTAGTAGAATCACTCTATGTGATATATCATGTTGTCATATCTCTTCTAACAAACCTTTTTCAATACATCTGCTCTGTGCACCTTGGATGGTTTTGTATCTCACCTTGTTGTTACACTCAGTTCTAAGATATCTGCAGCATAAGCCCAATGGCTATACTTGATTTTGAACATGCAAGTGTAGCCTTATTTCTTTGATGTAATCTAATTTATGCATATCTTCTATGATTTGATTTGGTTGTTATCTTAGTAGAGAATATTCTAACCTTATATCTTGCTGATTATTTTAGCAATTCATATCGATGTGTTTGTGGGAACATCCAACAATCATAAGCACATGTCACTTTTGGGGGCATGGGATTTGTGAGAGCTCTTGTTCCCTTGCATGTTTTCACTCTACCTTAATGTGCTTGATACTGGAAAGTGGTATTAACCACCTTAAGGTGGGGGCATATATAATGGCATATGTCTAATCATTTTGGTACTAATGAAGCATGTTTGAAAGCCCTCACCACGAGGTAGGATGGTGTATCTCTGAGATAGTACGCATCCTTATTAAAAATGCAAGAAAGAAAGCCCTCATTGTGAGGCAGGATTACAAATCTCTTGATCTAGTGTGTATCCTTTTATACAAAGACCTTCATCGTGAGGCGGGATGGTGTATCTCTTGAGGTAGTGCAAATCCTTTTATACAAAGTCCTCTGTGGAGGCGGGGTTGGATCTTGAGTCATCCACCCTTAAGTGTGTCTTTGGCGATTATGGTAGCATAGCTCAACTGTCAGGTGTGTATGCAATATGTTTTAGATGGTGGGACTTAGCAATAAGCTCCTTCCATCACTAATGTTTGCCATGTCCAAGAGGTATAGTGTGTCTATGGCATACTATGTGGCACTTGTGTTTTTCATGTGTCTTCTTTGCATGTTTGTCGTGTCTTCCCCCTAGTGTGGTCTAAAGGCTCATAGCGATGAGCTCTTTGCATGTCTTCCCCTGGTGTGGTCTAAAGGGACGTAGGGATGAGCTCCCTCCACATTTTGGGTTTTGTTTTACATGTTTTTGGTGGTCTAAAGGTGCATAGGGATGAGCTCCCTCTGCCCCCCTAGTCTAGGATTTATTTAATTTTTAAATCAATGTATTTTTTGTGTATTATGTGACTGCTTTCATGTCTTCTTCATGTATTGCATGCTTCACTATATTCATCATGTTTTACATGCTTCTTACTAACTTCATTGTGTCTTGTGTGTCTTCCATATGTTTTCTAAGTGCTTACCTAAGATTGGGGGCTAGAAATAGTCCTCCTACCTTTGGGTATGCTTTAGCTTTATGTGCTTGGTGTGGTTGATGTGTTTTTATGCTTCAACCACACTTTAATTCATGTATGGGGTTATAAGATCATACATACATTAAAGTGGGGGCTAAATTTTATGGAGTAAAAAGTATCCCTATGCCTTTTTACCACCTAGTTTAGCTCCTAGGTCCCCGTGTTTGCACTTTACATGCTTAATACTTATCTTGAAGCAAATTCCTATGAAACCTATGACAAATGGGGCTTAGGGACCCATCTTAAATGTTAATCAAGACCAAAAAAAGGCCCTTGGGACTTGGGCACCCACACCCAAGTCCAGGCTGATTTGTCAGGATCCAAATTTAAATATGTTGGCTTGGGCCCTCTCAAATGGTTTCCCTTTGTTGGCCTATTCAATTTGAATTATGAAAGTTAGTAGGAATGCATATATAAACATGTTTAGGATTTCATTTTACCCCTAGATGGATAATGTGAACTTGTGACTTTGACCTAAGGGATTTCAAGGCATCCATTGTGTTGCAGAGTAGAATTGTGTTGTTATTGTGTTTTCTTATTGTAGATTTGGCTTCATCAACCCATCTCCTCATGATTTGAAGGCTCTTAATCTCTGTGAGGGTTTCACCACAAAGGTGACATCTATTTGTGTTTCAATCAATCTATTTCATCATTGCTTTTTCCTTTGCCTTCCCTTGGGCACACACTCTAACAACAGTGTTGGAAGACTTGAATGTCATTCCAGGGCTTGACCGAGGAAAGATCCTAAATACCACAACCCCCAAACCCATCTCTTTGTTATTTTAGGTTACAGGTATGAGATTTGGTGAAGTACAGTTGTAGAGAAGCAATTCAGGGGATAAGGATTCAGGATCTAGAGAAAAGTTTCTATAATCTACCCTGATGGATTAGGGCACCTGCCCCGTAGTCCTCCCAACACGATTCATCCTGAACTCAGGAGCTGAACATCATCTGACGCTACTCATTATTTTGGATTTGCAAAAAGGTTTTCCTAATAGACTTGGGTGCCCGCTCCATAGTCTACAAAGTCTTTGACTCTAGAAATCCAACTTTTGGTTAGTTGATGATCCTTCTTGAGTGCCTTCCTATCTAGTGATTTGTAGCAGTTTGTTCATTTGTACCCAATTTCATAATAATTAGGGTTTGAGGCTTATTAAATCTAGGGTTTGACAAATATTTCAATCTAATCAATCTTTCCATATCATTCTTGAGTACATCAACTTATAGCTGAGTCCTCTTCATCTTTAGTGACTTGGCTCAGTTGTTGTCCTTGAGTGTTAGTGTGAAAGGAGGGTTGATTTGATAAGATATTGACACTATTTATCATCTTCCCATTTTTTACATATAACAAGGGATTATCAAGATGTATGTTTAAGATATATAGGTCTATGGTACCATTTAAGTTTATTAAATAAAATTTCATATCATATAATTTATTTAATCAATTGTACTATGTGCTACTAAGAATTAGAAATGCATACAAGAATTCATTTAAGTTCATTAAATAATTTTACATATTGAATAATTTATTAAAGTTCATTAAATAATTGCACGTAAAACTAATTTCTAGGCATAATATAGAAGGTGAAATAAGAACATAAAATAATCCCACATAAAATTTTGGATCTACTTGTAGTGACAATCATGGTAAATTATTGAATAATTTATTAAAGTTCATTAAATAATTGCTCATAAAATAATCCAACGTAGGGAGGATCCACTTTACAAAATTTTGTTGTAGATTGTGCCATGTACTCCATCTCTCTGAGCACCTAAATGAGAGTGAATCCAATGGCATGGCTCCACAAGCCCTTAGATGAAAATTTTTAGTGATAATCATGTTGGATCTACTTGTAGGAGACCTGCAAAAAAATGAGAAAAAATATAATGAATGTAAGTAAATTAACTATTAATGCACGAGTCATAACTCCAAGTCATGTGAGAAAATTACAATAAATAAAGTTAAAAAATTAGATCTTATAAATTTCTTACATTTAATCACCTATTTGGATTAGGTACAAATTGCTCAATTGAAATAGAGTGACCTAACAAGAAATGGTTTCACAAAAATCCTACAAAGGAAACCTCAAATGATCAAAGAATTCACAAAAAGAGAACAACTACAAAGGAGCCTTGAGAGAGCACAATGAGATATTGTATAAGGTCACAATGAGAGCCAAACTTCACCAAGATTCACAAAGTCACAGAGAGCCAAGAGAGAGTTCATGAAAAATTGCTTAAGAGAGAGAGAGATTCAAAAATTGCATTGTTAGAGGGGAAATGAGAGATAATGTTAAAGAAAGATGTTTTGGGAGGCACATAAGTGTTATGAAAATTTTGAATCATTACTGAAGGTGGCCAGTAATGCTCAGAAATGGTCACTTGGTGCCACATAGACACAAGACGCTAGTGCAGTGCACAGACATCCACGCTACGCGCTAGCATCCAAGTGACTCTAGCTCATGGTCACATGAAACACCATAGTATGATGAGATAAACAAGGCCCTAAAATAGAATTTAAAAAAACATAGAGGGTCAAACATAACACAAAATCATATGTGTGGTTACAAAAAAAGGCTAAGGCAAGGGCAAAGTGAATCTAAAAACATACTACGGGAGAAGACACCAAAGAGTGCAAAAAATAACGTGAAATTGCAAGGGTATGTAATTTTTGACATTACATTTATCCCCCACTTTAGTCAGCTTATGACCTTAAGTGATATGCTATGCTAAAGTAGAAAAGGAAATAACATCATAAATATTACCTCAAAAAGGATAATGTAGAGGCCACAGAGAGTTCTTCAAGTGGAGGAGTGAAGCCCCTAGGCTAAGAATCTACAAAACCATAGTATTAGACAATAAAAGCCTACATAAGAGGCAATGTCAGAACCACATATAAAATCTATATTAAAAGGATTGGATTAGATATGATTTGTCTAAACATCAAGGTTAGTAAACCATATAATATAATGCACATTATACCAAAAATATATAACAATATAACACCAATCACACACAAGAAAAAAGAAAGTAATGCAAAAGGGGCATTTCTAGCACACTATGAGAGCTAGGAACCATACCAAACTCTTATGGGCCACTAGAACTAACAAATTTCATTTTTAGGTGACTCACTAAGAGTGTTGAAAATGTAGTTGAAAAGGGTGGTTAGTCTAAGAAAGTGCATTTTCTTAGGACCACAAGCTACTAACACTGCTAAGAGAGAATGCTTCGTGGAGTGTACCATCAATGTTGTGTGTGTGAAAGTGGAAAGCATAAAAGTATGCCCCCACCTTAAAATAATTGCATAAAGAAACCATATGCAATTAATTTTAAGCTATAATAAGGGGAAGACAGCTTTAGGAAACATAACTATTGGGAATATGTGTTCCCAAAGATGCATCTAAAAGAAAAAAGATGCCCCCAAAGAGAGGCAAACATAGCGATGCTATAGTCATGATACACAAAGAATTGTGTAAGCATGATATGACATTGAGCAATGCAAACACATGTCACACAAAAATAAGAAACATCACCAAAAACAAAAAAAGGATCTATGTGTTTTGGGGTTAGTATGTATTTTGGGAGGGGAATCATCAAGGGATAACTGAGAAAATCATCATCATTCCCTAAGCAAGTAGAACTACGAGCACAAAGGAAGAATTTCACAAGAAATCAAAAGAAAAATAAAATTTTTGGGTCAACATGGAAGGAAGCTAAATCTTCCAATGCTTTCCATCATCTCCAAAATGTCAAAATAACTAAGTGGACAACATATAGAACAATTTAGATACAAATAGAAGAATGTCACAACATTTTCATTCCTCTTGTATCTACATGTCTACAAGGGCATCGTCAGTCCTCCAGGTAGAACTAACAAACATATAAGACATGTTCATGGGGAAAACATTACAAAAAAACATGCAAATGTATATAAACACATGAAATGAAGGTACAACCCTCATGGGTCTGGCACCATCAGGCCATCCATGTCCCAATCTTGACTATCATATAGGGATAGAGGAATAGTTGACAAAGGGACCACATTAAGAGTGATACAAGAGGACTCCCCTAGAACTAAGTGCAGAGGATTAGTAGTAGCAACATGATGCTCTTGACCACTAGTAGAAGCAATTGTCAATGATTGTGAAAATCATGGACAATGAGGGGATATCTGGGATGGACTCAAAGATTCAGTCCATAGAGGAGGCATCAACAAAATCACTATCAGAGTAGTGAACTAAATGTGGCTTGTCAATATTGTCGGTAGAAATGTTCAAACTAAGAGTCACAGGTGGAGGAACATGCTCCACAACTAGAAGAAGCAACGCATAAGAGTTTAGAGGTGGTAAATATTGTGGCATGTACTTTGGATTGTGAAATGGAGGTGTGGGGTAATGCTTGAGCTTGTGCTTGGGTGGCAGGTGGGAATGTCGATATCTATGGTAGCAGGGTGGAGGATATTAGGAAAGATGACTATGCTGAAATGTAACGAGAGTAGAGAGGGTGGCACTAAAAATAATGTTAACATTAGGAAGGTCCAAGGACTTAGATAAAGGTGGCATATTAGGAATGGAATGGAGGATGGGGTCTTCCATGGAAGGAGCCAAGACTATTTACACTCTTTTGGGGTGGCGTTCATCTATGTCTGATTGAGGAGGAGTGGTCGGGGATGAGAGAGGTGCATGATGGGATAGAGGAGGCTGAGACACTAAAGAGGAGCAAGATCAAGTGGTGGTTGCATAGGAGGAGAACGCTTAGGGAGATATTACGCATCAACAACACACTCTTGAGCTATGGCACGTCGGTGACACTTGTGATCTCTTGCAAGATAATTGTGTTGAGTGTGAGCTAAGGCCTCTATTAATGTCCAACCAGGTGGTCTTCCAACATGGGTTCTATTGGTTCCCCAACCTGTAGACTATAGTCTCTAAGAATTGCGAGTTTATATGTCAAACTTTAATAAAGGCTGGCCAACAAATGGGAGATATTAACTTAATATCCCCTGCACTTTAGGCTTTGCAAGACCAAGGTGGGTTTGCTTAAAATACATACTAGCTTAGAATAAACAAGATATTCATGAACAACATGCTAGCATATAAAGAATTCATACAATATGTCAAGGATTTGTAAGGTAAAATGCTTTCACCATCATATTCCTTGTATCTTTTATGCTTTTCTATGAATAAGGATATTAACTTACTAAATTAAGTTATCATGAATTTTAGATTTTCAAAGTTTTATTTGAAATAGAGGAGGGAAAATTCATGCTCTTAAGATTGGTGCCTTAAGGGAGTCACAGAGTCATTTTGGTATGCATAAGTGATTTTGTAATAAAAACATTTTGTAATGGTTAATCTAGCTATTGTTTCCTTACAACAATAGAACCTACGTGTGTGACCTTACAATTCAAAATTCTACTTAGATATCCATTTCTTAACCCAAGTTTCTTGTGATTATCATTGAAAAGTTTTACATTGATCCTTGAACAACAACTAACAATGGTAAAAGCTTGTCATAGAAAATGTATGCAAAAAATAAAACAAGCCTTGTCCATTCTATTTAAAGAAAAAATAAATAATCAACTAGAGGAAATGTGAACAAAAGGCTTTCTCTCATATATTTCAGATTAAGAATAGTTTTATATAGTACACAATAGACATATAACAACCACTTGCTATTACCAACAGGACACCTTATAGAGTTCTTGTACAATTTCCTCTACTTTCCCCAATTTTCCATCTTTGTTCTTCCAAAATAATTCTTTACCAATCTAAACATATTTGATAGCATGTAGTTTCAAAATCCTCTTCTAATTTTCTATCATGTCCTTAGGTAAATTTAATTTGTTCATGTAATACAATACATCCTTATACCATGGTGAGATTTCTAATGCACATCCTTCTTATACTTCAAGATGATTTACCTGGACAACTTCCAAATTGGATTTTGTCATCAGCCAAGCTAAACCCTGCCCTCTGATCAACTTGGTGATTTGAATGTCAATATTAAATTCATGAATCTTGTTGATCCATCTGCACCTCCTACCTATTAATTCTATTTGAGTGAAGATGTCCTTGACCAATGCATGTGGTACATAGGCTACAATCTTATCTCCTAACAAATATGTCCTAAACATTTTAACAACTTTGACTAGAGCATAGGCTTGGTTTTCCATGACATCATACTTCAACTCTACATCTTGAAGTGATTTTCTAAAAAAGGAGATTGGTTTCTCAAACCCATCCTAGTTTTGCTACAACAAAGCAACAAACATTGTGTGGAAAGATACAAAGGAAAACAATTGGAATGGTTTTGAAAAATTAGGTGAAGCAAGCACTAGAGATTTCTTAATAGCCTATTTGATGTCTTTGAATTATTTGGTTGGCTCCTCATCCCATTTTACACCTTGTCCCTATTGGAAACAAGGTGGATAACTGAGAGGGGGGGTGAATTAGTTATCTTAAATATTTAACTTTCTTTTCTTCTTTAACAATTAGTGCAGCAACACAAAACATATAAGCATTCATAATCATGAGAGAAGAAAAGAAATAAACACACATAACACAAGGATTTTTACGTGGAAAACCCTGTTAGGGGAAAAACCACGGGGTGACTAACCCAATATTGTATTCTCTATTGAAAGAATAAGAAGTACAAAATCGTACTTGCCAATTAGGGCTCACTGCCTGAGCACATTTCTCACAAGAGGCACATTGCCTACAAGAGACTCACTATCTATAGGTTGTAGAAGGTAACCAGATGTTTGAACTAAAGAGAGGCATCCACATATGTTGAGGTTCAGTTCTGGTTAGGCTTAATATACTGATCTACTGCACTTCATTCTTCCTCTGCTTTAGTGTTGTTGTTCTGTCACATACCGGACTTGTATTGCTGCTTCTACACTTCTCTCTGCCTTTTCTTGCACATTATATCACACACACTCTACTTCATACCAAAATCCATCTGGTATATATATCTGCACTAAGGATTTCAACATCTTTCTAGTCGGCATCCGGAATACTCAAGATTTTCCCAAGACACTGATTTGTCGACTGAATCCATGCTTACTATGTGATGCATCTCAAGGACATAGACATAGAAGTCATCAATCATGTTGGCCAACCATGAATGATCCCTCAAAAAGCTTGATCACCATCAATTTCTCATCCAGATTAAAGTTTGATGCTCTGCCGGTTAGTTCTTCCTTAGTCTACTCTACCTATCAGGAACCCAACACTTAGATGCTCATATCTTTTCACTCTTTCATCATTGGAGGCTCAATCTCTGGAATGTAGTAGTAATGGTACTCCTCTTAACTTCCCCAAGTCTACACTTTGCTAAGATACATCCTCTGAGAGATCTGGACCTGATTGTCAAACCTTGCTGCATGCTCTGTTCTTGTTCACCGGACCAAAACATTCTTCAATCTTACTTCTGGTATAGTCATATTGTGCTCTGCGGATGTGTGGGATAGACTTTGTTGCCATCAATGACAAAAATCATGAAGCCACACAGTGTCTCTTGCCAACAATCTCCCCCTTTGACATTGATGGCAACACTTAGTGAAAAATGGCTAAGTGTCATAACAAACTCCCCCTTGGTTGATTGTATATTTTTACCGGAGCTCCCCCTTAGTTGGATTCCACATTTTTCACTACTCCTCACTCCCCCTTTGACATCAATGGCAAAGGGTGAAATCCACACACCAAAATTTGTAAAAATCAATCTATACATAGCCGCATAAGTATATATGCATGTTATACTTACATATACTTAAGTATATCCGCAAAAGTGATTTTCAACTGGACAAATTCTATTTCCCAACTCTGCTTCATCCTGTCCAAAATTGAGATGTGACCACTTAACAAAAATGCAAAGGCTTCTGTCCTTCTTAAGTCTATCAGATCACTGGTCCAGGATATAGTTTGAGCATCAGTTAGGGCCTCATGCATTGCCCCTAACTTAGGGATAATTATCCCTCTTAGTTCACTCATTCTGCTTATTCTATTCTTCTTCTCCTTCTCAAGCCTCTTTATCTCATTTATAGTGGCAATAGCCTGGCATTCTTGATTCATTATGGATGAGGTGAGAGGATCAAAATTATAAGATAAACTTGACAGTCTTGTTCTTCCACCTTCTTAGCAATGTCTGTTGTGACTGTGGACCAAGAAAAACAAAATTTTTATAATTCTCCGCCATCTTTAAGAGCATTTTCTAGGCTCTTTATCCCAATATCCAGATTTATCCTATCATTTGCTATGAGTCCCTATACTTCAGAGAATCTCTTTCCCAAAAACTCTTTCCAAACTTTCTCTTGTGTTGATTTCTCCAAGGAATCAAAATGTGTGCTAATAGAATTAACAAGAGATTTCAGATTACCAGATGAAGAGGCCGAAAGATCCTTTTGGAAGGATGGCATGATTTTATTTAGCATACTGGATGTAATCTCTATTAGCTCATAGTCTTCCATGTGAGACTTCAGAAGCTTTTCTTTTTCTTTAGTTTGAGAAAAAGATGCTACCTTCATTGTCAGGACCAGAGAGAGGGAGTCAAAATTGAGTGGTCCTTGAAATAATTCTGGTTCATCTATCTCTAACATTTCTTTTTTCAAGAAGCTCTTTACTACCTCAACAGTGTCTCTTGCTGGAGACAGAGTCTTCTTTCCTTTTCCCACCTCAGAACTGTCATCTGGGATCTTCTCTGTTTGATCTTCTTCTCTTCCCTTTACCTCTTCTTCTTGACTAATTTTCTCTTCTTTTCTTTCTTCTCCTTCAGTTCTGGAGTCTGCTGGGGGATTTGAAAGAGAGATGTTTACTTCTTCATGGACTTCCTCTTCCAGAATAGAGGAATCCAATTCCTTAGTCCTCTCCTCACCTGTCTCCTTTGGCTCTTCTACATTTTTCTCAATATATTCTTATTTTGATGTACTTAGTCCTTTGTCATTCATGGCAGAAGGTTCATCATCTAAGTCCTCTATAATAAGAAGATTGAATCTCTTGTAGGCATTCTGGAGGATGTCTTCTGTTTCTTTTTCTACTTGATCCATCTCTCCAAGCATAAGTTTGTTCATTCTGGCTTTGCTCCAGAACTCATCCTTGCAATCTTTGAAGATCATGGTCATTTGTTTTGGAGTAATGGAAGGATAGAGTTGAATTGCAATCTGTTCCTGGATCTCAAGGTCCTTTGCCTTAACATTCTCCTTTCTTAGTTCAAGTTCCTTCTCTAGACTTTTGGGAATTAGAGAGATGATTTCAATGAATGCCTTATTGTAGATGTTTAGATACCTGACTGTAGCATCTTCCAATATTTTCTTGTTAGTATCACTATATTTATCATAAAATTTAGTGACTAGTTGTAGGTTCCCATCCACTGTGACTGCCTTGATGATATCATCAATAGAGAGAGTAGGCCTTTCAACCAATTCTTTTGCCTCTTCTTCTTTGGTTGCACCAGTAGAGGATTCACCTAATATTTTCTTCTTCTTCCTCATTTTCTTCACTTCCTCATTGGTCTCTATTTCTTCATCATCCTTCTGACTTATACAGGACCTTGTGGCCTTGGTTTTTGTTCTCTTTTCTCCCTTACCGGATGTCTTAGCTTCTAGTTTTGAGGCTTTTGGGCTTTTAGAGGTGGCAGGTGTAGAGCTCTTGGAGGATCTAGTCCGGGAGGAGGCTTGTACTGGAACACTTTCCTTTTCTATTTCTTGTTTCTCTTTCTCAGCTCTTTCTATCTTTTCTCTATTTGCATCAACTACCTCTTTTGAAATGCCATATCTTTTGGCAACTTCCTCTACTTCCCTTCTCACTTTTCTTTTCATCTCTGGTTGTCTTAGCTCAACATGAATTTTCACACTCAGTTCTTGAAAGGTTCCAAATGTTTTGGCCTTAGGGTCCTTAGGCTGACTCAGCAGGTGTTGGACATGCAGTTCTAGGATTTTCTCATCTACCTCATAGCCCATTGGCATAATCCAGATTGTTCTGGGCTCTACTGCCTCCATTAGGCATTGATCAGTATCTACCATAAAACACACTATGTCCTTATATTTTTCAACTATTGTCTGAGGAATTCTTTCTTTGGCCTGCATCATACCTTGGAAGTTCTTGAAATATCCCCAGAGTGTTGTGCTTTGAGCCTTGGCATCACCAAGCCCATACATATAATCTCTGATTTGTATGGCAACCGGTCTATCATTTTGCCATACCCAGCCACTTATTCCAGGTAGCTCATTCATATAGCAAAAGAAGAGACATAGTATTAGGCCACCATACTTAAATGAGTTCTTATCCTTCTTTATTTTCTACAAATTTTCTAACAGTTGGCTCAGAAGAAGTTCACATAGATCACAGTCTGCATTTTCCCTTAGCATCTGATATGCAGTATAAATTGTAGTTTCAGATACAGAGTTCTCCCTACTGGAATGATATATTTTGTAGCCAATTATCATAGAGGTAAATTTGATATCCAGATCTGTGATATCTTCTATTGTCATTTCTCTCTTGTCAAACTTTGATCTGATAGCCTCACTTACTGTTTGATTCTTGACAGATTTGAGAGTAGGCAACCCACCGGATGAGTGCAATTCAATTACCGCCCTAATGGCATCTTTTGTTATCTTGAATGGCCTCATCAACCACATGAAGTTGTCATGTATTCTTCTAAGAACATACTATACTAATGCAGAGCAGCTTGTGGAAGAGCTTGAAACCCACTTAGGAAATAAACCGGAGTTTAATTATTCCTATCGGTAAAAATTACCGTTATCGGCATCCATCCTTTAACTTTATTTCGATGCCATAGTCGTCCAGACACATTCAGCTTTGACAGTCAAAATGAGCTGAACTGACACAGTGGTTGAACCTTCAAACCACTTGAACCCTTGAACCAAAACTATCGGTTCAATCCCTTAGCGTAAAATCGCTATCGGCAACCCACAGTTGCACAGTTGAACCACAGGAACCCATCAGCTTTACTGAATAGGCGCACCCACTGAACATTCGCTGCTCACCGAACCCCATAGAACCTTGAACCGTTGAACCAGTTCAAAGGTTAAAAAAAAAGCTTTTTCCTCCACACTTAAACATGCCAATGGTGATTTTCTTCCTTTGGCTGTGCTAAACTCGCAAAACCTTTTGAACCTTTGAAAATTGGTACAAACACAGGAAGTCTAACACTTCCACTTCACCGACAGACTTTCTCAAACCCCTCATGATCGTACAGATTGATTTCTCCTGTGATCAAACAAATTTCTCAACTCACCAACCTAACACATGCGGATGCTAGTGTTCATCTCAGTCTGCTACAGTCGATCCTGCACGCCCAAAAATGAACAAATAAAAATAGAAACAAAACTAATCTACTATTTACAACCATTCCACCAATTACAAAGAAATCAATTAGTGGAATGGGCTAAGTTCCCATATCAACCACAAACCAGGAAATTGATTCCACTGGAAAACTGAAAGTCAGAAAATTAGCACAGCAGGATCTTATTTTTATTGCTCTCAGAAATGCATACAAATAACTGATTTCACAGTACAACTACTACTCCCTATCTCTCTGTCTCTGTGTCTGTGTATCTATATCCTCAAATTGATTTGAGATGGGGTATTTAACTACCCTCAGCTAGTAGTACAGATTTGGATTCCCAGCGGCTGGGAGACAATTCCAAGTAGCTGGGAGCTAACAACCTCAACAACCTCTAACAAACTAACAACCTTGTCATCTACCGATTGACAATTGTCTTACACGCAAATTACAATAACAGAAATTGGTCAACAAAACTTATTACATCAAATGCCCATTTTAGGACCTTATTGAAAATAGTAAAATAAACATAAAACAACTAAATGCCTTAAGGAGGCCACTGTGGGTTAGGTGCACCTACACCATACTCCCCAATTTGAAAAGAACTCATGTCCCATGAGTTAAGTCTTTGACTGAATCCACCTGTATCTTTTGCTGTCACATATCTGCCCCATGATCTCTGTACTCAACCTGCTGCCATGAAGACAAACATTCATGCCTAGCACTTAGGTTCTTCTCACACCTTGTTGGTCATTCTTTCTGACCATCATCTCTGTCTGAACATGGACAGTGGAAACCTCATTTACTTCTATGATAGAATGGGTTTGTCTTTTAACTCTTAGGGGACAAACAATAATCCCTATGATGATTGCATCCTTGCCTTTCCAATCAGCCTGTTGCTATGTACAAACCTATTCTTGGACTGTATGCTGATCCATCTGTCCTCCCTCAGTCAGAATTGAAAGTACCTGCAAAATTTTATCCTTAACAACTCCTTTCCCTACAGTATCCTCAACTGCATTTATGCCTTCTGCTATAGGCATCTCCACAAACTCTTTCTTTCCCACTAAAATAATTTTAGCTGCCTTCTATGCTGCAGCATCCTCCTGCAATGGTATCAACACAATAGTCCTCCCATCCTTCTTGATGGTGTATGTGTTAGCATATCCATCATACAATGCTCCCCTATCAAATTGCCATGGTCTACCCAGAAGTAGGTGACAACATTCAATGGGCAATATGTCACATATGACCCTATCCTGATATTCTCCAATCTGAAAATCAACATATGCTTGTTCATATACCCAAAGTGATTGACTCTCACTTACCCAAGATGCTTTATAAGGATTTTGATGTGGAATCCTTTCTAGTTTCAGTTTATCCACCATTTCCTGAGATACCATATTATCTATAGAACTAGAGTCTATTACTACCTTGCATATTTTGCCTTTGCTTTTACAATTGGTCCCGAAAAGTGCTCTCCTTTGTATCATCTCCTTGGATGTTGTCCAGATTGTTCTCCTTAACATCAATGCTTCTCCTGTCTCAGGATACACATAATTTGTAGTAATGTTTGAGCTTTTCCCACCTTGATCATCAGATTCTTGGACCAGATTTGTCCTCCTTTCTCCCACTGAACTTGTTTTTTTTGGACATTTAAATGCTAGGTGACCATATTCACCACAAGTGTAACACTTTCCTGAGAATGTATTGGAACCCCTTTCATTTCCATACCTACCTCTTGTACCTTTCCATCCACCTCTAAAATCAAATTGTTCCTGTCCTTTACCAGTCTCTTCCTGGTCCTCATTGGTTTGCCTTGTTATAGGAATGGATCCTCTTCCTCTGGTATTGCCGTCTCTTCCTCTCATGGACTTGTCCTGTCTCCTTTTCATCTTTTCCTCAATCCTAATTGCCATTTGATAGCATTCTTCCACACTCCTAGGGTTAGCCAAAACTAATTCATCCTGTATATTCAATCTCAAACCAGCTAAATATCTAGCAACCTTTTCAACCTCATTCTCATGATGACTAGACCTCATACTCAACTTGTAAAATTCCTTAGTATATGCCTTCACATCCATTTCTTTTGGTCTTAAAAATTGCAGCTTCTTGAACATCTGAATTTCATAATCCTGGGGTAAAAATTTACCTTTGATCCTTGCTACCATCTTGTCCCATGAAGAAATCTTTGACTTACCTTGCTTTCTTCTTTCTGACTGTATGTAATCCCACCATACCAAAGCATGACCTGTCAATTTGGTTTTTGCAATCTTTACCTTTTGCTCCTCAGGAACCTCCTCACATTCAAAGTGATTGTCTAATGAAGCAATCCAATCAAGTAACTCTTCCTCATTTAAACTTCCAGTATACTTTGGAACATCAATCTTTACCTTAGGTTTGTCATTCTTGATTGCCCTTAATAGTTCTACAAATCTCTGATCTTCAGCATTCAGATCTTCATCTACCTCTTCAAATTCTTCAGCATCATCTTCTTTTTCTGATTCACTATCTTCCACTTCTCTTCTTTTGTTTGTCTCCAAGACTGCAAGCCTGGCTTGAAGTGCTTCAACAAGCTCTTTCATCTTCCTCATCTCCTTAGCATGTTTTTCCTTCATCTACTGCAACTCTCTAGTAGTACCATTACCCTTTGGAGGCATCTTGTCAACCTCTTAATACTTCTACTTCTGCCTTCTCCATGATAGAACCAAACACACAATAGCCCAAACCTTTTGCTGAGCTCTGATACCACTATGATGCAGAGCAACTTGTGGAAGCGTGTGAAACCCACTCAGGAAATAAACTGGAGTTTAATTACTCCTATCGGCAAAAATTACCGTTATCGACATCCATCCTTTAACTTTATTTCAATGCCACAGTCTTCTAGACACATTCAGCTTTGTTAGTCAAAATGAGCCGAATTGACACAGTGGTTGAACCTTCGAACCACTTGAACCCTTGAACCAAAACTATCGGTTCAATCCCTTAGCGTAAAATTGCTATCGGCAACCCCCAGTTACATAGTTGAACTGCAGGAACCCATCGGCTTTACTGAACAGGCACACCCACTGAACATTCGCTGCTCACCGAACCCCATAGAACATTGAACTGTTGAACCGGTTCAAAGGTTCAACAAAAAGCTTTTTCCTCCACACTTAAACATGTCGATGGCGATTTTTTTCCTTCGGCTGCGCTGAACTCGCAGAACCTTTTGAACCTTTGAAAATTGGTACAAACACAGGAAGTCTAACACTTCCACTTCACCGATAGACTTTCTCAAACCCCTCATGATTGCACAGATTGATTTCTCCCGTGATCGAACAAATTTCTCAACTCGCCAACCTAGCACATGCAGATGCTAGGGTTCATCTTAGTCTGCTACAATCGATCCTGCACGCCCAAAAACAAACAAATAAAAATAGAAACAAAACTAATCTACTATTTATAGCCATTCCACCAATTACAAAGAAATCAACTGGTGGAATGGGCTAAGTTCCCATATCGACCGCAAACTAGGAAATTGATTTCACCAGAAAACTGAAAGTTAGAAAATTAGCACAACAGGATCTTATTTTTATTGCTCTTAGAAATGCATACAAATAACTGATTTCACAGTACAACTACTGCTCCCTATCTCTCTGTCTCTGTGTCTGTGTATCTATATCCTCAAATCGATCTGAGCTGGGGTATTTAACTACCCTCAGCTGGTAGTATAGAATTGGATTCCCAGTGGCTGGGAGACAATTCCAAGTGGCTGGGAGCTAACAACCTCAACAACCTCTAACAAACTAACAACCTTGTCATCTACCGATTGACAATTGTCTAACACACAAATTACAATAACAGAAATTGGTCAACAGACCTTATTACATCAAATACCCATTTTAGGACCTTATTGAAAATAGTAAAATAAACATAAAACAACTAAATGCCTTAAGGAGGCCAATGTGGGTTAGGTGCACCTGCACCACGTACCCATTCATCCTCTTCAAAATAGGGATAGTGGATGCAATATCCAAAATGCTTATCCCAGATGGCCTTGTATTGAGGTTTAAGTTCAAATGTTTCATCTATTAATTGCTTGTGATAGATATCCATCAGCTTAGATTCCCCAAATTCCTCAATATTGGCATGTATGTATACCCTAAGATCTTCTACGTGCAGAACCCCATGCGGAATGCTAGAGAAGGCACCTAAGGGATCAACTTCTAGGGATTTGTAAGGATGTTTTTTGAACTTTGGGTGCAGCCTATCAATGATCTTAACAACATTTAGAGTAGCCATCTTGCAAAAGATTCAAAGAGAGATATCCAAGAATGGAAATACCTTTTTACGCTTCTAGGGTTCATGACATGAGCTGGAAAAGATCACTGGTTGAATCAGATTATGCGATTGATCTTTGAGAGGGTTGAAGCAATCTTGTTTGCAAAGCTCTTTCTTTCTTCTTCTCGAATGCAAATGTGAAAATGATGAATAAAGGAACCCTTATATTTTTGCGCAAATCCTAATTTCATAGTGCAATAAATGCACACCTTAAGTCATTCCAGTTCCCTTGTTCTGACCTTGTTCTAAGAGAGATCCTTTCAAATCATTGAGATGCACTTAGAATTATTCTTGGTGATAATTGACAATGTATCTCCCTTTCTCCAATCATTCCATTTATCCGCAGATCAAGATATTTCAATTTTGAATCATACCGGATCTAACTGTGAAAGTCCTACTTTTATCGAATGACTGTCAAACTGGATCAATCTTGGATGATTAACCTCTTCAAACCCCTTTGTGGATCTTTCATATTTTTATTGAGGGTTATTTAGATATTTCTCTAAGAACCCTTTAATCTGCAACTTTCCACGTGCCAATTTCAGGCATCGATTGACTGGCTGGGGGAATTTATTTTCCTTTGTGACCCCCCTAAGCCAGAGCTCATCTATTTAGTTTTCAGAAGGAATATCAACACTAGATTCTGGTGCGGATCCATCCCCAACATTTTTTGTACTTCTCTTCACCCAAATCTTATTCATCTCCCTTTGAACTTCATCTGCATTCACTTTTCCTTTTCCTTTGTCTTGATTTTGATTATGATGCACCGGACCCTTTTTATCTTGAGTCTTATTTCTACAGAATTTGGCAATATGACCAGATCTATTGCAATTGTAGCAAACAACATTTCTTTGCAAATTTGATTGATATCCTCTTGATCTACATTGATTAGCCATATGTCCCATTCTATTGCATGCAAAGCATCTACCATTGAATGATTTGTTTATTTGTAGATTTCTACATTCATGAGATTTATGACCATACCTTTTACAGTTAAAACACTATCCGAAGAAGGATTAATTAGTCTGATTCATTCTTCTTCTGCATTGATTGTCTTTATGACTGAAGTTATTGCAATTGTAGCAGTATCCATTGAAGGATGGATATCTTTGAGCATTTGGTTGCCTTATCAGAGGTCTTCTAGGCCTATTCCTTGGATTTCCTGATCCAGAGTTCTTCTGACCGAATCTGGAGCTTTCACCTTTCTCATACCCCAAGCGATGCTTGTCATCTACCCTCTTTTGGATTTCAAGAAGAACTTCAAGTTGAGAAGAGCTTATCTTGAATTTCTCTTTGTATTCTCAAGTTGTTCTTCATTATCTCTAGCTTCTTCAAGATCAGATTCCAGATGCCTGATTATTGTATCCATTTTGTGGTAGTCTTCTGACTTCTCCTTGAGAGATTGTTTTAGATTATCTTCAATTTTTCTTTTCTCTTCAATTTCTTGGATGAATTTCATAACCCCTAATTCCATTTCATGTCTTACCATAATGACCTCTTTTGATAGCTTCTCACATAACTTGTTCTTCTCATTCAGATCTTCATTAGCATCATTGGCTTCACTTTGACTTGCTAATTGTTGAAGTAGTTCCTTTCTCTTTTTCATAGAGATACTCAGTTTCTCTTTTAGTTCATTTATGAAATCATCAGCTTGTTTGAGTCTTTCCCTCAAGTTATTGACTTTAGAGTGAGATTGCTCAAGATCATCTAGGGCAGACTGAAGTTGTTCCCTCATACCATACATATCCATTGAGATTCCTAGATCTTCCTCAAGCTGTTAGGCTCTATTTGGAGGAACTTAGCTTTGATACCAATTGTTGGAAACAAGGTGGATAACTGAGAGGGGGGGTGAATCAATTATCTTAAATATTTAACTTTCTTTTGTTCTTTAACAATTAGTGCATCATCAAAATGTATAAGCATTCATAATCATAAGAGCTGAAAAGAAATCAACACACATAACACAAGGATTTTTACGTGGAAAACCCTGTTAAGGGAAAAACCACGGAGTGACTAACCCAAGATTGTATTCTCTGTTGAAAGAATAAGAAGTACAAAATGGCACTTGCCAATTAGGGCTCACTGCCCGAGCACACTACTCACAAGAGGTACACTGCCTACAAGAGACTCACTGTCTATAGGTTGTAGAAGGTAACTAGATGTTTGAACTGAAGAGAGGCATCCACATATGCTAAGGTTAAGTTCTAGTTAGGCTCAATATACTGATCTACTGCACTTCATTCTTCCTTTGCTTTAGTGCTGCTGTTCTGTCACATACCAGACTTGTATTGCTACTTCTACACTTCTCTCTACCTTTTCTCACACATTATATCACACACACTCTACTTCATACTAAAATCCATTTGGTATATATATCCGCACCAAGGATTTCAACATCTTTCTAGTCGGCATCCGGAATACTCAAGATTTTCCCAAGACATTAATCTATCGGTTGAATCCATGCTTACTATGTGATGCGTATCAAGGACATAGACATAGAAGTCATCAATCATGTCGGCCAACTATGAATGATCCCTCAAAAAGCTTGATCACCATCAATTTCTCATCCGGATTAAAGTCTGATGCTCTGTCGGTTAGTTCTTCCTCAGTCTACTATGCTTGTCAGGAACCCAACACTTAGATGCTCATATCTTTCACTCTTTCATCATCAGAGGCTCAATCTCTGGAATGTAGCAATAATGGTACTCCTCTCGACTTCCCCAAGTCCGTACTTTGCTGAGATACATCCTCTGAGAGATCCAGACCTAATTATTGGACCTTTTTACATGCTCTATTCTTATTCAATGGACCAAAACATTCTTCAATCTTACTTCCGGTATAGTCATATTGTGCTCTGTGGATGTGTGGGATAGACTTTGTTGCCATCAATGACAACAATCATGAAGCCACACAGTGTCTCTTGCCAACAGTCCCTTGTTTAGAATTTTAGATATGGATTTTTTCTTCTCAGCAAAGTTAGGTACAAATCATCTAACAAAGTTAATCTACCCAAAGAAAGATTGAGTACCTTTGATTGTTTTGGGATGAGGGATTTTATCAATAGCAACCACCCTTTCTAGGTCAATTTTGACTCCATCTTTGGACACTATATGTCCTTGCAATTTTGCCTATGAGACTCCAAACATGCATTTCTTTGGATTCATGAAAAATTTCATACTTTAAGCCTCTCTTAAATATCTAATCTAAATGATTGCAATGCTCCTCTTCCTTTTTTGAAAAAGTTGTCAAATCATCCTGATATACCACCATTATGACATTGATTAAATTTGAGAATACTACATCTATTGCCCTCTAAAACGTTATTCCTACATTTGTCAGCCCAAAAGGCATTTGAACATAAACATATGTTTCCCAAGGAGTCATGAAAGCAATCTTGTATTGTTTTGACTCTTTGACCTTGACCTGGTTGTAGACAGAGAAACCATCCATCATAGACAAGCTCACATCTGATCACCTTTTGCAACATAGATTCCATATTAGGTAGAGGATAATTGTCCTTTAAAGATGAAATATTAAGGTTCCTAAAATCTACACATAACCTAATATCATTATTTTCCTTCCTGACAAGAACTAAGTTAGACACACAAGTGGAATGCTAGATAGGTTTTATGATACCTCCATCTCCAAGCTTGGCTAATTCTGGTTGTATTTTTGGAGCCAGTGTGGGGTTAATTGGCCTCTACTTTTGTTTAAAAGGCTTTTCATCTAGTTTCAATGGGATCTCATGTTGGAACATATCCTCTCTATACGCCTTCAAATCATCGTAAGACCATGAAAAGACTCTATAATATTTTCTCAACAATGCAATGAGCATTGTTTTGACCTTTGTTCTTATCTTCTTCCCATTGTAAACCTTCTTTGGTGTAGATTTAATCCCTATATTTATTTCCTCTAAATCCTTTTCTTAAACAATAGTGGTCTTAACCATGCCCTTGTCTGCTCCATCAAATACCCTTTCTAGAGCCATCAAACCCCTAGGGATTTTATTGGTTTTCAACTAGATAACCTTATTCCCAAACATAGTTTATTTACCATCAACATTTTCAACAAAGTGTTGGAAATTAATTACTTGGTTGTGATACTTATCAATTCCATTCAAGAAATTAAATATATCATGATCATCTTCAAAAACTTGCTAATGATGAATATTATTAGGTACTGAAGGCCTTGTCAACACTTCAACCTTAGATATCCTTGCTAATGACAAATCCTCTGATCTTACTACTACATTGGCCAATAAATCAACCACTATATTTTCTCTCTTTCTACCAACTTTATTAAAAAGGCTTCAAACAATTCAATGCTATCCCATACTACATTTCTATATTGCTTAAGCCTCTTATTTTTAGAAGCATACTTCACCATGATCTAAGATACTACTAATTCAGAAGCACCTTTCACATTGAGATTTCTCACCTTATGCTTACTGGCCATATTCAACCCCAACAGGAGGGCCTCATACACTACAATATTATTTTTACATTCAAACCCCAATTTGAAGGAAGATTTGAAGGTTTCTCCTCTTGGAGAAATGAGAATTACCCCTGCTCCTGATCCATCCTTGGAGCAAGCCCCATCAAAATACATCTTCCATACTCATTAGAGGTTTCTTCACACTCCTCTACCTCTTGGGATTCATCTTCAACCTGAGTTCCATGAATTGACTCTGTCCTAAAATTGTCCAAGTCAACATCAATAAAATAGATATGCTCTTTATTATCTTCTTGTTCCTCCATGATAGAAGGGGCCCTTTTCTCCCTATCTAACCTGACTTCCTCACTATCCATAGGGATCATGGCATAGGAGGAATCCATTTGAATGCTTCCTCCCATAGTTTATGCCCACTTTATTGATAAAAACATTCCATATTGGGGAGGAATATCAACCACATTTACATTCATTTTATAGTCCTTCTCTATGAAAGTGACCAACTTAAAACCTATGTTCTTCATAACACCAATGACTGGGACTTCTCTAGAATCCATTGCAAATCACTTCCTATATGACTTAGTTACTTGTAGATCCAACTGGTTCATTACTTATAAGGGCATGATATTCGTGGATCCTCCAAAATCTATCATGCTATTATTTATCAACCTATTGTTACAACCCATGTGACATAGAAGGGATCTACCTGCGAGGGACATTTGTATAATGTAGTCCCAAAATACACCTCTGGTACTTTTACCTAAGATTGTTTATACCTCTTCACCACTTTCTTTTCTTTCCCTATATGCACATCATCATCGGGATTTCCATCCTGTTGAATTGGTGATGTTTCATCAATAAGGGCTAGTGTTTTATCTTTATGTTTAGTGATCCTCATCATCTCCAATAATGGTATAGTAACTTTGAGCTGACTAAAAACTTGATTCATATCCAATGGAATATATTTTGACAAGGGGTTTACCACAACACTACTCACATTGCTATCCAAAGTTTGCACAACATCATTCTTTTCTATTACATCAACACCCTTGGTGACATCAACCTTCCTATTATCAGAATTCTTCCCTTTATGGTTAGGTATCTTGCATTTGGAGTTAGTCTTAACCATCCCCTAGTTAAGTAAGGCCTAAGTGTTTGTTGTATCTCTCGTATGCCTATGGCAAGATTAGAATTTTCTTGTACTTCTTGATTTTCCTTGATAAAAAAGCTACCTGCATTCCCCATATTATCACCTTTGTTTTGAACCTTCTTATTTCTTAGATTATAATTACTCTTGAATTGAGAAACAATCACATCAGTGAGAGATCTGTTCTCTTCATTTGATGGTCTCCGTAATTGAAAATTGCAGATACTAGATTATAAGCTATAAACACAATGATCTTCCTCTTCACTATTAGAAAAAACATGTCGATGATAAGAACTTTCTACATGCCTCCTGTCATCAACATCTAGGTCCAAACCCCCTTCTTCCATAGATGAGTACTTATGACTACTTATGAACCATTGGGATGATATCATGTTAACATTCTGATTCTCATGGTCCTCAAGATCACTACATTCATCACAGGGTCTGTTTGAATACATTATTGACAATGCCACTGTACACTACATAGGGGGATGAGGTAATTAGCAATCTACATACCAGGGAGTATCTTCTATGTTATGTACCCCATTTTTCAAAGAGTTAAGTTTCTCTTTTCTTGCATTTCTTTTGTAACCTACTTGGATAGGTTTACCATTATGTCAATTAATATTATGAGGTTGGTCAGACAATCACTGCATCCTTTCTTGATTATCATAATTAGGCTTCTCATTTGATATTCCCTTCTCATTTCTAATCACCTTGTAACTTAATTCTTTGAAGGCATGCATAATCTAGTCCATTTTATTAGTAGGCACAAGAACTTTACTACTCTGCCATTTATCATGGGTTAGGATTCTAACATCACTTCTCTTATGAACTTTTCTACAGGCATTTTGGTTGCTCTTTATGTTTGATGCTATTATGTAAGCATCTCTAAGAGTTTGGGGGTCTTTTTCCCTCAAAAACTATCCCATCTTTGTAGCATAAGCATTGAAATAGAGGACAAGACACATGCTCATTTAGCCTTAGATAAGTTGGTATTCTTTCCATGACCTTAGAAAATCTTGTATTGAAATTAGATATAGATTCATTTGACCCTTTGATGATATTTCTAAATTCATTTATAATAAATTTGGAATCAGTTTTTTCACCATATTGTTCCCTAAATACACTTTGGAACCTAGCCCAGGAGTCAATACTGGCTTTTGGAAAACTCTTATACCATTCCCTGGCTGCATCATTCAAAGATTGGACAAATAGTTTCATGAGGACATTTTCCTCTTCAATTTCAAATTCATTAGTCAAGTTATTAAAATATCTTAAATGATCTTCTCCTGATAGAACATTATTTCCTTGGAATTTCACCAATCTTGACCTTACTTTTGTCAGCATAGGGTTAGGATATCAAGGTATTCTAATAAAGTCTAATTATCTATATCTCTCCAAATTGAGGGTGGCCTAATCACTACTTGACTACTAATTCACCCACATTGCCTATTGTTGTGTCCTTTGATGTTTGCAGGGATTTTTCCTTTGCCCAAGTTACCAAGATGATCTATAATTCTTAGGTTTTCTATCCATTTTCTAAGATCTTCCATTGTTCTCTCTACTTCTAACCTAGTCAATTCTATTCTAAGGGTATCTGATTCCAGAGCTAGATCATAATCTTTTGGGCCACAATTAACCCTTGGCTCTTCATTATTAACTTCCTCACCACCCTTCTCCTCATAATTATCTTCATAGGAAATATTCCCATTATACTAGTAGGGGTGTTCATGTGCTTTAAAGGGAGAAGGCATATGGTTATCAAATATGGCATTATTTCTTATGTTTAAATTTGACATGATAGTTCTAGATATGAGGGCTTCATTTAACTTGGCTTCTATTTCTTTTCTTTCTCTTTCATTTTTAATTTCATTAGCAATTTCTTATTATTTTGAACCATACCATCTATTTTCTTCTCTAGATCTAATGACATCCAATGTATATTTGTCACTTTCATATCCCAATGCTTTATTCTTTACAATTTGGTGTTCATTATTTTCTAATTGATTAGCATTAGGATTAGGTGACTTACTTGCATGTTTCACTTTCTAGGTGGAGTGTTCCTTTTTCTTCATTTCTCAGGATTGCCAACTTTTTGTCTGGGTCATTCTGGTAAAGAGATCTCCTCTCATCCATTGTAAGCTATTTAAGTATAAATAGGTTCTTCAATAAATAGAGTCACCACCCACTAAGGGAAATGACAAGAGGATACAAGACAACACAATGACCCCGACAATGACTAAGAATTGTAATTGGACACAAAGAGTAATGCAAGGGTCCACACACAGACTATGAAACAATTGTTTACCTTAGATTTTTGATACTAACCCAAGGACAACTACTAGTTCCCTAGTAGATACACCAATCTGTTGGTTCCCCAACATGCATACTATAGTCTCTAAGAATTGTGAGTTTCTATGCTCAAAATCGTAGAAAGGCTGGGCAACAAACAAGAGATATTAACTTAATTTCCCCTGCACTTTAGGCTCTACAAGACCAAGGTGGGTTTCCCTACAATGTATATTGTCTTAGAATAAACAAGACATTCATGAACAACATGCTAGTAGATAAAGAATTCATACAATATGTCAAGGATTTGTAAAATAAAATGCTTTCACCATCATATTCCTTGTATCTTTTATGCTTGGGTATGAATAAGGATATTAACTTACTAAATTAATTTATCATGAATTTTAGATTTTCAAAGTTTTCTTTGAAATGGAGGGAAACTTCATGCTCTGAAGATCAATGCCTTAAGGGAGTCATAGAGTCATGTTGATATTTCATAACTGATTCTATAATAACAACATTTCTTAATGGTTCATTCAGCTATTGCTGCATTAAAACAATAGAACCTATGTGTGTGACCTTACAATTCAATATTCTACTCAGGTATCCATTTTTAATCCAAGTTTCTTGCGATTATCAATGAAAGTTTTATGTTGATCCTTGAGCAACAACTAACAATGGTAAAATATTGTCATAGCAAATGTATACAAAAAGTAAAACAACCCTTGGCCATTCTATTTAAAGAAAAAATAAATAATCAACTGAAGATAATGTGAATAAAAGGATTTCTCTCATATATTTCAGATTAAGAACAATATTATAGAGTACACAATGGACATAGAACAATCACTTGTTATATCCAACAGGACACCTTACAGAGTTCTCATATAATTTCCTCTACTTTCCCCAATTTTCCATCTTATTTTTAAAGACACATGATACATCCTTTTAAGAAAAGGTTACAAAGCAAAACATTCTTAGATGAGTGACACCTATCACTTTACAACAACTTTACAAACAAACTTTTACATGTCATTTTAACCTTTTACATTTAGATTCACTTGAGGAACAAACATCCTCCCATGGGCTATCTGAATGGATGGCCAAAAGGTGACAAACCTCCAAGTGATTGCCTAGGTGGATCAAACAACCCATTTTCCTATCATATGTTAATGCTTGCATCTATGTTCTCAACAGACATGGGAGAAGCAATCCACCTTGTCCTGCTAAAGTGGAAAGTGTTTCCACACACTGCCATTAACACTACAAATGAAAACTCTAATGTTGAATACACCTATGCAGTGGGCCCAGAGGAAAGAGAAACAAATGAATGGGGAGAGGCCACCACCCAGATATTAAAAGATAGACACATGATCTATTGCTAGAAAGACACAAGATAAGAGTTAAGAGACATGTTGAGAGAGCTACAAAAAGAGATATTTAAGCTATAGTAAAAGAGGATTCAGGCAAAATGGCAGTCTGTCTTCTCCTCTTTATATCCAAAATAGGGAGGCTTTCATCTCTTCTTGATAGTATCATTCTACAAGTTTACTCTCAGCTATTCTTCTTGTTATCTTTCCAAATCCTCCCATATTAGACATGGAGTTCACAATTATGTGACTCATGCCTTTTCATTTTCCATAGATTGGGCCCTTCAAGATATAGATAACAACCTAACTACCTAAGTCTTCTAAATTGCATCACTAATGAATAAATTTGCATTCTAACTGAAGAATTTCCAAAAGAGACAAATAATCAAGACTGATTTCGAAATGCAACTTTTATTTACCTTTTATAGCCAAAATTATTGATGATTAATGCCTTGATTATACTTTAATCTAGTTTATCAATTCATAAATATCTTGTTGAAATACACAAGACAACTAAGAGGGGGGGCGAATCAGTTGTCAAAAAAACTTAACTTCACAAACCATCAACTACTTAATTACTGATAATCAAATTTAACCATGAAAGAATGAAACCATAGACTTAATCACAATCACTCATTCAACATAGTAGACACTAGATTTTTACGTGGAAAACCTTAAAAGGGAAAAACCATGGTGGGTGTTAGCCCACAGAAAATATATGAGTTATAATAATACCAAAAAACAAAGGCTCACTGCCTACAAGGTTCACTGCCCAAATTGCTCACTGTAAAGAATGGATCACTACCAAAGGGTGGCTCACTACCAAGGGGTGGCTCACTACCAAGGGGTGGCTCACTACCAAAAATGGTGAATTGATAAAGTAGCATCTACTCCATGCCTGGGTTCAGTTCCATTGAAGCACAATATAACTTCTCTACTCTGCTCTTTCACACCTTCACACTTATCTCTTCATTTTCACACTCTACTCCTCTTTTTTGCAATTACATTACAAGTCTTTATACAATTCATCAAACTGGGAATGTACATCAAGGTCGGCAATACATTCATCAACCGTTGGAACAATCTCCAAGGTCAGCATTACAAAAAACATACATAGAAATAGGTCTGGACCTAATACAAAAATTAGCTAAGGGAAAGATGTAAAGATGTATGCCGATCATGCCATGCCTTAGTTGGGACTCAAACACAATTCTTCATGCCACGACACGCTTCCATAAACTTCAAGGCATCTCCACAATTAGTGAAATCAACCAAGTCAGCCAAGACTGGTGAGAACACTAGGTTTGCTATGAACACTCTTCATCTACGATCCAATTTTCTCTTTGTAGACCAATCCAAAGGTAGGAACACGATTAGGGGACATCCACAAGCACATTATAATCATTGGGAACAACCGCACGATCTCTAACCACTCTGTGAAGAAGATTCTTCAAACCAGAGCACAAGAACAATACTGTCAGCCACTATCTTAAGGAAAGGATATCTTGCAGACCACCAAATCATGAACCATTATAGTTGGAAGCACTTATCAACATTCCAGACTTAACTCTAGAACCACAGACCAAAATACTTCAATGTAGAGCATAATATTTTCTTCTTGTCACCACCAATCATACAAGGAAAGTAGTTTTCACTCTGGTGAACATAACTCACCCAAATCTTCATACCAAAGGCTCAATCTTGGGATATAATATCTTCAGATAGACTTATAAATAACTTCCAATCCATAGACAAAGATATTCATCCTACAAGAAATGCAGAGCACTCTTCTGGAATGTTCTTCTGTTATGCAATACACCGTTTCCATTGCAACTCACTGTTTCTACTAGAGGAGCTAATTTTTTTCAATATCTTCAACATCAAGATCACTTACATAAGTAAATAAAAAGAATCTCACTTATTACAAGAAAGCAACAAAATAGGAGCATAGTTGACACCAATGACAACACAAATATTTTGACATCAATGACAACACCGATTAGGTATATACTTGCAACAATCTCCCCCCTTTGTCATTGATGGCAACATATGATGTGAAAAACTAAAAAGACCATCAAGACAAGATTCTCCTCCTTTCTCTTTACACATTTGTATTCTTTCTCCCCCTAAGTTTTTCACATGATTTATCTCCCCCTTTGACATTAATGGCAAATGGCACATACTTGTATTCTACTACTCTGATCCAACTAAAATGTTACCAACACATCTAGCTACTCCCCCTGAGAGGTATCTCTCAAAACATCAATCCAAATCAAACAATGAGACTTTGAACACCACTGGATTGATGCATTCTCATGCATCTTAGTTTAGGGTAGGAGGGGTAATGACCCCTAACTTTTCTCTGAGATACTCAAAAGTATCCTTAAGTAGAGGCTTGGTGAAGATATCTACAATCTGATCCTTTGTGGACACATATTCCAACTTTACTTCATTCTCTGTCACCTTTTCTCTCAGAAAGTGATACCTTATAGATATATGCTTTGTTCTTGAATGCATCACTGGATTCTTTGAAATATTTATAACACTTGTATTGTCACAGAAGATTGCAATTGGATCTTCATACACAACTCTTATGTCCTTCAAAGTCTGCTTCATCCATAACACTTGAGTACAACAACATGCTACTACAATATATTCTACTTCTGCAGTTGACAAAGAGATTGAATCTTGTTTCTTGCTCAACCATGAAACCAATTTGTTACCCAAAAAGAAAGCATCTCCACTTTTACTCTTCCTATCATCAACATCTTTAGCCCAATCAGCATCTGTATAAGAACTAAGAGTGAAATCATTACCCTTTGGATACCATAAGCCATGATCTAGAGTGTCTTTTAAATATGTCAAGATTCTCTTTACTACCATCACATGTTATTCTCTTGGATCTGCTTGAAATCTTGCAACAAGACAAACTACATGCATAATATAAGGTCTAGTTTGAGTTAGATAAAGTAATCCTCCAATCATGGATTTGTACTTTTTCTAATCAGTCTTGGGTGATTCATCAGTTTTACTCAATTTGTAGCCAGTCACCATTAGAGTACATATGGGTTTAGAGTCTTCCATCCCAAACTTCTTTAACAACTCTTTCACATACTTAGACTGAGATAGGAAGTTTCCTTTATTTGATTAATTGATTTGTAGACCCAGAAAGAAATTCATCTCAACAAACATAGACATTTCAAACTCTTTCTGCATTTCACCAACAAATTTCATACACATACCTTCATTTCCTCCAAAGATGATATCATCAACAAAGATTTCAACAATCAAAATTTGATCACCATTAATCTTAAAATAAAGATTACTGTCAGCAGTACCTTTTTTAAATCCTAACTGCAATAAGTACTTATCCAACCTTGCATACTAGGCCCTAGGATCTTTCTTGAGTCCATACAATGCTTTCTTCAACCTGCATACCATATCACCTTGATTTGATAGTTGGAATCCTTCTGATTGCTCAATGTAGACTTCCTCTTCTAACTCACCATTTAGGAATGCAGACTTCACATCCATTTGATACACTTTGAAATCTTTGCGAGCTGCAAATGCCAAAAACATTCCGATTGCTTCAATCCAAGCTACTGGAGCAAAAGTCTCTTCAAAATCTATCCCTTCAATTTGAGAATATCCTTTATACACAAGTCTTTCTTTATTCCTTACAACTTCTCTATTTTCATTCATTTTATTCCTTGTTGGTTAACAAATTTGTCACTTTAGATTTATACTCCCTCACCCACAAGAATGACAAATAGACCAATAGTTGAGTCACTTGCAATGGTATATGCAAGTGCTCTCTGCTTATTTTACAAGGTGCAATTACCTTCAAGTGATTTCCAAGGAATGAAAAATAGGGTATGCTTTTGACTAGAAAGTAGGAAAGGTAAACTAACAACCACCCATAACCATGAAAGTGAATGTGAAGGATTGATTTAAAAAGAAATGAATACAAATAAATGATACAAAATCCATTTACTTGACACCCATGAAAAATGATAGATTGATAAAAAATGCAATTATATTTTTCCTTAACACATATCAACATAACAGAAATGATATTGAAGACAGATTACAAATTGACACAGGAACAATTGCAATCATAGAAGATATTTGGAGACACAAAGTTCTGTAATTAATTCTTCATTTCTTCAATATATAACAAAACTCAAAGTTTTTGCAATGCCTCGATACATAAGTTGAGCTAAGAAAAAGATAACTGGAAATGCACAATAGAATAAACTTGCTCCCCCTCCCCTGTTCATAGATAGCCAAAAAGAAGATCCTTTCCCAACCCCACAATCAACCTTTTATAGTTTCTCAAAACCCAAAATTATATCCATCGTAACTATCCACAATGGTCTTTTAAGTAACCGCTATCAAGAAAGCGACCTCAAAATGGAAATAGTTACATTACATCAAAATGCTAGTTACAAAAAGATATCATGCATGCTAAACAAGTGGCATTAGATTTCTTCGAGTGTGGGGGCAATTCCTAATTCTAGTTGTATTTCCATAAAAAGATTACGCAATTTAGCATGTTCTTCCTCCTCCTCTAGAACAAAAATTACCCTACGATATTCAACATAGCTAGTCTTCTCTTTCCATGCAACTATGTGCAACTGGGAGATGATATCAATCTGCTCTTCTTTAGGCTAGTTCAATTTAGGTTGTATGACATGCATGGGTTCATCATCCCAAATTTCATTGTTCACAAGAAGTCCCATTTTGAAAATGTCTTGGTTGATAAAAACTAAACTCGGAACTACCAGTACCTTTCTGTAGACAAGCTAATTTTAATTATGCTAGTAGGTAATGATGACTTTTATCTTGTTGATTTCATGCTACCACCTTAGTGAGCTCCATTACACTTGTCATTTAAGAGGCAATTAATGCATCATTGATTTTGTACTTCAAGAAATGAGTCTTAAGATTGAGCTCGCATTTCATAACTCCTGAAAAGACATTCTCATGATATGCCGTATAGATGATCAAATGAGCTGATGGCGCTTTGAAAACTAGGAATCTGAAGAAGGGTTGCAAAGCCATGGAAAAGTGGAAACCATCAAACCATATGTCAGGAGTTCTAGGATCTCGAGAACCTTCGAAAAAGAAGTCGGGCCATCAGTGCTTTTGTAAACCTTCAAATTGTTAGAGCAGCGTTCAAAAAATTTAAATTTCCCCAACACAAAAGAGAAGTCAGGAAGTCAGCCATTTCTTGAACTTAAGGACATAAGCTGGGGAAACAAAGGATTCATGAACTTGAAAAATGCCTGACGATGAAGTCTCATAATAATATCCTCAAGACTTAAAAACTTTTGGTGCAGAAAATGACCAAGTTGGGGCAAGGCAATGATTATACCTTTAAGAGGATTGTGTATCGGTTTACGCAGTAAAATTTTGAAAATTTTTAGGTTTGAATTTTGGGGCAACAACAGGCTCTAATTGGGGACGAAGACTACAAAGGATGAAGAAAGGAACCTAGAATCACAAGCATAGACCAGTGCCTATCCATTGGGCAATAGAGTCATAGAGCACAGGGGACAAAGGAGCCAGAGTGACGCAAAAATAGGATGAAACAAAAAAGGAAACAACTAGCACACCAAAAACACCTAGTATGCACATGGTCATGAAGACCCTACCTCATATGGCTCCAAAATGATCATGCAAATCCATTAATAGGCTGTGAGAAATAACAGCCTTTGTGAAATAATGGTCAGTGAATGAGGAGCCTGTACACAACTAGCTGTCAACTTGTGACCATCATGATCAAACTTATAAGAATGTCATCATATGAAGACCTTCTGGATATGATTTGATGTTCAATAAGCCAATCTCCCTTGTATGCTACTTCAATTTGACAACTCATGTCAACATCGCCCAACATATGATTACCAGCATCTGCCTGTATAGCTTCATGTGTAATATCATAATGCACTTGATTTTGCAAGGAGAAACTAGCCCCCGGATTGGACAACCCAAACACAAACCATCAGGTAAAGATCCTTCTTTGGTGTTGTAGGTAGAAATGACTACATTGTTTGAAATTTTTAAATCCTAACTTAAAACATATGCTTCATCATGTCTCTACATACGATCAACTTTTTCGATAGCAGATAGAGAATCATTCAGATTGTTAGAAGACCAAACATCAATCTCATGGAAAATTAGAAGAGAATAAAACTAAAAATCTGAGTTATAAACAATATCTTTATGTGCCTAAAAACCCTTCTAACTGGTATAACCTTGACTTTCTTTACAAAATTTATGTTAATGACTTCATGACATATCTCGTCATTTCCATCCATTTCCTGTAGATTAGATGTTGTAACTTCTCCACATAAAAATTCATCCTCTCTTGCATTAAAGCACCAGTTTGGAATATCAACAATGTGGGATTCAACACATCCATTCATTTGATCACTTTTAGCAAAGCTATCACGGCTATCCACAACCTCATATTTCATTTCTTGTTAAAAAATTTTGGCTTTCAAATTTTCAAAATGAAAAGATTCAAAGTTAAAATCATTCCTGACCTCTTCTTATAGTCATACCTCTGTGTTATCTTGCTCAAAAAAAGTGAAGGCCTCATATTCAATTTGCATGCACTTTGGAGAATGGACATTTAGCACCTCATCTTCATGTCGTGTAGCCCCAAATTGCTCTTCCTTATTGGTAAAAGTGAATGACTCCATCTCTGCTATAGATAAGGAGGTTGAAACAACTTCATTTGCACCCTCTTCACTATCAACATCATGGAAGCAAGGTTCACTTTCTCCATCATTTGAGGGGCTTTCAAAATTATCATTCTCTTCTTCAAAATGGAAATAAAAGGCTTCCATTCTTCTATCTACACGAGGCTTAACTTCTACATTGCTCACTTTATCTCTACCAAAGTGCTTTGGATAAAAAACTAAGAGATTAAAACCTTCAGCAGAAAGATGATGTGCTTTCTGAAAACCTACATGTTGAAAGCTTTGTTTGTGCATGATAGATTTCTTCATAGGTGTTGGGACTGAAATTCCCAAGATGCTTTTTGGCAAATATTAAGTTTTAATCATCCAAAGATTTCAGTGTGAGAGCATATAGAGAAAGATCCACAATTGTTTTCAAGGAGAAATTAACAATTGAGCTGATAGAAATATTTGGATTTGATCTGTCCTGATTCCCAAAGACTTAGTATAACATGGTTGAAGTGTTCACTAAAAATAAACTGTAAACAAGGAATGCATTAAAGGATTCAAGCATGGCTGTGTGCTAGATTGTTGAAGTGCGGAGAACTGCATGTTTGAGGAGGAGATCGATCTGAGCAGTCGCTAAGTAAAAAGCGGATCAAAACAATGAAAATCTGCGTGGGTTGGAAAGACATACAAATTGTGTGTATATCACTTTTGCATGAAGGATACACAATCTATGAATATATTACTTTTGCATGTTTTGTGTATCTTGCATTTGTCTATTGTAGATACAAAGAAGAGAGAAAGTTAAGATTCCCAGTTGGCATACAAGAAAATTAAGGATCAGTCAAATGCATATTTGAAAGTGCATGTTAAGAATATACAAGGTTAAGTATATCGAATATACAATTCCTATATATACTGCAAATGTATGTTGGATACAGTTTCTATGTATCCCGCAGATGAATGTTGTGAGTATCCCGCAGATGTACATCGAGGTTTGTATGTTACAAAAGTATATCAGGTTATACAATTTATGAGTATATTTCTTTTGTGTGTTGAAGATAGTTTGTGTGTATACTGCAATTGCATGGTGAGACAGTCTCTGTGTATCTGTCAGTTGTATTTCACGATTGTATGTTATGAAGATACAACAAAATTATACATCGCCAAATAATGCAAAAGGTGACAGGTCGAGGTGGTAGCTGGAATGCATGTTCGAAGGGTTTTTGTCTGCAGATACAAGAGTTGACAGGCAGTAGTAGGTAAGGGCACCAGGTGCAGCAGGTAAATGTTTGTATGTACACTGCCAAATTTGTCTCATGATAGATACAAGTGCTACAGTGATCGGAGTGAAGGTATTTTGATAAGCCGATGGCATTGTGTGTTGCCGATAGGCGAGAGAAGGAAAAATATATACAATGAAATTTGTATGCATATTAATGCATAGACATACATTTGCAATTGTATGTTAGGCAGAGCACAACATACAACGCGATACATACAACTCAATATACATAGCGCGGAACTGAAATATTATCAAATGTGGTGAAACTATTGTATGTGTCACATATTGTATGTTTCAGGTTAATATACATATCGTGGATTTGAAAAGGTATGAAATAAAGTTAACTTGTTGTATGTATTATGCCTTGTATGTGTATGCTTTTGGAGACATATATTTCAAATATACATACATTACCGAGATACAATGCCCACATACAAGCCGGAACCAAAATAATTATGAAATAACGATAAGTCTTTGTATATTTCGCATTTGTATGTATCAGTACATACATTGCGGGACATACAACATGGATTTCGACGAATATTAAAAAATGATATAAACAATGCATCACTACTCAATGTATATCAGAAATATACATTGCATTTTATGCAAACTGGATTTAAAATGTTTATGAAATACGGTAAAACCATTGCATGTTTTTGGCTTGTATGTATCAAACATACATTGCTCGATACATACAAGCATCGGAATTCAAATAAGATCAAATTTTGGTTAATGCAATGTATCTTTATCTAATGTATATCTGATATACATTGCGGAATCAAAAGAGAGTAAGCTGCGGTTTATGAAATGGTTGAAGTCCGAAGGGGATATACAAGGGACTTTGTATGTATCTTTGCGAGAGATACAAGCCAACATACAAGCGATACATATCAGCAATAGATATAAAAGGTTCTATGCATAACGTGGACCCCAAAAGTTATTAAAAATGAAACATCCGTTGTATGTTTGTGATTTGTACCTATCAGACATACATTGCCCATATACAATGTAACATACAAGTGGCAGAACCGAAAGGGTTATTCAAAAGAGTTAAGCGCTTGTATATTCAATGCTTTGTATGTAGCGAACATACATTCTTCGGGATACAAGCTACAGATACAAAAGGATGTACAAGGACCGGACGCAAAGAAAAAGTTAAATGTTAAAAATTATTTGTATGTTTTAGTGATTGTATGTTGCAATAAACATGTCAAATATACAAAGAAAAAGAAAGTGAAAAGGCAGGAAGTTTTTTCAACCCGATTGGGAGGTCACGCTAGCAAAGGAAACCCTAAGAATGACATTTAATCTAAATGTTTAATATTCTTCTAACATTTGAAATATGGATTTTTGTAGGATATACACAGCAGGATTAAACTATAAAACACCCACGAAAGGATCTCGAGGAACTAAATAAAATATCGATAAGGGAAGTAATTACTTAAATAAATACATTTGTTTGGATTGTTTGATCAGACATTAATTTGTATTTTATCTGGATTTTTTAGGATAATGAAGAAACCCTCGAAGGATATTGGGCTGGACTACAATTAAAGACTTTTTCTACCCTGAAATGGTTATCCATTTGATGATTAGCGGCCAGTATTAAATTTCATAAATCTATTTTATTAGAACTAATATTGTTGTTCGGTTATCAACCATCACAACCATTGTAACTGGTCTAAATCTTGTATGCCTCTCTTTATAAGAGATGACCAAGAATGGAGGAGGGGGGATATTATTATATAAGGGGATAGAAGAGGAGATACTGGAGATTAGATTTGAACGACAATGCTAGTTCATTTTTAATATATTTTATTTCTGGTAAATCATGTGCAAGGATTCTCTGATGAAGTCAAATCTGTAAGCATGAAGCAGTGACTACAAAATTTTGGTATCAATTATCTGTTAAATTTGTTCAATTATATGACTGTATCCTTTCAAAGTTTTCTTTGTTATTCAATTTGAATTATCAAGTATAGCTTCAAGTTGTCTATGCACATTTGCCATTATAGTGTGATAAGATTAATTGGTTTTTGTTTTCAGAATTAAATCCTTTGAATTTATCACAGTAACTCAAAAAACATTGTCATGGATCTGTACGAAGAGTCATATAGTTAGGGTTTGTATTCTATCTCCAGTTTTTGATAAATCTGTTACAATTGTAGTATCATTCTGATAGGTTCCTTCAAGCAAGGATTAAATCCTTTCAGATGAATGCAGGTAATATTTTGTTGGATATATGTAAGTATGGAATACTAACTATTTCCTTGCAGGGTTGTACAAGTTACATACCTATCTTTTCGTGCCAGATAGTTCAAGTTTTTACCAAACAAACAGTCATTAATTTCATGATTGCACTGACTCTATATTCAATAAGGCACTGGTCTATTTCTTTCATTTTCACTTATACAAATTCACTTCAGATTTACTTAGTCAGGTTGCATTATTGTTTTAGCATTCCAATTTAGATCATTTAGAATTAATTTGTTGTCTTTTCATTTGTTTTATAATTTATGCCATTATCAATAGTTAGATTAATTCTGATTAAAGTAGTGATCATCTCTTTATCTACTTTATTAATTAGAGGTTTACCTGCCTAGGTCTAGCAGAGCTTGAAGTGAAGGGGGTTTAGCCATATCTACCCCATGTCAGTTAGCCAAAAACGTCAAGAGAGCCTAGCAACCTCTTAGGGTTAATGACCTGCATTTTTGAGACCTAACAGAATTGGCGACTCTACTGGGGACAACACATAGGTAGTAGACCATGTTATTAGAGTCAGAGAATTAAAACGTATAACTCTGCTGGTGGAAGGAAAAACCTAGAAGATTGATTAGTCCTCTAAATAGAGGTGGTGACTCTACACTAAACTTATATTGCTTTTCTCATAAAAGTGTCATAATGGATGGTAGGAGATCTAAAGCTGATGGTAAAAAATTGCAATCATCCCCACCTTTAAAGGCTCCTACTAAGAAGACTAGGATATCAAGTCAGTCTCATAATATTAATAACCAAATCTCTCTAGATGATACCTCAGAACAGACACTAATAATTCATAACAGCTTCACTCCCTTACATGAATCAGATGAATTCCAATCCAACAATCAGTATACTTAGTCTGATCATAACAGATCTGATGATGTCCTTACACAGTACAGCCCCTCCTTTCAGGAATAGTTTGACAATCAGACTCAAATTATGAGAGAGATAGACCAAAATCAAGCAGAACATGATTACCAAGCATCACTGCAACATGGTGAAGAAGCTCAAAATGGATTCATAGATCAGGTAACATCCACACAAATCCATAATAGGCATCCAGAAGGCATGAGAACTAAGGATCAGATACAGCAAGAGGTGCTTAGATTGCAGGAAGAACTTGAGTCAGCTAGATTGGAAGAAGAAGAAGTAAAGATGAAACAAGAACTACAACAAATAAGATCTAGAACTAAGGTAACTAGTTCAAGATATGTGCCTCCCCATAGGCAGAGTGGACATGTTCAAATAAGCAATCAAATAGGATTACATCAAAATGCAAGTAGTTCATATACTTCAGCAACGCCACATGTTAGTCATGCTCAACAAAATATTCCACCTCAAAATCTAAGACCGTCCAATGCACACAACCCATCTTAGAATATAGCTAATCCTCATCCACCACCTGGTCATCACCATATTACACCTGTTAGGGTTAGCTAGCAGAAGATATCAATTAAATGCAAATAAAGATTAAACAGAGGAATGGAAATACATAGAAATAATAACAGCGAGAGACAAGTTTTAACGTGGTTCACCCAAACTCGGGCTACATCCACCAAACAGAGAGTCCAATATTATTATCCAGTAAATCAAAACCGATTACAATCAACAATCCTTGCAACTCAATACCACTGCAAAATGCTACAATACAATAACCAAACCCTAACCCTTGGCCGCTTTTTATAAAGCCTTTTGTTGGTTACAAAAATAGGGTTTTCTTATGTTGGTCAATGAAAAATAACTCTCGGTGCTTTATAAAATAATAAAAAATTGTGTGAGGTTTCGGGGGCGCTGGCCCTTGACCTCACCCTGTATCGCGACAGGGAATGCACCCTTGACCCTGTCTTGGGGGAATTGTCCCCAAACCCCTGCAAGGGGCGCTGCCCCTTGACCTCGTAGGGATTTGGGGGGAAATTGCGTTGATAAAAGAGGGGTAAATATAACCTCCGAGTCTGATTAGGCTCCATATAACAACACCTCACCATCAAAATGTAAACACGGCACCCCACAATATATACAATAATGCTCCTCTGCAAAATAGGCAAATGCAAGGACCTCCACCTGTAAATATTAGGAATGTTCACCAGCAATACCCACCACCAGGGCAAAGACAGAACAATCAATATCAACAACCTCCCCCACAACAGGATATGTGTCATCAGCAATATGCCCAACCCAATATGTATCTACAACCTCCATTTGGATACCAATATTATCTGCCATACCCAAATATACCACTTCCTAATCCTACAAGTATGGCCAAACAATTTGATTTAACTGGATATTAGCTATATTCTTATCCCATGGATAATAGTTGGAGGAACAATGTGCCTAAGTTTACAGGAAGCAGTGAATTGACTGTTGAAGAACATATTAAATGATTCAATACTTTTATACAGGATATTGGCAATGAATATGAGGATATAAAAATGAAACTGTTTATGATATCTCTTACCAATGAAGCAAGAGACTGGGTAAATAGCTTACCAGACGCTTCAATATATTCCTTGAGAGACTTCCACAATCAATTTTTGGAACAATTTGGAAATCAATGTGCCCCAGAATTTGCTCTTCATGAACTAATAACTATTCAAAAATATCAAAATGAATAGGTGTATGATTTTAATTTGAGATTCACCAAACTATATAATAAGGTTCCACAAGAATCCAAATTGAATAACCAAGCAACCCTTAGCATATACTTGAAAGCATTTGACCTGAAGACAGGTTATGAACTTAGGGGCAAAAGTTCTAGAACCTTGGTAGAAGCACAAAAAATGGCTCTCACTATTGAAAACAATAAAAAGGCTATTGGGATGATCAGAAAAAGAGACAATATGAGAATTCCTCAAGATCCTAATCCTCCTGCAAAAAAAGAAGAATACTCACATAAGAATGAAAGACCAGGACTCCATGACATGCCATATCATACAAACTGGAAAGATGGAAAGCCCATGGATACTAACAGGAGACATAACTATGGAAAAGACACCCCTGACCCTTTGAAGAAAAGTGGAATCCATATGACAGAAAATAATCCATGGTGTACGCCCCGTAATTTGCCACACTCTCCTTATTATTGTGTGGTAGCACAATCAATACAAAAAGATAAGATATCTTATAACCCTGAGATGGATCATCACACCATAAATATGTTGGGTGTCACACCTTTCATGGTTGAAGAAGATTATTCATCCGATGAGGAAGCAGGGTATGAATATGATGTAGGAGCACAAAAATACAATGTGAACATAGGACAACAAGAAGTGTTTTCTGACCATGGAGAAAACTTAGGAAATTGTGGATATGACCTCAACGCAACACAAAGTTATAATTGGAAAAAACCTTCTAAGGAAGACAGAAGAGCTTTAACACTAGCTGCAGTAGCACAAGCCCAAAATAGCTATAATTTGAGAAACAAAATAGTTAATGCTGATCAAGGAACTCCCAGAAGTGTATTTATAAAAAATCAGACTTCCGGTAAAAATAATAAAAGTAAAGTTGAGAAAACACCTCATGATATACCTTCTGTTGATACACCAAACAAAAAGAAGGATAGCACAAAAACTGAGGAAAAGGGGCAAACAAAAGTTGATAGGTCAGAATTAAATCCTTTATTTGATATTGCTCAAGCTGTTTCTCAAATAAAAATATCTGTGCCACTTCTAGAAATGATGAAGGTGGAAAAATATAAAAATATAGTGGTGAAGATGATATCAAATGTATCAGACAAAAGACCCAAACAACATAGTTCTAAAATAAATATACAACAAGAATCTATCAAAATACCTGAGGTATACCTGGGTGAAACATTAATGAAAAATCTATCTCAAGTAGATCCATTCTATATTACCTTGCTGATAAACAACAAATTAGTTAGGAATTGTATGCTTGATTCAGGAGCAGCAGTAAACATAATGCCCCTGGCTGTTATGAAAAAGTTAGGAATGTGGGTGGATACTACATTTGGTAAATTTTATGCAATGGATAACAGATCTGTCCCTGTTGTTGGAATTATGAAAGATGTTGAGATAAAATTAGCATCTCATCCTGAAGCTTCTTATAAAATTGACATCACTGTGGTAGATATCCCACCTAACTATGGAATGTTGTTATCTAGACAATGGACTGCCATGGTAGGGGGAAGTGTACAATTAGATTTATCTTATGCTACTATCCCATTGGGAACACAAGCAATTAAACTCTATAGGGAGCCAAGGTATGAAGACATTATAGAGAAAATTGATCCAAATCAAATGATTTGTTTCTGTGACACAGACTTTAGTACATTCAGGGTGGAAGAACAATCTAAATTGTATAATACAGACCTAATTCACCATGAAGCCCAACTTGATGAAAATGGTGTATGTACCATGTATTTTGATGGTGCATGCAGCAAGGCAGGAAATGGAGCCGGGGTGTTGTTTATATCACCATCAGGAAAAACATTCAAATATTCTTTTTCTCTAAATTTTGAGTGCACAAATAACATAGCTGAATATGAAGCACTTCTAGTTAGACCGAACATTGCTAGAAAACACAAAATCAAATTGTTAGCAGTATATGGAGATTCTGAATTGATTATTTCACAAGTCAAAGGTAAATATTCCTCAAAAAACAAAAGACTACAACAATACAGAAATGCAGTTTTGGATGATATAGAGTTGTTTGATGCTCTTTTAATAAGTTGGATAGATAGGTCAAAAAATATAATGGCTAATTTCCTTGCAAACATAGCTCTGAAAAAAGATGACATTACCTTGACAGGTATTTCAGAAGTTGAACTCAAAACTAGACCAACTATCCCAGACAACATATATAACTGGCAGGTTTTTGACAATGATGTTGATTTACTCAAATTCTTGCACTGTATAGATCAGTATGAGAATCAAGAGATTGATTTTAATGCTTTTGTTGAGAAGAATGATGGTAAAGAGACTTTATTTGGGAAAGAGATTGTCCAGCTTAAAACAAATAAAATGCTTAGTAGCATTAGAAAGAGTTTTTGATGCAAACAATCGATCCATTACCAAAGAAGTAACAATAAAGGAGGATGATGTGGAAGAAATAAATTTAGGAACTGAATTAGCACCTAAAAAGATCTACATTGGAAAGAAAATAACCCCTACAATCAGAAGCATGTTAGTTACATTATTGAGAAAATATAAACATGTGTTTGCCTGGTCTTATGATGATCTTAAAGCATATAGGGAAGATTTGTTCCAACACGAAATTCCACTTAAATCTGATGCTAAACCCTATAGACAAAAACAAAGGCCCATCAACCCTATGTTAGAAACTAAAATGCATGAGGAACTTATAAAACTCAGGGAAGCTGGCATAATTAAACATATTAGGCATTCATCCTGGGTCTCAAATCTTGTTCCTGTTAGGAAGAAGAATGGAGATATTAGACTTTGTGTTGACTTTAGGAATTTAAATGTTTCTTCCTTAAAAGATAACTATCCGTTACCCAATATGGAAGCCTTATTGCAGAGAGTTACTGGTTGTGAGTTATTATCCATGATGGATGGGTTCTCCAGATACAACCAAGTAAAGGTTAAAGAATTTGAACAATATAAAACAACCTTTACAACCCCATGGGGAACTTATGTATACGTGAGAATGCCATTTGGCCTTACAAATGTTGGAGCCACATTCCAGAGGGCAATGGATGTTACTTTTGCAAGTCTAATAAATGATATCATGGCTGTATATCAGGATGACCTTACTGCATACTCGAAAAGGGCTAAGGATCATGTGAATCACCTTGAGAAGATATTTATCAGAGCATTAGAATATGGTGTTTCCTTGAACCCCAAAAAGTGCAAATTTGCAATTACAGAAGGGAAATTGCTTGGGCATATAGTATCCAAAGATGGAGTTAGGATTGATCCCGAAAGAGTAGATGCAATAGATAGAGTTCCTATCCCAAAGATAGTCAAAGCCATACAATCATTCTTTGGAGAAATAAACTTTGTGAGAAGGTTCATACCAAACTTTGCAGAAATAATTAACCCTATATCTAGAATGTTGAAGAAGAATGCAAAGGTTAGTTGGACAGATGAATGCATAGAATCTTTTGCTTCCATAAAGAAAGCAATTAAAGAAGCTCTAGTACTAAAATCTCCCAATTTTAATAAACCTTTCCAGATCTTTTCCTTTGCATCTTTTCATATAGTAGCGGTAGTTATGTTACAAAAGAATAATGAGGGTTATGAGCAGCCTATTTCTTTTTTCAGTAAATCACTCCAACATGCAGAACTTAACTATGATATTACAGAAAAACAAGCTTATGCATTGGTAAAAGCTGTCAAGGCATTTAGACCTTACTTGGTTGGGGCTATGGTGATAGCTTATGTACCAAATGCAGCAGTCAAAGATGTGTTCATGTAGAACGAGGTGACTAGGAAAAGATATAGGTGGATAAATCAACTTCAAGAGTTTGATATAGAAATTCAAATCACAAGACTAGTAAGGGGACAAGGGTTAGCAAAACTGATGACTAAAACAAATCTTGAGGCTACCCAAGTATGTAATCTTGAAAATGAAGAGGACATGATAACAAGTATCAAGAAAACTCCTTGGTACACTGACATAGTGTATTACCTCAAGCACATGAGATGCCCTGAAGGATTTGATGATAATAAGAAAAGAACTCTAAAATTGCATGCTTCTAAATATGTGCTTATAGAGGGAGATCTTTTTTGGAAAAATAATGATGGTATCTTATTGTTTTGTTTAGATGAAGAGCAAGCTAAATCCGCTTTGAAATAAATGCATCAGGGAGTGTGTGGTGGCCATTTCTCAGCTAAAACCACATCACACCAGATATTAAGGGCTAGTTATTATTGGTCCAAGGTTTTCAATGATGCTTATAATTTTACTAGGAAATGTGAAGCTTGTCAAAAATTCTCTAGAAAATTAAAATATCAAGGTGCATTACCCCTAAGACCTATGCAAGTTGATGCCTCATTTCACCAATGGGGAATTGACTTTATAGGAGAAATTATGGAAAAATTAGGCGGCGGCCACAGATGGATATTGGTGGCCACCGACTATTTCACAAAATGGGTAGAAGCAGTGCCCACTAAACAAGCAACCAGCAAGGTTGTGATTAACTTCCTATTGGAAAACATTTTAACTAGATTTGGGGTACCCTTGAGGCTTATAACTAACAATGGAATGTGTTTTAGATCGGATGAGTTTAAAATTTTTTGTAAATCTTATGGTATTACGATTTCATATTCTTCTCCTTACCACCCACAAGGTAATGGGCAAGCTGAGTCCAGCAATAAAAGTATCCTAAAAATTATAAAGAGAATGTTGGATAACAATAAGAAAATTTGGGATTCTAAGTTGAGATTAGCACTGTGGGCTGATAGGATCATAGTGAAGAAAGCAATTGGTAAATCACCATTTGAATTAGTATATGAAACTCATGCCAGACTCCCAATACACAACCTGCTGCTAGTGTGTAAGTTTATTCTCCAAGAGGATTGGAATGTCCTAGAACCAATGGAGGAAAGTCTAGAATAGCTAATGGAGTTGAAGGAAATGAGGGAACAAGCAATACAACAAAATAAAAAAATGCAAATGTAGATGAAGTACTTGTATGACAAAAAGGCAACATTTAGAAAATTCGAGATAGGTGACATAGTGCTTATCTGGAATGCCAGAAATCAAGAAAAGGGGAAGCATGGAAAATTTGATGCCCTGTAGATTGGACCTTTTGTCATAAATGGTAAGGCAGGGGAGGATTCATATTATGTATAGAACATGTCTGGTGAGGAGCAAGAACTGCCAATACATGGGCAGTTTTTGAAACACTTCTTCTCTTAAAAGAACTCGAGAGAAAAAAGAATTGCCAATGCATGGACAATTCTGATTAAACTCTCCAAATGGTCTTTTCCATGCATAGTAGTTTAGAAGAATCAAATGAATTACTTAAAGATATCTCTTATAAAGGAATAATCTAGGATCTCCACCCATCATCAAACGAAGAAGACATTGGTCTGCTCCTCCAGAAATCTAGGATCTTGCTATGCCCACAAGGAACATGCATCCCCAGAAAGAGCCACTGTTGGGACTAAAATTCCCAAGATGCTTTTTGGCAAATATTAAGTTTTAATCATCTAAAGATTTCAGTGTGAGAGCATATAGAGAAAGATCCACAATTGTTTTCAAGGAGAAATTAACAATTGAGCTGATAGAAATATTTGGATTTGATCTGTCCTGATTCCCAAAGACTTAGTATAACATGGTTGAAGTGTTCATTAAAAATAAACCATAAACAAGGAATGCATTAAAGGATTCTAGCATGGCTGTGTGCTAGATTGTTGAAGTGCAGAGAGCTACATGTTTGAGGAGGAGATCGATCTGAGCAGTCGCTAAGTAAAAAGCGAATCGAAATAGTGAAAATCCGTGTGGGTTGGAAAGACATACAAATTGTGTGTATATCACTTTTGTATGAAGGATATACAATCTATGAATATATCACTTTTGCAAGTTCTGTGTATCTTTCATTTGTCTATTGCAGATACAAAGAAGAGAGAAAGTTAAGATTCCCAGTCGGCATATAAGAAAATCAAGGATCAGTCAAATGCATATTTGAAAGTGCATGTTATGAATATACAAGGTTAAGTATATCGAATATAGAATTCCTATATATACTGCAAATGCATGTTGGATATAGTTTCTATGTATCTCGCAAATGAATGTTGTTAGTATCCCGCAAATGTACATCGGGGTTTGTATGTTACAAAAGTATATCGGGTTATACAATTTATGAGTATATGTCTTTTGTGTGTCAAAGATAGTTTGTGTGTATATTGCAGTTGCATGAGTGAGACAGTCTCTATGTATCCATCAGTTGTATTTCACGGTTGTATGTTATGAAGATACAACAAAATTATACATCACCAAATAATGCAAAAGGTGACGGGTCGAGGTGGTAGTTGGAATGCATGTTTGAAGGGTTTTTGTCTGCAGATACAAGAGTTGACAAGCAGTAGTAGGTAAGGGCACCAGGTGCAGCAGGTAAATATTTGTATGTACACTGTCAAATGTATCTCATGATAGATACAAGTGCTACAGTGATCGGAGTGAAGGTATTTTGATAAGCCGATGGTATTGTGTGTTGCCGATAGGCGAGAGAAGGAAAAAGATATACAATGAAATTTGTATGCATATTAATGCATAGACATACATTTGCAATTGTATGTTAGGCAGAGCACAACATACAATGCGATACATACAACTCAATATACATAGCGCAGAACTGAAATATTATCAAATGTGGTGAAACTATTGTATGTGTCACGTATTGTATGTTTCGGGTTAATATACATATCGTGGATTTGAAAAGGTATGAAATAAAGTTAACTTGTTGTATGTATTACGCCTTGTATGTGTATGCTTTCAGAGACATACATTTTAAATATACATACATTACCAAGATACAATGCCCACATACAAGCTGGAACCAAAATAATTATGAAATAACGATAAGTCTTTGTATATTTCACATTTGTATGTATCGGTACATACATTGTGGGTTATACAACACAGATTTCGGTGAACATTAAAAAATGATATAAACGATGCATCACTACTCAATGTATATCAGAAATATACATTGCATTTTATGCAAACCGGATTTAAAATGTTTATGAAATACAGTAAAACCGTTGTATGTTTTTGGCTTGTATGTATCAAACATACATTGCTCGATACATACAAGCACCGGAATTCAAATAAGATCAAATTTTGGTTAATGCAATGTATCTTTACCTAATGTATATCTGATATACATTGCAGAATCAAAAGAGAGTAAGCTGCGGTTTATGAAACGGTTGGAGTTCGAAGGGGATATACAAGGGACTTTGTATGTATCTTTGCGAGAGATACAAGCCAACATACAAGCGATACATATAAGCGATAGATATAAAAGGCGATATGCATAACGCAGACCCCAAAAGTTATTAAAAATGAAACATCCGTTGTATGTTTGTGATTTGTACCTATCAGACATACATTGCCCATATACAATGTAACATACAAGTGGCAGAACCGAAAGGGTTATGCAAAAGAGTTAAGGACTTGTATATTCGATGCTTCATATATAGCGAACATACATTCTTCAGGATACAAGCTACAGATACAAAAGGATGTACAAGGGCCGGAGGCAAAGGAAAAGTTAAATGTTAAAAATTCTTTGTATGTTTTAGCGATTGTATGTTGCAATAAACATGTCAAATATACAAAGAAAAAGAAAGCGAAAAGGTGGGAAGTTTTTTCAACCCGACTATGAGGTCACGCCAGTGAAGGAAACCCTAAAAATGACATTTAATCTAAATGTTTAATATATTCTTCTGACATTTGAAATATGGATTTTTGCAGGATATACACAGCGAGATTAAACTATAAAACACCCATGAAAGGATCTTGAGGAACTAAATAAAATATTGATAAGGGAAGTAATTACTTAAATAAATACATTTGTTTAAATAAATTTGTTTGGATTGTTTGATCAGACATTAATTTGTGTTTTATCTAGATTTTTTAGGAATAATGAAGAAACCCTCGAAGGATATTGGGCTAGACTACAATTAAAGACTTTTTCTACCCTGAAATGGTTATCCATTTGATGATTAGCGGCCAGTATTAAATTTCATAAATCTATTTTATTAGAACTAATATTGTTGTTCGGTTATCAACTGTCACAACCATTATAACTGGTCTAAAGCTTGTATGCCTCTCTTTATAAGAGATGACCAAGACTAGAGGAGGGGGGATATTATTATATAAGGGGATAGAAGAGGAGATACTAGAGATTAGATTTGAATGGCAATGCTAGTTCATTTTTAATATATTTTATTTCTAGTAGATCATGTGCAAGGATTCTCTGATGAAGTCAAATCTGTAAGCATGAAGCAGTGACTGCAAAATTTTAGTATCAATTATCTGTTAAATTTGTTCAATTATATGACTGTCTCCCTTTAAAGTTTTCTTTGTTATTCAATTTGAATTATCAAGTATAGCTTCAAGTTGTCTATGCACATTTGCCGTTATAGTGTGATAAGATTAATTGGTTTCTATTTTTAGAATTAAATCCTTTGAATTTATCACAGTAACTTAGAAAACATTGTCATGGATCTGTAAGAAGAGTCATATAGTTAGGGTTTGTATTCTGTCTCCAGTTTTTGATAAATTTGTTACAATTGTAGTATCATTTTGGTAGGTTCCTTCAAGCAAGGATTAAATCCTTTTAGATGAATGCAGGTAATATTTGTCAATTGGATATATGTAAGTATGGAATACTAACTATTTCCTTGCAGGGTTGTACAAGTTACATACCTATCTTTTCGTGCCAGATAGTTCAAGTTTTTACCAAACAAACAGTCATTAATTTCATGATTACATTGACTCTATATTCAATAAGGCACTGGTCTATTTCTTTCATTTTCACTTATACAAATTTACTTCAGATTTACTTAGTCAGATTGCATTATTGTTTTAGCATTCCAATTTAGATCATTTAGAATTAATTTGTTGTCTTTTCATTTGTTTTATAATTTATGCCATTATCAATAGTTAGATTAATTTTGATTAAAGTAGTGATCATCTCTTTATCTGCTTTATTAATTAGAGGTTTAGCCACCTAGGTCTGGTAGAGCCTGAAGTGAAGGGGGTTTAGCTATAGCTACCCCGTGTCAGTTAGCCAAAAACGTCAAGAGAGCCTAGCAACCTCTTAGGGTTAATGACCTACGTTTTTGAGACCTAACAACAGGTTTGATACTCAAATAATTTATAACTTGATGTGCTTTCCAGAGACCACTCAAAATCAAATCATCTTCTATTTTCATAGCCTCTTGTTGTGCAACTTTGATATCACTTACTTTACATCATTTTAATTCAAATTGAACATCAGGATGCAAAGAGGAAATAAAAGTACAAAGATGAAGTTGCTCACTTGGTTGAAGAGGAGTTGAAATATTTTTGAGCAGCTGGTTGAATCTATCCATGAAATCCCTGATATATTTTCCTTCTTTCTTTTGTATGTTGAAGAATTGACACAGTAGAGCAGCTTCATTAATAGGACCCTTATATCTTCCGAAGAACTTAGTCTTCAATGAATCCCAATCAATAATACACTTATCTTCTAAATAATGGAACCAATCTGCTGTAGGTCCAATAAGAGATTCAATAAATAAATGAACAAAGACATCCTTTTCACTTACCCCCAAAACTCCACATGCAACAGTGAATACCAAAATGTGATTTTCAACATCTTGATGATTCTCTCCACTAAACTTCAGGAAGTTCTTTCTTGATCTTTTAGGCAATGGTGAAAACTGATGCAAAAAGAGAGGTCCAAAATGATTTCCCCATGGCTAAGGAGAAGCCAATGCTATAATGGAATTCTGAAAAATAAATCAGCAAAAGGTCTTCGCTGGAATAAATTGTTTCTGGACACATTCCATTTTATAGAGCCGCCAACCTCCATCCTTGTGGAGGTACTTTCAAATTTCTGGGAAAACAATAGCACTGATCTTTAATTTTGAATCCCCAGTAGAGTCGCAAAAAATTTGTTGGTTAACAAATTTGTCACTTTAGATTTATACTCCCTCACCCACAAGAATGACAAATAGACTAACAATTGAGTCACTTGTAATGGTACATGCAAGTGCTCTCTGCTTATTTTACAAGGTACAACTACCTTCGAGTGATTTCCAAGGAATGAAAAACAGGGTATGCTTTTGACCAGAAAGTAGAAAAGGTAAACTAACACCCACCCATAACCAGGAAAGTGAATGTGAAGGATTGATTTAAAAAGAAATGAATGCAAATAAATGATATAAAGTCCATTTACTTGACACCAATGAAAAATGATAGATTGATTAAAAAAATATAGTTATATTTTTCCTTAATACATATCAACATAACAGAAGTAATATTGAAGACATATTACAAATTTACATAGGAACAATTGCAATCATAGAAGATATTTGGAGACACAAAGTTCTGTAAGTAATTCTTCATTTCTTCAATATATAACAAAACTCAGTTTTTGCAATGCCTCGATACATAAGTTGAGCTAAGAAAAAGATAATTGGAAATGCACAATAGAATAAACTTGCTCCCCCTCCCCTATTCATAGATAGCTAGAAAGAAGATCCTTTCCCAACCACACAGTCCACCTTCTATAGTTTCTCAAAACCCAAAATTATTTCCATCGTAACTGTCCACAACAGTCTTTTAAGTAACCACTATAAAAAAAGCAACCTCAAAATAGAAATAGTTACATTACATCAAAATGCTAATTACAAAAAGATATCATGCATGCTAAACAAGTGGCATTAGACTTCTGCAGGTGGGGAGACGATTCCTAATTCCAGTCATATTTCCATAAAAAGATTACGCAATTCAACACCTTCTTCCTCCTCCTCTAGAACAACAATTACCCTATGATATTCAACATAGCTGGTCTTCTCTTTACACGCAATTGTGTGCAATTGGGAGATGATATCAATATGTTGTTCTTTAAGCCAGTTCAAATGAGGTTGTAGGATAGGCATGGGTTCATCATGCCAAATTTCATTGTTCACAGGAAGTCCCATTTTGAAAATGTCTTGGTTGATAAAAACTAAACTCGGAAGTACCACCACCTTTCTATAGACAAGCTAATTTTAATTACGCCAGTAGGTAATGATGACTTTTATCTTGTTGATGTCATGCTACCACCTTAGTGAGCTCCATTACACTTGTCATTTAAGAGGCAATTAATGCATCATGATTTTGTACTTTGAGAAACAAGTCTTAAGATTGAGCTCACATTTCATAACTACTAAAAAGACATTCTCATGATATGTCATACAGATGATCAAATGAACTAACGATGCTTTGAAAACTAGGAATCTGCAGAAGGGTTGTGGAGCTGCAAAAAAGCAGAAACCATCGAACCATATGTTGGGAGTTCTAGGATCTTGAGAACCTCTAATAATGAAGTTGGGCCATTGGTGCTTTTGTGAACCTTCGAATTGTTAGAGTGGTATTCAAAAAATTTAAATTTCCCTGACACAAAAGAGAAGTCAGGAAGTTGGCCATTTCTTGAACTTAAGAACATAAGCCGGGGAAACAAAGGATTCATGAACTTGAAAAATGCCCGACGACGAAGTCTCATAATAATATCCTCAAGACTTAAAATCTTTTGGTGCAGAAAACAACCGGGTTGGGGTAAGGCAATGATTATACCTTTAAGAGGATTGTGTATTGGTCTACACACTAAAATTTTGAAAATTTTTCAGGTTTGAATTTTGAGGCAACATTCTTGAAAACCCATTTGGTTCCAATAATATTTTTGTTAGCATGTCTAGGAAATAATTTCCAAGTTTCATTCTTCTCTATCTGCATTAATTCTTCCTCCATTGCCTTTACCTAATTTTCATCATTGTAGGCTTCATTCACAGTTTTTAGTTCAACTGTAGAGAGCAAATAGTAATTCACTTGTTCTTCTGCAGCTCTTTTCCTTGTCAGTACTCCTTTTTCTTTGTCTCCAATAATTTGATCTTCAGAGTGATTGATTCTTACATATTTGGGGGTCTTAGCAATTTCCAGAACCTTTTCTTCTTCATCTTGATTGTCTTCTTGTTCAACTTTTTCTTCATAAGTTATAGCAGTAGGTTCATTTGACTCATAGCCACTCTGATCTGATGTTTTTCCTTTGCCTTCATCCACCTTCACATTTACACTCTCAACTATCTTTTTCAACCTTTTGTTGTAGCACCGGTAGGCCTTACTCTTGGTAGAGTATCCAAGGAACATTCCTTCATCACATCTTGCATCAAATTTCCCTAGCTCTTCATCTCTTCTGATATAACATTTTCTTCCAAAGACTTTGAAGTATCTTACTGTTGGAATTCTTCCATACCACAACTCATAGGGGGTTTTAGTACCATTACCTTTCACTTGAATTATGTTTTGAATATAGACAGTAGTATGTATAGCTTCTTTCCAGAAAACTTCTGGCAGGCCTCCTTCCTTCATCATTGTTCTGGCAGCCTCTTGAATAGTCTTGTTCTTCCTTTCCACAACTCCATTTTGATGAGGAGTTCTAGGTGTAGAAAATTGTTTCTTTATTCCTTTCTCTTCACATAAATTGTTGACTTCATTTGATGTGAACTCACCTCCTCTATCGGACCTCAAGCATTTGATTTTCAATTCTATTTCATTTTCAACCATTACCTTGAAGGATTTGAACTTCTTTAGGGCTTCAGATTTGTCTCTTAGAAAAGTAACCCAAGTCATTCTAGAGTAATCATCAATAAGAAATATGAAGTACTTGTCACCTTGTAGACTTCTTATCCTTGTAGGACCACATAGATCTGTATGAACTAGATCCATCAAACTAGCAGAAAATTGCTCTTTACTCTTGAAACTTGTTCTTGTCTACTTCCCCAACTAACATTCCTTGAAAATAGTATTGGTAGGTTTCACAAGTTTTGGTAAATCTCTTATAGTCTGACCCAAACTTATCTTTACCAGATTATCAAAATTTATATGACACAACCTTCTATGCCACAACCAACTCTCATATGCTTGGGCTAATAAACAGTAATCATTAGTTCCTCTCAATTGATAGATGCTACCTCTGGCCTTCTTACCAGTAGAAATCACAGTTCTGGAGATTCCTTGATCTTGCATCCATTGTCTTTGAATCTCAAATCACAACCTTTGTCACACATCTAACCAACACTCAAAAGATTGTGCTTCAAGCCCTTCACATATAGGACATTGTCAGTATTATTCTTTCCATCAAATGAAATAGATCCTTTTCCACAAATCTTATCAGCTACATTGTCTTCAAACCTAACAGTCCTACATCATATTTTTCTAAACTTACAAACTTACTTTTGTCACCGGTCATGTGATATGAGCATCCACTATCAATAATCCATTCATCCTTATCTTTCTCAATTTGAATAGCCAAAGCACTTTCTTCCACTAGTTTGTCTTCCTTCACACAACTAGTAGGATTAGTAGACACATGTTCTTCTTTAATAGCAATAAACAAATATTCATTTGCACTAGTACTAACATCATCAAATTCATCATCAGTCACACCTTTATCATCAAAGTCTCTAACATAGTAGCATTTCTTTGGAGCTCTAAGCCTATTCTTAAATCTTTTTCTATTCCTTTCAATTCTTTCGGGACATCTGGAAGCATAATGACCTACTTTGCCACAAGAAAAACATTTGAAAGGTAGTTTACCTTTGAACTTACCAGAACCTCTTTATAGTCTATCAACAAAGTTAGCTTCAATTTCATCAAAGTCATCATCAGGCTCCACCTTATATTTCTCAGTTCTGGAGATCTTTTTTGAAGTACTGGCTTTGAAAGCAGTTTCAACTTTTGGCAGAGCATCACCAAACCCTCTCATCTCAAAGGCTGTAAGCTTTCCAAGTAATTGATCTCTATCAATAGTTTTCATAGTCATTACTTCTTCAATGGTAGCTAATTTGTGACTGTAGGACTTTGGTAGTGATCTAAGAATTTTCATCACAACTTCCTTATCACCAATAGTTCCTCCCATACCTTTATTCCATTGATAAGTTCATCAACCCTTTGCATGAAGGTTGTAATGTTGTCATCTTCATTTATCTTTAAACTCATATTTTGCTTTCAGGCCCTATAGCTTGGCTTCTTTTACAGAATCATCTCCTTCATACAGTTTCTTCAACTTTTCCCAAACCTCATTTGCAGATTCTAGATCCATGACTTTTATCAGCTCAGTGTTAGATAGGGCACTTAACAAGGGATCTCTATCTTTTATATTCAACTCATATTCTTTGAATTCATCTTTAGTTGTCAAACCATTTAGAGGCATGGTATATTTTGATTCTGCAACTTTTCACACTCTATAACCAAGACAAAGGAGATGGCTTTTCATTTGTACCTTCCATAGAGTATAATTTGTCCTATCAAACTATGGTGCTTCCTTTTTAAAAGACATCCTAGATCTTCCTCAAGCTGTTAGGCTTTCTTCTAAGAAACCTACTCTGATATCAATTGTTGAAATACACAAGACAACTACGAGGGGGGGTGAATTAGTTGTCACAAAAAATTAACTTCATAAACCATCATCTACTTAATTACTGATAATCAGATTTAACCATGAAAGCATGAAACCATAGACTTAATCACAATCACACATTCAACATAGTAGACACTAGATTTTTACATGGAAAACCCTAAAATGGAAAAACCATGGTGGGTGTTAGCCCATAGAAAATATATGAGTTATAATAATACTGAAAAATAGAGGCTCACTGCCTACAGGGCTCACTGCCCAAATTGTTCACTGCAAAGAATGGCTCATTGCCAAAGGGTGGCTCACTGCCAAGGGGTGGCTCACTACCAAGGGGTGGCTGACTGCCAAAAATGGTGAATTGATAAAGTAGTATCTACTCCATGTCTGGGTTCAATTCTATTGAAGCACAATATAACTTCTCTGCTCTACTCTTTCACACCTTCACAATTATCTCTTCATTTTCACACTCTACTCCTCTTTTTCGCACTTACATTACAAGACTTTATACAAGTCATCAACCTTGGAATGTTCATCAAGGTCAGAAATACATTCATCAACCATTGGAACAATCTCTAAGGTCGGCATTACAAAAACATACATTGAAATAGGTTTGGACCTAATACAAAAATTTGCTAAGGGAAAGATGTATGTCGATCACGCCATGCCTTAGCTGGGACTCAAACACAATTTTTCACGCCATGACATGCTTCCACAAACTTCAAGGCATCTCTGTAATTAGAGAAATCAACCAAGTTAGCCAAGACTAGTGAGAACACAAGGTATGCTAAGAACGTTCTTCATCCACGATCCAATTTTCTCTTTACAGACCAATCCAAAGGTAGCAACATGATTAGGAGACATCCACAAGCACATTGTAATCACCAAGAACAACTGCATGATCTCTAACCACTCTGTCAAAAAGATTCTTCAAATCGAAGCACAAGAACAATACTGTCAGCCACTATCTTAAGGAAAGGATAGCTTGCAATTCACCAAATCATAAACTATTGTAGTTGAAAGCACTTATCAACATTCCAGACTTAACTCTAGAACTGCATACCAAAATACTTCATTGTAGAGGAATGTGGAGCATAATATTTTCTCCCTATCACCACCAATCATACGGAAAAAGTAGTTTTCACTCTGGTGAACATAACTCACTCAAATCTTCATACCAAAGGCTCAATCTTGGGATATAATATCTTCAGATAGACTTCTAAATAACTTCCAATCTGTAGATAAAGATATTCATCCTATAAGAAATGCAAAGCAATCTTCTAGACTGTTCTTCTATTATGCAATACACTATTTCCACTGCAACTCACTGTTTCTACTAGATGAGCTAATTTTTTTCAATATCATCAACATCAAGATCACTTACATAAGTAAATACAAAGCATCTCTCTTATTACAAGAAAACAACAAAATAGGAGCACAATTGACACCAATGACAACACAGATATGTTGACATCAATGACAACATCGATTAGGCACATACTTGCAACATATCGATATAGTCATCAAACCATCTTATCAAATCTGTAAAAGAAAGGAGTTAGATATGACAAGTTCTCATGTGTCATCTAGTCACCTCACACCAAAATTGAAGAATACTTGAGAATCCAATTTGTGAAGACTTCATCAGATGGCCAGGCATGCTCTAATATCTTTGCCAATTTATTCATGTGGTCTTGGTATCTTGCATCTAATATTGCTCTGGCCCCTTTCACAAAACTATCCAATCTGGACTCCAATTTTAAAAAGAACTATCCAACTTGGCATTGCATAAAATTGGATCTATCCTGTCATCTTGAGTGACTGATGTGATCAAAGTTGGGGTGATGGCATGGAACTTGAATTTCCATAAATTTAATAATTCATATTTCCTATGACATCTAAAATTGGTAGTAACTAGCATTCCTCCAAAGTCTTGAAGTTTGCAAAAATTTCCTTACTTAGCAAGTCATATCTCCCTTGGGAAGATGAGACATTGTCCAAGAAACTTGCCACCTCATGAGTAATCCCTATTTCTTATGGGACACCTAGATTGAAACATGCCACTCCCTAGATTACACTTAGTGAGGATAACCTTGGAATCCATGCACTTAATATCTTCTTTAAAGCCAACTCTTGTATGGTTTGGACACTTTTTGCTTCTCTTAACTGATCAAAATATAACCAAGAATCATCAAACTTTCCCAAGATACTAGATATCTTAGGGTTAAATATTCTTCTTACTAATTTAGAGGCATCCTATACCCCTTGAGCTCTTGCAACAACTTCTTCTTCGTGGCTTTTCCTCAACTCTTCATTTAGCACCATAATTATGAGTATGAAAATTTCCTTATTTGCTAGGATGTTGTATTTAAAGAGACAGGAGGTGATACATGTTCTGTCATGGTGATCCTAGGATGATCAACCAATGAATTTACCTTATTGTACTCCTACATCAATTTACTATATTCAGCCTATAGTCCATTATGATCTACTTGTAACTTTTTCACTACAACCTCACTAAACCTGGTAGTATTGACTACTAAAGAATAAGCCTATGGGGCTATTGTATCACTTAACCTCTTAACAATTAAATTTCCTTTAAGCTCACTAATGTCCTAGAAAAATCGAGGCTTATTGTGTTCTGGTGCTATAGCCCAAATGGCTATAGTTTCATGTTTAGCATCAAAACTGGACCTAGAGTAAAACTTTCTAGCATGCTCCTCATCTCCCAAAACATCTTCTTCAACATCTTACTTTATGATAGTATCAAGGGCTATAGAAGAAGCTATATCCCATATAGGTAACATCAATCATCTATTTTCCTTGACAATTCTTCTTCCTTCATCAGGTGTTATCTTTGATAGATCAAAATCAATTTGTTTTTAGATGCTCTATATTATTCCTCCTCTATTTTCTTCCTCTTGCTGAGAAGCATCCATCTTCATTCACATATTTACATTCATTTTAGCCTTGATCAACAATATTTTGAATGCATCAATTTTGATGAAATTGTCATTAGAGAGGAATTCCTCATTAGCTAAAGTCCTAACATCCTCGACACTTTGGTCACCCTTTGCAAGATTTAACAATGTTCTCCCACTAGGGAAGTGAGCTATTTTTTATCTCCATGGAGAATGAATTGTTTTCAATATATCTTGATGCTCAACATTAATCTCACTAGTGCACTCAGTAACATCATAATATACTAGATGTGGAACCATGCCTTGTGATTCAATTTTACTAGGACCTATTCCCTCCTCATTCTTCATAGAGCTCATGGCTAGAGCCTACATAAGTGGGACATGAATAAATGGGGCATGGTGGAAGGTTTGATCAACATCTGGAACACCTTCTTCAAGGATCACCCCTAAGATATCCACACTATTTATCACCATTTCCATTATTTCCAACAAATATATAGTAGTGTGGAATTCTATTTTGTATGTTGGAACCCATTTCCTAGTCCTTTTTCACATGTTGCAATCTTATCCCTTATCTCTTTACTTCTTATGATTTTCCCTGGTGATGTAAGGTTTCTGATAAGATCCTCAGTGAGGTTGAATTGGTGGTTGTATCCCGACCTACCCATTGACCTTCTCAACTAGTCAATATGATGTTCAGGGTCACACCTTCTCTTTAGACCTAGCCTAAATTGGTACCCTATCAATTTTGTCTCCAATTGATCTAGACACTCCTTGGCAGTGACTAGGAAGTTAGATGAATCAATGGTAGAAGGTAGAAATGACCCCTTCTTTATGTTTCTCAAGTTAAATTTTTCCAACTCATTCATTTGCCACATGGCCTCAAGAAATGCAATCCTATCTGTCACAAACATAGGCAATAGTGTGGTTTTACTTCAGCTCCATATACCTTGATTACTATATACTCATTATGGAAGAACCAATCACCCAAGTTGTGACTTCAATTCCCCTCTGGGTCAATTTCCCTAGGCCTCAGAAACTTCATAAAAGGAGATAACCTCCATATATCATACCCAAGTACATTCAATATTCTTCTCACAAAAACCTATCAAAAATGTAGTAATCAGATGTTTAGTAGTGGGAATCCCATATGTATGTTCTCATCTAAGTTTGCATGGGTTGGCCATCTGGTGTCTTTTGTGCTACCTTCAAAGCATAATCCCATTTTCTCCCCTAATACAAAAGGATATGGCATAATATCGAGTACTACCTAAAGTGATAGACATCTGCACATTATTTGAGATCAATTGATTCCTGATGAATCTTCTTTGTTATAAAAGATTCATAGTTAAACAACTTATTTACTGTTGGAATTAGGCTGGACAACTAAGAGGGGGGATGAATTAGTTGTCCCACAAATTTAACCTTTTCTTATTTTAATCTTCTTTCACAACTTACAAACAAATTAATTATGTAAACATTAAAGCATGAATCAACAACACATAGTAGAAACAAAATGAACACACTTGACACCAAGATTTTTAACATGGAAACCTGGTTAAGGGAAACCCACGGTGGGGGTTAACCCATGGTGGGGGTTAACCCACATGATTTGTACCCTATTAAAAGTACTTGAAATAAATGGGAAGGCACTTGCCTTCGGGCGCACTACCTAGAGCTCACTGCTCAAAGAGGCTCATTACCTATAGGAATTTATGTTTAATACAAAAAGATTTAATTGAGAAATAGCATCTTCATCATGGTTGGTTCAATCTCATTGAAAGATCACAAAAACTTTTTCTTTGCTGCCAAACACTTCTTCACTATCTCATCATCCTTTACTACTCTTGTTCTTCTGCTTCTCCTCTCTTCTGCTCTGCCTTTGTACCTTTCTTATGATTTTATCATTTTTGCACAAGGATAATTTTATACAACTCAACAACATGCCTTTATATGCTTCATCAACCTTGGAATAAATATCAAGGTCAGCACTACAAGCATCTAACTTAATGCGAATCATTAAGCTATCAGCCAAACATAACTGAGACTCAAATCTTTCTTGATCAACACAACATGCTCCATAAAATTGCTTTTAGATCATCCGCAACATGCTTGAATCATCTGGTCAGCCAAGACTGGGAAGAACAACAACACCAAGGAAGAAATCTTCAACAATGAGCTCAATCTTCAATGCGGATCTCCAACACAGTAGGCACACGATCCAGTGACCCCCACAAGCATATTGAATTTAGCAATGACATCCACACTACTCCAAATCAACAGAATCACTTGCATCTTCATTTGGTACCTTAAGAATACTGTCTACCATGACTGTCACACTAGAAATATTGCTTGTAGACCTCCAAACCTTGAACCACTTGAGTTGATGACACACACTAACTTCCAAACATGTCTCTAGATCTGCAGATCATAGTGTTTCATTTGTGGAGCAATCCAGACCAATTTCCTGTCACTCTATCTCTTCTAAACACTACAAAACCTAGTTCTACTCAGATGGCCATAACTTCTTCAAATCTTTATGAGGACCTCTCAAATCTTAACTAGACCTAATTTAGACAATCCTCTACACATCCATATGGTCCATGTACTTAGATCTTCATTAATTTTCTCAATATCCTCAACATTTCAGTCTTCTAACCAGATAATAAAATAGGATACGGTTGACATCAATGGCAACAAGGATATGTTGACATCAATGACAACACTACTTAGGCACCTATTTGCAACAATCTGCCCCTTTGTCATTGATGGCAACATATGATGTGAAAAACTGATTTAACCATCAAGACAAGAACTTCTCCCCCTTTCCAAGAAGAATGCACCACCACTAGTACTTTTCCTGTCATCCACATCTGCCACCTAATCAGCATCTACGTATGCATGAAGAGTGAAGTTATTATCCTTTGGATACCATAAGCCATAATCAAGTGTCCCTTTGGGATATCTAAAAATTATTTTGACTGCTACAACATGGGATTCTCTAGGATCAGCTTGAAATCTAGCAACAAGCCCAACTGTACTCATGATATCAGGTCTAGTCTGAATCAAATAGAGCAGTCCTCAAATCATTGATCTATACCTTTTCTAATTTGCCTTAGGGGAGTCATCATCTTTACTCAACTTGCATCCAGTTACCATAGGTGTACTTACTGCTTTTGAATCTTCCATTCCAAACTTTTTTAACAATTCTCACATACTTAGACTGGGATATGAAGATACCTTTATTTGACTGAATGATTTGCAGACCTAAGAAGAAATTCATTTCTCCAAACTTTGACATCTCAAATTCACTTTGCTTCTAATTAGAAAATGTTTTGCACATACTCTCATTTCCACCAAAAATGATATCATCAACAAATACTTCTACAATCAAGATGTGTTCATGAACAATTTTGATATAAAGATTACTGTCTGTTGTACCTTTGCTACCCAATTTTAGCAGGTACTTATCTAGTCTTGCATACCAGGCTCTTGGGGCTTGTTTGAGTACATACAATGCTTTTCTCAATCTACAAACCATATCTCCTTGATCAGACAACTAAAATCCTTTTGGTTGCTCAATGTAGACTTATTCATCCAATTCTCCATTCAGGTATGTTGACTTGACATCCATATGATAAACCTTGAAATCTTTATAAGTAGCAAATGTAAGAAATAATCTGACTGCTTCTATTCTTGCCACTGGAGAAAAAGTTTCTTCAAAATCAATTCCTTCCACTTGAGAGTACCCTTTACACACCAACCTTTCTTTGTTTCTCACAACTTCACTATCCTCATTTAGTTTATTCTGGAACACCCATTTAGTTCCAATCACATTCTTTTTTTCAGGTCTAGGAACAAGATCCCAAGTGTGATTCTTTTCAATTTGCATTAATTCTTCTTCCATTGCTTTTACCCAATATTCATCATTGCAAGCTTCACTTACTGATTTTGGTTCAATCTTTGAAATCAGACAAATCTCCTCTTGATCTTCAGCAATTCTTCTTCTAGTTTGAACACCTTTGTTTCTAGCTCCTATGATCTAATCTTCAGAATGATTCAACCTTACATACCTGGGAGTTTTGGGATTTGTTTGAACTTCTAATCCTTGAGCTTTTTCCTCAACACCTACACTAACTTCTTGAGTTATTGGATATTTTGGATCAATCTGGATCTAGGTCTGAGTTTGAACTTGCCTTCCTTGATTTTGACTTTCATCTTGATCATTTGAATCATATCCACAAGACTTGAAAGAGCTCTCTTTGCTCTCATCAACTCTGACATTAGCACTTTCAACAATCTTTTTCAATCTCTTGTTAAATCACCGATATGCCTTTCTTTGAGTAGAGTAACCCAGAAATATTCCTTCATCACTTCTTGCATCAAACTTCCCTAGATCCTCATCTCTTTTGATATAGCATTTACTACCAAAAACTCTAAATTATTTCACAGTAGGAAGATGACTAAACCATAATTCATAAGGTATCTTACCAGAATTCCCTTTGATCTGTAGCCGATTAAGAGTATAGATAGCAGTACTCACAGATTCTATCCAATAGACTTGTGGAACATTTGCTTCCATCATCATGGTCCTAGTAGCTTCTTGAATGGTTTGGTTCTTTCTTTCCACAACTCCATTCTGCTGAGGAGTCCTAGGAGTAGATAATTGTCTTTTTATTCCATGCTTTTCACAGAATGTATCAAACTCACCGAAGGTGAATTCTCCACCTCTTTAGGATCTCAGACACTTTATTTTCTCACCAATCTCATTTTCCACCATAACCTTGAACACCTTGAACTTGTTAAGAGCTTCTAATTTTTCTTTCAAGAAGGTTACCCACATCATCTAGGAGTAATCATCAATCAGCAAAATAAAATATCTCTCTCCTTGCACACTCCTAATTCTAGCAAGACCACATAGATCAGTATGCACAAGTTCCAGCCATCCACTTGAAAATTGTTCTTTACTCTTGAATGAAGTTTTGCTCTATTTACCCAATTGACATTCTCTACACATGATATTAGCAGGTTTCACAAGTTTTGGAAGATCTCTCATTGCCTGAGTAGAGCTTATCTTGACAATCTTATCAAAATTCACATGATACATTCTCCTATGCCATAACCAACTCTGATCAATCTGAGAAATCAAACAACTTTTGCCAGAACTACTTAAATAAAAGATGTTACCTCTAGTCTGAGTACCAGATGCAATTTCAGTTCCGGAGCTTTCCAAGATTCTACATTCTCCATCCTTGAATCAGAGATCATAACCCTTGTCAACCAACTGTCCAACACTAAGAAGATTATGCTTCAATCTTTCCACATACAGAACATCATTAGTGTTATTCTTACCATCAAAAGAGATGGATCCTCTACCATAGATTCTACCAGCTGAGTTGTCTTCAAATTTCACAATTCCACCTTCATATTTTTCAAAGATTACAAACTTACTTTTATCACCAGTCATATGATGAGAACATCTACTGTCAATTACCCATTCATCTTTTTCTATAACTTGAGCAGCCAAGGCACTTTCCACATTTGCATAGCTAGTGGATTCAATAGGCACCAGATCTTCTTCTTTGATAGCAATGAACACCCAATCACTTTCAGTGGAACATCCATGATCAGATTCATCATCTATGACTCCTTCTTCACCAACTTCTTGGACATAGTAGCATTTCTTCTAAACTCTAGTTTTGTTAGGGTTTGGCTTTGAATCCCTCTCCAGACACCTTGAATCAAAATGACCAATCTTATTACAAGCAAAACATTTGAATGGCAACTTTCCTTCATACTTATAGGATCCTCTTGGTAATCTTTTGGCAAAAAAGGCTTCAAGTTCATCAAACTCAGTTTCATCATCTTCAAGATCCTTCCTTGTCTTGTCGAATCTGTTTGATCTTCTTGAAGAGCTTTCACCTGGATCATATCTTTATTTTCCATGAACACTGGCTTTAAATGCAGATTCAAACTTAGGAAGAGAATCACCAAACTCACTCATTTCAAATGTTGAAAGGTTACCAACCAATTGATCCCTTGTAATAGTTGTCATAGTTTTGATCTCTTCAATGGCAGCAACTTTATGCTTGTATGCTGGAGGTAAGGATTTGAGCACTTTGGCAACAATATCTGATTCATCCAATACTCCACAAGCACTCCTGATACCAATCACAAGTTCATTTACCTTCTACATGTAGGAAGTAAAGTTTTCATCTTCACTCATTACCAACCTTTCATATTTACCCTTCAGGCTCTGTAGCTTGGCACATTTGACATGTTTATCACCTTCATATAGAGTTTCCAACTTTTTCCAGATTTCATGAGCAATTTTGAATTCCAGGACATTTGTCATCTCTGTATCAGTCAGGGCACTCAACAGTGCTTCTTTAGCTCTAATATTGTATTCAACATCCTTAAGTTTGTCTAGAGTTGTAGTGCCTTTCTCCAAAATATTATACTCATCCTTAGTTATTAACCAAAATGCATCACCCATACATTGCAAATGACACTACATGAGTACCTTCCAAAGGGAGTAATTTGTTCCATCAAATCTTGAACTTTCCTTCTTGTAAGTTGACATATTGGATCTCCTCAAGTGGTCAAGCTTCTTTTAGAGGAACCGGCTCTGATACCAATTATTGTAATTAGGCTGAACAACTGAGAGGGGGGTGAATTAGTTGTCCCACAAATTTAACCTTTTCTTATTTTAATCTTCTTTCACAACTTACAAATAGATTAATGATGTAAACATTAAAGCATGAATCAACAACACATAGTAGAAACAAAATGAACACACTTGACACCAAGATTTTTAATGTAGAAACCCGGTTAAGGGAAAACCATGGTGGGGGTTAACCCACAGGATTCATAGCCTGTTAAAAGTACTTGAAATAAATTAGAAGGCACTTACCTTCGAGCGCACTACCCAGAGCTCACTGCTCAAAGAGGCTCACTGCCTATAGGAATTTATGTTTAATACAGAAAGATTTAACTAAGAAATAACATCTTCATCATGCCTGGTTTAGTCTCATTAAAAGCTCACAAAAACTTCTTCTCTGTCCCCAAACAATTCTTCACTATCTCATCATCCTTGACTACTCTTGTTCTTCTGCTTCTCCTCTCTTCTGCTCTACCTTTGTACCTTTCTTATGATTTTATCATTTTCACACAAGGACAATTTTTCACAACTCAACTACACACCTTTATATGCTTCATCAACCTTGGAATAAATATCAAGGTCGGCACTACATGCATCTGACTTAATGTGAATTGCTAAGATGTTAGCCAAACATAACTGGGACTCAAATCTTCCTTGATCAACACACCATGCTCCATAGAATTACTTTTAGATCATCTACAACATGCTTGAATCATCTAGTCAGCCAAGACTAGGAAGAACAACAACACCAAGGAAGAAATCTTCAACAACAAGCTCAGTCTTCAATCCAGACCTCCAACATAGTAGGCACATGATCTAGAGACCCCCACAAGCATATTGAATTCAACAATGACATCTGCACTACTCCAAATAAATAGAATCACTTGCATCTTCATTTGGTACCTTAAGAACACTATCTGCCATGACTGTCACACTAGAAAGATTGCTTGCAGACCTCCAAACCATGAACCACTTGAGTTGATGACACATGCTGACTTCCAAACATTTCTCTAGATCCACAGATCATAGTGTTTCATCTACGGAGCAATCTGGACCAATTTCCTATCACTTTGTCTCTTCTGAACACTACAAAACCCCGTTCTACTCAGATGGCCATAACTTCTTCAAATCTTTATGCAGACCTCTCAAATCTTAAATGGAGCTACTTCAGACAATCCTCTACACACCCATATGGTCCGCGTACTTAGATCTTCATTAATTTTCTCAATATCCTCAACATTTTAGTCTTCTAACCAGATAATAAAATAGGATACAATTGACATCAATGGCAACAAGGATATGTTGACATCAATGACAACACCACTTAGGCACCTATTTGCAACATTTACTTCCTAGTGTTGGATGTCAGTAGTCATCATCATCAAATCCATCTAGCATTTGCATCTTATAATCAACCCATTAAACTTGACACAAAGCCATATATGTGTTTCTAAAGTAATCATGGAATGGAGCATCATCTAAGGGTTCCATTTCATTAGAGTAAATATCCTTCAATCCCTTTGTGCTATGTTGAGGTAACCATTTCACCCTATAAATTCTTTTGTCCCTCTTGTATTCCTTGTATGATTCTTTTGAATCAATATTGACATCGACTTGGGGGTTCAAATTGAAAACCTCTACAATTAATTCCCTGTTTAATGTAAACATTACCTTTCTTTCTTGGGTTTTCAATTTCCTAGTGTTTGGGTTATAATGATCACGAATTGCACATATCAGTTCAAGGCTCACATAGACATTAGGGACAACTAGCTTCTCTAAGTTAAATTGCCAAATATTTGAGATTGGGATATAATCATTAGCATGAGCATATCAATATTTGAATAAATCCTATTGATGCAAAGAAAGGACTCCCTCACAACAAACTTAAGACATTCCAACAATGGTCCAATACAAATGATGTAAATGTGCACATTAGTTCACTTTAGGCAATGTGTTCCTAAGCCTAAAACATGGGAGCAACAATTCAGACCTTTTTGGTCATAACTTTCACAAAACATAATGAAAATTAGTCAAACCATTAGAATTAGAAAGATAACAACATTATCCAACTTTTCCAACCATTTTCATGCATGTAACTATCTGTACAAGGCCATACAAATAGAAAGAACAGGCCTGCAACATTGGAATACATAGAAAAACATGGTTTTTATTCATCAAACTTTAAAATACAATTTCACACTACACTCCATTCAAGTTTTGAGGATGCATATATCCATCTCCCATCCATTTCAACTAATTAGTAATGGTTTCTTGATTTTATTTTAATTGTTTCTTGATTTTTGACACTTTTCCCAAAGTTACTTGACCACTAACATTGACACTTTACAATTTTAAACCAATGATACTATAACACTCCAAAATGGATCAACATGATCCCACATGGTCATAAATGACCTTATTAGACTCCAAAACACCCTATCAACCTAAAACCAAGACATAACAACCATTCTTTCTATGGGGCTATTGATGCCCCTGCATCATACTCCCCAGAGAGAAAAGATTCAAGTCCACTTGAATAGAGGTCTACAATATCTTCCATCTTGGACTTCTATAATCTTTGAAGTTATCTTCCATGTTGCCTTGCTCTTCTTTCAAACTTTCTAATACATGTTTCATTTTGACCTTTGATCTCCCTAATGCTTTGCAATGACCCTTACTTCTCTCCCACATGGTAGACAAATTAGAATTCACTTCCAAAATTTGCTCTCCCTTTGACTTTGCAGCATTATCTATATCTCTAACCTTTTCTAGCAACATGATTGCAACAACTAGGATATTATTATCAAATTGTGCAATTGAAGTATCAAACTCAGATTTCTTGTGTGCTTTATCTTGAAAATATGTCTAGGTTGCCTCAAATAAACCCTCTAGATAGTAGATTTCATCTTGGTCATGCAAATCTGAATATGCACTGGTTGGGTGAATGCATGCCTCTTGTGATGACAAATTTTGCTTTTCCTCCCTATCAACCTGTATATATACATTCTCTTTTTCATATACATGATCAAAACCAAGATTTTTACTTCCATTTACCTATTCAATGGTTTGCTACATGGATTGTCTTTCTTCTCTAACTTCATTTCTTGCAAACTCCTTTGTGTATGTTGCATGTCCTTTTGTAGCATTCTCCAAGGCTTCATGAAACTGTAGTTCACCTTCAATTTTTAAAGCAGTCATCCTTTGCCTTCTTCTTTTCTAAATAATCATTTTATGGGCCACTTCACCTTCTTTCTCATTGGCCAATGCCAAACATTTTCCTGAGATGCTTTCTCAAGACACTACCGCAATACAAGCTCAATACGTTTTTCAAACTCTCCCATTGTCCTATCAAACTTTGTAACTAGGCTTATCCTATTATCTTTCATCTTCCCATTTTAATTTTGTTGTTGCATCTTGTTATTTCTTCTCTTTTCCTGGATTCTTCTTGTGATACCTCACCTAGGTTTTCTTTCCTTTTCCTCACTACCTAGTCTTTTGGCATCCAAGTTCTTCACTTCAACCTATCAAAAACAATACACAAACTTCCAAAACTTTCCTTGCTCAAATATTTGGGCTCTAATACCAAAAATGATGTAGAGAAAGGACTCCCTCACAACAAACTTAACACATTCCAACAATGGTCCAATACAAATGATGCAAATGTGTACATTAGTTCACTCTAGGAAATGTGTTCCTAAGCCTAAAACATGGGGACAACAATTCAAAACATTTTTGGTCATAAATTTCACAAAACACATTATCCAACTTTTCCAACCATTTTCATGCCTATAATTTTCCATACAAGGTCGTACGAATAGAAAGAATAGGACTGCAACATTGGAATACATAGAAAAATAGGGTTTTTATTCATCAAACTTCAAAAAACAATTTTACACTACACTCCATTCAAGTTTTGAGGATGTATATATCAATATCCCATCCATTCCAACTAATTAGTAATAGTTTCTTGATTTTCTTTTAATTGTTTTATGATTTTTGACACTTTTCCCAAAGTTACTTGACCACTAACATTGACACATTTACAATTTTGAACCAATGATCCTATAACACTCCAAAATGAATCAACATGATCCCACATGGTCATAAATGACCTTATTAGACTCCAAAACACCCTATCAACCTAAAACCAAGACATAACAATCATTCTTGTTATGGGGCTCCTAATGTCCTTGCATCACCCATCCTGTCCAAGGAATAATTGGGTCTCTAATACACTCCTTCCTATCCTCCAATCTCTAAGATAAAATACCAGTACCCTAGGCCAATTTGGTTTTCTTTGATGAGCTATGTAACATGTCAATAGTTTCCTACTCTAAACTTTTTTTGGACCTACTCGAATGGACTAAAGCTTGACTTGAATAGTGGTATTTGAAATGGTTGTAGGAATTCAAATACCAACTATTTTAAAGGAATTTTCCCCATAAACGCAAACCCTACCCAATAATTTTTAGTACAACTAGAAAATCCCTAATCCCCCTTTCAGAAAAAGGAATTCAAACAATTACAGAGCATGTCCCTTATGATGGGCCCAAGAAGCATAGAATTCCTTCCACTCTCTTTTGCAATTCTTTGCTAGATGTTAATTTTCATTGGAGGTTGATAGCATAATTCGTTGTACGCAGCTTCTAGGGTAAATTATGCAAACATGCTTTTGGAAAATCAAGTTAGTTTCCATAAAACCCCACTTTCCTAATTAATACTCATACATGCTATAGTCCTTGGGTGGCATGACATTGGGAATTTTAAATTTTGTCTGTCGATTGTAATTCAAATCAACGACACACATGAATTTCTTCACTCATTTGAAAAGGTTGTTGACAGGCATCAATTTCTTTATTCTAGGCAGAGACATGTGAGCCCTCTTGGCCTGATAGTTCTATAAAGGGTAAAATTTAGATAGTGGGTGTTAGATTAGTTTGATGTCTATCTTCCTTTCACCCTTTCATTCAAGGACTTTGGGTCGAGGGGAAATGTACTATCAGACCCTAGGTCACTATGAGATGTAGGGAAACTTGGATTTATATAATTTGATTTCTAATTATGCTCAATTATACCTCAAAAGCCTAATTATGCAAATATGGAAGCAAACAGATGAATATCAAAAAATGCTACTACAAAAAGATGTAAAATGATAGATAATTGTGCACTTGTTTTCAAGGTTCAGAAGTGAAATAGTCGGTGACTAATGAGCGGGCACCCAAGTCCAATGCCTAGGTTTTTGTCAGGATCTGGAAGCTTGATCTGTAACATGTTCCTGCTGCATCAGAGATTTTCCCATCATGGAATCTAGAGGACTAAAGAGTAGGCACCCAAGTCCAGGGTGCTATTTTCAACTCTGATTTGCAAATCTGACACTCTATAGTACCCTCCTATAACTCCACTTTTCCTGTATCTCCAACCTATAACCTGCAATCACAAAAACTTTGGGAGGGGGTTGTGGTGTTTAGAGGCTTGCCTCAGTCAAGCCCCAGAGAGACATTCAAGTCTTCCGAACACCATTATTAGGTAGAGAGTGTGTGCCCTTGTGAGGTAGAGGCAAAAACCAAATGATAAATGCTTAAAAACACAAATGATGTCACCTTGTAGTGAAGATCTCATGGGAGGAAGAAGCTCTTCATTCCATGAGGAGATGATTGCTCAAATCTACAAATACAAACACATAGACAACACAAATCTTCTCTTGTAAGCCTTGAATAACCTTTAGGATGTCAAAAGATCACAATAATAATCTAGTTGAAATCTCTAGTTTACAAATGAATGCCTAAACATGCTTTTATATGCAACTACAAACACTCCCGCCAAGAATTTTGTAATTCAAACTTATCGTGTTGACATAGGACCCAAATAATGGTCACACGCTGACACCCAAAATTTGGGACTGACCCAAAATAGGGCAAGACTAGGGCACGGGTACCCAAGTCCTCCCCCCTATTTTGGTTAGGGTTAGGTTTAAGGGATCCCCCTAGGTCCCATTTGTCATGAAACTTAGGGCTCTTTTCATCAGGATGTCAAAATATGATGCAAGATGTCCTAAATGTAGACAAAAGACCCAGGAGCTAAACCTTATTAGGGAAAAGCCTAGGGGAACATTTTCTGACATTACATTTAGCCCCCACTTTAATGTATGTATAAACATGAGGCCAATACATGCATTAAAGTACGGTCAACAAACACAGCAAACACACCAAGCATGGAGAAGACATGTCAAACACATTAAAGACAATGACATGCACGCTAAACATGAAGAAGACAGTTACAGTCACGCAAAACACAGAGAAAACAATAGATGCATAGAAGAAAGTTAATGCATGGAAGATAGAAATGATTTCTTTTCTTTTCTTTTTCTCATATATATGAAATGCAAATGCAAGTACAAGGAAAATAAACACACCTCCCATAATGCAGGAAGCACTCATCACGTTGGTCTTTAAACTGCATATATGGGGAAACACACATGCAAGACACACCAAACCTCCCAAAATGCAGGAAGCACTCATCATGTGGGTCTTTAGACTACATATGGGGCAACAAACATGCCAAACAAAGCAAGCACAACAAACACACACACTTTGAAGACATGAAGAAAACATGGCAGACAAGCAATGGAGTGTTCCTATTTCTAGGCTTATCACCATCTCAAGCACATTATAGGCACACACTGACGATTGGGCTTCGCCACAACAATCACCGAAGACATGCTTAAGGGTTGAGTTAGTCACAGAACTGCTCCCTACCTCCATAGAGGACTTTTTGAAAGTGACAGGATGGGCACTCTCTATAAGAGATACGCCACCCCTGCCTCCATAGAGGGCTTAAGATGATTGATTGATTGATTGCAAACAAACTTAGAGTGCAGGAGGGACTTATCGCCACCAATCTTTAAACTGCACCTGAGGACAAGCACATTGCTAACATCTACAACAGACAGCTTACCTTATATATGCCCCCACCTTAAGATGGTTGATATCATGCATCGATATCAATCATGTTAAGGTAGGAAGAAAACACACAAGGGAACACAGACTTTCGCAAAGCCCATGCCCCCTAGAGGTGACATGTACTTTACAATCACCAAATGTTCCCACAAACACATCCCTACAAGAAACATGTCAGTGTCCAAAAAATCATGATAAACAACAACATCAATGCATATGATCAATCACACAAAGAGCTAAGGTTATACCATGAATTTAGAGATCGAGGATAACCATGGGGCTATATCATGAAAATCTTAGAATTGAGTGCCACCAAGGTGAGATTCAAAGACAAATAAAGTGCACGGAGCAAGAATATTGTTAAGGTTTGTAAGTGAGATAAAGATCATCAAAATCATTATGTAGAAAGCACAGAGTGCTTCTTCTAGCCAAGCATCGGATAAGATATACAACCCCATCGTCATATTAGGAACTAAGTCCAATTTTTGATTTCTCACTAAAGGGATGCTAGGTTCGCATCAGCATAAATGTTTTTTTGTCATCCGCCAGCTAGATAGAAACACTAGAGGAAGGGAAACAATAAATAAGAGAGGAGAAATAAGTGTCTTAGGGATAGTCACGTGGGAGAGCACCCCCAAGTCACCAACCACAACGTTATGTCCATAAGACACAACACACAACAATGAAATTAGAGAGAGAGTCAACATAGAAGAATGATGATACAAATAGAAGAAGGGTCACAACATAGGCAGTCTCCTGGTATCCCAGACCTTACAAGAGAATCACGGGTCATCCTAGGAGGCCTAAACAACATATAACACATCACAGGGGAAGCACATCATGAGAGATAAAGGGTTAGAAATACTTACCTGGTAGGGTCTTCGTATCAGATTTTTGAACTTGCGAACCTCTTGGAGAGGTATTCGATCATGTTAAGTACAAAGTTTGAGTGGTTCTTATGAAAGTCTTGTTTGTCATCGTATGATGCTTGTTTCTTAAATACTTGTGTAAATGAGATCTTTTGTTGCTTATGAGGGGGAGAACCACTATTATTTCCAACTACTGATAGTTGTCTTACTCTTTTCTAATTTTTAGGAAGTTTTCATTGTTGATGCCATCTAAAATAGTAACAAGAGTCATCTTGTACCATCTCACTCATCTGTATTGGTTTCTACATTTTGGTTACCTCCCAATCCTATATAGGATAACGGAGGAGGAACCTTAGCATAAATCCCATTTCTTAGTGGATGAGGTGGGTTATCCAACTTTTCCTTATCCATCTCAATCATACCCATGATGTTATCATATTCCAAGTAATAATCATCAACTACTTCTATTAGTCCTTATTCCAACATATTGTTATTAGTATATTTAGGGAAAGGATTAGTGAGGATTTGTAAATTTTGATTCGGCAGAGAAACTGACTTATTTCTGTTATCATTCACACTCGATACCTGTATGATATTCGAATCAACGAGGTCTTGTATTTCATGTTTAAGACACATATATCATTCATTATCATGTCCTTGTGTTCAATGAAAATGACAAAAGGCATTAGCATTGAAGTAAGGTCCTTGTTCTTTGCTAGGATCAACATGCTTAATCGGGGGAAGCTTCAGAATGTTATTACTCACAACTTGATTCATGATAGAATGATAAGACTTAGATATTGGAGTAAACTTTGGTGGTTGATATGATGCTTTCTTTAGATTGGTGATAGCAGACACATTAAAAAAGTTGTTCATATTCGGTCCATTAATCTTGATGAAACTCCTATTATTATTATTTCTCTTAAAGTTGTTATGTGATGATCCACCCATGGATTGACTAACTTGAGCCGATGAGTTTTGGTTTTCATACTAACTAGACGAAAGTTGGTAATCATGAATGGCGGTGTATAAATGTTGAAAGGAGTTGTATTTCATCAAGATGATTTTATCATGAATATTAGGTTGTAGATTAGTGATAAACACCTTTTGAACATCCTCATCTTTCATCTAATATTGAATTTGCGTATATAAAGCTTGATACTAACTAATAAACTCAGTTAACTTCTCTTTCGAACCTTGCTTGTAATGAACTAAATCAATCAAAGAGACTTGAGGTCCAATGTTTTCTTGAAAATGTTGTAAAAATTGATCAGTTAACTGTGAAAAGGAGTGTATTGAATTCAGAGGCAAAGAGCAAAACCATTCTAAAGCAGTATCTTTGAGAGATCGTGGGAAAAGTTTTGCCAACAAGTCCTCTTCAAAATAAAAATCACTACACATAGTTGTGAATGTTGCCACATAAGTATTAGGGTCACCTTTTAAACCATATTTTTCAAAGTGAGGAGTCTGAAACCTCTCAGGCATAGGAGTTCTCAAAATTGCATAGGAAAGGGGATTATGGGCATGATATATTGGTATATTGGGCTGCAAAGAATTTGTCAGATTTGTTACCTTTTGTTGTAAAGCGGTCATGCCCTACAAAAGTTGGTTTAGGATGGCATCATTAGGAGATGCGGTTGGCTACGAGGAATTGAAACCAAAGTGAGGAGGTGATTGAGCTTGAGATATGATAGGTGGAGGCTGTGGATAGTTCAACGGTGGTTGGACATAATGGTAGGTGGAAGGTGGTTGAGAATAGCTATATGTAATGGGAGGTTGAGAATAAGTGGGATGAAGAGGTGGTTGAGAGCAATTATTCATAGAAGAGCCCCCCTTGGAAACCAAATTCTGATAATTAAATCCCACAACTTTGTAATTAGTGCCATTAGATACTCCAATACTAGTGGTAGCATTACTACAAGCATTCACATCAGTTGTTAAGATCATTGATGTAAAGGTAGATATTCCTGTAGTCGGTATAGGTGCTGATACTTGTGTATGAGATGGTGACAAAGTGTTATTTATCACTTTTACACATTCAGTCACTAGAATGATATTCGTTTGTACAATATGTGCTAAACCACGGATTGCATTAACACCGTCTTGTCCTTTTATCAATTCTCTTACATGGTGAATCACAGGTATAGCTTCTTCAGCTATCCTCTTAGTTTGCACATAGTCTTGGAATTCAGCTAGGCCTTTATCAAGTTTATCTATTTGCTCATTAGATACATGTCCTGTCACCTCAATAGTATCATCAACATCATGAAAAGTTTGCTCTTCCATTGTACTTGTGATAGGTGTAATATCTTGTAACATTTGTGTCTCTCCTTTTGTAAAGAAGGTGTTCAATGTGCCAACTTCTTCAAGAGAACTAGATCCCATGTGTCTTACGCTTCTTCTTAAAGGGACATTTCTCTTAGGGCAGCAAGTTATGAGACTCATGCAACAATATGCAAAAACCTTAGGCGTAAGATATGTTTAAATGCTTGATTTTTTGTACTTTTTTTTAATGCAAATATATGAAAGAAAAGGTGTTGTAAATATTTTTATCAATAGAAACAAATAATATGTCTGATATTAGTCCAATACAGAAATAAGATCCTTTACAACACACTTTTGATGCAAATCTAAGATGATGATGATAAGTCAAACCCTAGTGAAAATGCCCTAAAATATGCAAATTTTCACCATTTTTCAATCCCAAGACCTAATGAAAGAGGTGTTGTAAGGAATTTTATGATTTGAAGCAAATAATAGTAGTAATATTAGTCACTTGGAATCATAAAATCATTTACAACATGCTTGAGGTGCAAACTAGGTCAAACCCTAGGGCAAATATAACAAAAATATGCAATTTTTTACCAAATTTTCAATACAAGAGGCCAATAAGGTGTTGTGAATATTTTTAGGAGGGGAAAAAGATAATAACCCTGATAACAGAAAATTAATATAAAAATATTCTTTACAACACGTCTATAGTGCAAATCTAGAGAGTCGATAAGCCCAAATCTAGTGAAAATCAAGGTTTTTCAAGCCCTAGGTGTGAGATCTTAATGTAAAATGCTATATGAATGTTTTGAAAGATGATGTATGATTAAAATTAAATGGATTCATATCTGAAAATGATTTCCAAGTCCTAAGATGCAAAATGCAAGTTCAAATCTAATGAAAAATGCTAGTTTTTGTTGAAATTTTCTATGTCAAAATACAAAATTTTGAAATCTAAATGCAAATTTACACTAAAATGAAATACTACAGCCATATGCAAATTTGAATTATTGTCTAAGATCAGTAGAAAAATCTGAAACAAGATTTTTCCTACAAACCTAAGATTTTGGAATTACTAGGTTATACGAAAAATTCACAATTTTCAACAAAACCCTAGCAATTTTATGAAAATGCAATGCAAGCTATTGAATTTTTGTAATTTTATGTAATTTAGCTCATATATAATGCAAAAATCATAAATTTTTTGAAATTCAAATTAATTGATGCTAAATAGAAACCCTAGAATATATTTTTTTTCAAAATTTTCAATTTTTTTGTTAGTTTTCCAATGCAATAAGATGACTGATGATATGAATGAATTAAATCAATGCAAATCTGACAAAAAACACTCAGCAAGGTGCAAACAAGTCCAATAACATGGGTTCACCAAAATGTAAAGGGTAAAATTTGGATAGTGGGCATTTGATTAATTTGATGTCTATTCTCCTTTCACCCTTTCATTCAAGGACTTTGGGTCGAGGGGAAATGCACTATCAGACCCTAGGTCACTATGAGATGTAGGGAAACTTGGATTTGTATGATTTGATTTCCAATTATGCTCAAATATGCTCAATTATACCTCAAAACCCTAATTATGCAAATACGGAAGCAAACAGATGAATATCAGAAAATGCTACTAAAGAAAGATGTAAAATGATAGATAATTGTGCACCTATTTTTGGGGTTCAGAAGCAGAACAATCAGGGACTAATGAGCGGGCACCCAAGTCCAATGCCTAGGTTTTTGTCAGGATCTGGAAGCTTGATCTGTAACCTGCTCCTGCTGCATCAGAGCTTTTCTTGTCATGGAATCTATAGGACTAAAGATTAGGTGCCCAAGTCCAAGGTGCTATTTTCAACTCTGATCTGCAAATCTAAAACTCTGTAGTACCCTCCTGCAACTCCACTTTTACTGTATCTCCAACCTGTAACTGGCAATCACAAAAACTTTGGGAGGGGTTGTGGTGTTTAGAGGCTCGCCTCAGTCAAGCCCCAGAGAGACATTCAAGTCTTATGAACACCGTTGTCAAATAGAGAGTGTGTGCCCTTGTGAGGCAGAGGCAAAAACCAAATGATAAATGCTTAAAAACACAAATGCTATCACCTTGTAGTGAAGATCTCATAGGAGGAAGAAGCTCTTTATGCCATGAGGAGATGATTGCTCAAATCTACAAATACAAACACATAGACAACACAAATCTACTCTTGCTACACAATGAAAGCCTTGAATCACCTTTAGGATGCCAAAAGATCACAATAATCATCTAGTTGAAATATCTAGTTTACAAATGAATGCCTAAACATGCTTTTATATACAACTACAAACACTCCTGCAAAGAATTTTGTAATTCAAACTTACTGTGTCGGCATAGGACCCAAATAACAGTCACAACCTGACACCCAAAATTTGGGATTGACCCAAAATAGGGTAGGACTAGGGTATGGAAACCTAATTCCTCCCCCCTATTTTGGTCAAGGTTAGGTTCAAGGGATCCCCCTCGGTCCCATTTGTCATGAAACTTAGGGCTCATTTCATTAGGATGTCAAAAGATGATGCAAGATGTCCTAAATGTAGATAAAAGACTCGGGACTCAACCTTATGAGGGAAAAGGCCCCAAGGGGACATTTTCCAATGTTACAAGTTCATACATGGACCAATCTAGTTTCAACAATAGGGACTTGAAACATAAGTCACTTTTTTTAAAGGACACCTATCGCACAACGCAAACTCAAAAATGAGACATCCTTTTGAGTTTGCAATGCATACATTTCTATGCAATGCAATGAAAAAAGTCAATTTAGATTACACCCCTAAAGTGAAGGTTTCACAACAAGGCTTCTCATATCACAAATGAAGAGATGGGCCCACTTGTTGAGAATGTATTACAAAGGAAATATAGCACTGAAATGAGAAATTACCATCTATCAAGGACTGGAAACTACCTTCATACATTTTAGCATTGTACAATCTTAAAATTCAAAGGGAACTAAAGAAGTGAGAGGGCATTGCATTAAAACCTTGCAATGAAATAATGCTTGGACATGTGGATGCTAACTCATACACCCACCAAAAGATTAAAATGATAACATGGGATAACTAAATCTTATGGTGATGGATGATAGTGGGTAACTTAATTGAAAGGGTTGATTGATGAATGATGACAAGGGGCTTGGGTAATGAATTAAGTGTACCATTACCTATCAAACCAATCAAAAATAAAACATAACACCCATAGCCAATGCAAAGACGTAGACATGTTGAGGGTTTTGAACATAATTAGGGATAAACCCTAGTACAATGCTCTACAAAAAACCCTAGAGGATGAAACATAGGAAAACTTTAGGAACATTCCCAATAAGTTCCATTTCATCCCTTGTCTCAGGGACAAGAGAAGGAATAGATAGAACCACCGAAGATTGGAAAACCATAGGGGTAGGGGAAGGATCCTACGACATGGGCTGATTTTCTTATGTCTTTGGAGAGACAGGAGGAATAGGAGTAGCCATCGAAGATTTAGGAACCTAAGGAGGAGGAGAAGGATCACTCAACATGGGTTTCTTTCCTTGCACCACCAAAGAGATGGGAGGAACAAAAGCAACTACCGAAGGCTAATAAATCCCAGGAGTGCATGGTACATGAGTTTTTACTAGTCACTAACTTCTAGGCCTTGAGTATGAGGCTAGAGGTGGGATTGTCAAATACAAACTAGGATCGCAAGAATGGGAAGCTGCACTCTACATGGACTGCTTTCCTTTAACTATTTATGGGGTAGTATAAGGAACATGAGAAGCCTCCAAAGCTAGAGACACTGAGGGGGAAGAAGCCATAGGGGAAGAAGAGGAAGGGCCAGTAGATAATTGTGCTATCCAACTAGATTTGAACTTATGGTAAGATAGGAACAAGAAGTCATTACGCAGTCATAGAGGATTTGTCATAGCCAGCCGAAAGTAGTCTAATGAAAAAATATAACACATGGTGAGAGGCTTAAATCCTCTATGGTATATTGTGTGTACTACACCATCATGGGGGAACTTTAGACACTTGTGGACTATATATGGGATCACTCAAATAGAGGTGACCCATGGATGGCCTAGCTTTAGATGAAAATGATCCAAGATAGGAATGATAGAGAAAAACACATCCAAGGTCTTGGGTCCAACTTAGACAACTAGGGTAATCAAACCCAGGGTGAAGTGAGACATCCCATCATGATATCATATATAATAGACCTTTGATTTCTCATACACATCATTATAAAGCTCATGGATATATAGAAATTCCTCTATAATAACATTTACCATGCAAGCAGGGTTGATTAGGACACCCTTTATGGGTTTCTCATTGACCTTGGTGATAATATATAGAGGATCATCATATATATTCATAGGGACATCAGAGCAGGAGAAAGGGATGATAGGTTTAGGAACAAGACGCTCTCAAGCTGGCAGAGAGTGAACATCCACCATCCCTACCTTTTTGGTATAAGAAGAAGAAGGAACATCAGTAGTCCTATCTAGCACCATAGATTAGGGTGGATGGTCTATGAAGTTAGATTAATGGTGCAGTAAGGGATTGGTATAGATTTGCAGATGTTGGTTGGCTGGAGTGATAGAATTGTTTCCTTTATCATTCGCACTAGATACCTGGATGATATTTTGATCAATGGGGTCTTGTACTATATGTTTAATATGTAAACATATTTTGGTGTCATGGTTAGGGACTTTTTGGAATTGCCAAAAGACCATAGAGTCATAGGAAGGTGCTATTTTTTGTGAGTTTCAAGGGGAAGAATGGGCAGAAGCTGCACTAAATTGGTATTTAAGAGCTGCTAGAAAATTGAATAGAGGGACTCTGTGAGAGAAGTGAATTTGTGATTATTTTTCATTTTAGGAGCATAGAAGGCTAGAGAAGCTTGAGAAGGTGTTGCAACTACATTATTGATTATAGTGGAAGCATTATTTTTGAAAAAGTTTTTATTCTTTTTATAACTGTTGAATGAAGAAGAAGAAGCACCAGACTGACCAACATGAGTTGGTGAGGTAGACACCTCAATTTGGCTAATAGATTGTTGGTAGTCAGGGAGTACTTTGTATAAGTGCGTGAAAGATTGATACTTCATTAACAAAATATTATCCCTAATTTGAGGCTCTAGGTTTCCAATGAAAACCCATTGCATGTTAGAATTTGGCAGGGTATAAGGGATTTGTGAGGTGAGTGCTTGATACTTATAGATGAAATCAGTAAATTTCTCATTCACTCCTTGACGACAGTGGATGAGGTCAGTCAAACTGACATGTGGCCCAATGTTAGCCTAGAAGTATTGTAAGAAATAATTAAATATATGTTCAAAAGAAATAATAGAATGATCAGGAAGAGAGAACAATAAATCCAATGTAGTGTCTTTCAATGACTATAGGAATAGATTCTTTAACAATGCATGTTGAAAGATAAAATTACTACACAAGGCAGTGAAGGCAGATACATGTGTCTGGGGATCACCTTTCCCAGAATACTTTTTGAACTAAGGGTGCCTTGAAGCCCTACGGGAAGGGATTAGTGAGAATGGAAAGTGAAAGGGAACTGCATCTACAATATGTAGGAAAAATTGGCTGCATAAATGAGGTAGAGAGAAAAGCAAGCTACTATTGCAGGGAACCAATATTATGAAGAAGTTGGTTGACAACAGGGTTGGTAGTGCGCATAGGTGTAGAAAGAGGAGTAGAAACAAGAGGAAGCCTTAGCAACTGAGAATCTCCAAGGACACTAATAGGAAAAGTAAACTGTAAGGGACTTGAGGGAAGAACAAACCCATATTGTTTAATGGAGTTCACAGCACCTCCAGACAAGCTAGCATATATACTTGTGCAATGCTTATCATCATATGTGAAGATGTGAAAGTTTGTGTGCATGAAGTTACCATAGGAACAAAAAGTTGATTACCTATGATAGTTGAATGTGATTTTTGAGGTCCCAAATAGTAGCTCACCAGTGGTGGTGCATCACTATGCATGATATGGGAAATACCACATAGGCAGTCAAGACCATTATGGTAATTAGTTAACAATGCATGAAGAGCATCGACTAAAGGAATAATAGATCTAGGAAAGTCCTGATGACATAGATGATCCCAGAAGCCCACCAAATGATAGTCTAACTCATGGATTTTCTCTAGTGGGATACTGCCTAGTGAACCCTCGTGGTCAAAAGCTATCTTAGTGTTATGGTAACTAGTCATGGGAATAGTCATGAAAGAACATAGAGAAGGAAGAGTTACAATAGTAGTATCATAAGAGATTGTAAAATCTAGTGCTAACCTAATTGGAGTGCTAGGAGCACTAGAATGGACCATGTTAGCATGGTGCAAACTTCTACAAATGATTTACTATGAATTAGATGGCTGGGTTGTGAAGATCATAAACCAAGTGTTTTGGCCTCACAATGCATAAAAGAATGTGGTGACGAAGATTCATTTTGTGTGTAAGTGTTTAACGAGTGATTTGAATGTTTCATAAATGTGTTTAAATGTAGGTAAAAGAGTTAGGTTCACCAAAATGTAGAGGAGGAAAAATTACACCTTGATTAAAATGTATTAACCAAGGGAACTTTTCACTACAACTACACTAGGATGCTATCTAGGTTTGCTACCTACTTATTTAGATAGACCAACATCAACAAACCCACTTTGTGCAAAAAGATATGAGAAAAGAAACTAAATTGATTGCTTGAAAGATAAGAAAAACTAATAAAGTGCTAGAAATGAACTACTATAGAAAAAATTATGACATTTAAAGTAAAGAACTAAAAATAAAAATTACTAAGGAACTTGGTGTTAGAAGATGAAGGCCATTGACAATGATGCCGAAGTGTCATGAGGATGTCTACACATCATGTTGTAGTCATGAAAGCACAAAAAATAAAAAGTATTTAAGTTTGCTTAAGTCCCTATCACCCACACAACACAACAACAAATAAGAAACCAACCCAATAGTCTCTAGGTGACATAAATGAACTTAAATAGACAAGATACAACTCAAATAGATAAAATAAATAATGGAAATGAAAGGTCTTAGGAAATAGCTCACAAGACCTTGAAGAGGAATGCAGATTTTCACCTAAATCTTCAACCTGCAAGAAAGAAAGGGAAAATAGTTTGTGTTGCTTGGGACCTTGCCTTCATGTCAAGCTCTTATTTTCGTCTTTCAACTTCCACAAAAAGCCAAGATAGAGAAATCTTGAAAATAAAAATGTGTACCACTAATTTCTATGTGAAAATAGAAAATTTTGTCACGTAAACTAATCTACTCAAAACCCAAATGAGAAAACTAGTGTAATGGCTATGAAGAGAGAAAGGAAAATGAGAGGTAACCACAATATGCAACTAGCAACAATGGATTACACTACTATAATGGAATAAAAGAGAGTAATATGAAACTTAATCACCTCTTTGGATGAGGTACAAACTGCCCAACTGAAGTAGAGTGACCCATCAAGCAATGGTTTCACAAAAACCATACAAAGGAAGCCTCAAAACCCTCAAAGAACTCACATGAACTTGCACAAAAAGAGCATAGCTGCAAAGGATCCTTGAGAGAGTACAATGGGATGTTGTAGAAGGTCACAATGAGAGTCAAACTTCACCAAGTTTCACAAAGTTATAGAGAGCCAAGAGAGAGTTCACGAGAAATTGCTTAAGAGAGTGAGAGAGATTCAAAAATTATATTGTTAGAGGAAAAATGAGAGATAGAGTCAAAGAAAGACATTTTGGAAGGTGCAAAGACATTATGAGAATCTTGAATCATCACCAAAGGTGGCCAATAATGCCAAAAAATGGTCACTTGGAACCACATAGGCGTGGGATGCTAGCACAATGTGCAAACATCCATGCTAAGCACTAGCATCCAAGTGACTCTAGCTCCTGGTCACATGAAACACCATAGGTCAATGAGATAAACAAGGTACTGAAACAAAATTTAACAAAAAAACACATGGGGTTAAACATAACACAAAATCATACATGTAGTTACAAGAAAAGGCTAATGCAAGGCCAAAGTGAACCTAAAAATATACTAGGGGAGTAGACAACAAAGTGAGTGCAAAACGTAGCATGAAATTGCAAGGGTATGCAATTTTTTATGTTACAGGTGGAGATATTATTATTTATTATTTATTATATGGGATACTTAATATATTGTATAATATGACATTGAATAGGGAGGTTACATTGAAAATGTCAAAAATGAGAGTTATAGAGAATCTTTCTAATTTGGAGTTTATAACAAATGAATTGATTACCCTCATGGAGTGCCTATATTTGGAAAAGTGGTCATTTTGGTCATTATGACATCATCTATGACACATAAGAGAGGTGTAAGATGTGTAAGAGGAGTTATTAACTATTTTAGGTTGGTTAAAAATGACTATGGGGGTATTGGATTTTTTCTATGGCTCATTGTTATAGGATACCACTTGCCCTTGGTAGTTTCTTATTTTTGACTTTTCTATAAATTAAAGGCATGAGATAGAAGTTTGTAAGTGTTAATAGGTTACTTGGCATAGAACACAGCCGACCGAAAGCTAGTGCATATACCATGCAGAGGTTGGAAACTGACAGAAGATGATGAATAACACATTCCTAATATGTAATATATATATATATATATATATATATATATATATATATATATATATATATATATATATATAATATATAAGAGAATAGAAGTATGATATATATAGATTATGATATAAAGAATGACATAGAAGTCATATATGTAACTAATGGGAAAGAGACTTAGACCTGTCAAAGGATGGATAGATGATGTATACATTTGATATCTATTTATATATATATATATATATGGACATCTAATGGTACTGGTTAATTCTATGTTATGTTGTTATGATGTGCGTGTGTGTGTATATACATGGAGATTTACCGGTACCATGTAATTCTGTGTTATGTTGTTATGATGTTTATGTGATACTCTATTTTGGTTATTCTTTATGTTTTTCTATCAATCTCTTTCTACTTGACCGGGGTATAAACTAACTACAAAAACTTGACTGAGGACTAGATCTCCAGACTGGTATCCCCTCTACATTTCTTGCTAAGATTTGGTTTTGTTGTCGAGACCTTGGAAGAAGGTAGTTAAAGATTGAAAGGGAAAAACATCCAAAGAAGTAGTACAGAGTTCCAGAAAGGAGAGAAGGTGAGGTTGGTGGAAAAAATTTTCAAATTGTAGAGGAATTCAAGTCTCCTTAAGTTCTACCTCTATGAGAGGGGGGAATGCACTTAAGGGGATGGTGAGTGGAAAGGGGGTAGGGTCTGCAAGGACCTTTCATACAATGTGACTCTTCAAATAAGGACTCCATGGGATATAAAAGGACTAATGGAACACCAAATCAAGAAAACCCATGGCAAAAGAGAAGAAGTGGAAGAAAAGAGAGATCGATGAAGAAATCAAAACCAAAATGGAGATAAGCAAAGAAGAGAGATTGAAGAAAACTTAGGAGTGACAAGAATGTTATCATAGCAGGATGGAAAGGGCACAAGAGATGGAGAAAGGAATGATAATAGAAGTTTCAGAAGAAAAGGAGGAAGAATTTTTAGAGCATGCTACGGAGGGTGCTACCAGAAAGGAAGAAGAAGACAAGTACATCATGGAGGATGCTGCTAAGCATGCCAAGGTGGGTATTGCTGGAGAAAGGAGGCTAGAAGGAGAAGAGGTAGAGTATATCATGGAGGATGTTGTTGAGCATGCCACTATGGGTATTTCTAGAGAAGAATGCAGAAGGGAAAAGGAAGAAAGAGGTGAATTAGGGTTCATGCCGTAGACTGCTAAAAAACCTGAATTAACACCAGAAATTTTGAAGATGGATGAGGAAGATATAGAGGAGCAAATTTTCTAAAGTATAAAGGAGATAAGAGGAGGAGGAGAAGATGTGGTAAACATTGAGAGGATATTTGAGGATACTGGAAGGTTATTTTAGTCATCATTGGATGTCAACATGATTTCATTCACAAATAAAAGAGTATCCCCTAATTTGAAGAGACACTATGAGGGGACACAACCCCTACACCATGAGTCACTCTGAGTGTGATATAAATTCAAGAGAATTTTAGTTGAGAAGAAATTCAAGAAAACAAGGAAGTAGAGAGAATAGAAGGGATCCAGAATAATTTTGTAGAAGTTTTAGGAGAGGAGTACTTTGATATTTGACTACAGAGAGATAATGGAAGAGAAGTAAAGCAAGTTGATAGAAAAAAACTGAGAAGCAGACTAGAGGACACCTACCGCAGACTACCAGAGACTTGGAGAAAACCAATCATAGATAATCCTATTAAGATACCAATCTTTGAGGACATTACTGAAGTAGCAAAACACATTTTTGTGTTGAAGTCTATATGGAACTGAAAGGGAGTAATAAGAGATGAAATCAAGTTGTTTGACTTCATAGGCACCTTTTAGAATGAAGCATTGAAATAGTATAGGAAGACATGCCCAAACAGTGACAAGGAATGGGATGATATCAAGAAGCTATTTTTGGAGAATTTTGGAGTTCTAGATGTTCTAACAGAGGGGGTAAGTAAGATGAAAGATTTGATGCAATTGTATAATGAATCAATAAAGGACTTTAATAGAAGATTCAAGGAGACAACTAGGAAGTTGGAGGAACCACTAATTGAGAAGCAAAATATAGAATGGTTTATTTCTGGAATGAGCCCTGAAATCAAATCAGCCCTAGATGGAAGAATATTTGAAACATATGTAGAAGCAGTGACACTAGCCTATCAGATAGTGTCTCAATCTTGGCATAGACAAGATAAGGTGAAGGAAAACCTAAAGTTGGAGAAGCTAAAATTGGAATTGGAGTAGTTGAAGCTGAGACAAGAGATTTTGGCTAAGTAGGAGGAGAATAATCAGAAGCAAAAAATTAACATTTGGTGCTCATATTGTACAAGATAAGGTCACTTGAGAAATGGATGTTCTAGGATAAAAGGTGAAAAACAAGCTGCAACAATAAAAACAACAAAAAAGAATAAATTCAAGATATTATGGATTATGCAGAGAGTGGGATGACCATGAGACATTGAGTTGTCCTTCATCGAACTTCTAGAGGAAAAGGGAATTTTATGATGAAGAAGATGAACCATGGTACAGTAACACAAAATCAATGAAGAGAAACAACATGTCATATGTAGAAAGAAACTCACATGATCAAGGCTACAAACAACCAAACTGGAGAAATCAGGGGAATGTCAATGCAATACAAAATTCAAATTCTGGTAGTCTATCATATGGGCACAACTACAATAATGATAACAAAGAGAAATTTGGAGGTTACAAAGGAGGAAAAGATTGTGGAAGAAGTCAAAGAAGGAAGGAGGATGCAATATGCTTCAATTTCAGTAAGCTAGGACATTTTTCTAATGAGTGTTGGGTTGAAAGGGAAACATAATGTTTATTTTGTAGCAATACAAAGCATGATTTATTTTCTTATGAAAGAGCACAACAATACTTCCAGAATGCACAACCACAGTCTAAGAGTGGTGAGTTACATAATTTGAATAATAAAAATGGGGCTAGGATAATAAGGAGACAACCTAAGGGTTAAGAAGCAAGAACTTGCCAAAAGAACAGTAGGGAGGAAACAGACATATCTTCAACTAAATGTATAGAAGAAGAAGATTACTGTTGACATTCTTTGAATCAGCATTAGGATTTGCCACTTCTAATGCACAGGCAGATTCAGCCAACTGAATACAGGAGGTTGCGTGAGCTCCTCCCCTTCACTTCTGGTTCTGCCGCACCAAGGGGGGTATCCCTATAACTCAAGATGTAACCTTGACTAGCTCAAAGATAGAAAGATCTAACTTGACAACAACAGGCAGAATACTCTCATGTATGGACCAAGATCTGCATGATAGATCACAAGGCTGGCAACATTCTTGGACATGATGTCTGGTTGGGTATGAGAGCATGCAGGGGGTTCCTAATCCTACTCCTACAACTAACAGGTGGAAGTATGAAATGTTTTGATATGAATTTGGATGCAAAGCTGGACATGGTGTATAACACAAGAACACAGCATGATTGGTGCCTATCCAGGGCTTGGAGTCGGTAGACATACACCTGTGAATGATCAGCATAAATAGCTAAAACTGGATTTCAGGGGGATACACATGATATCTGCCTTACAGATATCTCCCAATACAGAGTGTTAAGTTATCTCTACTTATGGCATCCCTACTGCAGTATACCCTTCCCAATGTTCAACCTGAAAACAGTTTAATCTACTCCTTGAGCAGAAGTTAAAAGATCAGACATTCAACATAGGAATTCTATGCTCTAGAATCTAAACATTACCCAAATATCCAGATTCAGAAGAAGAATACATGCAATACTGGAGACAGAATTAACACAACACATGCTAAGATAGCATTACTCATATAAGATCAACCATGAAATCAGTGGATTCATGCCAAATCGTACAACAGGAGATACATAAACTCACAAGTTAGACTGTACAGAGCAACCAGATCAGCTGGTTTTGGATTACAGAGCCAAAAATCCTCAACTTTCAACAACCTTGAATGAATAACACCGTCTGCATTATATAGCAGGAGGGTGTATTCAGCATTAACTACCAGGTTGACCAAAAATCCCGCCAGATACACAGTATCATAAAAATGGTGCTCAAACACATTACCAGATTAGCGCCCAAACATGAATGCAGCAGGTAGGAGAGGAGACAGGAAGACATCTCGAGCCCTGCGCCACTGTCCGCTAATGTACACCTTCAATCGGGTACCAGATCCGCCCACGCCATCGCCCATACCTCTGCAACAATCGCCATTAATGGCGCACCAACCCGCGGCCTTGGGAAGATCATCAAATCTGCAATCGCAACCATTTCCCGCCGAGATTCATCATCATGATATTTGAAAATGCAGGATATCAATATCCCACATGCACCCCGCGATGACCTCTTTAACACTTTATATACTAGGTCATGAGCATATATCATGTCGGTGCTTTTGCTCCTGACGACACTAGTATAAGACTTCATCATCATCATCCTCCAGCAGCATGATATCCTGTCGCTTGAAAAATCACCCTGACGTCATCATGATATTTGAAATATAACCTTCATGATAATCGGCACAACCTGATCCATCGGAGGAACATCCTCCTGCTGAGCTTATAACAAAAGTCTGGCCGATGAACATCCTGATGACGTCATCATCATATCCTGCTGACGTCATCATCATGTTTGCGACTATCAGGGGATCTTCATAAGATGATCAGTGTTAGAAATATGACCCCCCCGGACCTTGATGACGTCATCATCATATTAACATCATCATGATATTCGGAAGACAACCGGATATTTGGAAATATCCTCCTGATGTTCAAATATCAGGTTGCACTGTAGCTCCACTATAAGATCGGGGCGATAACTGAATATGATGATGCTGCTTGAAAAGATCACCCCCAGTAGATAATGCACGAAGCCGGCAGGCGGATATCTCCTTGATATCAGCATCATCATGATGCTGGAACAAATATACATCCGGATGATATTCAAAAATGAAAATATCACCCCCTCCTTCAGAATATCATGATGCAGATAGGCAGAGAAATAGATATCATCCTGACATAAGAATGACGTCAGCATCATCAGGATGAAGAAACAACGAACAAGAAGTGATACAACATCATCAGGATGATATTGACTAAGATCATCCTGACGTTCAAATATGATGACCCCGGTGAATATCGGGTCACACTTAGAACTCTTCAGCAACATCATCAGGATGATCATAACCAAGACCACCCGATGATAAAAATATCACCCCGGCGAAATATCATGAAGGCAGAAAAATATGATGACCCTCGCAAGCAACACGGTGATAACTGGAAATATGATGATGATGACTACGACCCTTAAGAAAAAACAAGTAAGGTCGAACAACTTAGAGAATAACCCCTTCAGAATATCGGGGCAACATCATCATCATGTTTGGGCAAGGTGATATTCGGAAGATCACCGGATACTTGAAAAATCACCCTCGCAAGCAACTGAGGGCGCACTGTAGCTCACGGATATCATCAGGATGATATCCAAACATCACCCGATATAGAAATATGATGATGACGATGAGAAACCGGTCGACGGAGAACATGATGATGCTGACCTTCATCGAAACAAACATGATGATGATGACCTCCTCCTTCGGAAATATGATGATGCAGCTGAAAACTGCTGAGGAGGTCCAACACTTGGAACATTTTTTGGATACTTAGGGAGAGTGCCTGAATGAAAATTGCTCAAAAAACTACCAGTCAATCCAGGTACTAACAATTACTACTGGAGAAGCAAGCCAAAACATATTGAGAAAGATAGAAGAAGAAGGAAGGAGAAAGTTGTGGTACTGACAAGACAAGGAACAAATATTGAAAGGCACTATGTCATTGAGACATAAGAGGAATACAGTGAGGAGGAAGAAGAATTTGTTCCCTCTAAGAAACATCATGAGGAAGTTGTGAACGAAGCCAAACAAACCATAATGAAGGAGCAAGAAAAGGAGAAGAAATACAAGCAATTTTTCACTAAAGGAAAAGTAGAAGCCCTCAAGCAACTAGCCCAATTGACACAACATATACTCATTGAGAAATTGAAGCAATTTTTTAAATACTGGAATATGGAGCAATCTCAAAAGAATCAACTACAAAGGATGGGAAGAATAGATAGAGAATGGAAGACAAAACCACTTATAGTGGATGTTCACATCAATCATAGAAAGGTATGAATGGAAGACAAAACCACTTATAGTGGATGTTCACATCAATCATAGAAAGGTATGGAATGTCATGATAGATCTGGGAAAAGATGTCAACATGATCACAAAGAAGTTGTGGGAGCAATTAGGAAGACGTAAGTTGACAGAGACAACTTACAACATTATTTTGGCAGATGGATCTAACATGCAGACAATGGGAACATGGAAGCAGGTGGAAGTTAACCTAATGGGAGTCAAACATGTTTTAGATTTCATTGTGGTAGCCGTGAAGGATCAAGGTGAATCTTTCAATGCACTTTTAGGGTTGAGATGGTTTGTGGATGTAGATGGTGTCATAGACTCTTGGAGAGAAGAGCTATCATTTTCCACTGATAGAAAAATTATCAATATTCCTTTAGGATCATCAATGGATGAAGCATACATAGAAGAAGTTAATCAAAATGAAGAGAGTGTTAAGGATGCCAAGAATCTCTACACAATTTCAAGGTTGGGGACAGAGATGATAGAAGAGCCTAATTATGAGAGAGAAGTGGAGATAGAAGATAGACACTATAGCACAAATAGTGAGGAGGTTTTAGAAGCTTGGAAGAGAGAAGAATTGAAACTAAAAATAAGGAAAATGTTGGGATACCGGAGCATATGCATGATCTAGATTGGCAAGGAAAATATACTGCAATCCTCTCCAGTTCTTTAAAACCCACCGCATACCACTAGTGACACAGTAGGGACAACAAGATGCTTATATCTCAAAAAGATCAGCAAGTGGAGTAAAGAAAATAGAGCAATCAACATACCAAGGTGGCTGGGTTACTAGAGATACAAACAAGATAGTCACAACTAAAGAGGAAGAAAAAAGGGAAAAATAATGCAAGAAAAATATTAGGGAGAGGTTGCTTCGGTTACCAAATCACTAGATCATCAATCTTTGGAAGAAAGAAATTGATTACAGAAAGATTCTCCCATGGCAACCACTATATCAAAGTCTAGCCACTAACAAGGAGAAGAACTTAAGTCATAAGGAGAAAATAAATAAAGTAATGACAAAAAAGAATAAAAAGGTAAGCGAGAAAAATTAGGGCACAAGGGAAAGGTATTTAACCCTAATCTCACTCGAGGAACCTCACTTTGCATTCAACCTTTGACAAACTTTGAGCTCCAAGAGAAAAATCAAGCAGTGAATGTAGAAGTGAAGAGTAGAAGCACATAGGAAACTAATGAAGATACAATGGCAACCCCTGAGCTCATTGACATTACACAAAAGCCACAATCAAACTTTAAGAAATATCCTTGGAAAGTCCTAGAGGTGGATCCAGATGGTGCATTCTTGAATGTGCTGGCATATGTGGTCTACACAGAGGACGTAAGGAAATACATTCATAACACCTTGGTATAAATCAACCAAATGAAATTTGAAGAGCTAAGGGACACACTGCTGGAAGATACATGGTATCTACCAGAATATGCAAACATACCAACAAAGAAATTAGATATATGGAAGGACTTTTGTGACTTCACAGATGCCCACAAATGGGTAAGGATCATTCTAAGAAGAATGCATGATGATTTTATATATATGGACAAACCCTATAGAATAACAAAGGAGGCCATTAGGGCAGTCTCAGGGTTAAGTACCATAGGGCCCCTATTGAAAATGAAGGCTATTAGAATGGATCAAGTGAGGGAATTAACTGGAGCTACAACAAATAGTATAAATATGCATGTGAAGGATATCACAGATTCGGGGGTGAAATATGCCACCATGGGCATTGCATACAAGGTTTATTATGACAATTAGGAGGGTTCGGCCATAACCACTACAATTCATACTACCTACCAGATGGTGAAGGAGGGAAAGGGCTTTGACCTTTGTGAGGTGATATGCCAACAACTCCTAGAGAATCTGCAAAAGATTAAGGACTCAAACTATAACTTCCGGCATGGTACTTTAATTATTTTCCTTACGTTCTATTTTTTGAATGAGTTGTTGAGATATAAGGGGAAGTAATGGCAACAAAATATACCGGTAGGGTTAGAGGTTAAAAGACATATAGCTCATTTTTTTGAAACCAAAGCATATAGTGCCACATACTGGGGGTTTCTCAAAACCCTACAAGAAGAGATGATGGCAAGGGACATAAGCCCTTATGGAATAGTGAAGCAATACATAAAAGATATCACATTTTTTATAAATAAGGACTTCACATACACGGAGGCAGTAGAGCCAAGAACAACATGGATACCTAAATTGCCCTATAAGATAACTGCAGCATAAGTCAATACTTATGCACAACACTTACTAAGCAAACCCAAGGACACAAGTGTGGAGAGATATGGCACTTACTCAGAAGTTATGGACAAACAACATAAAAAGCATGATGAGGAACATCTTGAAAAACACAAGGATAAGATGCACAAATAGTGGAGAGTTTTAGAGAAGGGAACTACCTTAGCTCCAAAACTGGCAACATCAGCTCCCCTACCTACTAAGGAGGCTCCAACAGTAAGAAGATCATAGAGAACAACATCACAAGTGCCATCATCTTCTACCATGTCATTCGGAGGGAGAGCGACATTAGAAGTGTTGTCTAGAATGAAGAACACAGAGAAGAAGGCTCCTTAGTAGAAGTAGTGGGCAAAGAGAAGGAAAACTCAAGAGATGCCAAAGATTATTGAGTCAAAAGAAGAAGGGGAGGAGCAAGAGTCCAAACTGAAGAAAAAGAAGAAAACACAACAGAAACTAGAGGAAAAATTGGTAGAACAAGAGGAACCCACACAAGAACTCTACAACCTAGATGCACTACTCAATGCCATGGAAAATGTAGGTATATTGAAAGAAACCATTGTTTTATATAGGATTAATCTATAGAGAATAAACAAATGATAGTCATGTTGTGTGGTCTCAAAACAAACCCCATGTTGCCTTAGCAAAATAGGGACCCAACCTTTTTCTTTTGTTTTTCTTGTGTGCTTTCCCTCTTTGGGTGATATGGTAAAATGTCATGTCCTAATCCTATCAAAATCTAGAGTCTAAATTTTCCTTTGCAAAGGTTACCAATGGATAGAGGATGAAATTTAGAGCAAATTTGCCTTTTACATCATGTTGAAATTTGAAAAAATGAGAGAGTTAGACATGGTCAAAGTTTTGGTCAACGAGATGGACATTTGGACAGGGACATTTCACAATCACTAAATATCCATATCCATCATTTTGGTCTCAACTAGTATGTGCATTGCACTTTAATTGCCTAAATCATAGGTTCAGACCCAAAATAGTTATTCAATTGGATTAAGTTGATAGTTATGCACAAGTTGGGCATAAGTCTTATCGGTGTCCAAATATCCATATTTCCCCTGTAACCATCAAATTTATAGCAACAAGCTATGAAGCCATCAACCAGATGGATATTTTGATATGGACATTTTACACTTACCAAATATCCATACCCTTGTCAAAATATCCATATCCTGATGACGCCAGTCAATGCTATCCCAAGAAAACATTCTAAGGTTTGCTTACATTATCTGGATATTTTTTACATGGATACTTAATTTCAAATATCTATATTTGAAATATCCATATTCCTTCTTTGTATTAAAGTCTGATCCCATTACCTTTGATCCCCCTTAACCGTTCACTAGTCAAAGGGATATTTTCGCAAGTTCATTTTTTCTTTGATTTGCTGACTAGCTAATAGAGGATTGAGAAGGCAAGCTTGTAAAGTTAAGTCACTTTGGTTGGAAGAATTAGAATACTACCAATAAAGGAAATGCTTAAATTCTTTGGAAGTTTGTGAGTTTGGTATTTCACCGATTTGCTGACTGGGTGAAAGAGGCACTCAAGTCAAAGTTTGTGGTTTGATTGTTTCACTGACTAAAGAGTTTTTGAAGATAGGATAAGTTTAGAAGTTGAAGATTCTAAGTTATCAAGAAAATCTTCATCAGAGAAACTTTTATTTTGGGAAGTAAGTTTGCAAGTTAGTTATTTCCATGATTCATTGATGAAGATGTAAGGCATTGATAAAGAAAAGAAAGCTAGAACAAGAAATTTCATGGTTTGGAACTTTTACCGATAGAAGGGATAGAGGCAAAGAATGGTCAGTTTGATATCTTCCAAAATCACTAACAAAGGCTGAGGTTCAAAAAAGTTAGAATTCACCAACAAAGAAGAGACATACGCAATAGTTTGGAAAAAGTAAAGTTTGTCGATAAAGGAGTTATAGACCAAAGTTTGTAGAAAGTAAAAATTGTGGATGAAGAGTTAAAAGTTGAGGTCAATGGGATGGACATTTGGACATGGACATTTTACAAATACCAAATATCCATACCTTTGTAGGATATCCATATCCATGCGAATATCTACCTCTATACCCAGAGAAAGGACCTCACGCCACATGTCCCTACCTTTGACTTTTCAACAGGATATTCTGCATAGGGATATTTTACGCTACAGATATTTTATATATCCTATTTTAAAAGAGGAACTAAGCTCCGATACTATTTTTCTCAGTCAACAATGTTTGACCATGACTTCTACTAACATCATCTGGAAATTTTCATATGGACATTTTTAACGAGATGCTAAATGCCAAATATCATGTCTAGACCTTCTCACATTTAATTTTATGCATGGGAGTCGTTGGCTTTTGAATTTAAAAGCATGCTTTTCGACACCTATAATTTTCTCCCACGTCCACATTGGAAAAGCCTACCTAATCATGGGGAGGTCAATTCAAAGGCAAATAGAGACAACTAACAAAGAACAGATAATGAAGAACCACAACGAGTGTGCTTAGTCAAACGACGCTTGTATACCAATTTGTATAATCAGGTTTAAATTTTCAGCTACCAGGTATGGATAAGGCAAAACCTCCCTATCTATCTTTTTACCATTACTTTTGTGTTTACCCATGGTAAGTCTTATAACATGACCTGTATTTTGTTAGGGTAAATCCAGGCTTACATACATATATGGTATAGGTAGAAATATACAGTGGGTTTTTGCATGCTTAAACGGGTTTACTAGTGATAAATTTAAGAAATCTCCCCTAAAAAGGATATAAAATCCTGGCAAATTTTTCATTTTTTTAGAAAAATATATTAATTTCTATTGGTGAATCTTTCCTATTTTGTGAAAAAAATATTAATTTTATTGGTGAATTATTTTAAATCACTATAAATTTGTAGAAAATCCTGGCAAATCTTGACGAAAAATAGGCAAATGCATTGATTACCACGGTGAATCCTTCCTTTAAAAAAAAATTAAATTCCTATGGAAAAGTAAGTTCCTAAGGGTGGTAGTGCTTGACTAGTTTAAGGTGTAGTTCTCGTGTCTATAATTCCTTAATTACTTAATATTTAAATAAAACATTGAATATTTTAAATCAATCCTAAATTATTTTTCACCACCATTGATGGTGAGATGTCGTTGTACCTCATCATTTAATTTATTTTCAGATGTCAATAATCCAGGAGCTGTGTCCTTGGCTATTTGCAACTAGGGATTCTACAGTTATCAATTTTCCTAACTAATTTGAACTGCTTCTACTAATTTGAAAAGATTAACCTATCTACTTACTAAATGAATTCAAGAAATGTTGAAACAGAATAAAACAAGAAATTACTTAAATCAATCTTGAAAATAGTAACATGCATCTATCTATCAGAATCAATAAATACTTTTCATAGCAAAATCTAAAGTAATAAAATAATGGTACTAGCCTTCTGCCTGTGTGGTGAGAGTGGGCCCTTGCTCCACACCCTTAGGGCTGAAGGCTACAGTAGAAAATTAGCACAAAAGAAGATCACAACTAGATCTAGTCCAATTCATTCACTTTGCATTCATAAAAATATTGCTATCATAGAACTAAGATTATTGAGAATCAGAATAATTCAATCATTATGTATATCTTCTACTATTTCTACAAGTATATATCATAAAGAATGATGATTGATGACTGATCTTATCTACCAGTTCCTCTAAGAGATGACATCCATCTCTTTATTACACTAGTTGTCTAACTATGGAAAATAATCATGCAATAAAAGAAGACTGAGTGAAATAGAAGTCCACTCAGAATTCTAAGTTTGAGTCTTAATACATTTGGGCAGCGAGGCCCTGAAAATGTGGATATTGGATTAGTTCCATCCATAACTTATGCAAAAACTTTGAAAAGATAAAACTCTAGCAGTTTAACTAAAGATGACCCTTCACCACTTAGGTGATAATTTGAGTGAAATGAGGGGTATTAAGATCACTGCTAAGAGTGCTTGATTGACAACTTATGTTGGAAATATGCCCTGCTCTCAGGAGGCACCAGAGATAACTGTTCCTATCTGTAGCTCTAGAGATATATCTGTAGCTCTGGAGATATCTCTGTAGCTCCAGAGATGTCCATAGCTTCCTTTGTTCAACTTTGGAGATGTCTGTAGCTTTCTGAGAGCTCCAGAGAGGCTTTCCTCATTACTTCAAAACTTCAGGTGTCATGGTACTATGGTATTGTCTCCGGAGATCATTGAAGACTATCTCCGGAGATGCACAAAATTGTTGTTCATGGCATCTACACCTGTTGATTCAAAAAGAGAGAAGTTCTGCACTTTTCCAACAATTCCATGCACATTAGTCACTCAATCAGAAATTATAATCTTAAGTAATCTATCTCAATTAATCATTAACTAGAATGATCTTGCTAACTTATTTGGGTGCAGACTTTAGGAAAGATGTACTCAGGAAGGAGAAAAAGTGAGGTAAAAAGATGTATTCCATGGGTGTAAATTGGCACTCATCAATTTATTTTATTTATAATCTAATAGTTTGGGCCCTATTCCATGTGCCAAACTGTGGCTGTGAAGCTCTAATTCCCATAGGGCCTGAAATTGCATTTAGCTCATTGATCTCAATGGAGATCAATGAGATAAATGCAATTTCAGGCCCCATGGGCATTGGAGCTCCATGGGTACATTTTGGCCCACAAAATTTAACCCCATCCATTAGATTATAAATTGAGATCAAGATGGACTTGTTCCCTATCCCAGGAGCCATATGCCACAAGTATGGAAGTGCCAGTGACACCCATTGTGGAAACACTGACATGGATGCTTTTAGGGCATGAATTCTAGTAGGATAGGATGGCCCCATCCCAAAGAGCATAGTATAGTCAGGGATGTTCCATGCTATAGGATTCCCTTATGCAGTTGGCGCATTAGAGCTCATGATGGAGTGTTCCAACAATTATAATGTAGTCACTAGGAGTGGAGAAATAGGGCAGGGTATTATAGAAACCTTTAAATTACCCACCTCCCAGGGCATGTACAAGATTGATATTGAGGCATTAGCTATCGAGTACCACAAGGGCACCGCATATTGTAGTAAAATCATATTTTCTACATGGAGGGCCCTGGATAGCAAAGCTAAGGTAGTGGCTAAGATGCCTAACATCTATTCAAATATGACTTTTGCCCATAAATTCAATACATGATTATTTTATTAAGCAATATGGTGGACAAGGAGGACTTAGGCACATTCAAACCTTGGATGTTTGGCCCGATTAGGATGGTATAAGATCAAGACACAAAAGTACAATGGGCTAGGCTAATCAGTGACAGACTGCATCATGGCCTGGTAGAATGGAGGAAAAGAAGAAGAATTTTTTATATAACCTCATATGTTGTTTATGCATGCACATACAAGTCAACATTCTAGGGACTATAGATAGTGGGAAGGATTGGATGCCTTCCGAATGAGAAAATTGTGTGGGAACATTACCCATAGTTGGAGAGACATATGTCTATCTAGCACTACAAACTGGTTAATGAATGCTACATTATGCACTTGGTCCAGTTAATGGAGGATGATAGGGCAAAGATGATATCAAAAGAAGCCCAAGAATTGATACAGTACAATGGGTCCTGGTTCATTTAGTTCTCAACTTATACCTACATCAGGATGGAGGGCTTCACATGTAACCGGTTCATGTTCTCTAAATATCCTATGGATAAGGTCATCTTGTTAGAGGTCACTAGGAAAATTGTGCCATCCTTTGAGGCATATGTAAAGAAGAATGGAAGAGGAAATGTGAAGTTTCCAATGCACAATGACTAGTATGCATGCGGCTTGATTGAGGGAGCCAAGCAATCTAAAGCAAAATTGCATATGCTACATTTACAATTGTTTCCATTGACAAGGTATTATGATCCTTAGCACAGAATGGAGAGGTTTGTGAGAAAGAAATTGCAATATGAAATCTACTTGGAAGATTACTGAGCAGACTGTGTTGATGAGGAGAAGGTGAGGAAAAGAAGTTATCAAAGGTTAACTCACAACCAGATCCAAACATTAGGGTGTTTGGGGGTCCCCCAACTAAAGTTTGATGATGGGAAGCTAGTGGATGTAGAGTATAAAGAAAAACAAGTGTACAAAGAACCACTACCCCTCCCAGACTGGACAAAGGAGGAAGAGACATCTATAGATGTCATAACTAGAAAGGTGTTGAATGTCACCAAGAGCTGGGTGGCAAAGAAGGTGGGAGAACTGAAAGCAAAGTGGGTAGCCATCACCTAGAATAAGAAGAGGAAGCAAAAAGAGAGGGATGACATAGGCATTGATAAATTTCTCATCCGAAAAAGGTAGATTGTGAAGGTCAAGTTGGTGAAAGTAGGACCTTTAGGGTCTGAAGAGGAATTTGTAGCTGAAGGTATTATAATTACTATAGTTCCATTTCCTCTCAGGGATGTGCCCTTAGTGGCCATTCCTCTCAAGACAAAAGATACATATCAGGAGGAGGAAGAAACAAAATATAAAGATGTATTGGGAGGAGTAGCAATACCCAAGCAAAAGAGGGCTCAAATGACTATGCCAAGAGCTTTGACATCCAAAGTTGTGCATGTCTAGATGGAGGAAACAGAAGAACTAACTGAGATGGAACAGATGTTCACCCAAAGGCAATCCTTAGCACAAGCATCTTCAACATCCACTATCCTTCAAGAGCATCTAGCCAGATAGGTAAAAACTTGCCTCAAACCTACAATAGAGCTACCAAGGGAGTTTCAACATAATGTGCTTGTGTCAAAGATCATAAAGGTAAAAAGTGAATTGGCTAAAGAAGCTAGGATGGAAGAACAAGGGAAGGCTATAGAATAACCATTGTCTTTAAGTTAGATCATAGAATTAACAGACGATGAAGTCACCAAGGATGCGACTAATGATCTGGTGGGGACTTTACTTACACCCCCTTTGCTAACACCCCAGGACACACCTTAGGTGGAAGGAGAGAAAGGGAAAGAATAAGTAAAAGATCCTACAATATAGGATATTCCAGAGGCAGAGGAGCCAAAGTTTTTTGAGGTAGTTGTTCAGTCAGGAAAATTAGATGTCCTGACTGACACCATCACTAGCCCTGAAGTGGTGGACTTGTCCTATTCAATAGATGCCAATGTAGAAGTGGAAAATATTGTACAGACTAGGTTAGGACAAGGAGGAAAGGAGCAAGATGTTGACATGACTGAGGCAGAGCATGATATGCATTCAGATGAGAAAAGGGAGTCAACAAAAGAGCACATTGAAGAAGTAGTTGGAAAAAAACAAATTGAAGCATTTGAGAAACAAGCTCAAATATGGAATAAAGATGAGGATATAGCAGAAGTTGAAGATGATATAGAAATACCTCATCTAGACCCTAAGGATCAATAACAAAAGGAAGATCCAGAGGGAGGAGCATCCCAAGGAGAGCATGAAACAAGTATAGAATGTTTTGAAAAGCCTCTTGAGGATGAGTACAAAGAAGAAGAAATAGATAAGGAGCTTCCCTAGGATGAAAATGTAGAACAACATCTTGAAGGGGAAGATGATCAGGCTCAGCAACAGTAAGTGCATCAAGAAGAAATTCAAGTAAACAAGGCCTTTTATCCAAAGAATGTACAACATAAGGAGGATCCAAAGGATATCCTACCTGATCAAGAGAAGGATCAAGGTAAAGGGGATGATGCCGTAAGGAATGATGCTCACATTGAGTAGCTAGGTTAGCAAGGACTAGATGCCAATGTGCTTAATTGGTTGATATCCGAGGTAACATATCCTCTTACTGATACCATTCCTTTCGATTTTAAATCATTATTTTCTCTTGAGAACACCAAGCCTAAGCATTGAGCCAGTGCTGTATCAGAAATCAAGAGGGACCCTACTACTGGGAAGAGAACAACCCAATTGGTTGTACCTATAGTAGATAAAACTAAAGGAGAATTATTTGCAGGTGAATTTCAAATCAGCACTCTTGATTTGGGGCACGCTATAGTGGAGCAAGAAATAGAAGAGCTCTAGGAGAGTACTGATGCTGTAGTGGTTCAGATTCAAAAGACCAAGGCCAAAAATAAGGAGTTGAAAGGGAAAATTGCCCAAATCTAGCAATTCATTAAGGGGTTGGTCACCCCTAGAGTTCAAATAATAGAGGCTCTAGCTGCTCTCATGTTGGTTAGCCAGGAGGAGATAGCCAGTCTTGATGGACAAAAGCATCAGGCCCAGGTCATGCAAAAATGGTTTTCTACATTCATTGTTGAAGGGGAAAGGCTAATAAGGGGATCCTTGTCCAATTGGGACACAATGGCCCACGTAAAAGCAAAGGTAGAATCATTGAAGGAGTGTGGATGTATGCTTAATCAAAGTGATAATGATCTGGCTAAATTAAAAGGTGCATCGAAATTAGGCGACCAAACACTATTGAAGCACAAGATCATGATCCTCTAGACCTTGCCCAAGATACATGTCTGGATAAGGGATTTGAAGTTTGAAGTAGATATTTTGAAGAGGTGTAAAGTTAAAGCAATTGATATTGGTATGAAGGTGCATGACCTTCTATTAGATTAAATGTCAATAAATTAGAAGAGTTGCTAGGCAATTTTGTATCTGAGACAGAGAAATATGCTAAACAAAAGTCCATACAGGTTTTTAAGGATAGATTTAGCTTAGTGATAAGTTATCTAATACACCAATTTTTAGATGCTATTATAGATGATATAATGGGGCTATATACAAAGATAAAGGCCTATAATGAAAGGTTGGCTGAGAGAACAAGCCAGTGGATATCCATAACCGAGCAACTACAGATATAGGAATATGCCAAGACCAAAGCTCATCTATTGTATAGAACAAAGATAGATGCCACTATTAATGTTTATGTAGTATACTCTAGAGAAATTTTGATAATAGAGGATTCATCAGAAGAAGAGGAATAATAGAATCTTCTTGAAGATGCTGAGGCAAAGATATTGCAGAATATTCCTTTTGCCAGTTGTTGTCCCCTAGTGGTTCCTAGTTGGCAACCCATGCCACTTTTGACCATTGGTGATCTTGGATGAGATCCTAACCATTGAGACATTATAACAAATCTAGACCTTACTCTATAAAAGGACCATGATCTTTCTTTTTTAAGAGGAGACTGAATTGTTGAAATTTTGAGCACTAAGTTTGTGATTTTGCAACTTTTGTGATCTCTCACAAGGTTCTTTCTCAAGATCGATGTATATGTACATATTCCTTGCATACTTAATGGAATGGAGCTGTAGATTACTTCTTGATTGTATATCCTATGTAATCTTATGTTGATTTCTAATGTGTGATTGTGAATTGTTGCGTTCTCTTGAAGTGCATTCAATTAATTGCATATTGTCATCAACTATTCTTTGAAGATTCATACTAACCATGTGTAATTGTGGAGCTTCCTGGTGAAGTATGTTTGGTTTCACCTCCTTTTCATGACTGTATCATGATATGTATGTGGATCATTGACCAAAAAATAAGTAATTTAGAATTTTCACTTTCTAAACTTCATCTTTTAGTTTCATTTCATAAATAATCATAAATAACTATAAATCATGACAAATCATAAGTAAATATTGTAAGTACATGTTGATAGCAACTTATCCAAAGAATATACAGTGAGTAAATGCAAGCATGGATACATTTTGAGTAATATATCCTGAATTGATGCAAATAATAATATATCCAGAGCATACTTAGTGAAAATTGTAGATCCTAGAAATTATCATGCAAATTGTCATAAATATCAGTTAAATGCATGCTTTTAGAGACATTCTTTAAGAAAATTTGAGGTTTAGAGGCAAAGATTAGTTCAGACAGGGATAGTTTCAGAAGAACTAATCAAAGTTAGAAATATCTAGAAGAATTAATCAAAGTTAGGATCAAATTTATATCCATTTGCATAAATCCTAGCTAGATATTATAAGATTTAACACAATTGTCCAAGATATATGCAGATTAGGTATCATAGACAAGATATTTGTGAATATTGACCAAATTTGTGGAAAATATGAACAAAAGTGTGTAAGGCCCCAACATGGAAAACAACAAGACACAACAACCCTGAGTGATAATCAAGTAATCAAGACCTAACAAACAGAGACTTGGGATTATGAATTCATTCTAAATTCATCATATATTTCAAGATGAATGAAGGTTTGTTGTGAACTTTTATTCTTATTTTTGTGACTAATAAACACATCAACAGATTTGATGATAGAAGGAGGCCTGTGACTAAAAACTATGTATTTCTGCAAAGATCACTTCAATATTTCATCACTTGAGCTAAGAGACCATAAATATCCTTTGCTTGAGAGGAATTGACTGTATCTTTGCAAAGATTCAATCCAAAGCTTCAAAGTTTGACCTAAATTTTTGAGCTAGCTCACTGACTTGCTACTAGATCAAGATCTAGTTGACCTTTGCAAGAACTGCCTGGTGTGAGGCCAAGATCATGCTCATCTGATGCACAACCTAGACCTATTGTCCTTGTGCTACCAATAACCCCTATACAATTTCCAATGGTGTTTTTTAAAATTGAATTGCCTCTTCACTTTGTGGTATATAATGATTTGTCAAAGAATCTTGACAAGTTATGTTTGAAGTACCATCCACATCAGGATGCCAAGGATCATCTATGAACATTCAAGGAAGCTTGCTTCAGAGAAAGGATACAACATGAAGATGTTGTATGTAGACTTTTTCCATATACACTAGAGGAAGAAGCATACAACTGGTATGTAAGTTTGCCTCAACAGTCCATCAACACTTGGTCATTGATGGAAAATGCATTCAAAGCCTGATTCAGAATCTTGATTGATGCAGCAACTATGTATCATCATTTTGCTAAGATCAAGAGAGGTGAAGACAAATCCATCACTAATTTCAATGAGCATTTCTAGAAGGCATATTCCAAGTTAACATGTATGTACATCATTGTTGAGGATGCAACCCTGTTAGTCTACTACTTAGCTCTGGATCCTTTGACAACAATATTTGTAAGAAGGGAAAACCATGCCATTACAACTTTATCAGGTGCCTATGTGGAGGTAGTCAAGGTGAATACTGAAATGAAACAAGTAGGACATTGTCTGTTGCCCAGCATAGGACCCCTCGCTTTACCAAACCAAATGCAACACATCAATGGAGCCTTAATAAATCATCCTCCAATGGAAAATCCTTTACAAGTACCACCAGTTAATGCAATACCTCCCCAAGGGAATGGTCAGATGATTCCATATCCAGGATATGCTCCTCCCAAAGCTAGACCAAATCGTAATGGTGGTTCTTTCTTTCTCCCTTGTCAAGACAATGTAGTGGTAAAAGTGCAGGAAGAGAAGGAGGATATAAAGGTGATAACTACTTAGTTGAAGAGATTAACTACTGAGGTGACACAACTAAGAAATTAGAATTTTTACTCTTAGGCTAATGGTCAAAATTAGAAAAATAGAGGATATCCGGATAGAGGATATAATAATGACAGAGGTTACAATAATAACGCTCTGTGACCTCCAAGAGTCTGGAACACTAGACCAAATAATGGAACTTTACCATCACCTCTAGACAATTAGGCACCTCCTGAAACCAAGCAGACAACTAGAGTTAATCTAGCCAAAGCTGCCCTAAATAATTGGTGTAGAATCCACAATACAAGGGCACATGTAGAGTTAGATTGTCCTCAATTCAAGATTACTATCAGTATTTTCTAAGTAGAATTTCAAAAAATTGAAAGTGGAGTAAATTTTCCTAAAGGCAATGAACTAGTACCCTTGGGATATGAGTCAACAATGGTCTTGGAAAGTTTCATGGGTTACAAAGAATAGGTGGATATTGTACATGAGAATTACACTCTAATATGTGAAGAAACAACCCTAGCATTTGAGGATTATACCTTTCCTTTTGAAAAGGATAATGAACCAGAACAAGAGGCATATGAAGTTCATGCTATTCAAGAGTTCTAGAGAGGACACAACTATAACCTCTAGAACAATAATAATGGGCTTCCTACACCTCTGATGAGTTTTGACCACCAAACAACTTCAACACTCCTCCAGATGTAATTACTAGTAACAATCCATCACCTCTGAGAGTAAATCAACATCACTTCACATCCTCATCTACATTAGCCAAAGGTATGAAGGATCTCTCTAAATCTAATAATTTAGTTGCTTACCTAGCTGAGGAAATTAAGAAAATGAATATTAGTCTATCCTTATTTGAGTTATTAAAAACCCCAATGATTAAGAAGGATTTACTCAAATCCTTAGATAAACCTACAGTAAAGGAGAATATCCCTAATAGCATCCTAGCTAGAGATCCCACACAGAAGGATATTCCATTTAAGCCTAAGGACAAAAGACAAATCCATGCCATAGATGCACAAGTGTCATTCTACAAAGGAAAGACTGAGTCTCCTCTCTTTCTCCTCACTTTGAGAATATTTGGGAAGAAACTGCACAATTGCTTGGTAGATTCTAGAGCATCTACAAATGTCATGCCTTTTTCAGTATGTCAAATTTTAGGTCTATCACCTGCTAAATCATTAAAGAAGGTTACTCAGATGGACAAGTCCAAAGTTAATGTCACAGGTGAGTTAACTCATATCCATATGTAGTTGGCCTCTGGCCCTAGAGTTCAACATTTCATTGACATCCAGGTAGTAGATATCCTTGACACTTATGGAAAAACTACTAAGCAGAGATTGGTCCAAAACTCTTAATGGATACATGTCCATAGACTTCTCACATATGTGGTTACCTTGGAGGTGAATCCCTAACCAGATCAAGATTGATGCTAAGCCAAGAATGAAGCATATGATCACTAAATATCATTAGAATAATGAGGTGTTCTACACAAGTGTAGAGAAAGGAGTCTATAGAGTTGAACTTCCAGATGTCACCGTTGAAGAAGTTATGATGTGCAACTATATACAGGAGAGTAGTAGAGTAAGTTTAATCACACCTAGGATAGATTGCCCAATAGAGTCTAACTATGAAAGATCAGATGAGAATGGAGGAAGTAGTTTAACATAATTTGAAGAATATTTGTCCAAAGAGATCCAAAGGTAAATGTTGCAAGGGATACCACTCAGGCAAACATTGTTGGAAGGATGGTGTAGATTGCATAGGATGTCACATTTAGAAACTACATGTGCATTGTGCCTGGAGCTAATTGATAGAAAGGAGCATTTATATTTAAGAGGCAAATTGAATATGCTACGTAAAATCTTTGAAGGGATAGAGTCTCAAGCTAAATAGGTAGGTCAGGTCCATCAGATACAAGGAGCTGAGTCAGATATGGTCAACTCCATTCCAATAGATGTCATGATGAAGAAAATTAGAGGTCTAGCCACTAATGCTATTGAAAATGCAAGTAGCATGAATATCCATTTACCCAGTACTTAGACATCTGAATGTCCTAATATTTTAGTTCTTCAGAAACAAGAGATGCCCATACACCAAGAACCATCTAAAATGAAGTGGATTGTAGAAGGAAGTGTTGCAAGGGCTAAAAATAAGAAAGGTCCTGATAAGAATCCTCCTAATGATAGACCCTAGACATTGAAATTTGATGGGTCTAAGTCTAAGAAGGGTGTTGGAGTCGAGATTGATTTGGTTAATCCTCAAGGGAGGTCTTATCTCACTGCATATAGATTGCAATTTCATTGCACTAACAATATCGTTGGGTATGAGGCATCGATTCATGGCTTACTGTTTGCATTGAAAAAGGGAGTCAAGATATTACATGTGTTCGGGGATTCTGAACTGGTGATCAAACAAGTAAGGAAACAATATTCTTGCAATTACAAAAAATTGTCCAATTATAGACATTAGGTATGGGATTTGATTGAAGGGTTTGATGCCTTCAACATTACTCATGTCTCACAAAAGAAAAATCAACAAGTAGATGCCTTAGCCATAGCCACAAGCACACTAGAGCCACTAACCATGTCAGGACTAAAGAAGTTCTTAGTTGAGCTGGTATCGGTACCTTTGGTACTGGATAATATGATCAATTTTCAAGTCTTTGATGATGATGTTAGACTTACGGCACACAACTGAGAGGGGGGGGTGAATCAGTTGTGCAAAACTTTCTATCTATTTAAACACTTAATTCCATTTTTCAATTCAACGGCTTAATTATAATCAGTCATGGAAACATAATGCAACAAATCAAGAGTAGAGACTAATCAACACATGAGACACCAAGATTTTTACGTGAAAAGCCCAGTTAAGGGAAAAACCACGGGGTGATTAACCCAAGAAAGTATTCTCTATTAGAAGAATAGAAGGAACAAAATGGAACTTGCCAATTAGGGCTCATTGCCTAAGCACACTGCTCACAAGAGGCTTACTGCCTACAAGAGACACACTGTCTACAAAGAAATAAGTATCACCTACTTGAACCAGAAAATAGCATCTTCACCATGTTTGAATTAGTTCCATTAAGCCCAATACTTCTGCTCTGCCTTTCACTCTCCTCCTTGCCACCACACACTCATCTCTACAAGTACACTTTACAAATGACTTTGTAATCCTTTATTTGTACAAGAAATCAACTTAGGAGTGATCATCTAAGTCGGCAAACATCCACAATAATATCCACAAGATGTATAACTCATCCGGTCGGCTTGTTTTAGGAAGAACACCATCATCTAGAAGTTCTTCAAAAGTCAACTCCAACTTCAATGTGGACCACCAACATGAATTGGACATGATCCAAAGACCACCACAAGCTCTCCTGAATCACCAAGAACATCCATACTTCATCTGCTTACTCAAATCTTTCTCTCCTTCATCTGGAACCTCAAGAACATAGTCTGTCAACACTGTCACAAAAGAATAGATGCTTACAGACCTTCAAACCATGAACCAACATAGTTGACACTCCACAAAGACTTCCTCAGCACTCCCTAAAATCTGCAGAACATTATAATGTAATTCCAGATCTCACCAGACCTATCTGTCATACTTTGTCATCCCTGAACACCTACTGGAACCGGTTTTACTTGAACAGTCACAACTCCTTTAGATCTTCATGCGGACCTCTAAAATCTCTACTGGACCACCTTAAGACACATATCTACAAACCCTTTAAACCACATCCTCTGATTCTCATCCTATCTTGGAATTTTACCTTATTGTCTTCCCTGTCCTTCTCTATTTCTGATTAAGACTAATTTTCTCAATATCCTCAGCACACAACTCATCCAATCCTTATCATTAATGCAATAGGAGTATGTTGACATCAATGACAACACCGGTTAGGCCCATACTTGCAATAGATGATTGACATATTTTAGATTTCATTGCTAACAATGATGGGTTTGAAGCCCAAGTAATGGATAAACATAGTCTGGAAGATCAAATATGGGATGAAGAAATATCAATTTAAAGGATAATAAGATCCCAAAAGAAATGATCGAAATTGAAAGAATGTTTGACTTGGATAACATGATCAAGCAAAGGGATCTACCTAAAACAGATGGAGGAAAATGCAAACCTACTAATATAGGATAATGCAAGCTCTAATATATTAGATCCATGTGATAGCTTGGACTTATGATGAACTAAAAACATATGATACTTCAATCATTACTCATACTATTCCATTAAAGCTTGATGCTAAGCTATTTAGAAAAAAATAGAGGCTAGTGAATGCCATTTTAGAACCACTGATATTTGAAGAGGTCAAGAAGTTATTATCTGCTAGAATCATCTAACCAGTTAGACATTCTCTGTGGGTGGAAAATTTAGTTCTAGTAAGGAAAAAGAATGGGGATATCCTCCTGTGTGTAGATTTCAGAAACCTTAACAAAGTGTTAGAAAAGGATAATTATCCACTCCCATCACTAGATGAAGTACTTCAAATGGTTAATGGAGCATAGATGATGTCTTTCTTAGATGGATTTTTAGGATATAATCAGGTCATGGTCGACAAGATTGACATATTAAAGAAGACCATTCATGACAAAGTGGGGAATATTCATGTACAGGAATATGCCATTTGGTTTAATTAACATTGGAGAAATGTTCCAATGAGCTATGGATATTTATTTTAAAGGTCTAGTGGGCCATTGCATTGTTAATCTGACAATGTTCTCAAAATGTAGAGGGGATCATGTGGAAGATTTACAAAAAGTACTCCAAATGTGTGAACAATATGGCATATCTTTGAACCCAAAGAAGTGCATCTTTGGGGTCACCACTTTTGAACACCCAAGATACTGAGAGGGGGGTGAATCATTATCCAATTAAAAATTTTACTTGTTAAACTAATAATCCATTTACCGCATGCAATAATCAGGCAAATTAAACATAGAGGAAACAACCACAATCCATTACACATGACCCCCAGGATTAAACCCAAAATAGGAAAAAACCACGGTGAGTGTTAGTTCACAATATATTGTGTAGGAACAATACCGAATTATAAGAAGGCTCATTGTCTTAGGGCTCACTACCCAAAGAAATACTCACTACAAGAAAGGCTCACTACCAAAATAGGCTCACTACCTAGAGAAAGAAAGAAGGAAAGAAGAATGGCTCACTGCCAAGTTGAACTACTCTGATTGCATCTACACATGCATGGTTACAACTCCAATGAAGCTTAAAAGACTGACTCAAAAATCTTCATCTTGACTATTCTGCTATACTACTCTATTATTACATAAGAATAAGATCTCTCTTTTTCTACTTTTATCACCTACTCTGTACTTTGCACACCAATCATACACTTCTAATCGCATCGCTGCCCTTAAACATCAAATTCAATCCCATATATATATATATATATATTAAGGTGTAGCATGTAGTCATGTCTTATACAACTTGTCGTCCAAATACATTCACCATGTAGCACATTGGACCCAAACAATACTCGAATCATGTTCACATATGTCGGCCTCAACTATTCCACTACTTAGGATCAAGTTCTAAATAATAGAACTTACTACACACACATCATATTGTCATGTTAGCCTTAACCACAGACTATTACTGATTTAGTTCAACTGTTAAACTACATCTTCCATTGCAGACCATAGGACTTGCTCAAATCCATATAAGAGAATCTTCACATATCAAAGATCATACCTTTAGAACTGCAAAGCAAAATATCTATTTGCAGTAAAATGTGGACCCCAAGAACACATGTCTTGTCATAGTCAAACTTTGTCAAGCTATGTAGCGATACTCAGTCATTCACAATTATCTTTCCGGTGGACTTTGGAACCTGCAACTCTAGATTTAGACAGTTCATACGAGTGTTTACAACACCTCAAAACTACATATCAAGATATGCAACACTGGAGAAATGCAGACCAAATCAACTGAGAGTTCTTCTCTAACTGGTACTGTATTTTGTTCTGCCAGACTTAGGTTGTTATCAATAGATAAAATCTTGGATATATGATCTTCTAAGAACTATACACCACATACCAGAATTGCAGGATCTTGTCTTCTACTGTGGACCAATGCCATGCATTATACTTCTACTCTATCACTGTCTCCTATATACTACCAAAACTTATTCAAAATGACTAGTTCTTTTTCACCCAACCAAAAACTTTGTCTCAACCTTATTCCTTTTCTTGTTTCCATCAATGACAATTTTATCATGCTCAACCAAGTTACCAACAATCTCCCCCTTTGGTATTGATGGTAACACATGATGTGAAAAATTGTTACACTACTCCCCCTTTCTTTTACACACTGCTCCCCCTAATTTCATGCTTCTCTTCTTACTTCTCAAATGTTTTTCACATGGCTTCATTTATTCTCCCCCTTTGACATCAATGGAAAAGGTGTATGATACAAAGATATGTACAAGTTGCCAAAATTTTCAAAATTATTTTTCTATACTCCGCATATATACAAATGAAATCAAAACATCTTACTACTTTTTCAGTAGAATATATGAATAAAGATTCCTTAGTTAAGCCACATCTTGATCCCATTTGACCTTGGCATCACTAAAAACTAATATGTGTCCATTTATCTAAGACACTAGATCTTCTACCTTCTTTACCACAGTAGGGACCTCAAAAATTTGCTTTGTCTACTCTGCAGTTGCTACTAATCTGGCCATGCATGCAATTTTGAAGCTCACAATCTCCTTGAGCTGACTCACTCTATGATTTGTCACCTCTCTCTTCATTTGCAACTTATGCATATTAGAGTGGATAGTCTCCACATCTACCCTTTTCTGGCCAACATCATCTTTTACTGGATCATATGTTTTGGAGATGCCCATTATCTTGGCTTCTCATTCATTTATCTTCTCCTTTATGTCCTTTGTTCTCTTAGTCCATGTAAGACAGATCTCATAGATTTCACTAGCCTCTCTGATGGTTGTTTGTGCAAAGTCTATACTCTTTTCTAATAAAACTTTATCTTGAGAAGATTTATCTTTTAGCTCAACTAATCTCTTGCTATCTATTTCAGCTCTTACCTTTTTATCAATAGCTTGCTCAAAGGATTCAAAATGGGAATTCATAGATTCCATAAGCTTTTTCATTTGTACTGTAGGAGTGAGTGTTCTACCTCTCTAAACTCTGGGCATGATTTTCTCAAAAATGTTTATTGCTTCTATTTAGGGTAAAATTGGATTTGTTGATCTTTTGTGGTTTAGATGTTAAAATCCTCCTTTCACCCTAACATTGAAGGATCTAAGGTCGAGTGATGAGCACTATCATACCCTAGGTCACTTGAAAATGAGGGGAAGTTTGGATTAGGGAATTAATTATCAATTTTTCCTTCTCCTATGCTCAATTGACCATTAAAACCCTAATTATGCAAATACGACAACAAATTAATGAATTGCAGAAAAAGCTCTTGCAGTCGAAAGTAAAATGCCAAATTACAAAATACATATTTTTGGGGTTCCAAAGAAGAACAATTGGGGACACTGGAGCAGGTGTCCAAGTCCAAGGTACCTACTTTTTTAGGGAATCTAGACCTTCTTCGGACACTAATCAGCCCTGTAACTTCTATTTTCTAGAATCTGTTTGCGGAGGACACTAGAGAGAGTGCCCAAGTCCTGGAAGTGCTCCTTTGTCTGACTTTTCTTTAGATCTCGAATCCCTAATGTCTTCCAAGCCTTCCTACAACTCTACTTTTTCCAAATGCGATACCTATAACTTGCAATCACAAGACTAGGTTTGGGGGTTGTCATGTTTAGAGGTTTGCCTCAGTCAAACCCCAGAGGACACTTAAGTCTCTGAACACTGTTGTCAGATAAATAGGGCATGCCCTTGTGAGGCAGAGGCCAAAAACCAAAGGAATCAATGATAAAAACACAATGATATGTCACCTTGTAGTGAAGCTCTCATGGAGGAAGATGCTCTTAATGCCATGAGGAGATTGATGCTCAAATCTACATATATCAACACACAAAACATACAAGTCTGCTCTTGCAACATAATAGAAAGCCTTGAATCACCTTGAGAACACAATAGCTTGCTAATTGGAATCTAATTGAAATCTCTAGTTTAGAAATGAATGCCTACATATGCTTATATATGCACCTACAAGCATTCCAACCAAGATTTAAAAATCAAACTTTACTGTGTCGGCAAAATAACCTCCTAACGGTCATAAACTGACACTCAAAAATTGGGGCTGCCCTAAAATAGGGCAGAACTAGGGCATGGGTGCCCAAGTCCTCCTTGTTATGCCTTGCACACATGCCCCATTTCAAAAAATAGGGACCCCCTTTCTTCAAATTTGGTCTAGAGTGTTAGGTTAGTTTTTCCACCTCCTAAGTAGTCAAGTGGTCAAAATGCACTTTTTGCCAAGTCGAAAGTTTGAAGTTGAAAAATCATTCCAAAATCTACTAAGTCAAGGTCTTTGCATTTCTCCCAGTAAGTCTGATAGTCCTTTTGTGCTAAATCTGGTCCTAACCGACCTTTGTGCTAAATCTGGTCCTAACTGACCTTTGCACTAAACCCTTAAGCATTGACTAGTCAAAGGGATATTTTCACAAATTTAGTTTTTCTCTGATTTGCCAATTAGTCGATAGAGGCTTGAGAAGGCAAGCTTGTAAAGTTAAATCACTTTGGTTTGAATAATTAGAATACCATTGATAAAGGAAAATCTTAAAGTCTTTGGAAGTTTGTGAGTTCAGTATTTCATTGATTCGCCAATTGGGCAAAAGAGGCACTCATGTAAAAGTTCGTGGTTTGACTATTTCACTGACTAAAGAGTTTTTAAGACAAGGATAAGTTTAGAAGTTGAAGATTCTAAGTTATCGGGAAAATCTTCATCAAAGAAACTTTTGTTTTGGGAAGTAAGTTTGCAAGTTAGATATTTCCATGATTTTTTGATGAAGATGTAAGGCATTGATAAAGAAAAGAAAGCTAGAACAGGAAAGTTCATGGTTTGGAACTTTTGGCGATAGAAGGGATAGAGACAAAGAAAGGTTAGTTTGAGATCTTCCAAAATCATTGACAAATGCCAAGGTTTGAAAAAGTCAGCATTCACCGACAAGGAAGAGACATAGGCAATAGTTCAGAAAAAGTAAAGTTTGTCAATAAAGGAGTTAGAGACCAAAGTTTGCAAAAATTGAAAATCATCGATGAAGAGTTAAAAGCTGAGGTCAACAAGATGGACATTTGGACATGGATATTTTGAAAATACCAAATATCCATACCTTTGCAGGATATCCATATCCATGTGAATATATACCTCTATACCTAGAGCAAGGATCTCACGCCACATGTCCCTACCTTTGATTTTTCAGTAGGATATTCCACATAGGGATATTTATGCTACATATATTTTGTATATCCTATTTTAAAAGAGGAACTAAGTTCTGATATTATTTTTCTCAATCAATGATGTTTGATCATGACTTATGTTGATGTCATCTAGATATTTTCATATGGACATTTTTAATGCAATGCTAAATGTCGAATATTCATGTCTAGACCTTCTCGCATTTAATCTTATGCATGGGAACCACTGGATTTTGAATTTAAAAGAACGCTTTTTGACACCTATAATTTTCTCCCATGTCCATGCTGGAAAATCCTACTTAACCATGGGGAGGACAATTCAAAGGCGAATAGAGATAGCTAACAGAGAATGAAGAACCACAACGAGTGTGCTTAGTCAAATGGTGTTTGTATACCAATTTGTATAATCAAGTTTAAAATTTCAACTGCCAAGTATGGATAAGACAAAACCTCCCTATCTATCTTTTTATTGTTACTTTTGTGTTTACCCATGATAAATCTTATAACATGAAGGTATTTTCGTAGGGTAAATCTAGGTTTACATATGAATATGGTATAGGTAGAAATATACAGTGGGTTTTAAAAGTAATTTGCATGCTTAAATGCCTAAACCCTAGGATTAAACTATGGATGTTTGTGATTTACAGGTCAATATGTGGAACCGAAAGGATAAAAGGGATGCTGAGTTCAAGATGGACTTATTTCCTATCCCAGGAGCCATATGCCACAAGTATGGAAGTTCTAGTGACACCCATTGCAGAAATAGTGACATGGATTCTTTTAGGGAATGAATTCTAGCAGGAGAGGATGACCCCATCCTAAAGAGCATAGTATAGTCAGGGATGTTCCATGCTACAGGCTTTCTTTATGTAGCTGACGTGTTGGAGCTTGTGATAGAGTGTGCCAGCAATTATAATGTAGTCACTAGGAGAGTGAAGAAACAAGGTAGGGTATATGTTGATTTCTTGGTGTAGGGTATTATAGAAACCTTTAAATTACCTACCTCATATGGCATGTACAAGATTAATATTGAGGCATTAGCTACCGAGTACCACAAGGGCATCGTAGATTGCAAGAAAATCATATTTTCTACCTAGAGGGCCTCGAATAGAAAAGCTAAGGCGATGGATAAGATGCCCTAACATCTATTCAAATAGGACTTCTACCCAGAAATTCAATACATGATTATTTTATTAAGAAGGATGGTGGGCAAGGAGGACTCATGCACATTCAAACCTTAGATGTTTAGCCTGATCAGGATGGTAAAAGATAAAGACATAGTATTGCAATGGGCTAGGCTGATCAGTGACAGGCTACATCATGGCATGGTAGAATGGAGGAAAAGAATAAGACTATTTTATATGACCTCATATGTTGTTTATGCATGTGCATACAAGTCAACATTCCAGGGACTATAGACAGTGGGAAGGATTGGACACCTTCCGAATGAGAAAACTGTGTGGGAACATTACCCACATTTGGAGAGACAGATACCTATCCAACACTACAAACTGGTTAATGACTACTGCATTATGCACTTGGTTTGGTTAATGGAGGATGATAGGGCAAATATATTATCAAAAGAAGCCCAAGAATTGATATAGTATAATGGGTCCAGGTTCATTCAGTTCCCAACATACACCTACATCAAGATGGAGGGCTTCATAGGTAACCCATTCATCTTACCTAAATATCCTATGGATAAGTTCATCCTGTTAAAGGTCACTAGGAAAATTGTGCCATCCTTTGAGGCATATGTAAAGAAGAATGGAAGAGGAAAAGTGAAGTTTCTAATACACTTTGACTGGTATGCATGCAACTCAATTGAGGGAGACAAGAAATTTGAAGCAAAATTACACATGTTGCATTTGCAGTTGTTTCTATTGCTAAGGTATTATGATCCTCACCAGAGAATGGAGAGGTTTGTGAGCAATAAATTGCAACATGAAATCCACTTGGAAGATTACTAGGCAAAGTGTGTTGATGAGGAGGAGGTGAGGAAAAGAAGTTATCAAAGGTTAACTCTCAACCAGATCTGGAGATTGGGGTGTTTGGGGTTCCCCCCTCGGCTCAAGTCTGATGATGGGAAGCTGGTGGATGCAGAGTATGAAGAAAAACAAGTGTACAAAGAACTACATCCCCTCCCAGACTGGATGAAAGAAGAAGAGACATCTATAGATGTCATAATTGTAAAGGTGATGAATTTCACCAAGAGCTGGGTGGAAAAGGTGGGAGAATTAAAATCAAAGGGAGTATCCATCACCTAGGATAAGAAGAGGAAGCGAAAAGAGAGGAATGACATAGGTTTTTATGACTTTCTCATCTGCAAAAGGTAGATTGTGGAGGCCAAGTTGGCAAAAGTAGGGCCTTCAAGGTCTGAAGAGGAATTTGTAGCTAAAGGTATTACAATTGCTATAGTTCCATGCCCTCTCAGGGATGTGCCCTTAGTGGCCATTCCTCTCAAGACAAAAGATACATCTCAGGAGGAGGAAGAAATAGAGTATGAAGATGTATTGGGAAGGGTAGCAATACCCAAGTAAAAGAGGGCTCAAATGACTATGCCAAGAGCTTTGCCATCCAAAATTGTGGATGTCCAAATGGAGGAAATAGAAGAACTGATTGAAATGGAGCAGATGTTCACCCAAGGGAAATCCTCAGCACAAGTATCTTCAACATTTGTTGTCCTTCATGAGCATCTAGCCAAGCAGGTAAAAACTCACCTCAAACCTACAATAGAGCTACCAAGGGAGTTTTAGCATAATGTGCCTATGCTAGAGATCATAAAGGTAAAATGTGAATTGGTTGAAGAAGCTAGGATGAAAGAATAAAAGATGGCTATAGAATAGCCGTTGTCTCTAATTCAGTTCATAGACTTAAGAGATGATGAAGTCACTACCTGGATGTGACTAATGATCTAGTGGGGAGTTTACTTACACCCCCATGCTAACATCCTAAAACACACCTCAGGTGGAAGGAGAGAAAGGGAAAGAAGAAGTAAAAGATCCTGCAATACAGGATATTCCAAAGGAAGAGGAGCTAAAGTCTACTGAGGTAGTTGTTCAATTAGGATAATTAGATGCCCTGATTGACAACATCACCAGCCCTAAAGTGGTGGACTTATCTTATTCAGCAGATGCCAATGTATAAGTGGAAAATATTGTATAGGCTAAGTTAGGATGAGGAGAAAAGGAGCAAGATGTTGACATGACTAAGGCAGAGCATGATATGCATGCAGATGAGAAAAGGGAGTCAATAGAGGAGCACATTGAAGAAGCAGTTGGAAAGAAATAAAATGAATCATTTGAGCAATAGGCTCAAACAAGGAATAAAGATGAGGATATAGTAGAAGCTGAAGATGATACAGAAATACCTCATCCAAACCCTAAGGATCAACAACAAAAGGTAGATCAAGAGGGAGGAGAATCCCAAGGAGTGCATGTAACAGGTACAGAATGTCAGGAAAAGCCTCTTGAGGATGAACACAAAGAAAAAATAAATGGGTAAGGATCTTCCACAGGATTAAAATGTAGAACAACATACTCAAGGGGAGGATGATTAGGCTCAACAATAGCAAGTGCATCAAGAAGTTCAATGCAAGTAAACAAGGCCTCTGATCCAAAGAATGTACAACAAGAGGACGATTTGAAGGATATCCCACTTGATCAGGATAAGGATCAAGGTAAAGGGGATGATGCAGTAAGGAATGATGCTCACATTGAATAGCCAGGTTAGCAAGGACTAGATGGAAATGTGCTTAACTGGTTGATATATGAGGTAATAGAGCCTCTTATTGATACCATTCCTTTTGATTTTAAAGCATTATTTTCTCTTGAGGATGCCAAGCCTAAGCGTTGAGCCAGAGTTGTATCAAAAATCAAGAGGGACCCTACTAATGGGAAGAGAATAGTCCAATTGGTTGTGCCCATAGTAGATGAAAATAAAGGAGAAATATCTGCAAATGAATTTTAGATCACAACTCTTGATTTAGGGCATGCTATAACAGAGCAAGAAATAGAAGAGCTCTAGGAGAGTATTGATGATGTAGTGGCTCACATTCAAAAGACCAAGGCCAAAAATAAGGAGTTGAAAGGGAAAATTTCACAACTCCAACAATTCATTAAGGGGCTGGTCACCCCTAGAGTTCAAATAATAGAGGCTCCAGTTGTTCTCGCATTGGTCAGCCAGGAGGCAATATCCGGTCTGGATGCACAAAAGCATCATGCCCAAGTTATGTAAAAATGGTTTTCTACATTCATTGCTAAAGAGAAAAGGCTAATAAGTGGATCCTTGTCCAATTAGGACACATTGGCCCACCTAAAAGCAAAGGTAAAATCATTGAAGAAGGAGTGTGGATGTAGGCTTGATCAAAGTGATCATGACTTGGCTAAATTAAAAGGTGCACAAAAATTAGACGACCAAACACTATTGAAGCACAAGATCATGAACCTCCAGACCTTGCCCAAGATACATGTCTGGATAAGGGATTTGAAGTTTGAAGTAGATATTTTGAAGAGGTGTAAAGTTAAAGCAATTGATATTGGTATGAAGAAAGAGTTGTTGGGCAATTTTGTATCTGAGACAGAGAAATATGATAAGCAAAAGTTTATACAAATGTTTAAGGATAGATTCAGCATGGTGATAAGTGATCCAGTACACCATTTTTTAGAGGCTACTATAGATGAGATAAAGGGGCTATATACAAAGATAAAGTCCTATAATGAAATGTTGGCCGAGAGAACAAGCCAGTGGATATCCATAACTGATCAACTGCAGATATAGGAATATGCCAAGACCAAAGCTCAGCTATCAGATAGAACAGAGATATATGCCATTGTTAGGGTTTATGTAGTATACTTCATAGGAATGTTGATAATAGAGGATTCATCAGAAGAGGAGGAGGAAGAATAGGATCTTCTCAAAGATGTTGAGGCAAAGATACCATAAAATATTCCTTTTGCCAGTTGTTGTCCCCTAGTGGTTGCTAGCTAGCAACCTATGCCACTTTTTGACCATTGATTCATTGTAACAAATATGGACCTTACCCTATAAAAGGACCATGATCTTTCTTTTTTAAGAAGAGACTGAATTGTTGAAATTTTGAGCACTAAGTTTGTGATTTTGCAACTTTTGTGATCTCTCTCAAGGTTCATTCTCAAGATTGATGTATATGTATATATTCCTTCCATACTTAATGGAAATGGAGTTGTAGATTACTTCTTGATCGTATATCCTACATAATCTTCTGTTGATTTGTAATGTGTGATTGTAAATTGTTGTGTTCTCTTGAAGTGCATTCAATTACTTGCATATTGTCAGCAACTATCCTTTGAAGATTCATACTAACCATGCTTTAATTGTGGAGCTTCCTAGTGAAGTATGGTTTGGTTTCACCTCCTTTTCATGACTGTATCGGGATATGTATGTGGATCATTGACCAAAAAATAAGTAATTTAGGATTTTCACTTTCTAAACTTTGTCTTTTAGTTTCATTTCATAAATAATCATAAATAACTGCAAATCATGACAAATCATAAGTAAATATTGTAAGTACATGTTGATAGTGACTTATCTAGAGCATATACAGTGAGTAAATGCAAGCATGGATATATTTTGAGTAATATATCTTGAATTGATGCAAATAATGATATATCTAGAGCATACATAGTGAAAATTACAGATCCTAGCAAATATCATGCAAATCATCAAAAATATCAGTTAAATGCATGCTTTTAGGTACATTCTTTATGCAAATTTGAGGTTTAGAGATTAAGATTAGTTCAGAAAGGGATAGTTTCAGAAGAACTAATCAAAGTTAGAAATATCCAAAAGAATTACTCAAAGTTAGGATCAAATTTATATCCATTTGCATAAATCCTAGCTAGATATTATAAGATTTAAAACAATTGTCCAAGATATATACAGATCAAGTATCATATACTAGATATTTGTGAATATTGATTGAATTTGTGGAAAACATGAACAAAAGCATGTAAGGCCCCAACATGGAAAACAACAAGACATAACAACCTTGAGTGATAATCAAGTAGTCAATACCTAATAGATGGAGACTTGGGATTATGAATTCATTCTGAATTCATCATATCTTTCAAGATGAATGAAGGTTTGTTGTGAACTTTTATTCTTGTTTTTGTGACTAACAAACACTTCAACAAGTCAAAGCTATGATACAATACATGAGGGATAAGGAAAATACATTAGATGAAATAATGGAAGGATTTTTAGATAGTTTAATACAAGCATTGAGTGAAAGGAGAAATAAGACACTCCAATTGGAGGAAGAGATAAGGCAAAATTCCATTAATAAGCTCAGTGACACATTGTCACCGGAAGAAAAGAACAAATTGATACAACAACAAGCCATGGAGATGAGGAGAAAATAAAGGTAGACACCCTCATGAGTGGAAATAAGGAAGAAGAGAAAATTAAAAAGAGACAGAATAAGTAACAATAAAGATATATCAAGCTATCAAAGAGCAAAAACAACAATAGCTGGCACCATCACCTCCGCACAACACTGAGACAGGTTAACAGGAGGAGAGAATAGAATAGAGGAAAGTTTGCCAGAAGCTTTGACACAAGGGGTACCTCCTCCAGAGAACACAAAGATGGAGGATAGAAACAAAGAACAACAAATAGAGAATTCAAAGGATAAACAAGAATGAGAGGAGAACACAGAAGAACAAAGGGAATCAAAACAAATTGATATTCTCGAGGCCTCTTCATCTTCAATTGAGTCAATCAAAGAATTTATGGAACAAAAAAAGTAGATAACGCCAATTTTAACCCCACAGTTGCTACAGTTACTCTTGGTAGAAGGCCAAATAAACCTTGCTAGAATATTCCTATTATAGAAGCTACAATTGGGAGTTGTGTTTCATTCTTTTGCTAGAGCAGAAATTTTGAAGCAACATGTGGAAGGGAGTGAAATCCTATAGGATGTGGTGGATCCATTGGCCAAGGAGATACTAGAGACACCTAGAGATACTACCTTACCCTTGCCAGAGCAACTGAAACAATTAACACGTGGATTTAAGGAGTACTCTAGTCAGCTAGAGATAAAGGTAATAGAGCAATTGAATAAGTAAAGATTGACAGAAATGATGAATAAGCGTGTCAAGGTGCACACACAGCTAGAAATACAAATCAAGAACATATAATAGAGAATAATAGAGGCCAATATCCTCTACCAGTTTTGTTTAAAATGGCCACAATTAACAAGAGAAGGTGGATACAAAGGTTCAGTGGGAGCTTGCAATGAAAGAACAAATGGACTCCTTGCTGAAAAATTAGACTTGGGAATTATGTAAGTTACCTATAGGTAAAAAGGATTTACCAAACAAATGGGTTTATAGGCTAAAAGAGGAAGATGGAGGAAAGAAAAGATGTAAAGCTAGGTTAGTTGTACAAAAGGATTTACACATAAAAAAGGTATTGATTTTGATGAGATTTTTTCTCCGGTTGTTAAGATGACTTCTATTCATATTGTTTTAAGTATTGTGGTTGTTGAAGATTTGCATTTGGAATACCTAGATGTGAAAACTACCTTTCTCCATGGTGATTTGGAGGAGGAGATATATATGGAACATCCCTAAGGATTTAAGGTCAACAGTAAGGAGAAACTAGTGTGTAGATTGAAGAAGAGTTTGTATGGCTTGAAACAAGCACTTTGGCTATGGTATTTGAAATTTGATAGTTTTATGGCTGAGCAAGGCTACAACTGGTGTAATTCTAACCATTGTGTTTATTTTAAGAGGTTGGATAATGATAAGAGAGTTAAAACAACAATTAGCACAATCATTTGCTATGAAGGATTTGGAAGCAGGAAAACAAATCTTTGGTATGAAAATTTGCAGAGATAGGAAGAATAAAAAATTGACTCTATCTCAAGCTGATTATGTTGAAAAGGTGTTGTAGAGATTCCATATGGAGAATACAAAAGTTGTCATCACATCTTTGCCTAGTCATTTGAAATTGACTAAGGAGATGTGTCCTAAGACACAATAGGAGGAAGAAAAAATGTCCAAGGTACCATATCTTTAGTTGTAGGAAGTTTAATGTATGCCATGGTATGCACGAGACTGGATATTGCAAATGTTGTAGGAGTCATAAGCAGGTATATGAGTCATCCCAGATTGGAGCATTGGAATGTAGTAAAATGGATTCTCATATATTTGAGAGGTACATCCAATAAACACTTATGTTTTGGGGGCTCTAATAATAATTTAGCAGGCTATGTGGACTCAGATTTGGTAGGGGATATTCATACCAAGTGGAGTACTACAGGTTAAATCTTTACTATAGGTGGGACAACAGTGAGTTAGATTTCTAGGTTTCAAAAGGTGGTTGCTTTATCCACCATAGAGGAAGAGTATGTAGCTGCAACAGAGGTAAGAAAAGATATGATATGGCTGCAATCTTTCATGGAAAAATTGGGCAAACAACAGGCTAACAGTTATTTGTTTACAGATAGCCAAAGTGCCACACATCTTGCAAAGAACTCTGCCTTGCATTCAAAGACTAAACACATATAGTTGAGGTATTACTTCATTCGATCGGTGTTGGATGATGGACAGTTACGGTTAGAAAAGATACATACAGATCAAATCTAGCGGATATGTTTATGAAGGCAGTGACAAGGGAGAAGCTGAGCTCCTCTTCAACTTCGATTAGTCTTCAAGACTAAAAACAAAAAAATAGAACAACAGAGTCCAAGGCAATTATTTCTAATGGGAGAAATAGGGTTATGTTGGGAATTAAGGTGTCTCAACCTTGGTAAATTCCTTGTATTATTTTATTGTATTTATTTATTTATTGCCTATTGTATAATTAGGATGCAAATCCTATGTTGTCATCTTGTGGGAGTTGGCACGGTGATGTGTCATCCTACATGGAATATGAACACATGTAAATTTGTCCTCACATGAGGTGATAGGCCTCCCACTAAGTGGTAGGAGTATTTTTCCATGTGTCAGCATCTTGTATAGTGTGTAATAGAATATTAACTGAAACAATTATAACATATTCCTATGACAAATCTATGACATGTAAGAGTCAGAAATGGAAGATTCTATGACAGGTGAAGACATGTGTTAAGAAGCATATTTGAAAAAGGCATCTTTGGGTGTCCCAAGGAGGGTTATGACATGTAAGATAATATGCTATTTATAGCCTGTTTATGACAGATTCTCTTATAGCTGTAAGATATGTTAGTATGATAGATTCTATAACGATCGTAAGAGTCGTAAGAGCATTTGTCATTACCCAAATTTGGAATAGGTGACCTCTTTGGGATGGGGTGAATTGACAAGTGTTAGGAACATCGTACAATGCTAGACAAGTGTCCATAGGTGTGGGTTTTGGGCCATGAGGCCATGTTGGACGCCCATCCCAAGATAGAGCCATTGTTGCCTTGTATTTTCTTTATAAACAGATTCTTTGGAGAGGAGATGTATTATGTGATTAACAAGTACTATTATACTGCTAGATTATCTCCATAAATGAGTGTCAAAGACTCCTAAAAGAGCATTGGCTCTGTGACTATATTGTAGCCTTCATTGTTTACAAAATACATTTGAGTTGTGTTTTGGAGTGTGGGGTTTTTCACCCGTAAGGGTTTTCCCCACGTATATCTTGTCTTTCTCTTCTTCTGTCTTACATTCCTGTGTATGTGTTTTCTACAATATCTCTGTTAGTGGGTTAACATTGTTGTAACTATAAAGATTAAAACAAATTTGCACTCATCTCTCCTCATTAGATTAGTGTAGGAAGCGATTTCTGTACACCTAGCTTCCTTTCATTTTGTATTAGAGCTTGATCACCTTTGGTCCTAGTTGTTGGGTAGCAATTTTTTGAGCTAATCTTAGGTTGAGTGGGAGCTTTATGCAGAGTATTCTGTAATCTTGTTGCAGGAAAGAGATGGCAGACATATCAGGAAGATTAGAGGTGGAGAAATTCAATGGCACTAATTTTGAGTTATGGAAACTTAAGATGGAGGACATACTTGTTAATCATGACCTATGGGAAACTGTATCTGGTGTAAAACCAACCGCAATGGTACAAGCAGATTGGGATCTCAAAGATCAGAAGGCTAAGGGTCTCATAAGACTCAGTCTAGTTGATTCTATCCTATTAAATGTCTATGAGGAGAAGAGCACAAAAGACCTTTGGACAAAGTTGGGTGATGTTTATCAGGCTAAATCCCTGGTGAACAAGCTTTTTCTAAGAAAGAAGTTGTATTCTCTGAGGATGGAGGATGGATGATCGGTTGCAAATCACCTAAATGCTTTCAACATGTTAGTTGCACAATTGGCATCCATTGGTGTGAAGATGGAGGAGGAGGATTGTTGCATGACCTTGCTTTGTTCTTTTCCAAACTCGTTGGATCTTCTGATAGCTATTGGGAGCACCACATCCACATTCAAAATGGATGATGTGGCATCTTCACTGTTATCTAAAGAGATGCAGAGAAAGTATTTTGAAGCAGCCAAAGAGGCTCTTATGGTTTGTGGAAGACCCAAGGAGAAAGGGAAAAAGAAGGACAAGAAAACTGAGAAGGGTAGATCCAAATCCCATGGGAGATCCAAATCTCTTGGAAAGTCCAAGGCTCTCTATTGGAATTGTGACAAAATTGGGCATTTCTAAAAGGAATGAAAGGAAGAAAAGAAAAAGAAGAAGAAGAAAGTCCCAGATTCAGTTTCTGACAAATCTCAAGATGATGGTGATGCCTTCATAGCAGCCCTAGCCACCCATGCATCTAATGATGTGTGGTTGATTGATTCTTGTGCTTCATTCCACGTGACCTTGCATCAAAGCTAGTTCATGGAGTATGAAGAGTTTGTTGGTGGAAGAGTGTACCTGGGTGACGATTCTCATCTGAAGATTGTTGGTTGTGGAAGAGTCTCAATCTAATTCCCTGATGGACAAGTGAAGGGGATCACTAGGGTTATGCACATCCTAGGCCTTACACAGAACCTCCTTTCTGTAAGTATGTTGAAAGATGTAGGTGTGCAGGTTGTCTTTTTGAAGGATGGATGCAAGATGACTAGAGGATCTATGGTGCTTGCCAAGGGTACTTGGAGAGGTACTCTATTTTAGCTGGAGGCATGCACTTCACAGTGCAATAGTTCTTCTGACTCGAAGAAAAGAGTTGCAGTCACTTCATCCCCACCATCTGAACAAGCAGTGAAGAAACCTATTCTAACACTTTCTGATGGTAGTGCACATGCTTTGGAAGTTAAACTTCTTACTGAAAAAGACTATGTTATGGCATTTGAGATATGGCCACATTGGTGAGAAGGGTCTATGAACCATGAAAAATAAAAACCTCATTGAGGAGCTAAATGATTGTAATCTCAAGTTTGACTTTTGCTAACATTGTGTATATAAAAAGCAAAACCGTGTTTAATTTTATTCTAGTTCTCACAAGTCTTCTAGTGTATTGGATCTTATTCATTCTGATGTGTTTGATCTTGTTAATGTTCCTTCGATTTCCAAATCTTTATACTTTGTATCTTTCATAGATGTTTACAGTAGAAGGATATGGGTTTATTTTATCAGAAGCAAGACTAAAGTCTTTAGTTGGTTTAAAGAGTTTAAAGCTTCTCCTAAAAATTAGACTAGTAAAAAGATTAAGTGTTTCAGAAATGATAACGGTGGTGAGTTTTGTTCGGTAGAGTTTGATAAGTTCTATAAAGAGCAAGGGATTGAAAGACATAAGACAACTCCATACACCCCACAGCAAAATGGAGTTGTTGAGAGGATGAACATGACACTGATGGAGAAGGCTAGGAGTATGCTTAGTGGAGCAAGACTCAAACAAATTTTTTGGGTTGAAGCTGTAGCCACTACTTGCTATCTAGTAAATAGATCTCCTACATCAGCTCTTGTTGGTAAGAGACCCATGGAGGTGTGGTCTGGTAAGAAGCCTTCAGTTAGACATCTTTGTGTTTTTGGTTGTGAGGCATATGCACATGTGCCTAGGGAGAAATAGTCTAAATTGGAAAACAAGGTTGTTAAGTGTATCTTCATTGGCTATGGTGTTGGTGTAAAATGATACAAACTTTGGGATCTTGTGGGGGAAAATGTGTTGTATAGCAGAAGTGTTATCTTAAGAGAGATAACACCTTCTTTTGTTGTTTTACAACCTTAACAGATAGAAAAGAAAGAAGATGTGGTTTAGTTTCCTTCTACCCCTGAGAAGACTGAACTGATAGACCCTATGAGACTTGATTATGAGGAGAGCTCTAGCAACTCTAAAAGTTTAGAAGAAGAAGCAGAACCTCAACCTCAGCCATTGAGGAGGTCTACATGAACAAGGAAGCAACTTGATAGGTTTGATTATTCATTACTTGATTCTAGTTGTACTTTTGCCTTGCTTAGTAACATGGATGAGCCTAGAACTGTGAAAGAGGCTATGGGCATGAAAGATGCAAGTTCTTGGAAGGAGGCCATGGAAGATGAGATGGCTTCTTTGGAGAAGAATAAAACATGGGACTTGGTGCCTTTGCCTGAAGGATGGAAACTTGTTGGATGCAAATGGGTGTTCAAGAAGAAATTTGTTGCAGATGGTAGTGTTGAAAAGTACAAGGTCAGAATGGTTGCAAAGGGCTACTCACAAGTGGAGGGAATTGATTATGGTGAAATTTTCTCTCCCATTGCAAAGATGACATCTATTCAGTTCATGTTATCTCTTGCAGTAGCTTATGACTTAGAGGTGGAGCAAATGGATGTGAAGACAACATTCCTTCGTGGTGATTTGGAGGAAGAGATTTACATGTCACAACTAGAGCATTACATAGAGAAAGGTAAAGAAAATTTGGTTTGCAAGTTGAAAAAGTCTTTGTATGGTTTGAAGTAGTCTCCTAGGATGTGGTACTTGAAGTTTGATGCCTTTGTATTGTCAATTGGATTTTTGAGATCAAAATTAGATCATTGTGTGTATTATGAGTTTGACAATGATCACATTTTGATTATTGCATTGTATGTTGATGATATGTTGTTAATTGGGAATGGTAAGAATTTGATTTATGATTTGAAGTCTCAGTTGTCAGCACAGTTTGAGATGAAAAATCTAGGGGCAACCAGGTACATTCTGGGAATGGAAATCAGAAGAGACAGAGCTAACAGAAAACTTTGGTTAAGCCAGAGTAAGTATGTGAAGACCGTGTTGGATAGGTTCAGAATGGCAGATTGTAGACCATTGTGTGTTCTTGTTTCATTGGGAAAAAAGTTGTCTATTAATGATGGTCCAAAATATCCTAGTGAGGTGGAGGACATGAGCAGAGTACCTTATGCTAGTGTTGTTGGCAGTTTGATGTATGATGTGGTCTACACAAGACCAGACATTGCCCAAGTAGTGGGAGTCCTTAGTCGATTTATGGCTAATCCTGGACGGGTACATTGGGATGCAGTTAAGTGAGTTTTTAGATATTTGAGGGGTACTTTCGAGTATTCCATATGCTATCATGGTAATGCTACAGGACCTTTGCATTCAGTTTGTATTCATGGATTCATGGATTTTGATTGGGCAGGTGACATCGACAGCAGGAGATCCACCAGTGCATATGTGTTCACAATGTTTGGTGGTGCAATTAGCTAGATGAGTAAGTGACAACCTGTGGTTGCTTTTTGCATGACAAAAGCTAAGTATATGGTAGCAACTCATGCTTACAAGGAAGCCATTTCTCTTAAGAGATTGTGTTCAGATATTGGTGTTGATGTAGGATAGATTAAGATTTGTTGTAATAGTCAGAGTGCGATTTGCCTAGCAAAGAATCCAACATTCCATGCTAGAACAAAGCATATTGATGTACAGTTTCACTTCGTGTGAGACATGGTAGAAGATGGGAAGGTGAATTTGGAGAAGGTAGACAATTTGAAGAATGTTGCGGATGCATTGACGAAACCAATGGGCATAGAGAATTTCAGATGGTGTTTGGAGTCAATGGGCCTCTCGGCCTATAGTGGTTAAATCCTGTTAATTCCATTGGCTCTTACAAGGTGTTTGACAAGTGGGAGAATGTTGGGAATTAAGGTGTATCAACCTTGGTAAATTCCTTGCATTATTTCATTATATTTATTTATTTATTGCCTATTGTATAATTAGGATGCAAATCCTATGTTGTCATCTTGTGGGAGTTAGTACAATGATGTGTCATCCTACATGGAATATGACCACATGTAAATTTGTCCTCACATGAGGAGATAGGCATCCCACTTAGTGGTAGGAGTATTTTTCCATGTGTCGGCATCTTGTATAGTGTGTAAGTGAATATTGACCGAAACGATTATGACATATTCCTATGACAAATATATGACATGTAAGAGTAAAAAATGGAAGATTCTATGAAAGGTGAAGACATGTGAAAATGGCATCTTTGGGTTCCCCAAGGAGGGTTATGACATGTTGTAAGAGAATATGCTATTTATAGCCTATTTATGATAGATTCTCTTATAGTTGTAAGATATGTCAGTATGACGGATTCTATGACGGTTGTAAGAGTCGTAAGAGCATCTGTCATTACCCAAATTAGAAATAGGCGACCTCTTTGGGATGGGGTGACTTGACAAGTGTCAAGAACATCTTACAATGTTGGACAAGTGTCCATAGGCATGGGTTTTGGGCCATGAGGCCATGTTGGACGCCCATCCCAAGATAGAGCCATTTTTGCCTTATATTTTCTTTATCAACAGGTTCTTTGGAGAGGAGATGTATTATGTGATTGATAGGTACTATTATGCTACTAGATTATCTCCAGAAATGAGTGTCGAAGACTCTTGAAAGAGCATTGGCTCTGTGACTATATTGTAACCTTCATTGTTTACAAAATACATTTGAGCCGTGTTTTGGAGTGTGGGGTTTTTCACCTGTAAGGGTTTTCCCCATGTATATCTTGTCTCTCTCTTCTTCTATCTTACATTCTTGTGTATCTGTTTGCTGCAATATCTCTGTTAGTGGGTTAACATTGTTGTAACTGTAAAGATTAATATAAATTTGCACTCATCTCTCCTCATTAGATTAGTGTAGGAAGCAATTTCTGCACACCTAACTTCCTTTTAGGTTAACAATGTTATGATAAGTCTCTAAGTGGGAGATTGTTGTTATATGGAGCCTAATCAGACTCGGAGGTTAAATTTACCCCAACTTTATCAGTGTAGTTTCCCCCCTAAATTATTTGATGGGATCGAGGGGTAGTGCCCCTTACAGGGGTTTGGGGGCAGCACCCCCTTTATACTATTATTTTATAAAGGTGTTAGGAGTTATTTTTCTATTGGCTAACATAAAAAAACCCTATTTTTGTAACCGACATAAAGCTTGATAAAAGTGGCTAAGGGTTATGGTTTTCATTGATGTATTGTAGCATTTTGTAGCAGTATTGAGTTGTAAGGATTGGTAGTTGTAATTGGTTTGATTTACTGGATAATAATATTGGACTCTCTATTGGCGGATATAGCCCAAGTTTGGGTGAACCATATTAAAACTTGTCTCTCACTGTTATTATTTCTGTGTATTTATATTCCTCTGTTTAATCTTTATTTACATTTAATTGATATCTTCTGCATGCAATCCCTAACATTTAGAACTACAAATTACAAATGTGGCAGCCTAGTATGATCCACTAACAAATAAGGATGGAGTGATAAGAGCATAGGTGGAGACATTGCATAACCAACACCAATAGCTCCAAGATCAAAGGGACTAGATAAAGGGCCAAATAAAATAGTTTAGGGATGTGGTCAACCTGAGACTGGCTAACTTAATAAATTTTTTTTCAGAAGCCAAACAAACTACACAGACCATAAAATACCAGAAAGCATAGAAGAATTAGAGGAAACGTACATAAAAGTAGAAGGAAAAATAACTATGTTAGCTAAGGCCAAGAATCATTGGGATACTAGTCTAACACAACTCAAGCAAATCTATAAGATTGTCCTACCAAGCAGTTGATTTTGCATGTCTTGAGAACAAGACATAATTTTGAGGGGGGATGATGTTAGCAGGTTACTTGGCATAGAACAAAGCTGACTAGAAGCTAGTGTATACACCACACAGAGGTCGAAAGTCGACAGAAGATGATGAATAACACATCCCTAATATGTAATAGATATAGTATATATAGATATAAGAGAATAGAAGTATGATATATAGATTTTGATATAAAGAATGACATAGAAGTCATATATGTAACCGATGGGGCATATATATATATCAGTATAGGGTAATTTTGTGTTATGTTGTTATGATGTGTATGTGATACTCTATTTTGGTTATTCTTTATGTTTTGTTGTCAATCTCTAGCTACTTGACCGGGGTATAAATTGACTACAAAGACTTGACTAAGGACTAGATCTCTAGACTGGTATCCCCTCTACATTTCTTACTAACAGTAAGGTTCTTTTGTATATACTCTTATGTTTCTATATTATTGTTAGAAATATAAGTGATTGTATTGGTGTACACTTTTTTATTGTGATTAATACAAGCTTGGGTCTCTTTGATTGTAGAACTTTTTTCCTATAAGGGTTTCTCCACATATATCTAATGTTCATATGGTTTGCATTATTATGGTTGCTTCTCCATAGTTACATTAATATTATTGGTTTAATCACATGCTTCATCAATTTATTTATTTTAATATTCTCATTGTAACATTTTTCTTCTATTCAACATTTAGTATCAGAGCTATGCCTTGATTTTAGAGAGAGACAACTTTCTTATAGTGTTGTGGGTTTTTGTGGTTGTAGTGGGAGTATTTTGTTTAGTAGTTTTGTATATTTGAGTATGGTTAGAGAATCCATGTCGAGAGCTATCACATCTTGTTTGTTTTGCCTAGTTAAATATTGATTAATAGAATGAATAAGAAAGGTAATTGAATATGATAAAAAAATTAAAATTTAATTGAAATGATTTATAATAATGATAATCATTTTTAAATTTATATTATATGTCAATTCAATGATGACTAATTAATGTTTTTGTTTATGAGTGTGACAGGAAATTTTGACACTCTCAGGTTGGAGAGAGAGTATCATCAGACAAGAAGGTTCTATACATTTGTAAGCATTAAGTCATGAAGGAATCTATCACAGACTTACCTTAGTGCAATAGCTTAGATTTCATTGTGTTTGTTTCTACATATATGTTGATGCTTATTTCTATTTCATGTACTCATGTGTATGTGACAAACTTTGAATCAGTGATTGGCTTTGAGTTTTGAGTAATATTATCAATGTTTAGTGTATTGTTTTGTTAGAAGTGTTTCAATAAAAGGTGATTAGTAAAAGTTCAATGCAGCTTGAAAAGAAATGTTAGCTAAAACATATATACTCAATCTTCAAAAGTTCTTCACATACCATAACCATTTTTTAGCCACACTTTTCATTGATGATGTTTACCATGTTGTATAACTAGCAGGATATAATGTCAATGGGATGGCAAAATGACATCAAGACATCCAAATTACCATACCAATCAACTAAAGTTAAGAAGATTATTATGATTCAAAGATTAGACTCTCCTATAGGTTAGTTAGTGATTAACTTGAGCAATATGTTTATAATTCTTTCGCAGACAGACATTCAGTGCATAATGTTTTGCCACTTTAGCAGTTAGATCTATCTGTATTGCCTGACGTTAGATAATAAATTATGTTAAGTCTTTTCTTAGTCTATATGTACATATATGCATGCATATTCTATCCTAAGAAAGTTTATTCATATGTAAAACATGTTTATTCTATACCTCCAAACCTTAACCCCTAAACCATAAACCCTAAATAATGCCCCTAAACCTTAACCCCTAACCCCTAAACCCTAAACCTGAGTAACCCTAAACCCATAAACTGTAATCCCCTAAACCCTAAGCCCCGAACCCATGCAACCCTAAACCTATATCTCCCTATCTCTATCATCCCTCTACCTCTCAATCTCTCTCCCTATGTCTCTGGCCATGTCCCTCACTCTCTATCTCTCTATCTCTCTCCTCAGTCTCCTCTATATCACTATATCAGTCGTCTCTCTAAACCCTAAACCCTATACCTATAAACCTTAACCCCTAAACCTTAACTCCTAACCCTAAATAATTCCCCTAAACCTAAGAAACCTTAAACCCTAAACCCCAAACCCTTAAACCCTAAACCTAAGAAACCTTAAACCCTAAACCCCAAACCCCCAAACCCTAAACCCTAAATGTAAGAACCCTAAACCTTTATCTCCCTAGATCTCTCCCCTGTCTCCCTATCTTTATCATCCCTCTACCTCTCAATCTCTCTCCCTATGTATCTAGCTATGTGCCTTTCTCTCTATCTCCCTATCTCTCCCCTTGGTCTCCTCTATATCTCCCTATCAGACCTCTCTCTCTAAACCCTAAATCCTATACCTCTAAACCTTAACCCCTAACCCCTAAACCATAAACCCTAAACCCTAAATAATGCCCCTAAATAATAATCCCTAACCACTAAACCCTAAATAATGCACCTAAATCTTAATCCTTACCCCTAAACCCTAATCCTAAGAAACCCTAAACCCCTAAACCCTAAACCCCAAACCCCTAAACCCTAAACCCAAGCAACTAAATCTCTATTTCCCTAGATCTCACCCCTATCTTCCTATCTCTATCATCCCTCTGCTTCTCAATTTCTCTCCCTATGTTTTTGGCCATGTCCCTCACTCTCTATCTCCCTATCTCTCCCCTCAGTCTCCTCTATATCTCCCTATCACTCCTCTTTCTCTAAACCCTAAAACCTAAACCTCTAAACCTTAACCCCTAAACCCTAAACCCCAAACTCGTAAACCCAAGAAACCCTAAACCTCTATCTCCCTATCTCTCCTATATCTCCCTATCACCATCATCCCTCTACCTCTTAATCTATCTCCCTATGTCTCTAGCCATGTCCCTCACTCTCTATCTCCCTATCTCTCCCCTTGGTCTCCTCTATATATCCCTATTACTCCTCTATCTCTCTCTAAACCCTGAATCCTAAACCTCTAAATCTTAACCCCTAACCCCAAAACCATAAACCTTAAACCCTAAATAATGCCCCTTAACCCTAACCCCTAACCCCTAATCCCTAACCCATAAACTATAAACCTAAGAAACCCTAAACCGCTAAACCCTAAAACCTAAACCCAAGCAACCCTAAACCTCTATCTCCCTATCTCCCCCCTATGTCTTCTCTATCTCTCTCAATCTCTATCGATCCCCTTTCTCTATCTCTCTCTCTAAACCCTAAACCCTAAACCCATAAACCCTAACCCCTAAACCCGAGCAACCCTAAACCCCTAAACCCTAAGTAATTCCCCTAAACCCTAATGTCAAACCCCTAAACTTGAGCAACCCTAAACTCATAAGCCCTAAAATGCCCCTAAAACTTGACCCCTAACCCCTGGCATGTTGAAAGGCACAAGACAACTGAGAGGGGGGTTGAATTAGTTGTGTCAAATTCTCAATCTCTTTAAACAAAATTGCATTCACATTCATTTCTTTTAACTCCTTATTCTATTATGAAGATTAAACATGAATGAGAAAGTCAAAACATAAACACATCAACACTATACACACATGAACACTAGATTTTTATGTGGAAAACCCTAGAAGGGAAAAACTACGGTGAGTGTTAGCTCACAATATAATGAAGGAACAATACTGAATAACAAAAGAGGCTCACTGCCCAATTGGAAGGCTCACTACCAAGGGTGGCTTACTACCAAGGGTGGCTCATTGCCAAGGGTGGCTCACTTCGAAGGGTGGCTCACTGCCATGGGTGGCTCACTACCAGGGGTGGTTCACTACCAGGGGTGGTTCACTACCAGGGGTGGCTCACTGCTAGGGGTGGCTCATTGCCAGGGGTGAACTGATTTAGTAGCATCTACACCATGCTGAGTTTAGTTCTATTGAAGTGCAATATATCTCCTTTGCTTTACTCTACTTTTACTCTTCGCACTCATCTACACATCTTCACTCAATTCAGACTTCAAACATGAATTTATTACATGCTTTTATACTTGTCATCAACCTTGGAATGAGCATCAAGGTCGGCATCACATTCTACAAGCATTGGAACTTTCCCTAAGGTCAGCATACATACATAAATTAATCTAAAAAAACTTGTGGGGTAAATGAATGAAGGATGAACATATCATGGTTTAGCTTGGACCCAAATACATCTTCACACTCTTGGACATGCTTCCACAATCCACAAATCACCTCCGTAACAAGTGTGACAAACCAGGTCGGCCAAAACTTGTATATCAAGAACACTTAGAAATATGCTTGCAAGATCTTCATTGTAGCTTGCGGATAAAGCACATGCCTTCAACATACTCTAGAGACAACATATAATCACTTGGGAGCTAACAAATCCAACTGTAATAGATCTCACTTGAACACAACATATATTACTTGAAGAACATATCACAGACTGCTTCTTATCGGACACTATCAAACTTTGCTAATCACTAACTTGCCTTATGGAGCACCAAATGACAAATCCTTTGGAATGAAGATGAATAAGGACCTTAGAAGCTTAAGTCCAGAACTGCAAAGCCAAAATCCAATATGTGGAGAAATGTGGAGCAAAACACTTTCTCTCTATCACTTTGCAAACCTTGTCAAGCACAATCTTCATACTGGTGAATATAACTTTTTTGGCATAGTGATTCGGACCACCAAATTCTAGATTTAGCATCTTCAAACATTTCTCTAAATCATATCCAAAGCTCATACTCTAGTCTTCAATACATAGAAAATGTGGAGAAAAATATTCAGATGGTGTTCTTTAATTAATCAACAAACAACAATAACATAGGATACAGTTGGCACCAATGACAACACAAAACATGCTGACATCAATGAAAACCTTGCAACAATCTCTCCCTTTGTCATTGATGGAAACATATGATGTGAAAAACCATCAAGACAAGATTCTGTATTAATCACAATCTCCCCCTTTCTCTTTATTCATCTTAACTCTTTCTCCCCTAAGTTTTTCACATGATCTCTCTCCCCCTTTGAAATCAATGGCAAAGGACAACACATCTCTTTCCACTATACATACTTGCACTTGTTCTTAACTTCTTTGAATACTTCCCCTTAGGTGTACACACCAAACTATATCAACCCTTACTCACATTTTAGAGGACCTCAAGACTTTCACAAACTAACACTTCTAGAGTAACATATCTTGTCTTTCTCAAAATTTTAGACTAGACTCTACACAAATCAACCATTGAACTTTCCTTCTTCTTTGGGAACATAACATCACATCTTTTATCATCCATCCTGACAATGCATAATACAATGACAACACATATAGCCAATAATTTCCTTAGATCAGTACTCATCTATTTGTAACTTCTCTTCTATAGGCTTCTTCTATCACTAGTCACTGCTACTAGCTCCCCTTGAGAGTTAGTCATTATTAGTCTAGATAAAACAATGTCTTCAACCTGCCATTCAAGAAAGCATTCTTCATATCCATTGGATGTACTTTAAAAATATTTATATGTTGCAAATCCCAAAAACATTATGATAGCCTCAATTCTTGCTATTAGAGCATAAGCCACCTCAAAACCTATACTTTCAACTTGTGAATAGTCTTTGCATATAGGTCTAACTTTACTTATCACTTCTCCAATCCCTTTGTTCCAAGAACATACTTATTTGTAGGTCTAGGGACAAGTTCCCAAGTCTTGTTCTTCTCAATCTGCATTAGTTCTTCTTCCATTGCTTTGACCCAATGTTCATCATTGCATGCTTCATTTACTATTTTAGGTTCCACCTTTGAGAGTAAATAGAGATTTACTTGATCTTCTATAGCTCTGCTTCTTGTTAACACACCTTTCCTCTTATCATCAATGATCTAGTGTTCAGTGTGATGTCTCTACACAAACCCTAAGAGTCTTAGGATTTCTTTTTGGAGATGCACTTTCTTCATATTTTTATTCTTCACTTCTTGAAGACTCATTTGATTCATATCCATTTGCCTCTGAATTCATCAAATACTTCCAATCATCATGAAAACTACTCTGTACTGGAAACAACTGTTTTATGTCAACTCAAACTTCTATTATTCATTACTCTCAAGCCAATTATCAAAATTAGACAAACTTCTTGATGTAGATGTAACCAATGATCAATAACCATATGCCAGAACCATAGAACATTATCTTCAACAGTGGACCAATGCGAACCAAATTATTGAAACACTCTAATTTGATTTTATTAGACAGATACTTAGGTAGAATTCATAACCTATTTTCTTTCCTGGTCAAATCTTCTTGTATAGTAGACTTCTTAATCTGTACAACTCTTCCTTTATCCTTTAAAAACACAATCTCTAACCTAACTTAAATCTTTTTTGCTAACCCTTAACCTTGTCTCTTCGTGCTAAGGCATCAGTACCAATCCTTTGGCAGGGGAGAAAAGATTTCCAATAATACTCCCTCTCAACCAAAGTTCTAATCTCAGTTTTTGGAGGGAACATCTGTACCAGATATCAGTACAGGCTCATCCTTAACCTCTGTTACATCCTTCTTCACCCAAATCTCATTCATCTCCTTCTTGGTCTCTGTCGAATCAAATTTTTGTATTGGTTTCTTCCTTTCTTCTTGAATATCCTTCTTTAGGTTCTTTCTTCTGCAAAATCTTGTAATATGTCCAGTCCTATTGCAATTGTAGCACACAACACTCCTCTAACTAGTACTCCTTTCATCCATTGTAGATCTGCATTGGTTAGCCTTGTGTTGAGATCTATTACATGCAAAGCAATTGCCATTGAAAGATTGAGTATTCCTTCCATTATTGTAGTTGTTCCTTACATGATGTATGTTGTTTGTAGGTACAGGACACTTTCCAACATTCATCTTCATGCATTCATCATTGACACAAGAGCTACTTCATTGTAGGGGGGCCTATAGTCTCACACTTGCTCGCCTATGGGGGGTATTTGATTGTACATATGTGATAGAAGTTGTCCTTAGGGGGTCATGTTGAGTCCTCCTACTATCACTTCTTCTTTCACTTTCATTGTTTCATGCATTCTCACTTTTGGAGAGGAGATTTTTCCCATGAGGTTTTCTCCTTTTCTCTACTTGAGATTTGTTGTACATGGGTACCTAACATGGCCTAGTAGCTGAGACCCATCCATCATTCCATCTTGCTTTAATCATCTACTCCCTAAGTTGCACTTAAGGTGGGTGTTGGTGTGAACAATCTTATCACCTAACCAGTTTACCCTTGTGTGGATGATTTACATTATTTAACTACTTACTAGTTAAATAATATTCACACATCACACATAATTCACATATGTTAAGTTGACTTAGTGAGTCTTCTAGGTATATCTAGTTGAGTCTAGTTGTGTGTTGAGTTGTTGATAGATGGAGTGAGTTGTCTTATCCTCCACATGTGCAATTAGTTATCATCCTCTAATTGTCACATGTTGTAGGAATATCTCCACCTTTCACTCCACCTTTCTAGCTCTCACCTTGCCTTCATAAGCAGGGCTTTCTTCATGTATTGTAATCCACAATCTCTTGTAATCTAGCAATATTTTGTATTCAATGATAGAATAACATTATTCTCTCATCTGATCTCTCTTGTGCTTTCATGAAGTCCTAGATCCTGGGTGGCTCCAATCATAGCCAATTCTAAAAACTTCTACATTAGCTCTATGACCAAATCTCTTGCATATAAAGTAGTTATCATTGAAAGTTTGAGCATTCCTTCCATTATTGTAACCATTCCTTATTTGACTTCTACATTCATTAGCTTTATGACCTAATTTACTGCAAGTCAAGCACTATCTGGAAAATGATCAAATATTTTGATTCACTCTACTCCTACATTGAGTAGCCTTATGATGATACTTATTACATGAATTACAATAACCATTGAAAGATGCGTACCTTTGAACATTTGGTTGCCTGGCTAGTGGTCTTCTAGGTTTATTTCTTTGATTCTAGATCTGCTTGCTTTTGTCCTTCTTGTTCTTAGCATTCATTTCTTGGCCAGTTTTAGAACTTTCACCTTTCTCAAATCCCAAGCCTTCTTTGTCATTAGGACTCTTCTGACTGGCAATCATCTCATCAAGTTTTGTAGAACTTATCTTGAATTTTTCTTCATAGCTCTTTGCCTTCTCCAAATCTAACTTTAGGTTCATAACTTCCTTTTCAAGCTTTGTACATTCTTTAGAATTGTCTTTCATCATTAGATTCAGATATTTTTCAATCCTTGCTTTTTATTCATCTTGCACTTTCATGGATTCATTTGCTAACTTTAGTTGCTCTCTGACCTCCTTGTTTCTCTCTTTGAACTTCTTGACTTGCTCTCTTAATTTTCTAATACATTCATCTGCTTCTTTAACATTTTCCTTCAGATCCCAGTTTTCTTCTTCAGATCTCTCAATGTATTCAAGAGCAACTTTGATTTCTTCACTACTGACAGACATGCATTCATCTTCTGAAGATCCATCATACAAGGAAACATTCTTCTTGTGCACCATCCTAGAACTAACTTATGTTGCTAGGCTTTCTTCCAAGGAACCAGGCTTCAAGATACCAATTGTTGAAAGGCACAAGACAAATGAGAGGGGTGGTTGAATTAGTTTTATCAAATCCTTAATCTCTTTAAACAAAATCGCATTCACATTCACTTACTTTAACTTCTTATTCTATTATGAAGATTAAACATGAATGTTAGAATCAAAACATAAACACATCAACACTATATACACATGAACACCAAAATTTTACATGGAAACCCCTACAAGGGAAAAATAATGGTGAGTGTTAGCTCACAATATAATGAAGAAACAATACCAAATAACAAAAGAGGCTCACTACCAAAAGGGCTCATTTCCCAATTGAAAGGCTCACTGCCAAGGGTGGCTCACTATCGGTGGTGGCTCACTACCGGGGGTGGCTCACTGCTAGGGGTAGCTCACTGCTAAGGATGGCTCACTACCAAGGGTGAATTGATTTAGTAGCATCTACACCATGCCTAAGTTCAGTTCCATTGAAGCTTAATATATCTCCTCTGCTCTTCTCTACTTTCACACTTCGCACTTATCTACACATCTTCACTCAATTCACACTTCAAACATGAATTCATTACATGCTTTTAGACCTGTTATCAACCTTAGAATGAACATCATGGTTGGTATTACATTCTACAACCGTTGGAACTTTCTCCAAGGCCAACATACATACATAAATTAATCTAAACAAACTTGTGGGGTAAATGAATGAAGGATGAACACATCATGGCTTAGCTCAGACCCAAATACATCTTCACACACTTGGACATGCTTCCACAATTGACGAATCACCTTTGCAACAAGTGTAACAAACTAGGTTAGCCATAACATATGCACATATCAAGAACACTTAGAAATATGCTTGCAAGATCTTTATTGTAGGTTGTGGATAAAGCACATGCCTTCAACATATTCTGGAGATAGTATAGAATCACTTAGGAGCTAACAAATCCAATTGCAATAGATCTCACTTGAATACAACATATATTACTTGAAGAACATATCACAGACTACTTCTTATCAGACACTGTCAAACTTTGCTAATCACTAACTTGCCTTCTGAAGCACCAAATGACAAATCCTTTGGAATGAAAATGACTGAGGACCTTAGAAGCTTATGTCTAGAATTGCAAATCCAAAATCCAATTTGTGGAGAAATGCAGAACAAAACATTTTCTTCTTGTCACTCTGCAAACCTTGCCAGGCACAGTCTTCATATTGGTGAATAGAATTTTTTATGCACAATGATCTGGACCACCAAATTCTAGATTTAGCATCTTCAAACACTTCTCTAAATCATATCCAAATCTCATACTCCAATATTTAATACAGAGAAAATGTGGAGCAAAATACTCAGACAATGTTCTTCAATTAATCAACAAACAACAATAACATAGGATACAGTTGGCACCAATGATAGCACAAACATGTTGACATCAATGACAACACTAGTTAGCACATACTTGCAACATGAGCCCTAACCCCTAAACCCTAAACTCTCTCTCTCTCTCTCTCTCAAAACCCCTAAACCTGAGAAACCCTAAACCTTTATCTCTCTATCTCTCCCTAATATCCATATCTTTATCATCCCTCTACCTCTCAATCTCTCTACCTATGTCTCTAGCCATGTGTCTCACTCTCTATCTCCCTATCTCTTACCCCGGTCTCTTCTACATCTCCCTATCGGTCCTCTCTCTCTAAAACCTAAACCCTAAACCTCTAAACCTTAACACCTAACCCCTAAACAATAAACCCTAAACCCTAAATAATGCCCCTAACCCCTAAACACTAAACCATAAACTTTAGAAACCCTGATCCCCTAAACCCTTAACTCTAAACCCAAGAAACCCTAAACCTATATCTCCCTATCTATCATCCCTCTACCTCTCAATCTCTCTCCCTATGTCTCTAGACATGTCCCTCACTCTCTATCTCCCTATCTCTCCCCTATGTCTCCTCTATCTCTCCCAATCTCTATCAGTCCCCTCTCTATCTCTATCTAAACCCTATACCCTAAATCCTAAAACCTAAACTTGAGCAACCCTAACCCCTAATCCCTAATCCCTAAAATTTAGCAATGCTAAACTCATAAACCATAAATAATGCCCCTAAACCTTGACCCCTAACCCTTAAACCTCAGAAACTCTCTCTCTCTCAAAACCCCTAACCCCTAAACCCTAAACTTGAGCAACACTAAATCTCTATCTCCCTCTCTCCATTATCTCCCTATCTTTATCATCCCTCTACCTCTCAATCTCTCTCCCTATCTCTTTGAACATCTCATTCACTCTCTATCTCCCTATCTCTCACTTTTTTCTCCTCTATCTCTCCCTATCTATCTCCTCTCTCTCTACCTATATATCTCTCCCCTCTATCTCTCCCTCTCCCTTATCGACGAAGGAAATGAAAACAAGAAAACTAGGACTCTCTATCTCTCTCTCCCTATTTCTCTCTCCCCCTATCACCCTATCTCTCCCCTCTCTCTCCCCTTCATCTCCACCCCCTCTCCCTCTCCCTTATCGAAAAAGAAAATGGAAACAAGAAAACTAGGACATGCAAAGAGGGATGAGGATATAAATTGGGAGGATGAAATGGAAATAAGATAAAAATAAAGTTCATTAGATGGGAAGAATGATGAGAGGAGAGGTAAAAAATAGTAAAATAGGGAAAAATTGGTGGGATGTAAAGGGAAATTGGAAAGGAAAAGGAAAACTAGGAGGTAGATAGGTCAAAGAGAAAGAGAGGGTAGTGGGTTGAGAGAGAGAGAGAGAGAGAGGGAGAGAGAGAGGGAGAGGGAGAGGGAGAGGGAGAGGGAGAGAGAGAGAGATGTTTTAGTTCACCATAATGAGCTAGCATTATGTGAATTCACATAACGCAAGCACTTTATAATGTGAGCGCATTATAATGCGCTTGCATTATGCTTTGCCTTGGTAATTTCTATTGATGGTGTTTTTTGCACACAACAAAACAGGTGAAGTAAGGACTATCTCACCTCTCTTGAAAAGTATCTTACCATAGGTAAGACTACTCCAAGGATTCTACAGCTAGGTCTTAGCTTGCAGGAATAAATTAGTTGGAATGTCCAGCTATGCCAACAAGGGGTCTTACATGAAATGACAGGGTTTATAAAAGATAACAACAACATAAGTGTAGAAACCCTATGATAATTTTAGTAGATTTGAGATTTGATTGCTGCTATGAAACCTAAATCTAACAACTTTTGTAAAAAGAAAATCAAAAGAGTAAAGGGTTAGAGAAAAGTCCTAAGTGACAATCACAATGCAAATATTATGGATGGTAGACAAACATTCTTAAGTTAACCACTTTTTGTTTTACCAAGCTACAAGAATGCTACAGTGCTATAGAAAATGGTGCTATCTTCAATGGAAACTAAGGATTTTTAGATCACATTCATTCATTAAACACCTAGATCATGACGCACTTTAACTTATAATATACAATTGAACTAAGTCAATTTAATGGCCTGGGCTAACTATACACATCAACTCACAATCAACAAGATACTAATAGTATGGACTAGAATGTTCATCAAATACCTTCAACAAACCATTAACATTGCAAATGCACAATTAACAAATTGTAAATCAAGAAGTGAACCATAAAAACCAAATTGATAACACAAACAAACAAATTCCCAGAAAGCTATAGTAACTTGTTTTGCATTAATCAAAAATTTGGTAGAGTTTCAACAATCTAGAATCAAGTCTGTTACAATGAGAGAAATAGCAGTCCTTTATATAGAGAAGGCTTTGTACTAAGTTTTTGAATGAATAGTGGAGATTGACTCAACACTGATAGTCTAGATTACATGGCATTTAATGTGATACAACAACTAATTGCATTTTCATATTTGTCTTTGTCTTGTAGGAAAAAGACAAAATATAGCTCCCAAATACATTGAATGTGAACAAATTAGATACCCATTGAGTTGTACATGGGGAAACATCAATTTTCAAAGCATAATAAAGATAAAATACGGTCAAAATGTAGAACTAACTACAAGTGATGGGATTTTATATGTAATTTTGATTATTCCTATAGCTCATCTCCGTCCAAGTTGATTTTGTCTTCTTGTCCCTTTCTGTTATTGTATGTCATGAGTGTTGTCAGTATTGGGTTGATATTGGCTGGATCTAGGTGTTTGACATATTCTTCTCTAAACTTTAGCCAATCAGCCTCTCTTGAAAACTTGAAATATATAGCATCCCTCAACCTTCTACCTTTTCAAAATTCCACAAAGGCTGCTCTAAGATCGCTAACCTTTTCCAACTTTCTAATCATATTTAGTAGTGACTCCCCATGAATAACTTGATACAATTTGTCTTTAAACTGCTATACATCAATAGGGGCCATATCATCATGGTTAGAATTTAGACAGTCTCTTAATGTGTCATTTATCTTATAGGGCCCAAATCCTTAGTGACAATAGGTAGGAGGCTTTTGTGAATTTCAAAACAAAGGAAACTTTTAGGTGGACTTCTTATGTTGTCTATGCTTTTGCTAGACGAACAAAATACTCTGGACTCTCAAAGATAGGGAATGTTGGAAATGCAAAGGGACTTCTCAAGGTTTATGAATGCTATCCACAATTAGGAATCTCCCAATCCTTGATTCATTACAAGAGAGTAAATGATGCATTCACCATGCATATCACTAGGCTTCTTCAAAACAACACTGCATTAAGAATAACTCCTGAGGCCATGAATGTTGTTCAACACTATGGGAGGTGGTATTTACAATTTCACAAGAAAACATATTTGAGAGTCCAAGGATTCATAGGTGCACCATATAGATTGCCCCAATATCCAACTAACAAGGTGGTGCTTCTTTAGTTGACAAGGAAACTTCTCACATGTGCTGAGAGGTTAAAGCATTTGCATAGAGTAAATATTAAGTTCCCAATTTTGCTAGGTAGGGGCCACTATTCCTGTACAACCTTAGGAATAGCTGAACACTCAGAAAAAAGAATTATAGCTACTAAATCTTCATCTTTAAATAAGGAGGAAGCACTTAGATCCACATGGGACTATGCAGAAATATGTAAGCAAGAAATTGTTCCACTGGGAACATCTTGAAGACTTTTGGGCAAATTGTGTGGATGACTATGAAGTGATAGGAAGAAACCACTCCAGACTGTCCCTAGATTTTATTAGAAGATTTGACATAATACTAGTCCTAGAGCAAGTGGTGGAAGATGGTAATGTAGTTCAAAGGGGGTCAGGGAAGGCATTGCTCAGTCAGGTAGGTCCTCCAAATTAGGCTAATGCAGAGGAAAGTTCACTAGAGGAGGCTGTGAAAAACCTAATAAGACTTAGTAAAATTTGGGTTAGGGGTCAGATTGCTGTATTGACATAGGCAGGAGTTGAACTAACATATACAAAGGAGACCCTAGAGAAGGAATCTGATGATGAGGAAGATCAGCCTCTGGAAGAAGTAAATATTGAAGAACAGGTAGTGGTAAAAGATACAGATACTGAAGAGCATGTGCCATTGGTAGAGAAAGGAAAAGCCAGAAGGATTGTTCCCAAAGCCCAGAAGAAGGATCCACCTCCTACCACAAGGACTAGAGTGGCAAAAAGAAAGGAGATGCCAAGTGGTAAAAGAGAAAGTTTGAAAGTCAAGAAGCCAAAGGCCAAGCCAGAAAATGTAGCCACTACCTCCTCTGTTGATAATATAACTACCCTATAATTTACCCACCTCTAGCAAGTACAACTATCACTTCCTCTGCTGAAAACGATACTGCAACCTCTACCTCTCCTACAGTGATTTCAACAGCATCATTTCCATTGGAAGTGAGTGCAAGAATTCCTAACCTGCCCTCTTCACCTACCATTTCCATTATCACTTCTCCCATTTCCTCAGCTCCCTCCATTTCTACCATGTCCTTACTTTCCATCTCATCTATTTCCTTCTCCACTCAAATCTCCTTGTCACCCATTTCTACTATCCTAGCACCATCTTTCTCTCTCCCATCACTTAGTATCTCTTCACCTGTCACCATTTCTTCCACGTTTTCTACTCCTTCTACCACCTTCACTAGGATTTGCCTCATTTGCTAATTTATCTCATGTGTATTTTCCTCCTATAGCTGCTCATTCTTTATCAGCTATAAGTGATTCTTTGTCACATTCAATTGTCATCTCCCCAGAGTTTGCCCTCATATCCATTCCTTAGCTACCAGGTATTGAAAAGGTGTGTGTAGAATTGGAGTTACAAGAAAAGGAGGAAACCAAGGAAGTAACTAAAAACCCCCTTCCTGACCCTGGAAACATTGAGGGTAGTAGACTTATTGGACAGTCCAGTGGACAAAGGAACAACAAATATAGTTTTGGGAATTTCTCAACAAACCATGTTGGAAAACCTACATAATAGTGAGCAATCAGATGATGAAGGGGAAGATACACATAAAACAACTAGGGATGAGCTTGAAATTCTTGAGGATTATGTTAATAAAGGAGACAGTCACATTGACTCTCCTAAAGGGACCTCCTCAACACCAGATTGGCTATAGCAGAGGCTAGAAAATAAAGCCCCACAGGTTGAAGTAATGACTTTGGACTTGGATGCATTCTTATCCAGAGTAGAAAAGCCCAAGAAATAGAAAAGGGCTAAGATTCAATCAAGGATTTATAAGGATGCCACAAGGGCTAGGATTGCAAAGGTAGTTTTCCCTCTAGAAGATGCCAATAAAGGTGATGCAAAAGTAGAAGATTACACTATCACCACAGTCAACTTGGGAACAACCACAAGAGGGCAAAAAATAGACAAGTTTAAGGGGACAGTGTCTACCATTTTGGATCAGCTGAACAAAGATGAAATGACAAAACAAAAGTTAAAGCAACAAAATGAAGAACTTCAAGTGTGAATCAAACTTCTTATGAAGTCGATGAATTCAGATGGAGAACCAAAAGCAACCCCTGCCCTACTATCAAAAGAAGAATTATCCAATTTTGATAATATCAAAACCACTACAGCAGCAACACAAGAATGGTTCCATAGAGTATACAGTGAAGGCTGTGAGGTAATTAATATTGTAGCCCTTTTACATAAGGATTTTTGTGTTTTTAAAAACAAATGGAAAGAGCTTCACAATGATTGTGAGCCATTTAAGGAATATTATTCTCATATTTATCCCAGAGTCAAGGCAATGCTAAGTCTCCCTAGTGAAGTTCTATTGTCAGAAAATATTTTGACGAGGGAAAGACTGAATAAACCAGAGCAGTGGTCTGAGCAAATTATAATGAGAAAAGATATTTTTGACAATGTAAGAGATTCTTTTGATGTAGTGGATTTTCTTATCTCTGTGTATAACCTCTTCAACAAATGCAAACATCCATTCTTCAAAAGTCGAGGCAGCAGGAAGCCGATAGATTCTTCTCAGCAATGTCACTGGATCTCCAATTTCATCATGAAAATCACTTACGTACAAAGTGTGTGGAAGTTTGATCAGGGTAGACCTTTTATGCTTCATCCAACTCTCATTGATCTTCTTCTTACATTTATCTACATCCTCTTTGTACATATCTTCTGCTTCCATTTTATCCATTATTGAGAGTATGGGAAAGACACATATCCCAAAGATCTCTACAAGTGATTATGTACTCAGATCTTCCAGAATCTATCCATCTTGGGTTTGGATGGTTCTAGTCAATTGATCTTATCATTCTACATAGGCTACTATCAGATATGGGCACTATGCAAATGTAGGAAACAGAACAACCTCAGCAATGCCATTGTCTCTAACTTTCTTGGCTAGAGGAGTGGGATTTGGTCCAAATACTCTAAGTCTGAAATCTTCTAGGTCAATGTGTCCTAGATTTGTATCCCCTATGTTCTTCCATGTAGATGTGATCTTTCTCTTCAGGGGAATTCCTTTGAACTCATACTTCATGTTGTGAGCTCAAGCAAACATCTATCCTGTAGGACAAGACCTAATGAGTAAAGGTTGTAACATAACTATCCTGGATATTCTTAATTCTAAGTTTGAGTGAATGGTTACTATTTTATTCCTAAGTCAAGTTTTCTCTACAAAGTCTTTTTAAAATGTATAAGTTTGAGATTTGCATATCATCTAATTTTATAACATCTACTACATAAGTTATGCAAAGAGATAAATAAAAACAACACTTTAAAATCTTATTTAACCCCTACAATAAATGCTAATCCCTTGATATCTAAAACATGCAAATCCTTACAATTTTACCCTTAAAATGTTTATCCTAACAAAATAGACTTAATTGACTTAGAAATTTTCAATAAAATAAGCTTTAAAGGCATTTTGCATTGATTTTAGGTCTCACAAACTAAAAGTGCTAAATTTGGTCTCTACCGACCTAGTGTTGAATTCTGGATCTACTAACTTAAGGCAGGAGGGGTAGTTTTTGGCATAGGTTGGCAATGATAGATTTAAGTGCAAGATGTACAAAGTGATCAATCATGGGTTTTAGCGTGACTTTAGGGTGACATTGACTTGTGCGATTTTGGGAGATCACTAACTAAAGTCAGTCAAGATTGAATCTACCACAAGTCAGTCAGAAGTGTTTTTAGTGCTAGGGGTATAAAGGTATACTGGCAAGTAATTTCACAAGTGGCAACTTGCGCTAGTTTGAGGAGTCAGTGCACAAAGTCAGAGAAGGCTAACTTTAGCACAAGTCAGTTGATAACATTTTTAGTGCAAGGCTAAGTTTTAGTTTAGCATAGATTTGCAGGGGAATTGACTAGCGTGGGTTTTGAAGGTGACCGACTAAAAAGTAGTAAGCATGAGATTTGGTGCAAGTTGGTCGAAAGGATCTTTAGCACAAAGTTGATGATTGGGGTTTGGCGCGAAATTTTGATAGCATGGATTTTAGCAGGTTGTGCACAAGGTCAGGGGGATTAATTTTTAGTGCAAGTCAGGACACTAGCCTTTTAGTGCCGAAGAGGTTATGCAAAGGTCTACAGGGAATTCTAAGGGATCCAACTAATGAAGTTTTTAAAGGGCCTAAGGTATAGGTTGACAAGGACTCTCTTTGGCATGGGTTAGTAAGGTCAAGTTTCATTCTGAATGGTGATATAGTTTGGTGAAATACTCTAAGGTTGCATCTCATTATTAACTTACAAAAAAAACATGTTTGAATCTTTTGTTGATCACCTTATATTTATCTATGCAATTCCTAGGGTTTCGGCTAGTGATCTTAGGGATGGATTTACACTTAAATCATAATTCACTTAATTCTATCAGCAAAGGATCAATTTCAAATTCATGACTCAAAGGACAATAATCCTTGACTTAGACAACAAAATGCCCTTCTCAGAAACCCTTAAGCTCAAAAGATTCAAACAAGAAAACATAGACTACACGAATTATTAAATTAAAACCCTAACCTTGAATTTAAATGCAAGAACACGCTGCGAAATGCCACCTTGAGTGTGTAGAGTTTGATTGCAAGTGGTGAGTTGCAGCTCGTCATCCTTGTCGAATCACTCACTTATTGCTCACACAATAGCCTAATTTTTTAGTTGCAGAGCTCCAAATATTCTGTCAAATGTAAAATGAGCTCAAAACAGATCTAAAAACTTTTTATACGCACCCAAATTTTTGCCATAAATGCAGAGTACCTCATACAGCTCAGCGTGTAGTGAATATAGTGAAACTTAGGGTTTAAGTTGAGTTTTGACCTCTACTAACCCGATGGGGATTTTGGGGTTGATTGACCAAGCACTAATTTTGGGATCAACTGACTGTTGTGTGGTTACACAACACGCCCCATTTTGCATTATCAAACAGGGACCCAACTTTGCTGGCTTGTTCCCTTGCTTTTGTGCTCTGGGCGGTAATGGTAAAACAATGTCAGTCAGTATGCATATGCCTAATCTCAGGCATATTTGTGATCTTGAAGTCTGAGCCAAATTTGAAAGTCTGAATCTATCCTCAGAAAGCTTACCATGTGAAAGAGCGTGAAATTCTAGGCAGGTTTGCCTTTTACATCACCCTAAAATTCATCCATATGAGAAAGTTGTGACAGGTCAAAGGTCTGGTCAAACATGTTTTAGGAGGGTGATATTCCATTCCTCAGCATGATCATATTTTAAATATCACCCTGCTTAGAAAATCCACCATCTGCATATTTGCATGCACATGTCAAAGTCCTATCGGAGGGTCATCATCCTGATCTTTCAAGGGAGGGTCATATTTGCTGATATTCGCTAATATGATGATGACGTCATCATATCCTCCTGATCTCCTTTTGCATGATCATGATGATCACCCTATCTTTTAAGGGGGGGTGATACTCTCAGCAGCAGGATCATATTTCAAATCCTCCTATTTTCCTTCGACATGATGATGATGATGATGTCATTCTTTCCCCAATATACAGAAACAAAATATGACGGTGACGTCATATATAATATGGAGGATGATCGGCCTAAGGTATGTCATCGGTGGAGCTTGTTATTGTCTGCCCGATCTTATATATCTCCCCGATGGAAGTTGATCATCGGCCTAACTTTTGATATCGGCCACGCTTTGTATTGTCTCCCCGATGGGAGTAGTCTCACCGATATGGCAGTTCTTCGGCATAGTGTCCAACATCAGTCAAGTCTTGTAATCTTTCCCCGATGGGTGTTGTCTCACCAATGGTTGAGTCCATCGGCATACGTTTAGCTATCGGCCGCACTTTATTTTGTCTCTCCGATGGAGATAGTCTCTCTGATATGGTTCCCCATCGCCATAGCTTTTGCTATCGGCCAAGTTCGTTTTTCCCCCGCCGATATGAGTTGTCTCCCTGATGGAAAAGTCCATCGGCCTAACCTTTGCTATCGGCTGAGTCCCGAATTCTCTTGCCGACTGTGTTTGTCTCCCCGATGGGTGGGCATCGGTGTATGTTTTACCATCGGCCAAGTCTAATTTTGTCACCCCGATCATATGTGGTCACACTGATGCGAATATGATGTTGACCTGATATACAAGCCGGTAATGTACAAGGAGCAGATTCGAAGGAAAGTTAAAAGCAATTAATTCTTTGTATATTCTGCGATGTATATGCACTATTTTGAACCCGATATACAAGAAAATGGGCGGGAAAATGAAGCGATGGAAATTTGAAGACCCAATTGCATTTTCTAGTCAACGATGGTTGACCCGATGGTTTTTTAACGCTGTTTAGGCATTTAGTGCATATTTTCCACTGAGTTGGAGCCCGATTGCCTGTAGCTACACATTTTGAGGCCTGGTTAATAAAACGTTTAAATTCCTGTTGTTTATCAAATGATGCTGGACTTAATGTTTGTCTGTTTATTTGCAGGAAGTCCCGGAGCTGTTTGAAGCTAAACATTGCAAAGTTGCACATGGAGGCAACATGGACCAGATGTGAGGAGGATGCTGTCAAATATGTTGTTTGCCAGCTGGAGACCGAATCAAGTTGAAGATGCTGGAATATTCTGTGCCAGCTATACATTTGCCAACTGGCAAAGCACGTGCTATTCATCTGGACCATTGATTGTTCTGGGAGGATCGTGATCCTTGGATTATTGTAACTATTTTCGGGCATTTGTTCTATATAAGAGCCAGATCCTGAGACATGAAATATATACATTAGAGGATATACATTAGAGAAGATAAGAAAAAAGAGATACATTGGAACATCTGGCACATTAAGGCCAATTACTGTAGAATCAAATACGAGATCGGATTACTGAGACTAATGAGGATTGAATTGTTGAAATGTCAAGGTTCTTTCTTCAGATCACTGTAAATGTACCTGTTCTTGAGCATACTGAATGGATATGAAGTTTCATATTACATCCTGATTGTAAATTTTACGTAATCTTCATGTTGATTTCTGGATATGTACTGGTGAATGCTGTGTTCAACTAGAAGCGCTTTCATTTCATTACATGTTGTTGTCAACTTTTCCTTTGAAGATTTGCACTAGATCATGCGGATTTGTGGAATGTCCTGGTGAAGTATGATTCTAGTTTCCTTCTTTTCATTACATGTATGGGAGCTTGTATGTGGATCAGTGATCTCAGTCAAGTAGTTTTGGGAATCTCATTCTTTAACCCTTTTCCTTTTTTTAATTTCATAAATTCATCACCATAACTGCAAATCATGATAAATAACAAGCAGAAATAGAGAAATATGCTGAAATCTCGTAGATAACTGAAAATCATTAGCATATTTGAGTTAAATGCATGTAGTATTGAAAATATCATGCAAAGAATCATAAATACTGGTAGAAATCATGCAAAGAATTAGCCTGTAGGCACATTATTTGACTAAATTCACAGTGCAGAGGTAGAATTATTGGAGATTTATGCAGGGCAGACATAAATAATAGGATATTTGGAGGAATATTGATGAACTTTGCAGGAATTACTGAAGAACGTAAGGCCCCTGAATGGAAAACAGCAACACACATCAACCACTGAGTAACGTCAGTAGATTAAGACCTAATCAACGGAGACTTGGGATCATGAATTCTCTGAATTCATCGTATCTTTCAAGATGAGTAAAGGTTGTTGTGTAACTTTTATTCTATGTTTGTATATGTCTAACAATCACTATCAACATAAATTGGCGCTAGAAGGAGGGCGAACGGGAAAAGACACCATTGCTTCAGTCATCATTCATTTTATGCAGGCTCCTCGCTTCTAACGCAACATAAATTGGCGCTAGAAGGAGGGCCTGAACAAGGAGATTTCTGGATTTCTGCAAATATTCCATAAATGTTTTGGCATTTGAGTTAAATGGCTGCAAATATCTCTTATCTGAGAGGTTGTGGTTGCACCTTTGCAAAGATCTAGCTCAAAGCCTCAAAGATTTGACCAACATTTTCTGAACTTTCAAGTTTTATTTTGAGATATGATAGATCTCATTAAAATTTCAAAATCCTAAAAAATTGAAAAATAGAGTCTCAGTTTGATGGATGCATATGAAGGCAATTGTCAAGTTAACATTCCTTTATTTCAGGAAACTTTGAATAGGTAGCTTTACCCTCACAGTTTGTCTAACTTTGGTTTATCTACCTGTTGCAGGATACACCAGACTGCAGAACACAGTGAAATTAATTGTTTAACTTTCCTTACAAGGTTGGATTTATATTTGAAAGGATTGATATTCTTCCTAGATGTGTTCAGGGCTGAAATTTGCCAGGAAAATGAAGAAGTCTGGCAGGAAAATAAAGAAATTCTAGAACAACAAGCAGACGCAGCACCAGAAGTTATTAGTTGTCCAGGCACTGAAGTGGATCGTTCTGAAGATTTTGAATTATATTTGTCTAGAAACATACAGTGTAGTCAAATATTAGGTTTACCCATTGATGATGTCTTGATTGAAAGCTGGTGTAGATTACATGATGAAGAGCATTCAGAGAGAGATTGTTACCCTTGCTTGGTCATGATGAAAAAGATTCTAGAAAATATAGTGGTTGAATCAGTTCCAGAAGGTAAAAAAGAGGAAACATCTTTCCTTGATTCATTCTATGGTGAGATTGATAGGAGTTCTCTACTTCCTAATACAAGTAAGGATCAGTCAGTATGCAGGTATGAATCCTGTGAAAATTCTAGAGAAGAAACTACTCATCAGGATAATATTTTTGATTCTGATCTTAATACTTTTGATAAAGAAGATGAAACATCTTTCCTAGAGTCTTTCTATGGTAAAGAGAAGTGTAAACAAATAGTAGAACAATTTAAATTCACTGCTGATGATGAAGTTCCTATAGTGGTAACTCAGGAAGTCATAGAGAAGAAAATAAACGCTGATTTATTACCTGACTTCTTTGAATCGAATGATCAAATACAAGAATGTTGCAGGTTAATGGAACCAGATCCTCTACTAGATAAAAGATGTGAATTATTTAATGAACAATTTCTAAAAGATGAAGATGTAGAAGACTTTGGAGTTGTTGTGAATGATCAGACATCACTCCAGAAATATTTTGAAAATGAAATAGGGAAGTCTTCTTATCAGTGGAATGCCAATTCTCTTACAGTCAAGTGATTTAGAAATGATAAATTTCTGTATTTCAGGTTGTGATAATAAAGATACTTATTTAGCTGCTGATGTGCAGGAAATTGAAGAAAATATTGAGAAGTTTCCTGAACTGGAAGATAAACTGAACATCCAGAATAAAGGAACAAATATGGATAAAGATGGAGAATTAATGCATCAAGAGTCATACATCCTTCAATTTGAAGTGAGACCAGACATTGGGCTAAGCAATGAAAATATAGAATTAAATGGAGGACCAACTGCCAATGAAGAAGCATGTCCAACAGAATCAGAAATACACCAGGTTGTATTTCTCCTTTCCACAGTAAATGATGTTGATTACTATTTTGATTATGGAAATTCAGGAGATAAGACATGCATATGGATTAATCATGAACATGATGAGCTTCCTCACTTGCTGATCATCAAGAGTTATTCTATTGAATACAATGAATTCAGAATATCAGAATATTCTTCAGAATATAAAGATAAATTCGCTAGGTTGAGAACCATAACTAATACCTTAATGCTCCTGCACAATCAAAAGAAGTATGCAAATACAGGTGTATTTGGGTCGTCTTCTGGTTTTTGTTTGCCTAGTAGTGGTTGGTATATAATTTTGTAGGTTAGTTGTTTGTATAGTTTGCTTGTTTTGCTTTCTGTTGTTTCCTTTTTGTAGGTTAGCCGTTTGTACAGGTTGCTTTGTGTTTTTGCGTTGTTGAGCTTTTGTTTTGGTTGGGCAAAACTGGTGCACCTTGTTACTTAAGAACACTACATAAATTGTTAGAATTCAAAAGTTGGATATAAGTTTTTACATAGGTTGTAACTCATATCAGTGTAGGTTTTCTTGATCAGGTCTGTGGTATCATATTCATCAGTACTACTTTTCTTGAGTCAAGGCGATCCTCACAATGACACACCTAACAGCCTTGGGTTTATTGAACATATCAGTGTAGGTGTTAAGTGAAAAATCTAAAGGTTGCCCTTGCTACCATTGCAATTCTCAACTTAATTTCAACAAGTGACCATTCCTTGTATCATGAAGCTACAATTATTATATCTTAAGAAATTAAATTCAAAATATAAAATAAATAAAATAATAAAATGGATTTTCTGAAATCCAGATTAAGTCATCTAAGTAACTCCAACGGGGCTATAGACGCCTGCTGGCAGTGGGGCTCTACTTAGGGGAATTGCAACGATAACCTTGTCGGGGCTATGGACGCCTGCTGGCAGCAAGGCTCTATCCGGTTGGCTATGAGGGATGAACCAAACTATGTAGCTTAACACCAGTCATTGACTTATTCAACTCACTTTCAAGATGAGTATATGAATCACATGCACACAATTGATCCCTTATCAATTCATTGTTACATTGATGAACATGATACCAGTTAGAAAGGATTAGGATGCTCATGCTTAATAGGAGTTGGAAATTTATGTTTTAATTTATCCTCACCTTTTGAATTATTTGAATTTTGTTGTTTTCTTTGGTGGCAAGTTGTTGTGTGGTTACACAACACGCCCCATTTTGCATTATCAAAATAGGGACCCAACTTTGCTGGCTTGTTCCCTTGCTTTTGTGCTCTGGGCGATAATGGTAAAACAGTGTCAGTCAGTATGCATATGCCTAATCTCAGGCATATTTGTGATCTTGAAGTCTGAGCCAAATTTGAAAGTCTGAATCTATCCTCAGAAAGCTTACCATGTGAAAGAGCATGAAATTCTAGGCAGGTTTGCCTTTTACATCACCCTAAAATTTGTCCATGTGAGAAAGTTGTGACAGGTCAAAGGTCTGGTCAAACATGTTTTAGGAGGGTGATATTCCATTCCTCAGCATAATCATATTTTAAATATCACCCTGCTTAGAAAATCCACCATCTGCATATTTGCATGCGCATGTCAAAGTCCTATCAGAGGGTCATCATCCTGATCTTTCAAGGGAGGGTCATATTTGCTGATATTCGCTAATATGATGATGACGTCATCATATCCTCCTGATCTCCTTTTGCATGATCATGATGATCACCCTATCTTTTAAGGGGGGTGATACTCTCAGTAGCAGGATCATATTTCAAATCCTCCTATTTTCCTTCGACATGATGATGATGATGATGTCATTCTTTCCCCAATATACAGAAATGAAATATGACGGTGACGTCATATATAATATGGAGGATGATCGGCCTAAGGTATGTCATCGGTGGAGCTTGTTATTGTCTGCCCGATCTTATATATCTCCCCGATGGAAGTTGATCATCGGCCTAACTTTTGATATCGGCCACGCTTTGTATTGTCTCCCCGATGGGAGTAGTCTCGCCGATATGGCAGTTCTTCGGCATAGTGTCCAACATCGGTCAAGTCTTGTAATCTTTCCCCGATGGGTGTTGTCTCACCGATGGTTGAGTCCATCGGCATACGTTTAGCTATCAGCCGCGCTTTATTTTGTCTCTCTAATGGAGATAGTCTCTCCGATATGTTTCCCCATCGCCATAGCTTTCGCTATCAGCCAAGTTTGTTTTTCCCCCGCCGATATGAGTTGTCTCCCTGATGGAAAAGTCCATCGGCCTAACCTTTGCTATCGGCTGAGTCCCGAATTCTCTTGCCGACTGTGTTTGTCTCCCCGATGGGTGGGCATCGGTGTATGTTTTACCATCGGCCAAGTCTAATTTTGTCACCCTGATCATATGTGGTCACACCAATGCGAATATGATGTTGACCCGATATACAAGCCGGTAATGTACAAGGAGCGGATTCGAAGGAAAGTTAAAAGTAATTAATTCCTTGTATATTCTGTGATGTATATGCACTATTTTGAACCCGATATACAAGAAAATGGGCGGGAAAATGAAGCGATGGAAATTTGAAGACCCGATTGCATTTTCCAGTCAACGATGGTTGACCCGATGGTTTTTTAACGCTGTTTAAGCATTTAGTGCATATTTTCCACTAAGTTGGAGCCCGATTGCCTGTAGCTACACATTTTGAGGCCTGGTTAATAAAATGTTTAAATTCCTGTTGTTTATTAAATGATGCTGGACTTAATGTTTGTCTGTTTATTTGCAGGAAGTCCCGGAGCTGTTTGAAGCTGAACATTGCAAAGTTGCACATGGAGGCAACATGGACCAGATGTGAGGAGGATGCTGTCAAATATGCTGTTTGCCAGCTGGAGACTGAATCAAGTTGAAGATGCTAGAATATTCTGTGCCAGCTATACATTTGCCAACTGGCAAAGCACGTGCTATTCATCTGGACCATTGATTGTTCTGGGAGGATCATGATCCTTGGATTATTGTAACTGTTTTCGGGCATTTGTTCTATATAAGAGCCAGATCCTGAGACATGAAATATATACATTAGAGGATATACATTAGGGGAGATAAGAAAAAAGAGATACATTGGAACATCTGGCACATTAAGGCCAATTACTGTAGAATCAAATACGAGATCGGATTACTGAGACTAATGAGGATTGAATTGTTGAAATGTCAAGGTTCTTTCTTCAGATCACTGTAAATGTACCTATTCTTGAGCATACTGAATGGATATGAAGTTTCAGATTACATCCTGATTGTAAATTTTACGTAATCTTCATGTTGATTTCTGGATATGTACTGGTGAATGCTGTGTTCAACTAGAAGCGCTTTCATTTCATTACATGTTGTTGTCAACTTTTCCTTTGAAGATTTGCACTAGATCATGCGGATTTGTGGAATGTCCTGGTGAAGTATGATTCTAGTTTCCTTCTTTTCATTGCATGTATGGGAGCTTGTATGTGGATCAGTGATCTCAGTCAAGTAGTTTTGGGAATCTCATTCTTTAACCCTTTTCCTTTTTTTAATTTCATAAATTCATCACCATAACTACAAATCATGATAAATAACAAGCAGAAACAGAGAAATATGCTGAAATCTCGTAGATAACTGAAAATCATTAGCATATTTGAGTTAAATGCATGTAGTATTGAAAATATCATGCAAAGAATCATAAATACTGGTAGAAATCATGCAAAGAATCAGCCTGTAGGCACATTATTTGACTAAATTCATAGTGCAGAGGTAGAATTATTGGAGATTTATGCAGGGCAGACATAAATAATAGGATATTTGGAGGAATATTGATGAACTTTATAGGAATTACTGAAGAATGTAAGGCCCCTGAATGGAAAACAGCAACACACATCAACCACTGAGTAACGTCAGTAGATTAAGACCTAATCAACAGAGACTTGGGATCATGAATTCTTTGAATTCATCGTATCTTTCAAGATGAGTAAAGGTTGTTGTGTAACTTTTATTCTATGTTTGTATATGACTAACAATCACTATCAACACTGACTTGCATGGTATTTACCCTCAAACGACCTAGTGTGACTTTGGGGTGCCACAGACAAAAAGGCAGTGTGATGTAGTATAAGCACAATTCGATACCTTGGAGTTTTAGCATAGAGGCAGTGAGACATGATTTTAGCTCTAAGTCAGTGACTTGAGGTTTAAGCACTAAGCTCTGTGAGGCATGTTTTTAGCACAAAGGACTTTTTTGGACTTGAATTTTGATGATAGAAGGATACTTGACTCAACTTTCTGAAACCCTAGGTAACCCAAACACTCTCCACCAAGGGAAAATATGACTTTGACTTTTAGATGGATCATTTGACAATGCAAATTGAACATCTTAGGACCAACAGAAACTAAGCCAACACTCTAAGCCAAAACAAAGGAGGTAGCTATCCTAGGATCAAAATGCCTAAGAAATAATCACAAGAATCAAAGAAGATCAACATGATAGAATAATATTCTATACACAAGATAATGACTTGATACAATACGTAAATGATATGATACAAAGAGAGGCCTTGGTTATAAAGACCAAGGTGAAACATAAGATGTTGTAGTCATGTGACAAGTGTCACATTCATATCACATGAGACAACTAGAAGATAGGATGCCAACTAGATCACATGTGTAGGATAAGACAACTATCAACACCTAGCAACAACTAGACACAACTAGAAACATCTAGTAGACTCACTAAGTCAACTTAACATGTGAACATATGTGTAGGTATTATTTAACTAATAAATAGTTAAATAATATGAATTATCCACACAAGGGTAAATCGAATAGGTAATAACCCTATCCACACCAACACCCCCCCTTAAGTGCAACTTAGGGAGTTACAAACAAATACAAATATGGGTCCTGACAACAAGGCCATGTTAGGTACCCATGTACAAAAGGTCTCTCACAAGCAGAGAAAAGGAGAAAACATCATGGGAAAAAATGTCTCTCCAAAAGAGAGAAAAACATGCGAAGAAAGCATGAAAAAGTGAAGGAAGGAAGGAGGACTCAACATGACCCCCCAAGGAGTACTTCCATCACAAAGATACAAAATATATTGATGAGTGCCAAGTTGCACTCATGGAATACATCTTTTTTACCTCACTTTTTCTCCTTCCTAAGTCCATCTTTCCTAATGTCTACACCCAAATAAGCTAGCAAGATCATTCTAGTTAATGATTAATTGAGATAGATTACTTAAGATTATAATTTCTAATTGAGTGACTAATGTGCATGGAATCGATGGAAAAATGTAGAAACTTCTCTCTTTTTGAATCAACAGGTGTAGATGCCAGGAACAATAATTTTGTACATCTCCAGAGATAGTCTTCAATGATCTCCAGAGATGATACCAAAGTACTATGCCACTTGAAGTTTTGAAGTAATGAGGAAAGCCTCTCCAGAGCTGAACAAAGGAAGCTACAGACATCTCTGGAGCTATAGAGACATCTCCAAAGCTACAGAGATATCTCTAGAGCTATAGTCATAACTCTGGAGCTGCAGACAGGAACAGTTATCTCTGGCGCCTCCTGAGAGTAGGGCATATTTCCAGCACAAGCTGCCAATTAGACACTCTCAACAGTGATCTTAACACCCCTCATTTCACTCAAATCATCACCTGAGTGGTGAAATGTCACCTTTAGTTAAAATGCTGGAGTTTTTATCTTTATAAAGTTTTTGCATGAGTTACAGATAAAAATTGATTCAATACCCATATTTCCAGGGCCTCACTGCCCAAATGTATTAAGACTCAAACTTAGAATTCTGAGTGGATTTCTGTTCCACTTAGTCTTCTTTTATTTGCATGATTATTTTCCATAGTTAGATAGCTAGTGTAATAAAGAGATGGATGTCATCTCATAGAGGAACTGGTAGATAAGATCAATGATATGTCATCACTCTTTTTGATATATACTTGTAGAAATAGTAGAAGAGATATACAATGATTGAATTATTCTGATTCTCAGTAATCTCAGTTCTATGATAGCAATATTTTTATGAATGCAAAGTGAATGAATTGGATTGGATCTAGTTGTGATCTTCTTTTGTGCTGATTTTCTACTGTAGCCTTCAGCCCTAAGGGTGTGGAGCAAGGGCCCACTCTCACCACACAGGCGGAAGGCTAGTACCATTATTTTATTAATTTAGATTTTGTTGTGAAAAGTATTTATTGATTTTGATAGATAGATGCATGTTATTGTTTTCAAGATTGATTTAAGTAATTTCCTATTTTATTCTGTTTCAACATTTCTTGAATTTATTTAGTAAGTAGATAGGTTAATCTTTTCAAATTAGTAGAAGCAGTTTAGATTAGATAGGAAAACTGATAAATGTAGAATCCCTAGTTTCAAACAGCCGAGGACACAGTCCCTCGATTATTGACATCTAAATATAGATTAAATGATGAGGTATAATGACATCTCACCATTTTTGGTGCCATTGTTGGGGATGTATTGTGTTAATTGGGGAAACTGAGTTAAAACAATTTTTAGGATAGATCTGTATGGTTAGAGCTAGAGATTCAAAAGGAAGATATATAAAGCAGACACCCCAACAACAAGCCATAACGGAAAGCAGTGGGGTGGCACAAGATCTTGTTGAGGAGAGAAACCAAGAGCCTACTTTGGAAGCTGCACCACAAAACAATAATCCCTTAGACCCTCCAAACCTTTCACTTGCTGATTATATCCAAGAATTACAACAAAAGTTTCAAGAAAATCCTTTGATAGAACCTAATTTCCTAGAACCTCAGGGAGAAGAACCAATGCTAAACATGGAAAATGATAATCATGAAGAAGAGAAGAATCAGGCCCCAAGAACTTTCTCATATCCTATTGTTTTGGCTACTAGAGACAATGCTCCTATGAAGAACATCTCACCAGCACACTTACCAAATTTTAGAGGACTTTCTTCTGAGGATCTAGATCAGTTCTTATTTGAGTTCAAAGTAGTCTACCAAACTTATGATTATGGATCAGATAACCAGAAACTCAAACTGTTCCCTTCAAATCTAAAAGATTCTGCAATGAGATGGTTTATGGGTTTACCCCAGAATTCTATCCATTTTTGGGATCAGATGGAAACAAAGTTTTTGGAAAAATACCAAGATTACTGTAGATCCAGTAATAATAATGAAGAATTGTTTAAAATCAGATAGGGGGAGGAAGAGTCCTTAGAGGACGATGTGGATAGGTTTAATTTTGCCTTGAGAAGGTATACTAACCCAGTAGATCACTCCTTGGCTAGAACCTTGTTTGTAAAAGGATTGGATAATGAATCAAAACAGGCACTGGATCTGATGGGGAAAGGAAATATCAACAAAATGGAAATACCTGCTATAGAAGAACTCTGCAGGAACTATTCTAGAACCCAAGATGGAGTGAGGTCATCCAAAACTTTTAAAGGGAGGAGTGAAATAGGACAGTTAATGGAAGAGATTAAAAATTTAAAAATAGACATTTTGGTCCAATTAAATACCACATTGGATGGGATTCAGGAAAAAAATAGAACAATTGATCAAAATAGAGCAACTAAACCACTCTCCATCTATTGTCGTAGGTGTAGAAACAAACATCTATTGAGAGAATGCCCTTTGGACAAATCAGAGATTTGTCAGATCTGTGATAAGGAACATCCTACCAATCAATGTAGTCAACTTCCAGCCTTGAAAAGATTGAGTAAGAACAATGTTGCAATAGAAGAGGAATTGAACTATGTGGCACAAAAACAAGTTGGGAATTTTCCTTATAATCAGTATCCAAATTAGCCTTCTTATAGGGGTCCTTCTAATTGGGGAAATAATTAGTGGAATCCAACTTGGCATGGGCCTCAAAATAATCCTCCTTGGGGACAATAGGATTGGCCAAATCCACATTGGCAAAACCAAAATTGGCAAAATCAGCCTTGGGGAAATCAACAGTGGCCACCACAGTTTGGATCACAAAACATGCAACCTCAATGGGGTTCTAAATAGGGATATAATCAACAATACCAGGGATGACCTAGACATTTCCAACCTCAACAACAAGGTTTACTAACTGGACCCTCCAACACACAAGGTCAAGCATAAAATGAACCAGTTAGCCAACCACCTTTACCAGCTCAGCCTATACCAAACCCACGGAATAAACATGGAGCAACTGTTTACATGATAGAGCAAGAAAATCTGGCTGGAATTAATGCTATATATTCCAATAACCTCCAGTTGTATTTTGGGAAAGCATTCCCAAGACCATTTCCTCCAACTATAGTTGAAATAGCCAATGATGAGGAACCTAAAAATCAGTCCACTCAACCCCCGAAGGAGATTACTAATGAAAAAATGTTAAAAGAATCATCCTTGGACAACTCCGAAGTTGCTCCTAAAAGACCGACTCCGGAGAACATTCCTAAACACAATTCTAACAAGAGCTCCAGAGATGCTTCGAAGATGGAAAAACTAGCACCATACCCAGAACAACTTAAACAGAATGTTCTTCAGAAAAAGATCTTACAAAAATAAATCCAAACCACCCTGGAATCAAAACTTTTACAAGAAATCAAGCAACTAAACATTGAAATTCGTCTTCTCCAAGCAATCAGAGATGTACCAAAACTAAATCAGTTCATTAAATAGTATTGTATCAAAACGTAGGGTAGGAAGAAAAAATTTCCCTCCATAATATAGGTGGAAGGAAAAGTAGTAGATCTATTGATGGGAGAAATTCTCCTTCCAAAATATGGAGACCCTGGAAATCCTGTCATAACTGTTTTCATCTCGAGGGTAGAATTTCAAATGTTTTAGTTGATATGTGAGAAGCAATTAATGTGATGACAGTTCACACAATGGACAAATTAGCTTTATTAGGTATTCAATCCACAACTACAATTCTTCAAATTGCTGATCAATCAGTAGCTATTCCAAAAAGAGTAATCGCCGATGTACCAGTTGTGATAGATTCATGGGAATTTCTAGTGGATTTCCTAATATTAGAACCTAGAAACCAAAGAAATGCTTATCCACTAATCTTAGGAAGACCATGGCTGGCTACACCAACAGCATCTATTGATTGTCAAACTAGGGATATGGTAATTTGTAATGGGATAGATTTGAAGAAAATATCTCTATATCCTCCAGCTAAACCATCAATGTATTATATAGGAATAGTATGGGTGGATAAGCCAGAGAACAATGACAACAGTGCCTCAGTAGCTATGGTAACCATCAAGGAACATCTGGGAGAGTTAGAAGAAGAAATATACTATGATACAATAGAAGACATTACTCACATCCTAATCAATGAGGATGTGATGGAACTCGCCCAAGACTCTAGGAGAGAATTTTTTACTTCTCATTGTACCCTCGCCAACATCATTCCTTGTGGGGAAACCTTTTATAGAGACTTATCCACTTTCCACATGTTGCTTCCACATTCTTTTCCTCTCAATACCATGACTCCAATGTGCGGATTAACTACATCTATGGAACAAATCACAAAACGGGTCATGATTCTACCAGGGAAAACACTCAATATCAATACTCAGTTAACAACCAATCAGGAAGAAAAACTCATCCAACTTCTGATTTCCCATTCAATAACTTTTGTGTGGGAATACCAAGACATGAAAGGAATACCTCTTGAAATTTGTACCCATCATATATACACTGAGGATGTTAAACTTGTCAGACAGTCCCAGAGAAGATTGAATCCTTCTTTAAAGGACATTGTCAAAATTGAAATAGAAAAATTACTTCAAGCATGGTTCATATATCTAATCTCAGATAGTGAATGTGTCTCACCCCTTGTCATAGTGCCTAAAAAGAATGGGAAATGGAGGGTGTGTATTGATTATAGAGAACTCAACACGGCCACAAAAAAGGACTACTTTCCCTTACCATTCATTAACCAAGTTCTGGACAATCTTGCTGGGAGAAAGTATTTTTCTTTTCTAGATGGATTCAGTGGGTATAATCAAATTCAAGTAGCACCTGAAGATCGGGACAAAACCACCTTCACCTGCTCTTGGGGAACTTTTTCTTATAAAGTTCTTCTCTTTGGACTATGTAATGCCCCAGCTACATTTCAGAGACTTGTTTTAGCTATTTTTGTTGAACTAGCTAATGAATGCATGGAGGTATATATGGATGAATTTACTGTGTATGAGGATAATTTTGAAGAATCTCTCACAAACCTTGAGAAAGTACTGAAATGTTGTCATAAAAATCAATTATCCCTTAGCCATGAAAAGTGCTTTATGATGGTAGAAGAAGGAATTGTTTTAGGACATCACATCTTAGAAAAGGGGATCAAAGTGGATCAAAAAAAGATAGAAGTGATTACATAGTTGCCTTCACCTAAAAATCAAACAGATGTTAGAAGTTTTCTGGGTCATGCAGGCTACTATAGGAGATTCATAGAAAATTTTAGCAGGATAGTTGCCCCCCTGTTTACCCTACTTAACAAAGACACAGAATTTCTATGGACAGAAGAATGTCAATCAGCATTTGAAACCTTGAAAGAGAAGCTTACTGTCACACCAATTTTAAGAGGACCTAATTGGACTTTGCCATTTCACATACAAACTGATGCTTCAATTAAGTCCATTGGGGAAGTTTTAGTACAAAAGGAGGAAGGAGAAAGTATGCATTTCATTTATTACATCAGCAAAAACCTTACCCCTACAGAAAGAAATTGCACCACAACTGAAAAAGAATTCTTGGCAATCATCTATGCTATAAACAAATTTAGGCATTACATCACTAGATATAAGATATTTGTACACACTGATCATGCATCCATCAAGTACCTAATGAACAAACTAGTAGTGGGTGCAAGGATCATCAGGTGGTTATTGTTATTGCAGGAATTTGATATTACCATAGTTGATAATCTAGGAAAGTTTAATTTGGTTGCTAATTTTTTGTCAAGATTGCATACAGGACGAGAAAACCAACCAATGGAGGACAAGTTCCCAGATGAACATCTCTTTACTATATCCTCTACTACACCATGGTTTGCTGACATAGCTAATCTTTTAGCTACAGGCTTGTATCCATCCCATTTTACCTCAAAACAAAGAAAACGTTTGATTAAAGAAAGTTTATCTTACAAATGGTTGAATGGTTTACTATTTAAATGTGGTCCTAATTTCATTCTACGTAGGTGTTTAAAAGATGATGAGATTTTTGATGTGTTGAGAGCATGTCATGATGAACCATCTAGTGGCCATTACTCCTTCTACAGGACAGTCCACAAGATCCTCGGAGCTGGTTACTACTGGCCCTCTCTTCATAATGATACAAAGAAGTATGTGCAGCACTGTGACTTGTGCCAAAGGATGGGACAACCAACCTTTACACAGGAGATGTTACTACATCCACAAGTCATGATGGAACCATTTGAGTAGTGGGGTCTAGACTTTGTGGGACCAATTTCCCCACCATCATCAGGCAAGGAGTACATTTTGGTATGCATAGACTATGTTACTAAGTGGGCTGAGGTTCAAGTATTACAATTTGCAAGAGAAGAAAAAGTTGCTAATTTCCTTTATAATAAGATTTTCGTAAGATTTGGAGCCCCAAGATCAATAGTTTCAGATAGAGGACCTCAGTTTACTTCACAGGTAATCAAAGCATTCATAGATTTATATCAAGTCAAACATAGAAAATCTTCACCTTACCATCCTCAAGTGAATGGGCAGGTAGAAGTAACCAACAAGGAACTTGAAAATATTCTGACAAGGACAGTAGCAATGAACAGAAAAGATTGGGCTAGCAGATTACTTGAAGCAGTTTGGGCTTACAATACCACTTGGAAGTCCACAACAAAGTTCTCACCATATGAATTAGTTTATGGGAAAAAGCCTATTTTGTCTATAGAATTTGAACTCCAGACACTTAAAACTGCATTGGATATTGGTCTACCATTGTCTATAGCTCAACAGGATAGAATTCTTCAGCTCAATGAGTTGGATGAAATTCGAACAGAGGCCATTCAGTAAATAGAACTGGTTCAGTATCAGAGGAAGCAATGGCATGACCAACACATCAAAAGGAGGACATTTCAATAAGGTGATTGGGTTCTTCTTTATGATTCTAAATTCAAGGAGTTCAAAGGGAAATTTCAAACTCATTGGATGGGAATTTATCAAGTAAAAGAAGTTTTTGAAAATGGAACAGTATTATTGGAACCAATTAATGGAATCTCAAGCACATTCCTAGTAAATGGTCACCGAATCAAACTTTATAAAAGACCATCTACTAAAGAAGAGTTTCTTAGTGACTTGAGTTTTGATATAGGGGATACCTCCTCTGTCACAATGTTGGATTAAAAAATAAATAAATAAAATAGAGAAAGATGGAAAACCAGTAAATGGATGTCTTTCTCAACCAAGGGAGTTGAAAACTAGTAAATGGTGGTTCCCTTCTTTAGGACAATTGAAATAATTGAGCTCCGGAGGTGATCAGGTGCCAGGAGTCAATCAAATGCACCTCTGGTGCTTCCTAAACCAAATGCACCTCCGATGCTTCTCAAACAAAGAGCACCTCTGGCGCTTCCCAAAACTAGGAGCACCTCCGACACTCTGTCAATAAGAAAGTCAATTTCAATAATAAGGGAGGGGACCCACCTCTCCAAGCAGTAAAGTAGACACATCACATGATGAGGTCATCATGACTCATCCTCTACTTTATCACAAAAATAAATTCAATTAGTACACATAATTACAAGGGTCTTCACAAGTTGGCGCTGATATCACCCAAGGAACGTGGATTCTCGAACCACTCAGCGCAATGATTGCAGGTTGCGTGCCAACAGAGTAGTGGATGTCATCTCCAGCCACCAGAAGCTACTCATGTGCCACGACACTTGCAGTCTCAAACAATGATGCAACATCTTTGTCATGTACATCATCCTCATCATTAAAACTGAACCAGGTAATTCTATCTTTAATTAATCATTAACAGTAACTGTCTTGTCAATCTATTTTTGGGTGCCGCCACTATGAAACGTCCTCCTGCCATCATTTTCTTTCTAAAATTCACACATGCCACCAACTATGTTGTACTACCACCTTGCCTCCGGAGTGTCCTATCATTCTGTCACATTTATGACTGCCTAGGTACTCTAACTAATCTGCATAAGCCTAAATTGAGAAACATAACATTCCTTATTCGAACCTCCGAAGTACCCTGAAGAACAGAGTAAACTGAACAATCCTCCGGAGCCTACAAAGCAAATTGAACAGTCCTTCGGAGCCTACAGGGCAAATTGAACAGTCCTCCGGAGCCTACAAAGATAAGAGGAGAGGATAAACTATAGATTGAGGAGGTGAGAAATTAAGCACAGACGTTGGAACCAATTTGGCAATGGGGGTAAAGAAGAAGTCTAAGCCAGAAAGTACTACAGGTCTTCTATAGGATGAAGTTGCAACAAACATTCTAAGAGCTGAAGGATGGCTGGACTTCCTAGAAAAATTTGAAGGGTTTCAGGAAGATATCGTGGATGAATTCCTCAAAAATTTAAGGGATAATTAGACAGCTGTTAGAGGAGTCTAAATAAATCTCTCCTTAGCCACTATCAGCCACATTTCTAGACTTCCTAAACAAGGTGAGAAGTTTTATCACTTGAAAACCTTATACACTGATTTGGTTAAAAATTTCTCTGTTCGTGGTGAACCTGCTATACAAGTGCATTCAAATTAAAATGAAGTAAAAGGAATTATGAGGTCCACACTCCCAAACCCTTGGCAATCTGTTGCCACCTGGTTGATGAAATACTTTACTTGTGATAGTCAATTGTCTCTAGTTTTAGGGCCAATCATGAAAATGCTGATTTTTCTAAGACATGGAAATAGACACCCTAAGTATAACATAAACCGTCCCAATTTCTTGTATTCTACCTGTAATCTATGAGAAAAAATTGAAGATTTAAATACAAATCAAGTGCAAAATACAATGATTAGACCTTCCTTTTGACTCACAAATCCAAGTAGGGTGGAAGGAGTTGCACCTAAGTTTTTACCCAAGTTGATTGAAATGTGGATTTCTCAATGCTTTCTTAACACAATGTAGATGATGGATTTAGACTTAGATGGAGATGGAGATGGGGATGAGGCATGATTTTGGGATTATGATGTTGGGATGAGAGGATTTTGGAGAGATGTTAGCAGAGTTTGGATGCAAGAAGAAGTCTCTCTTTAATGGCTTGGGTGAGGGTTTCATTTATAGATTTATGAAAAGAGGATGGAGGGTAAGGATCAAGAGTTGAGATCAAGGGCTAGAAATGAATGAAAGTTAGCATTTGGATTAAAGTCATAGCCTTGTGACAAGTCACAAGGGGAGTGGATGAGAGAGATCAAGGGTTGAAGCTTGGTCAATGGGATTAGAGGGCTCTCATTATTTGTGAATTTTAAATTCACATGGAGAAAGGTGTGGAGGATAAAAATGAATTACAAATTCATTTTTTGGAAGAGTGGATATGACAAGTGAATTAAAAATTCACCTCATGGGGGAGTGTGAATTAAAAATTCACTTTTATGTGGAGATGTGAAGATATACTCTTACATGTGTAAGAGAGTGATAAATGAGATGTAAGGAGGATTTGACCATTTGAATAAAAGATTGATTTTTATTCAAAGGTGTGTGGGAGGATGGGCTAAGTAAGGTTAATTAAGTGTTTAGCTTAATTAACTTAGGTCTAGGGGATAGGTAGGCTAGGGTAGATTGATCAGTAGGATAGATTAATTAGATAAGAATGATTTATCTAATTAATAGGGATTAGGGAGATGGACAAATTTAACTAAATAAATATTGAGAAAATTTATTTAATCAATGAGGATATAGTCATAAGGTATAGTGATAAGTTAAGTGAATTAATTGATCACAAGGGATAGACAGATGGTTAGGGATAAATTGATTAAATGAAATGAATTTATTTAATTAATAGGAGGGATAAATTAGTGTAGAGGTGTAGGAAATTGGTTTGCAGAGCAAGTCAATTTTAGGTGTCTACATTTGCCCCTCTTTGAGATGGTGTTGTAGCTAAGTAACATCATTTCAAAGAAGTTAAAACATAGAGTTGGATTGGATAGAAAAAGATTTTGGCTTAGAAGAATAGGGTAAGGTTTGGGGATAATTGGTAAGGGTGATGCCCCCTCAAGAGGATAGGCGGGTTGCAAGAGCATGGTTGTGCTCTCGAAATAGATGGAAGAGATTGGTAGAAGTGGTTGGAGGATAAGGGGCGAGATGAAAGTGTGATAATGTTGGGAGATTGATTGGTGGATGATCAATGTGCTGAAAATGATTTAGAGAAATCCTAGGTTTGATATAGCAAAGTGGATATTTTCACCAAGGTATAGAAGACCAGGGTGATGATGTTTATCCAGTATTTGCATGGACTAGACACACAGACAAATGGATGATCTCATGCATGCCCAAGATAGTACAACCTTGTCTAGATGAGGGAAGGGGACTCATATCATAAGTCCTTAGTACACAAAAGGTATGATGAACCTTAGATGCATAAGGAGATCAATATGCTAGAACCGACCCTATGATCCACATGATATGAATACTAGCTTGGAGTAATGAAACCAACCCACAAGCACAACATACAAAAGCAAGACTATGCCCCATTCTATATGTTTTCGCCACATACCAGGATATATTGAGATCAAGGTAGTTTTGATGTGATCTTCGAATAGGACAAAAGATAAAAAAATCAAAAATCAAAAGACCAATGAAACAAACAAATAGCCATTGTATCTCTTGCCAAGATGGATGATGATTGGATAGATTCTTCCTATAGTAGGAATGATTTATCCTAAGGCAGGAATCGATGGATAATTGGATCATGCTTAGTTGATGTTGTAAGATTGGCTCAAGATATGGTGGTGACAAGTTGTGGTTGATGTTGATTTGATAGTTGATGATTTTTGTTAAGGGATGATGCTTTGATAGGTGATGCGATGCTTGGATCTAGTGTAAGCTCAGCGGGTTGGATGGGTGCATCTTATGGAACTGAGTACTAGAAACTTCCTGCATATTCCAGACTGCCTACATACCCTGTATCCATGGGATCAAGGCACATTAAGATGCAGGTGGTTATGATATGTAGTTCTAATTTGTGATGATGATGTGGGATGATGATAGATGTGATGATGTTGGAAGATGATGTGTTGGATGATTTGAGTGATTGTGACAATGTTGGAAGATGATGAGATGTTGATGGGGCAATGTTGATTTTGTAATGGATATTTTTTTTTTGGATTTTATAGATTTTTTTATTTTTTTGGTGTTTTTGGATTTTCTAATTTTTTTGGATTTTTTGAGATTTTGGAAAGGGAATGATCTATTATGATGGTTGCATTGGATTTTGTTTGGATAGCCTTTGTGCTAAATACCAATGACAAGGGAACACCAAGTCTAGAGGTGGAGGTGATGGGGTTGGATAGGGGGATTGGCAATGAAAGGATAATGGATAGGAGATTTGTGGTAGATGAATGGACAAGTGATAGGGATGCATGTTAGATAGATGGAAGATAGGGATGAAGGATAGGAGAGGTAGGCATGATATATGGATGGGGGATTTTAGGATTTTCTCCAAGGGCTAGGTTGCAAGGAATCATATGCCCCAATGCTTAGAATTTTGCATGATGGGCTCATGTTTGAATGGATGGACTTTGTAGTAGATGAATGGAGGATATACTTACAAAGGGAGTATGCCAAGAGGTCTCCAAAGCATGTTTTTTTTTTTTGATATTTTGCCCCTTGTCTTTATCAAGATCTAAGGTGGGAGATGGTAAAAGAAAGATATAATGGATAGGATGGATGGGAAATGATAAAATAGGGGGTAGTGGATAGGAATATGATAGGATAAGGATACATGGATAGGAAATGCAAAAGGATGTTATGGATGTGGATGATTAGATGGTTTTGCCCCCAAGAGTAGGGATACAAAATGGATGGAGAAGGGATTACGCATGATGCCCACAAGGGGTTTTCATCATGGTACTTGCCCAAGGTGCCACCAAGAGTGGTTTTCACCATTGGACAGATTTTTTTTTTTACTATTTTCTTGATTTTTTTGATTTTTTTGCTTTTTTGATGGAATGGGGACTCTAGCGTCTGTTTCCATAGCACGAAGAAGATGGTCCCATGTTGGATAGCATTTTGGATGATGATTGCATAGATGTTGGTAGATAGGAGAAGATGGAATGTATGGTGGGTAGTGGATTATGGTGTGGATTATGCGGATTATGATGTGGACTATGCGGATTATGATGTGGATTATGCAATAGCATGGACCATAGGAATGTGATGGGGAAGATATGTAGAATAGTGAATGAAAGATGGAGAGATGGGGGTATGTGGGAATGTCAAGTGGTGGAGGGGAACCAAGACCAACGGTTGCACACACTGTGATGTATTTGGAAGCTTGTACTTTGGATGTGGAGTTGGGAGTAATGGGGATCGGGATGGGGGATTTTTAGATGGTTGATTTGGGGTTTTAGGTACCCAAATAGACTTAGGAATTATGAGATTTTTAGATGGGGAATGGGATCTTTGGGAGTTTGGAGTGGATTGGGATGTGGATGCCTCATTAGAGTTTTGTGTTTTTTGTTTGGGGACCCACACCATTTTTGTTTTTGCTTTTTCTTGTGATGGTGTGGGCTTTGATAGCCTTTTGGATTTTTGATTTTGCTTGGAAGGGATAACATCTTTAGGCTTTTGTACTTTATGAGTTGAGGCATTCAAATTATTACTTTTGAATCCCATAGGTTTGATGGAAGCTTCATGTTTGAAAGATGTGTGCTTTTGTTGGTCTTGATTAGGATTTTTAGGGGATTTATGGGTGGAGGGGTAAAAAGTAGATTTATGGATAAATGAATGAGGGGATTTGAGGATAGGGATGTTTGGGAGGATGGGATGATAAGAGGATTTGTGGATAGGGATGTTGGGAGTTGGTAGGATAGGAGGTAAAGTGGATTTAATAGTAATATTTGGAGTTGGAAGTAGTGGAGGTAAATTTGATAGAGGGAGATGGATGGTCACATACTTTTGCAAATGATAGGATGATGGAGGGGGGATGGCAACATATGCTTTGGGGGTGTGATGAGATGCACTATGTTTGGGATTGGATGAATGGATTTTGGAAGGTGGGTGGATGGTATCAACATGTTTAGATTGTTTTTCTTGGGGTGTATAGCCAAGGCCATGCGAGGATGGATGGAATGTGGTGTGGATGGGCTACAAGATGCCTTGTTCATGAAGGCCTAAGCCTTTTCCTTGATAGTTCATGTGTTGGAGCATGCGACATGCAATAGTATGTTTGGTGCTTTGGAAACAAGATGCGAGTCTATTATTTGTTGGAAGAGGATAGGTGGTGGAAGGGAGTTGTTCACCTCCTACAAGGGGTTTACCACGGATGAAGGTGCCTTTTCCAAGTGGATAAGGGGATGGATTTGGGATGGGATTGGTAGATGGAGGTGAAGGATTCATGGGGGATGGTAAAGGGGTAGTAGAAGATGGTGTGAGATCAATAAGTTGACCAATAGATGGGAGGGGATTAGGGATGGGATTAGATGGGATGGTTAGATCTTGATTAGGAGAAGGGGTTGATGTTTCAACATGCTTTAGATTTGATTCTTGACATAGCTCGTGTGCTTGGATAGAAGTGGGAGTGACTTGGATAGATGTGATGGGTGATTTGATGGATGTGATAGGTGTTTGGATGGATGCGATAGGTGCTTGACTTATGGGTTCTTGAACATGGTTGCATGATGGTTCTTGAGTTATGATAGGATATTGTTCAACAGGTTTGGTGGATGTTGGTTTGCATGAGGGTGTTTGATTCCTTGCTAATAGCCAATGGATGGTATCCTTCATGAGTGTATGGGTTGAAGAACAATGTAATGGATGGATAATGATGGTGGATGGTGTAGGATTAGGGTTGGGATTGGATGGGTGGGTGATGGGATTAGGTTGTGATGGTTTGTGGATGGGTTCAAGGATAGGTGTTGGACTAGATGGTGGTGTTGGAGGGGTGGAGGATTTGGGGGATTCCATTGCTTTGCTTGGTGATGTTCTTTGGAGGAAATCCCACAAGGATTCATTGGATGTCATGGTGTTAGGATTTGGAAGATTTGATGGTGGATTAGATGGTGGATGGGTAATAGGGATTGGTGGATTGGGAAATACATAGGGTGATGAATTAAGATTGGAGGAGCATTGTGTTGGGGGAGTTGGGTTTGATGGATTGTAAGGTAGGTAGGGTGATGGATTAAGGTTGATATGATGGGGATTAGAGGATGGGGGATTTGTATGGGGAATCAGTAGTTGATATAAGGTTTGGATTTTAGAGATAAGGTGTGATAGATTGGTGTTCCCTTGTTCAAAGTTAGCATGACAAAGGTTGGGGGATGGATAAGGTGGATGTATTGATTGATTGGATAGGTATGATGGCATGGATGTGTAAGGGGATGGTGATTGATATGAGGGTAAAGGTTGATATGATGGAAGTTGGTATGAGTTTGAAGGTTGATATGAGGTTGAAGGTTGATATGAGGTTGATGGAGTGGATATGTAAGATGTAGGTTGGTATGAAGGTTGAAAGAATGAAGATTGATATGATGTGGATGGAGATGATGTGTAGGATGTTTGTTGATATGATGAAGGTTGATATGAGGTTGATAGTGTGGGAATATAAGATGAAGGTAGGTATGATGAAGGTTGAAAGAATGAAGATTGATATGATGTGGATGGGGTTGATGTGTAGGATGTTTGTTGATATGATGAAGGTTGGTTAGGGGCTTGGGATTCTCCAATGATGAGGTGTGCTAAGGGCATATCTATAATGTCTTTTTTGCATTTTTCCTTAGCATTAGGATCCATGTTCTCATAGACTTTTCCAAGTCTTTGTAAATGTTGCATTGCTTCATAAGGATCTATTTTGTGGAAGGGATATGAGATGAAATGGAGGATAATGGATGATTGTGATGTTGGGAATCAAATTTCAAGACCTTAGGATGATTTGATTTTCTTCAAAGGATGGATGATTGTCTATACTTAAGGTGGACTAATGAAACTTAAGTAATAGAGTTGATTTGGTTGATTTGATTGGATGATCAATTAAGGTCTTGATTTTTGATTGGGTTGATTTGGATTTGGAGTTTGATAATGATGTTGGGGGATTTGGATAATGATTGGGATCAATGTTGATGTGATGTGATGATGACTTGGATATGATTAGGGTTTGATATGGAATGATTAGGGATGATTAGGATAATGATTGGGATGAATTTTGATAGGATGAGGATGAAGGATGAAGATGTGACTAGGATGTGCTTAGGGATGAATGGGATTGAGGTTGATTTGACAAGAATGGAGATAATGATGATGTGTAATGATTAGAATGATGTTTGGATAATGATTTAGATAGAATGATGATGATTTGATGATGTAGAGTGACAAGGATGTGATTAGGATTTATTTAGGATGACTTGGATGTGATTAGGAATGAAGTGGCAAAAAATGAGTGATTAGGATGAGTGTGATTGGATTTGAATGTGTTGGAAGAATGAGTTGAATGACTTGTCTTATGTGTTTTGATGTTTGGCTTGATTTGGCAATGTTCAATGAAATGATCACACATGTACAATCATGAATCACTCACACAAGACACAATCAATTTTGAATTGGAACAATATGATGATGAATAAACAAGCATATGTGGAAAACACATCAACATGCCTTAATGTCTAGTTTGATGGGGTATGGCCAATTAGGTTTTGGACAATGTTTACACGAGGTTAACTAGAATTGAAAGTGAAATCCTATCACACAGCCGAGAGAAGGGGGTAACCGACCCTTCACCTTCACTTCCCTAAGGTAGAAAGTTCTTTGGGGCTTAGCCAAGAGTGATAAGATTCTAATTTCAATGAGGGTGTCTTTCGATTCAGCCTCGAATGAGGTCGTCCCTAGGGGTGATGAAATTCCCTAGCAGGCCTCCTAGGAAAGGGTAAGCAAAAGTGAATCAAGTGAGGTGTTTTTAATCTCTAAGGTCACCTTGCAGTGCGAGGAGAGAGTATACACACGCACACTTGATTCACGCTTGCAGTGGTTAATTGACCCTTAGAAAATTGAAATGTGTAAAAGACATGTCAATCAATGGTTCTTTTTAGCCCAATTTCAAGATGTGATTGAAGACACTGGTTGATTTTATGCCTAATTTCAATGATGTGATTGAAGACACTAGTTGATTTTATGCCCAATTTCAATGATGTGTGATTAAACAATATTTGTTTTAGAAGCCCAAATTGAAGTGTGTGATGAAAACAAGATTGAAGATGAAAGATTAAAATGGATGTACCCAAATTGTTTTCACTATCCAAACTATTGTATATGCTGTCCCTGATGTTGTTTCGGCCTCGTATACTCACCTGCAAGTCACAAAATTAAAAACGGAGCAAGTAGACTAGCATAGGAGATTGTTATGCAAAAATTGATAATCTGATAAAATCTGATGAAAAATGAACTGATATAGGAAAAATAAGTTCATAAACAGATTCTACGTGAAATTCTATGCAATTTGAAAAAAAATTCGCTGAAAAAGGGTCAACTTTGCAAAAGATATGAGCATGTGAAGTTTTGAAGTAGGTTTGAATTTGACTACAAAAAAAGGCTGGAAAAAGGTATAGTCACCTGAAAATTTCCTCACAACTATGTAATTCGCTGAGTCCTCTTTCCGATGAGTGTTCGTTTGCTCAATTTTGCCTCCGTATGTGAAAGTTGTGTGAGTTTGAAAAAAATAGCCTATTTTGGCTTATAGAAAGCACAAGGAGGCTAACTCTAACTGTTTGCATTAATTGTTAATGGTCACTGTATACCTGGTCACATTTGACTGTCTTTGTTCTGGTGGTTACAGTCTGCTGTCAAGGTTTATAAGAAGCCCCTCTATTAGCAGTTTAGGGTTTGTTATAGTTTAGGGCTTTAGAGCTAGCGACGAAGGTGGAGCTCGGGGTGGAGTTTGAAGGTAGCGCAGGGTTTGAAAGAGTGGAGTAAGGGCTAAAGGATGTCGATAGGGGGTTTTAGGGTAGGGTTTCAATGGGAAATCTGGTGGTGATGAGGAGTTTGGGAGCGGCGGCAGCTAGGTGCATGGAGGCAGAGGAAGATCCAAGCTCAGCAGGCTTTTCCTTAGCAGTGTCGGGAGTTTGAGGTTAGGTGGTGCCAGGGATTGACTGGTGGACAGTCGATGGTGGCAATTTTTGATGATAGGGTTTTGGAGTCAGCGGCAGGAGAGAGTGTTTGGAGCAGTCGACGGGGGTTTGGAGCAGCGACGGGGAGCTGGTAGTGGCGACCCCTGAATGTTGGGTGGAGATAGGGCAGAGGGCAGCGGAGAGGAGTTCGGGCAGCAGTTTGGGGGATGCGACGTGGCGATGTGGTGGTGATTTAGTGGAAGTGGTGGCTGTAATGTCCCCATTTTTAGATTCTCTTGCAGATTAGTCAAAGCAGGCTTTTTGGGTTGGTGACAACATAATCAGAGGAATATTTCGATGTCACCAGGGTGTTCGGGTGATCCAATGGAGATGGTTGACACTTTCTGGAGGGATTTCAGACAACTTGTCAGTACTTACTATTTTTAGTAAGTGCTTGCATGTCATTAATCTTTCTAGGTTTTTCTAGGTTTGTTCTCTTTGGTCCCCGGTGCTCACTGCTATTTTTAGCGAGCAGCAGTTTGACATTGTTTGGGCGACTTGGCAGTCGGCTGTTGGCTCTCATAAACATTGCATTAAGCTCAGAGTTATCAGATGGTTTGTGGATCCAGTTGGCACCCTCTGAGTTGGCTCAGTTTGCTTATGGCCATTACTATTTTTAGTAAGTTTGGGTTTGGCATCGGAACGAGATTTTGAGAGTGTGGTTGGATTCATCTTGTCAGGACTTTTCCAACGAGCTATAGAACATTGGTTTCTGACATCATCTTGGCCTCCGTTTTAAAGTCCGTAAATTAAACATTATTATTTAATATTGGTCCTTGGTGCTTAGGCTCAACAACTTAATGTTGTTTTAAAAGAGGGGACTTTAAGGGTGATGTTGAGAAAATAATTAAAGAGAATTATATTGTATTTTCCCTCTCATGTTTTATCCTATATGTAAGAGGATTTTAGAGACTCCTAGTTGAAAAAGTATAAGAGGAGGAAAAGTGCTCTCATTTGGATATGCTTGGTTTTATTATTTTCTTCTCTCTTTGAGATTTCCCTTGCTAGGGTTTTGGAGCTTTGGCTCTAGGGTTTGAGGATTCAAACTAGAGGCTCTTGGAGATGAAAACCTCCCTAAGTAGTGGTATCCCATAGGTGTGAAAGATCATCCAACGGTGCCTTCTATGGTGGATACATTCAGTGTTCACAAATGTGCTTCAATGGAGTTGATGGATTGAAGGTTTGATACAATTCTTGATACATCCTTTGTAGTTTAATGGAGATTTATGTGTGCAGATTGGAAGGATTGTTTTAAAGGCAGATTTTTTTGTGGTTGAGGCGAGTTATTGCTGCTATGTAAAACCTTCTTGTTGGCCGTACATATTTGCGTAAGGCCGTACCATAGTTGAGTGATTTTTGGAGCATTTGGGAGTAGCAAACTTCTTCATACTTTGTCGCCTAGCCTTGTAGACTACAATCAGTTCCTAATAGAAATATTTCAGAGGCTATTGGTCATTCTTGCTACTGATATACACTTCCAGCCATGGCTATACACATCCAGGCATGAAGTTGGGAGTTTTGAGGTTCATTTCTCTTTGTGGGCAACTTCTATTTTGCATTGTATGAGGCATCTAGGGCCTCTTGTATTGCTGCTATTAATATAGGCATGATTTTTTCTATTCCTTGGAGTTTGGAGTGATTTTGGCTATGCCCATTTGCTAGTCCAGCAACAGCTGAAATATGAAGTTGCAAATCTAAACATGGGTATGTCACAGTAATTTATTATTGGTCATTTTACTATCTGGGTAGTCGATAGTTTCTTTATATCTATTATATATTTTCTAGGTTTGAGTTATATGCTATATATTATATGCTTCGGCAACACATCTGTAGGAAAACTGAAAACCCCTTCTGCATTCTTCTCTCTAGTCTGAAAGATCACACAAAAATTAATAAAAATCACACAAAGGATCATTAAAAAAATACAAACAGGTACGGCACATTACAGTGGCGGCGACCTAGATCAGAGGTGTTGAATGTTGATGGGTGGCGGTAGGGTTTTAGGGGAGCGGCAGTTGGGAGCTTAGAAAGAGGTTTTGACTGTGGTATGTTCACGGCTAAAGGGGTTTGGCCGAGTGGTGGTAGAGGAGTCTTGGTGGTGGAGCAATGTGCAGAAGGTGGCGCGGAGGGAGTTGGAAGCGGTGGTCGGGAGTTTTAGTGGTGATCGGTGGTGGAGAAAATTAAACCTGCAAATGAAACCTAAAAATGCCTGCAATGTGAAACTGCCTGTGAAACCTCACACACAAGTCTCTGTATGGATTAGTATGTACAGTCTGTATAGTACGGATCTGTACGGTATGAACTGTACCCTAAAATTTTTTTCAAAATTTTTAAAAAATTCTGTCACAAAATATAGTCATTTTTATAGTTAAAAAATATAGAAACAACATCCTGATCACAATGGTGGGGTTAGTTTCTACATAAGACGCAACCTGTAACAGTGCACTCCCAAAACTTCACAAAAACTATTAGAAAATGAAGATTTTGACAACAAAACTTTCACAAACTGACGATTAGATCCAAGACTGGGCATGCCAATGTAATCAAGTGCAAAATATAATGATTATACCTTCCTTTTAACTCACAAATCCAAGTAGGGTGGAAGGAGTTGCACCCAAGCTCCTTAGATTTTACCCAAGTTGATTGAAATGTGGATTGCTCAATGCTTGCTCAACACAATGTAGATGATAGATTTGGACTTAGATGGAGATGGGGATGAGGCATGATTTTGGCATTATGATGTTGGGATGAGAGGATTTTGGAGAGATTTTGGCAGAGTTTGGATGCAAGAAGAAGTCTCTCTTCAATGGCTTGGGTGAGTGTTTCATTTATAGATTTCTGAAAAGAGGATGGAGGGTGAGGATCAAGAGTTGAGATCAAGGGCTAGAAATGAATGAGATTTAGGGTTTGGATAAAGCCATAGCCTTGTGACAAGTGTCACAAGGGGAGTGGATGAGAGAGATCAAGGGTTGAAGCTTAGTCAATGGGATTGGAGGGCTCTCATTATTTGTGAATTTTAAATTCACATGGGGAAAGGTGTGGAGGATAAAAATGAATTACAAATTTATTTTTGGGAAGAGTGGATATGACAAGTGAATTAAAAATTTACCTCATGGGGGAGTGTGAATTAAAAATTCACTTTTATGTGGAGATGTGAAGATGTACTCTTACATGTGTAAGAGAGTGATAAATGAGATGTAAGGAGGATTTGACCATTTGAATAAAAGATTGATTTTTATTCAAAGGTGTGTGGGAGGATGGGCTAAGTAAGGTTAATTAAGTGTTTAGCTTAATTAACTTAGGTCTAGGGGATAGGTAGGCTAGGGTAGATTGATCAATAGGATAAATTAATTAGATAAGAATGATTTATCTAATTAATAGGGATTAGGGAGATGGACAAAGTTAACTAAATAAATATTGAGAATATTTATTTAATCAATGAGGATATAGTCATAAGGTATAGTGATAAATTAAGTGAATTAATTGATCACAAGGGATAGACAGATGGTTAGGGATAAATTGATTAAATAAAATGAATTTATTTAATTAATAGGAGGGATAAATTAGTGTAGAGGTGCGGGAAATTGGTTTGCAGAGCAAGTCAATTTTAGGTGTCTACACTACCATCAGGGCAACTGCAGAGAAATATTAGCAGAATAAGGGTCCCATGAAACATCATGGTCTCATCTTTCTTGTAGTTAAACACCACTTCCTATCTTAGGCCAATGGGGAGGAATTATGGCAAAACTTTCTTGAATAGACTTCCTAGAACAGAGGACTAGAAATTGCACAGCCAGGAGGTGAGAGTTCTCCTACTCACCAAGAAGAAGAAACTGAGCCTTCAACCTCCTCCATAGCTATTCAAAGAGGAAAGAAACCCTCACGGGAGGCATCTTCATCTGCAACCCCTGTTCTTGATAAAAGGGGGAAAGGCAAAGAAATTACAGAGTTTGCTCCTAGACAAACCCCATACATGACTCGATCAGTTAGGAGATAGATGAATCTAACTGAGGAATCTTTCCCTAAAGAATTAACAGAGGGAAGGTCAGGACAGAGAGTAGAGGGAACCTAGTGGGTTGAAGAAGCATCTCATGATTCAGATGAGATCCCTCTAGTCAGGAAGAGAAAGCAAAGAGAAGTTTCCCTAGCATCATCATGTGCTCCAAAGAGTCCACTTTCAAAACCATCATGTGCTTTGGAGATAGAATACATACCAACTTTTACTATTTCCTCATATTCTAAGGAAGAGAGACCTGCTTCGGAGGCACCTGCCCCACCTCTGCTACGAAGAAGCAAAAGGTAGAGACAACTCTCATAGGCTGAGGAGGATATTGCCCTCCTAGCTGAGGTACTCCTGGGTTTTAGAACATATGAGGATAAAGTTGGACCTTCATCGGTACCAGCAGAAGCAGAGGAACCCCAAGAGGCCCCTCAAGACATGCAACCTAAAGAAAAGGATAAAGCAGGGCAAATGGGTACAATTGACAGTGTAGGGTAGATGGCCATGGAAAATCCTAATGATCAACCAACATCCATAGAAATAGTAACAGAAGCAGCAATAGAAGCAGAAGTAGAAACTTTCTCTCATCCCTCTGATCAAGAGGATGTAGACATTTCAAAAGAACAACAAATGATGGAAGAAATTGAAAACTTAAAGAGATTACTCTGGGGGAAGAATCTACTTATTACTGACCTCAAGAAGGTCAAAATAGAGGTAGAAATGGAGCAAAAACAAATCATTGAAAATCTACAAACAAAGCTCCAAAGCAAAAATATGATCATCTAAGAGAAAGAGGCAGAATTAGAGGCCCAGAAAATTGAGAAAGAGGCAGAGTTAGAGGCACATAAAATTGAGGCAACCAAACTGTTGGAAGAAAAAGAGAAAGAGGCAACACAGAGTGTTTCTGAGCTCACCATGGCTAGAGACAATAGCTTCACAATAATGGCAACATTGATTGAGAAAATACAAAGCTAGGATAGACAATTAACTTGGGCCAACAACAGACTAGATGACCAGGAGGAATATATTCAAGAGTTGGCAAGCCCAAAGGCAACCAATGAACATGAAATACAAACAGATGCCTATGTGGGTCCAATCCCCATTGACATTCCCAAAGCCCTGTTCCATTGGGAAAAGAAGTGTAGAGAATATGAGGCTTCCAAGCCTATGTTGCAGTTACAAAGGGCAGTCACCACCAAAACAAATAGAATAGCAACTCTGGAAGGAAAAATCCTTGAAATGGCCTCCCTTTCTTTAGAAATTCTATCCTACAAACCTCCAAGTGACAGCTATTCCATGCTCTTACAAGAAAGAGTCCTGTAGAGGAAATTCTCTTTAATCCTGTCTGAGCTGGTTGAGGATACAGAGACAGCAGAAGGATTCATGACAACATATGCCAGGAGTAATGATGATGACAAGAATTTCCTGTGTGAATTATGCCTGCATGGGTTCTGTGTTAATGATATAACTTTCATTCTTAATCATTTTGTGGGGGAATGTCAGCTTAAGGCATTTATATTCCTGATGAGGAATCATTAGATCTGGAATGAAAGGATGGAAGATCATCTCAAAAAAGATTTAAAAATAGATCTTTTCATCAAGAAGGAATGTCCCAATCCTAGTGCTTTTAGGATCAAATTCAAGTCCCTTATCTATCATCCTGATAATAAGAATAGAATTGTGCCATTACACCTAAAACGTTTGCAAGAGTGCTCCATTGATTTTGGTCTTTTCATGATCAATTCAACAAACCCAGTACTTGCCATAGCAAAGAAGAGATGGAATATTTTAATTATGGAGAAGAAATTGAGGGAGGTGGTCACCCCTGCAAACTTAAGATTATTTATGAGAAAAGAAAATTTGATATCTAAAATGATGGATAACCATAAGCAGGAATGGATAGGTGGACAGTTCAGGCCCCCTCTAATAATTGAACCACTCCCTATCTGGGCAGAACAGATGGAAGATGAGAAATTGCAGGACTGGATGAAGCAGGTTGATGAATACAGAGGCAATGGTAATATCAACTGCACAACTTGGACCACCTATGCACAGGATTATAACTTGATTGACAAGCTACTTTGCTAGAATAAATCTAGAATGTGAGAAGTAGGAGGACCTGTCAAACCTTAGGTATGGGGGGATGATGAGTGCCAAGTTGTACTCATGGAATACATCTTTTTACCTCACTTTTTCTCCTTCTTGAATCCATCTTTCCTAATGTCTGCACCCAAATAAGCTAGCAAGATTGTTCTAGTTAATGATTAATTGAGATAGATTACTTAAGATTATAATTTCTGATTGAGCAACTAATGTGCATGGAATTGATGGAAAAATGCAGAAACTTCTCTCTTTTTGAATCAACAAGTGTAGATGCCAGGAATAGCAATTTTGTAAATATCCAGAGATAGTCTTCAATGATCTCTAGAGATGATACCAAAGTACCATGCCACCTGAAGTTTTGAAGTAATGAGGAAAACCTCTCTGGAGCTGAACAAAGGAAGCTACAGACATCTCCGGAGCTACAGAGACATCTCCGGAGCTACAGAGATATCTCTAAAGCTACAGACATATCTCCGGAGCTATAGACATGAATAGTTATCTCTGGCACCTCCTGAGAGAAGCACATATTTCTAGCACAAGCTGTCAATCAGGCACTCTCAGCAGTGATCTTAACACCCCTCATTTCACTCAAATCATCACCTGAGTGGTGAAGGGTTACCTTTAGTTAAACTGCTAGAGTTTTTATCTTTATAAAGTTTTTGTATGAGTTACAGATAAGAATTGATTCAATACCCATATTTTTAGGGCCTCGCTACCCAAATGTATTAAGACTCAAACTTAGAATTTTGAGTGGACTTTTGTTCCACTCAGTCTTCTTTTATTTGCATGATTATTTTCCATAGTTAGACATCTAGTGTAATAAAGAGATGGATGTCATCTCATAGAGGAACTGGTAGATAAGATTAGTGATATGTCATCACTCTTTTTGATATATACTTGTAGAAATAATAGAAGAGATATACAATGATTGAATTATTCTGATTCTCAGTAATCTCAGTTCTGTGATAGCAATATTTTTATGAATGCAAAGTGAATGAATTGGACTAGATCTAGTTGTGATCTTCTTTTGTGCTAATTTTCTACTGTAGCCTTCAGCCCTAAGGGTGTGGAGCAAGGGCCCACTCTCACCACAAAGGCGAAAGGCTAGTACCATCATTTTATTACTTTAGATTTTGCTGTGAAAAGTATTTATTGATTTTGATGATAGATGCATGTTACTGTTTTCAAGATTGATTTAAGTAATTTCCTATTTTATTTTGTTTCAGCATTTCTTGAATTCATTTAGTAAGTAGATAGGTTAATCTTTTCAAATTAGTAGAAGCAGTTTAGATTAGTTAGGAAAATTGATAAATGTAGAATCCCTAGTTACAAACAGTCGAGGACACAGCCCCTAGATTATTGACATCTGAAAACAAATTAAATGATGAGTTACAGTGACATCTCACTAGATATCCCCCCATATGAGATAAAAGGACTAAGAAGCCTTCACAAAGGATGTCCCAAAAAGATTAGGAACATGAAGAACTCCACTGAAGCACAAAAAGTTGCAAACAACTACCAAAGAACTACTACACTGTTGAAGAACCTTCATCAAAAATAGGATGAAGATCAAGATCAAAGAGACACAAATCTAAATGAGTGACCCCAACGACACTACTCAACCAATTTGATAGTTGAAGATGCAAATGGCACATCAATCTGTATGAGTGATCCCAATGACACTACTTAACCAATCTGATAGTTGAAGATGTAAATGGCACATCAATCTGTACAAGTGACCCCAATGACACTACTCAACCAATGTGATAGTTGAAAATATAGGTGCCAATAGTCTCAAGAAATCTGATCATCTGAAGAAGGTAGAAGGTTGCCTCCACAAAAAAGAATGCAAGAATGTCTATATCGTATGTGTTCGATCTCACCGAAATGCATGGGTAATGATCCATTGCATCCACCTAGTATATAGGAACAAAAACTAAATGCATAGTTTACTCCAAGTGAAACCAAGGAAGCATCAGCACAAGTAGTATGATACCCCCCCATAATGTTGACATGGGAGAGGTATGGCAACTCCACTAAAATTGCGTATCACAATGTGGTGCAAGAAGGTGAAGAAGTAACATCAGAAGATGCACAAAGGAGTACATGCAACTTAGTAAAGGGTGTACAAATAACAAGGCACACATGCATGAGGCTAAAAATGTTGTCATGGAGGGACTCTCACCAGACAAGATTATGATAGAAAATAACAAGGCACTAATACAACCCCCCATGGCACTTTATAAAGTAGTATGAGTACAAAAATGACACAACATGATGTGCAAGATCCCCAAACTACAAGTACAATATATGGCACTTTATCTCAGTGCATTTACAAATCAACAAGTGCTTTCAATGGATGCATGCAACGTCTAAACCAAGGACTGAATGAGTTGATGTCATGAAGACATAGACCATGCATTCCTTACAAACCTCAAACAAATGGAAAATAACTACAAAGGAATGAACCCCCATAATAAATAATGCTGCAAAATTGCCCCCTAGAAAGAAATACAAGATTGAGTACAATGTTGTCAATGTGGAAGCTGAAATCAACTGTTTATAACATACAATGATTTTACCATTTTTCAAGAAAATCAGCTTGCCAAAATAAAAAGTGTCCTATATCATCAGATTCCTTGCATTTTTCTAATCAATTTCAAAAAAACGTTTGCTCAATTTCGACATCGTGGGCAAAAGTTATGCCCTGTCGAAAAATGTCAAAAAAAATCAAGTAAAAATGACATTCGGAGGCAAAATATGGAAAAATAAAGCAAGCTAGGGGAAAATCACATACACCATGATGAAGTACTTGGAACCACCTTTCCAATGACTATACAAACTTGAAAAACTGACTCCCCAAGTGCAAGTTGTGGCAAAAAGAAAACAATCCCCCTCCTTTGGCACTTTGGAATAAAAATGGACTACCTGTCCCATTCCAGGACAGAGTGTCCCAAATGCAAACAGGGTGTCTAGAGTTGAGGCTAGTTGAAATTCACAACTAGGGTGGCCAAGTCAAATGAAGTGGCATAGTTGCTGAGTAGACAACATATATCAACCCAAAAATGATGTCCTAAAGAGATATCATCCTGCAAACCAAAAAAGGTTGTGCAAAATCCAAAATATGGACAAGAGCCAATTGATGGTTCTAGGTAGGATGAGGACTTGTACAAGAGGTAAGCAATTGTAAATTGACTTAAAGTTTTGAGAAACCCAAAATGGGCTTGGTACACCATGGTTGAGGGAAAGTGGTTCAAATCTCCAAAGCTTGGCACAGTGAGCTTAAGAGTCCTGAAGAAAATGTCATAAAGTACCTCATTATCACAAACCATGTGCTCATCAGTATTTTCCACCAGCTGGTGCACCAACATAGAATTGTAGGGTTCCACAACTGTGTTCGACACCTTTGGAGAGGGAAACATAGAGAAATTTAGCATCATGCAATCGGGATACAATGTCCCTATTCTAGATCCCATACCATCTTCCAACAAATGGAATACTTGAAACCCTTGTAGGCTGTCATAGTTCTCATTGTCCTTGTGCATGACATCTAAGACTACATCAATGAGCTCATAGCTGAGAGATAGCATGTGATAGAGGCCAAACTCTAAATGGTAGAGCCTAAGTGGGATTGCGTGGAAAGCAGATCTAGTTAATAAATGGCCCAGTAGTGTGTGTTGGTTTAGCGACTAGAATGCACAAGGGAACTAGCTACTTCGAGACCGAGTTGGTTTGGAAATGGAGCAGTCAAAATAATACTTGATCAAACCAAAAAGGGCTAGATCATGGCCAGGGGACAAATATGCACCCAAAAAAACCTTCAAACGACAAATAATTCACTATATAGGACACCGAACATAGGCAAGAACTTTAGGGCCAAAGGCTAAGTGTTGTATTTGGGTGGATGCCTGATCAAGGCCAAGAAAGTTGACTAAATTCCAATCTTCAAATAATGCCCAGGTGTGTTTTGGAGAGGCCCTACAATGAGGCCAAAAATGTGGTTGCCACAAAAAGTACATATGGTCTTCAAAGCCAAAAAATGACAAAGATTTTGAGTGGCATACTTTGTACTTGACCACCAAAAAGAAGGAACACCAAGTGTCGATAGATGACTCCAAATGATACAAAATTTCAAAAAGCCATTAAAGCTCCTCTAAAATAGGCCAAATCTAGGAAAAAGAGGGATGAAATACCAATGTCATAATGAAGCCGAATGTAGTTTTAGTTGAATAAAGGCAACCAGATGATAAAGGAGATCGTCAAGGCTCAACTTTGAAGTCATGAGATTCTGTAGAAAGCCATGGATCAGACTAGGGTAGAGATACCCTTAACATGTTGATGTGCAAAGGAGAGTGCTTGTTGCATAGCCAAAACCAAAACAAAACACTAATCACAACTCTGAAAAGGATAGTAGGTCAAAACTAAGGTGTAAATACTGAACACCAAAAAGAGCCCGAGAGCAAGTGCCAATAGAAACTAGATCCAGTCAATCTGTGTAAGTGGGTCTATCGGCCTATAAACAGATCTTCAAGAACTGAGTTGGCCACAAACTCAAAAAGATCGAGCTTGATAAGGCTAGACCAGAGAGCTTGAAATGAGCTTGTTGATCTCGAATAGGGCGTAGAAGCAAAAAACCAGATCTGGAGGATCTGGGGCTGAGTCATGCTCAAAACGTCTGGAGAAGGAGCCCCAATAGGATGACAAGATGACACATCATAAACCAAGGCCAAAATGGGACAAGTTGTCCCAAAAACTAGATCTAAGGCCTAAATGGCCTATAAAACTTACAGAATAGATGATCAACCAACAAAATTTGTAGGGGGCAATATTGCCCTCTGCTAAAATTTTTTTGCCTTTTCAACTGATAAATCTGCACAGGGGGTAAAAAATGCCAGATTTGACCGTGACCAAAGTATGTCAAGTTTATAGTTAGTGTTAGCAGATTTGACCCTTCTGATCTCAATGGTCAGGTCAGTTTTGCTCCAAAATTCACCAAAAGAAACCTACAATTTAAGATCACAAACAAGAAGGCCCCTAAAAACTGTTATTTCTTTCAACCTTTCTGATTCTCCAGTTCATCCAAGGATGCAAGAGAAGAGCATACTTGGTTTCAAGAAAGAAATAAATCACATTTAAGATCTTCTAAAAATGAATTAACTCTAGACAATCAACTAGCTCTGATACCATGTTAGGATTAGCTATGGAGGTAGCTATCCCAGGATCAAGATGCCTAAGAGCTAATCACAAGAATGAAAGAAGATTAACATGATAGAATAATATTCTATACACAAGATAATGACTTGATACAATATGTGATGATATGATACAAAGAGATTTTGCAAATATGTGCCTAAGCAGTGTTGTCATTGATATCAACATATCCTTGTTGCCATTGGTGTCAACTGTATCCTATTTTGCTGCCTATATAGAAGACTAGATTATTGAGGATATTGAGAAAATTAATGAGGATCAATATATGCAGACCATATGGCTGAGTAGAGGATTGTCTGAATAAGCTCCAATTAAGTTTTGAAGGGTTTACATGAAGATTTGAAGAAGCTATGGCCATCTGGGTAGAACCATTTTTGCAGTGTTCAGAAGAGACAAAGTGACAGGAAAGAGGTCTAGATTGTTCCAGAAATGTAATATAATGATCTGCGGATCTAAAGGCATGTTTGGGAAGTCAATGTGTATCATCCATTCAAGTGGTTCATGGTTTGGAGGTCTACAAGAAATCTTTCTAAGTGTGACAATTATGGTAGACAATGTTCTTAGAGTTCTAGATGAAGATGCAAGTGATTCTGATGATTTGGAGGAGTACATATGTTTTGTTGAATTCAATATGCTTGTGGAGATCTCTATATCCTGTAGCTACTGTATTGGAGGTGTTAGTGCCTGAATTGACTGACAATTTTTGAGCAATTTTCATGCAGGCACTTTCCCTAAGAATCCAAAAAATGCTCTAAGTGTTGGACCTCCTCAGTATCTCTCAGCTACAGCATCATTTTTTCTTTGAGGAGGAGGTCATCATCATCATATTTTCTTCGATGGTGGTCAGCGTCATCATGTCCTCCGTCGACCGGTTTCTCATCGTCATCATCATATTTCAATATCAGGTGATGTTTGGTTTTTATCCTGATGATGATGCTGATGAGCTACAGTGCGCCCTAAGTTGCTTGCGGGGGTGATTTTTCAAGTATCCGGTGATCTTCCGAATATCACCTTGCCCAAACATGATGATGATGTTGCCCCGATATCCTGAAGGGGTTATTCTCTAAAGTTGTTCGACCTGACTTGTTTTTTCTTAAGGGTCGTCATCATCATCATCATTTTTTCAGTTATCACCGTGCTGCTTGCAGGGGTCATCATATTTTCTGCCTTCATGATATTTCGCCGGGGTGATATTTTCATCATCGGGTGATCTTGGTTAATATCATCCTGATGATGTTATTGAAGAGTTCTAAGTGCGACCCGATATTCACTAGGGTCATCATATTTTGAACGTCAGGATGATCTTAGTCAATATCATCCTGATGATGTTGTATCACTTCGTTGTTCGTTGTTTCTTCATCCTGATGATGCTGACGTCATCCTTATGTCAGGGTGATATCCGGTTCTCTACCTATCTGCATCATGATATTTCCGAAGGAGGGGGTGATATTTTCATCTTTCAATATCACCCGGATATATGTTTGTTCCAGCATCATGATGATGCTGATATCAAGGAGATATCCGCCTGCCGGCTTCATGCATTATCTACTGAGGGTGATCTTTTCCAGCATCATCATATTCGTCTATCGCCCCGATCTTTTAGTGAAGCTACAGTCCAACCTGATATTTGAACATCAGGATGATATTTCCAAATATCCGGTTGTCTTCCGAATATCATGATGATGAGTCTCGGCGGGAAATGCTTGCGAATGCAGAATTGATGTTCTTCCCGAGGCCGCGGGTTGGTGCACCATCAATGGCGATTGTTGCAGAGGTATGGGCGATGGCGTGGGCTGATCTGGTACCCGATTGAAGGTGTACATCAGTGGCGCAGGGCTCGAGAAATCTTCCTGTCTCCTCCCCTACCTGCTGCATTCAAGTTTGGGCGCCAATCTAGTTGTGTTTGAGCGCCATTTTTATGATACTGTGTATCTGGCGGGATTTTTGGTCAACCTGGTAGTTAATGCTGAATACACCCTCCTGCTATATAATGCAGATGGTGTTATTCATTCAAGGTTGTTGAAAGTTGATGATTTTTGGCTCTGTAATTCAAAACCAGCTGATCTGGTTGCTCTGTACAGCTTAAACTTGTGAGTTTATGTATCTCCTGTTGTACGATTTGGCATGAATCCACTGATTTCATGGTTGATCTTGTATGAGTAATGCTATCTTAGCATGTGTTGTGTTAATTCTGTCTCCAGCATTGCATGTATTCTTCTTCTGGATCTGGATATTTGGGTAATGTTTAGATTCTAGAGCATAGAATTCCTATGTTGAATGTCTGACCTTTTAACTTCTGCTCAAGGGGTAGATTAAACTGTTTTCAGGTTGAACATTGGGAAGGGTATACTACAGTAGGGATGCCATAAGTAGAGATAACTCAACACTCTTCATTGGGAGATATCTGTAGGGTAGATATCATGTGTATCCCCCTGAAATCCAGTTTTAGCTAATCATGCTGATCATTCACAGGTGTATGTCTACCGACTCCAAGCCCTGGATAGGCACCAATCATGCTGTGTTCTTGTGTTATACACCATGTCCAGCTTTGCATCCAAACTTCAAACTAAAACATTTCATACTTCCACCTGTTAGTTGTAGGAGTAGGATTAGGAACCCCCTGCATGCTCTCATACCCAACCAGACATCATGTCCAAGAATGTTGCCAGCCTTGTGATCTATCATGCAGATCTTGGTCCATACATGAGAGTATTCTGCCTGTTGTTGTCAAGTTAGATCTTTCTATCTTTGAGCTAGTCAAGGTTACATCTTGAGTTATAGGGATACCCCCCTTGGTGCGGTAGAACCAGAAGTGAAGGGGAGGAGCTCACGTAACCTCCTATATTCAGTTGGCTGAATCTGCCTGTGCATTAGAAGTGGCAGACCCTAATGCTGATTCAAAGAATGTCAACAGAATGGCGACTCTACTGGGGAGATCAATGTCATATCCATGAAAGTTTGAGTCTACAAGATTAAAAAATTAGACCTGGAAACTGTTTGTTGCAGCAGAAAAAAAAAGGTTGTATATGTGACTCTGCTGGTGGATGACCCAGAAAGAAAGAAATTAATTTGCAGCTTCAGCTTGTTAGAAGCTCATTCCTCTTCAAGGAGGTGGCGACTCTGCATCAAAGAACCTGATAAAAGAACAAAATCAGTCAGAGAAGAATTTGCAGCTTCTGCAACATATCCAGGTATTTCATATTATTTGACAGATTCCCTATTTGGTGAGAAAGCACTGGTTAAAAGGGAACATTGGTGAAAACAGAGCTTGCATGCTTTTATTAGAACCTACCCTGTATTTCAAAGGGCATGCAATGTTGTTCAAAAGACTCATTTAAAGGACTTTAGGGAAGTTTGAAAAAATAGTCTAAACTTTGAGTGCCTAAAGTCATTGTTTGTAGAAAATTTGAGTAGAGAGGAGGGTTGCCATAACATAAAGGATGTATTATCAGCCTATGCACCCTTGTGAAGTGTCAAATGCAAAAATATATAACAGTCAATCCCAACCATGTAATAAAAGAAGTTTCAACATAGATAGATATAAGCCCATAAATTTCAATGGCATTTGTGGCTATCCAAATGCCTTTCCACCTAAAATCAGAAATTTTTTGCCCAAATTCAATGGTATAAAGGATGAATCAGCTGAGAGACACTTGCAGCAGTTCATGAATGTGATAGATGACTTTGAGATTGACCATGAGGATGTGGTTATGAGATTATTTGTTCAATCTCTAGATGAAGATGCAAGGGACTGGTTTTCCTACCTTCCAGCTCACTCTGTCAACTCTTGGCATGGTTTTAAATCTGCATTTCTAGTACAGTATGGTGAAAGAGTTTCTGAATATGCAGCCATTAGTGACTTCATGTACATCCATATTGAAGAAGACGAGTTGATCCCAACCTTTAACCTCAGATTTATGAGGGCATTGAATAGAATTCCAGAATGCATGAGACCTAATGATGCACTGTGCTTAGTTACCTATTTGGGAGCCTTTGATGGGAAAATGAGTTACAGATTAAGAGACAAGGAGCCCACCACATTGCATCAGGCACATCAGTTTGCATTAGATATTGAAAACAATTGGAGGTATGGAATACAAAAGGGTTATTTCTCTAAAAATTTTTGTTGTCCTGCAGCCCCCAGTGTTAATGAAGGATTTAATTCAGGTATTGACATTGAATGTCATAGCACTCACACCCCTGTTGTCCCAGTTTTTGCATCATTCCAAGTGGATGATGTTTCTATCATAGAGGAGGATGTCCTTTTTTGCCCAGCAAATGAAGTTGAAAATAATAATTTTTCAAGTAAAATTTGCATACCAGTCCTAAACAAAGAGCCTTCATGTTTAAATGATCCAGTTGTGCAGAGTTGTGATCATATGGATCAAGAATCAATATCAGTTTCCTCAGGAAGCATTGGAGGGCTGGAAAATGATGCAGATTGTTCAACTTCAGAGTACATTGAGACAGCAAAAATCTTGTATGCGGGGCAATTAGATGATAAAAATGATATCCATGACCAATTCATGGATCAGGTTTGTTCTTCTTATGACTTTGGATCTGATGATAATGAAGAAGAATTGGAGTGTCATGAAGAAGAAGCAGAGGCCTTTGCAGTGAATGTTAATCCCCCTTATGATGAGCCTGCTGATGCATATGATGTTGTGAGTCGTGACCTTCGTTGGTGCAGGATTAACCCTTTGTTTGAAGATGATGATACTGATTTGCAAACTGTAAATAATGAATGTTCATCATCACCTGATTCAGACATGTGCAACATTGGGTGTGTGGATCAGGATTTGTTTTCAATATCAGTAGATATTAGGGGTCTCATATTTTCTGAGTATTTTGAATTTTTGGATCAGCTGGATGAGTGCCTGATAATGTGCAGCAGCCAGATAAATGATAAAGAATGCCAAGAGCAGTATGATGTACTGTCTGAGGGACATGACATACATGTGTTGCCTAATGTTGAAGAATATTATGTGTATGGTTATATGTCTAATTCTAAAATCCAAAATGACAGAGCTGAAAATGATGGTGGCAAGCTTTCAAAACTGGTGGAATATCTTTTTAAGCAGATGACATTATGGGCAGATTATGCCAATCTTTTCAGTTGGGATTGGGATCTTCCAGTTTGGAATCAGGCATTTGACAAGAAAAAATTATGGTTCTTCCTTTTTGGTTGCCCGGGGCCGCCAAAATGATGTTTAAAAATAATGAGTTTGGTGATGCAGATCAATATAACATCATGACTCTGTGCCCAATGGATAAGGGACTGGTCTGCATCCCAGAGATTTGGGGTTCTCGCTGCAGTCTTGCACCTGCACGTCCCCAGACAGAGCCACTGTTAGTGCCTGAATTGACTGACAATTTTTGAGCAATTTTCATGCAGGCACTTTCCCTAAGAATCCAAAAAATGCTCTAAGTGTTGGACCTCCTTAGTATCTCTCAGCTACAGCATCATTTTTTCTTTGAGGAGGAGGTCATCATCATCATATTTTCTTCGATGGTGGTCAGCGTCATCATGTCCTCCGTCGACCGGTTTCTCATCGTCATCATCATATTTCAATATCGGGTGATGTTTGGTTTTTATCCTGATGATGATGCTGATGAGCTACAGTGCGCCCTAAGTTGCTTGCGGGGGTGATTTTTCAAGTATCCGGTGATCTTCCGAATATCACCTTGCCCAAACATGATGATGATGTTGCCCCGATATCCTGAAGGGGTTATTCTCTAAAGTTGTTCGACCTGACTTGTTTTTTCTTAAGGGTCGTCGTCATCATCATCATTTTTCTAGTTATCACCGTGCTGCTTGCAGGGGTCATCATATTTTCTGCCTTCATGATATTTCGCCGGGGTGATATTTTCATCATCGGGTGATCTTGGTTAATATCATCCTGATGATGTTATTGAAGAGTTCTAAGTGCGACCCGATATTCACTAGGGTCATCATATTTTGAACGTCAGGATGATCTTAGTCAATATCATCCTGATGATGTTGTATCACTTCGTTGTTCGTTGTTTCTTCATCCTGATGATGCTGACGTCATCCTTATGTCAGGGTGATATCCGGTTCTCTACCTATCTGCATCATGATATTTCCGAAGGAGGGGGTGATATTTTCATCTTTCAATATCACCCGGATATATGTTTGTTCCAGCATCATGATGATGCTGATATCAAGGAGATATCCGCCTGCCGGCTTCATGCATTATCTACTGAGGGTGATCTTTTCCAGCATCATCATATTCGTCTATCGCCCCGATCTTTTAGTGAAGCTACAGTCCAACCTGATATTTGAACATCAGGATGATATTTCCAAATATCCGGTTGTCTTCCGAATATCATGATGATGAGTCTCGGCGGGAAATGCTTGCGAGTGCAGAATTGATGTTCTTCCCAAGGCCGCGGGTTGGTGCGCCATCAATGGCGATTGTTGCAGAGGTATGGGCGATGGCGTGGGCTGATCTGGTACCTGATTGAAGGTGTACATCAGTGGCGCAGGGCTCGAGAAATCTTCCTGTCTCCTCCCCTACCTGCTGCATTCAAGTTTGGGCGCCAATCTGGTTGTGTTTGAGCGCCATTTTTATGATACTGTGTATCTGGCGGGATTTTTGGTCAACCTGGTAGTTAATGCTGAATACACCCTCCTGCTATATAATGCAGATGGTGTTATTCATTCAAGGTTGTTGAAAGTTGATGATTTTTGGCTCTGTAATTCAAAACCAGCTGATCTAGTTGCTCTGTACAGCTTAAACTTGTGAGTTTATGTATCTCCTGTTGTACGATTTGGCATGAATCCACTGATTTCATGGTTGATCTTGTATGAGTAATGCTATCTTAGCATGTGTTGTGTTAATTCTGTCTCCAGCATTGCATGTATTCTTCTTCTGGATCTGGATATTTGGGTAATGTTTAGATTCTAGAGCATAGAATTCCTATGTTGAATGTCTGACCTTTTAACTTCTGCTCAAGGGGTAGATTAAACTGTTTTCAGGTTGAACATTGGGAAGGGTATACTGCAGTAGGAATGCCATAAGTAGAGATAACTCAACACTCTTCATTGGGAGATATCTGTAGGGCAGATATCATGTGTATCCCCCTGAAATCCAGTTTTAGCTAATCATGCTGATCATTCACAGGTGTATGTCTACCGACTCCAAGCCCTGGATAGGCACCAATCATGCTGTGTTCTTGTGTTATACACCATGTCCAGCTTTGCATCCAAACTTCAAACTAAAACATTTCATACTTCCACCTGTTAGTTGTAGGAGTAGGATTAGGAACCCCCTGCATGCTCTCATACCCAACCAGACATCATGTCCAAGAATGTTGCCAGCCTTGTGATCTATCATGCAGATCTTGGTCCATACATGAGAGTATTCTGCCTGTTGTTGTCAAGTTAGATCTTTCTATCTTTGAGCTAGTCAAGGTTACATCTTGAGTTATAGGGATACCCCCCTTGGTGCGGCAGAACCAGAAGTGAAGGGGAGGAGCTCACGTAACCTCCTGTATTTAGTTGGCTGAATCTGCCTGTGCATTAGAAGTGGCAGACCCTAATGCTGATTCAAAGAATGTCAACAGGAGGTCTGTATTGAAGTTTGAGCTCATTATGGAAGATCTCCCTCTTGGTGTTACTATTCTTCCCAGTCTTGGATGACTGGATGATTCATGCATGTTGCGAATGACCTAAGAGCATTTTTATGGGAAGATTTGAGTCCCAGTTATGTTTGGTTGATAGCTTAGTGATTCGCATTAAGTTAGATGTTTATAGTGCCAACCTTGATGTTCATTCCAAGGTTGATGAAGCGTATAAATACTTGTTGATGAGTTGTGGAAAATCATCCTTGTGTGAAAATAATAAAATCCAAAGAAAGGATCAGAGGTAGAGTAGAGAAGAGGAGAAGTAGAAGAATGAGAGTTGTTTAGATGAAGAGCTAGAGAAGAGGCATTTGGGGCAAAGTAGAAGTTTTGTGATCTTTCAAAGGAACTGAATGAGGCATAAAAAGGATGTTATTCCACAGTTCATTCTTCCTGTATTAAACATAAATTCCTGTAGGTAGTGAGCCCTAAGGCAAGTGCCTTTTCATTTCATTTAAGTACTTTTAATAGGGTACAAATCTTGTGGGTTAACGCCCACCATGGTTTTCCCTTAACCAGGTTTCCAAGTAAAAATTCTGGTGTTATGTGTGTTCAATTTGCTTCTGCTCACGTGTTGTTAATTCATGCTTTAATGTTTGCATCACTAGTCTAATTAAAAGTTGAGAAAGAAGTTTAAAAGAAAAAGGTTAATTTGTGGGACAACTGATTCACGCCCACCTCTTAGTTGTCTGAACTAATTCCAACAATTGGTATTAGAGTGATGTTCCTCTAAAAGAAGCTTCATCGCTCGAGGAGATCCAGGATGTTGACTTACAAGAAGGATAGTCTGAGATTTGATGGAACAAATTACTCTATTTGGAAGAGTCGCATGGAGTGCCATTTACAATGCATGGGTGATGCTTATTGGGTGATAACCAATGATGAGTATAAACCTTCAGAGAAAGGTCCTTCAACTCCAGATAAAATCAAAGATGCTGAAAATAACCTTCGAGTCAAAGAAGCCTTGTTGAGTGCCCTGACTGATTCAAAAATGACAAATGTATTTGGACTAAAAACTACTCATGAAATCTAGAAGAAGTTGGAGAATCTTTATGAAGGTGATGAATATGTCAAATGTGCCAAGCTACAAAGTTTGAGAGGAAAATTTGAAAATCTAAGGATGAGTGAAGATGAAAACATCACAATCTACATGCAAAAGATAAATGAACTTGTGTGTGGTATCAAGTGTGCTGGTGGAACTTTGGAAGAATCAGAGATTGTGGCAAAAGTGTTAAGATCTTTACTTGATTCATACAAACATAAGGTTACTGCTATAGAGGAGATCAAGACTGTCTCAAAAGTTACAAGAGATTAGCTGGTTGGAAAAATTTTAGCTTTTGAATTAAGTGAGTTTGGTGATTCTCTTCCTAAGTTTGAATCTACATTTAAGGCCAGTGTATATGGAAAACAAAGATATGATCTAGGTGAAAGCTCTTCAGCAAGATCAAACATATTTGTGAAGGCAAGGAAGGATCTTGAAGATGATGAAATTGAGACTGCAGATCTTGAAGCTCTTATTGCCAAAAGAATGCCAAGAGGATCCGGTAAGTATGAAGGAAAGTTTCCATTCAAATATTTTGCTTATAATAAGATTGGTCATTTTACCTCAAGATGTCTGGAGAGGTTTTCAAAACCAAACCCTAACAGATATAAAGGTTAGAAGAAATGTTACTATGTCCAAGAAGCTGGAGAAGAAGGAGTCACATATGATGAATCTGATCATGAAGGTTCCACTGAAAATGATTGGGTGTTCATTGCTATCAAAGAAGAAGATCTGGTGTCTACTCAATCTGCTAGTTGTGCAAATGTGGAAAGTGCCTTGGTTGCTCAAGTTGTTGAAAAGCATGAATGGGTGATTGATAGTGGATGTTCTCCTCATATGACTATTGATAAAAGTAAGTTTGTAAGCTTTGAAAAATATGAAGGTGGGCTTCTGAAATTTGGAGACAACTCAATTGGTAGAATCCGTGATAGAGGATCCATCTCTTTTAATGGTAAGAATAACACCAGTGATGTTTTGTATGTGGAAGGACTGAAGCATAATCTTCTCAGTCTTGGACAGTTGGTTGACAAGGGTTATGATCTCCAATTCAAGAATGGAAAATGCAAAATTTTTGAAAGCTCAGGAATGGAAATTACATTCGGTACTCAAACTAGAGGTAACATCTTTCATTTAAGTAGTTCTGGAAAAAGTTGTTTGATTACTCAAATAGATCAAAGTTGGTTATGGAAAAGGAGGATGTGTCATGTGAATTTTGATAACATTGTCAAGATAAGTTCTATTCAGGCTGTAAGAGATTTGCCAAAACTTGTGAAACCTGATAGCATGTGTAGAGAATGTCAATTGGGTAAATAGAACAAAATTTCATTCGAAAGTAAAGAACAATTTTCAAGTGAATGGTTGGAACTTGTGCATACTGATTTGTGTGGTCCTGCTAGAATTAGGAGTGTGCAAGGAGATAGATATTTTATGTTCCTAATTGATGATTACTCCTAGATGATGTGGGTAACCTATTGGAATTAGTCCTAACAATTGAGAGGTGATGGTGATTGATTGTCATTGATGTCAAAAGGTGTTTTGTCTTCATATGACAAGATGTCATATTTTAGGATGTCTTCAAGGGCTAACAAGCATCATGTGTGATAACAAGATGTGTAATGTTGAAATCAGGTGATGTCTTCATGTACTATGTGAAAATCTCAAGGGTTGGACAAGAGGATCTCTGTTGAATCAAGCTAGTGTCATTATTGGTGGGTTGTTGATCAAGATACTTGTCAGTTGATTTGTTATTGCTTCATATGCTTCCTTGTTCAAGAGATGGTTAATCAGGTATTCATCATGAACTTCATTTGGTTGAGGTAAATTCAGATGTGGTCTTCAATCAGATTCATTATGGATGTTATCATCATAAATTCTTATAGGGTTGTTTATAGTTGGTGTTACAGTGTATGTTTCAATGGATCTTAGGATGTGTTCATCATAATACATTAAGCATTTCAAGATATGCCTCAAGACAAGGTTGATGGTGATATATTATTGTTGATGTACCTCAAGATTGTTACATGCTATTTGGTTCATCTTTACCACAAATAAAGATGATTTCTTGATCTTGCTTCATGATACGCCCTCATGCTATATTAGCCTTGGTATGACAAAGTTCACTATAGATCAGGTATTTATGTTGGAGGGTTCACCTTGTGTGTGGTACTTGATCAGGACTTTATTGTTTATCATCATGTTTATGAGAGGGCTTGTTTGATTAGTTTGATCACATCAATTGTTGATGCTCATATAAGAAGGTTTGGTATCTGTCTAATAAATGTTGTTAAAGTGTTGTGACATTCAGATAGAGGATGATAGGTGCAAATTGTTTATTCATACTCAAGGTTACATTGTAATGTAGTATTGATAGCAAGAGGTGATCAATCAATTCACAGATATGTGTATTGGAGATCAATTGGGGTTTTCAATTGTCTAATCTTTTATTATGGTAGAGGTGATCTTAGGAGTTTAAATCATATGTGTTGAAGTGTTGGATCATATTGCTCATGGCTCAAAAAGGTTTACCCTTTCAAGGATGCCTTGAATTTGATGTTTAGGTTAGATGATGATGTGTACTAATGTTGATACTGCACAAGACATGCTCTTTATGGGAACATGTATCAGCTTGAGGTGATTAGCATGTTGGTGAAAAGTCTTATCATTATGTGGTTTCATAACATTGCAATAAGCTTTGATGATATGACATTGCAATAAGCTTTGATGATATGATATTGCAGAAAGCTTTGATAATATGACATTGCAATAAGAAATGGCTAAAGGTTTATTATGTTGATGAGTAGTTTAAATCTATTCTAAATCCTTAAAAATTACTAAGTCAGTAAACCTTTATCCTACCCGTCATATGCTCATACACTTTTTAGTTTATTTGGAAGGTGACTTGTAATAACAAGTAAATCACTTAAGTTAACCTAGTGAAGGGTCCTTAAGTCATGATTTATGACCGGCCCTCTTCTAGCTCTACCGACTATATCGGTTATTGTTTATATGAGGTGAGTGACATTATAAGGATCAACGGTTCTATTTGAAAGATCGGTGGGCGAGAAAACGTTGCTCAATGACCTTAATTTAAAATGTGACCTCCTCCCATGAGCATGCACTTTGAAGTGCTAGTAAACATCAACTATCTTTGACTACATAGATAAGGTCTGTTTTAAGATTATTTTTAGCATCTTATTAAAGGCAAATTTTTGGGAAATCTTTAAGAAGATTTTATGAAGTTTTTTTAATCTATTTTAAGCTTCCTCGTGGAAAATGAAGATTTATAGAGGATGTCATAGATTTTATGACTAAAGTGGATATATTCTTTTTAAAGAAGGAAAGTTTCTTTTGTAAGCAGAGGATATTTTTATGTGAAAAGGGCATTGGTTAAAAAAAAAATTGAGAGCTATTTTTATTGATTTGTTTTTTATAGATGAAGATAAATTTGCATCAAGGGTTTTTGTTTCTAGAAATTGAATATCTTTTGTGAAAGAAATTATTGAAGAGACATATTTTGGAGAATAAGGATTTCTACAGGGAATTTGAATGGATTTGAAGATTAAAAATATAGAAGATATTTTTTATCTTTGACAAAGGCAATATGATCTAAATTCATTAAAGGGTTAATGACATTTTTGAATAAGATTCTTTTGTAGGAATATGAAGAATCATCCCAAAGATTGAAGAAATTGAAGAAATTGATTTGCAGAGGAATTTTATTGAAGACAAATTTGTTTAGATTGAATTATCATAGAATATGAAGAGACATTTATATATGCATTATAAATAAGGGCAAGAATAAGATATTGAAGATCACTGAATTTCTTTTGTAGAATATGAAAGATTTTATGCACACTAAAATTGATTTGCAGGATAGAGAATTTGTAAAGACTATTTTTATAGATGCAAGAATATCAAGGTCTAAAATAATTGTGGAGAGAAGACAAAATATGAAAAGTCATCTTGTATATAATGGTTTTATAGGATAATTGAAGGTGTGGTTTAGTAGATCAACATGCAATGATGAAGATAATTTTATGAAAATTCTCTTAAAAAGAAAATACAGATGAATGCATATGTGAACTAATTTGCAATGAAGAAGACACATTCTGTAAAATGTTCTTGATGGAGAATCAGGTGATTCCAAGGATGAATTGTCAGAGGATTGAAAGAAATGATAGATTATTTGTTGTAGATAATTTGATGTGAATGGTGCAAATCAGATTGAGTTGCAATCACTTATTGTACATTATATTTGATAATGGAGTTTGTAATTACCAGTGAGGCACAAGTGTATGCCAGTGAGGCACAATGTATGCCAGTGAGGTTTGTGGTCATTGAGACCTTCGTATGCCAGTGAGGATTGTGGTTAGTGAGACATATATTAGCCAGTGAGGCCTTGTAAAGAAGTTTTTCAAAGAATAAGCCAGTGAGGTAGTTTTGGAGTGGTTTTTCTACCCCTAGAGGGTTTTCCACTCGTGAAAATTTGTGTTATGACTTATATTTTTTTCATCTATATGTGTGTATGTTAATAATTTGCTCATGAGGTTTTATTCTCTTCCTTCATTCTCAGTCATGTGCACATGTGTGTAACAAATCAATGATATCTTTCTTTCTTTGTGTCTTGAAAGTTAAATTTGCATGAATGACTTCATGAAAACATCCTCATGCTCAACCTCAAAATTATCCATGACATTTTGAAAGGCCTTTAGATGATCTTCTCCTGACACTGTGTTGTTTCCTGAAAATTTAGGCACTTGTAGCCTCAGATGCTTATCAATGGGGTTAGGATACCCAGGAATACCATCAAACACCAGCTGCCTGAATCTATCTAACTGCATGGACTGTCTGTTTGGCTGATTCACATTAACATTTCTGCTTGCATTTTGGTTTCCTGCATGGTTCAGTGGTATCCTAGCATCATTCACATTTTGTCTGTCATCATGATGCTGATGTTGCATTTCATATCTTTGCTGATGTCTTTGCATATTTGCATTCTCTAGAGTAGGAACTGAATCATTTTGGGCAGTTCTTAAGGCTTGCACTTTCTGCTTCATATCATCTCTGATTTTCATGGCTTGTAGGTATTCTAGTTCTGCTCTTAGACTTCTGATTTCTTCAGCTAGTTGTTCATCCTTAGGTCTGGAGGTAGATGGTCTCATGCCATTTTGGTCATCATCCTCATCATCCCTTAGGGACTCTGCCTCTTCAAACCTTTCACTTGGGTCCAGAAAAGGGCGTTCTTGGAACACCTCTGACCTCATTCTCATACTACCACCCTGTTGCCTTTCATATGCACCTTGGATGTCTGCTTCTGCATTTGAAAAATAAGGAGCATGCTGTCCTGATGGCCTAGGGTTATCTTGTACCTCATCACTTTTTCTGGGGGAGCTCTCATGACTAACTGAGATAGTTCCCTTTCTTCTATACATCATTCTTTTTGTTAATGGTAACTCTTCAAATAGAGGATTTTGTTGGGATCTTCTCCCCTGCATATAATTTTACCTTGACCGGTTAGGAGATTAGTTCGGAGTCGCCACCTATTGCTAGGAACTGTTTTCTTCTGAAAACCAGGGTTCTTTCACAAGGTTCCCCAGCGGAGTAGATTACTTCTGTTGCTGACTCAGATGGGTCACATATATATCACTGGAGATGATTAGATAGTACTTTTACTTCTCATTCCCCAGCGGAGTCGCCAATTTCTGTTGACTTTTTCCCAGACTGGATGCTTATTCCCAGATTTCCCTACAAGGTAGCCATCAGTGATCAACAGGATCTCTGGGCCAGGGGGTCAACAGTATAGGAGATAGACTCTATATTTTATCTCCTCTTCTTCTTCAGGCTCTGCAAGACCTAGGGGGGTATTCCCTACTCAACATCCATGAGGATATGCATGCAAGGCTGGGATGTTGTCAGAAAGCAGATGAGTGCTCCTGTAAGTAGACCAAAACTGAAAGATAAGGGCAAAGGGGCTAGCTTTGGGCCTATTTGCAGTTGCAGACAGAGGACTGAGGTTCCTAAAACTAACTCTAATGTCCTAATGTTGGTTTTAGATTTTGATTTGGAGTTTAAGTGTGGATGCAAAGCTGGATATGGTTATAACACAAAACAAAGCATGATTGGTGCCTATCCAGGGCCTGGAGTCAGTAGACATACACCTGTGAATGATCAGCATGAACAGCTAGAACTAGATTTCAAGGGGATGTATGTGATACCTGCCTTACAGGTATCTCCCAATACAGAGTGTTAGGTTATCTCTACTTATGGTATCCCTACTGTAGTATACCCTTCCCAATGTTCAACCTGAAAACAGTTTAATCTACCCCTTGAGCAGAAGTTAAAAGATCAGACATTCAACACAGGAAATCTATGCTCTAGAATCTAAACATTACCAAACATCCAGATTCAGAAGAAGAACACAGGCAGTACTGGAGACAGAATTAACACAACACATGCTAAACAGCATTTCTCATATAAGTTTAATCATGAAATCAGTGGGTTCATGCCAAAAACAAACAACAAGAGATACATAAACTCACAGGTAAGCTGTACAGAGCAACCAGATCAGCTTGTTATGCATTACAGAGCCAAAATCTTCAACTTTCAACAACCTTTCAAATGAGCAGCACAACCTGCTTATAACAGCCAGGTAGGTGCTCAGCAATTAATTACATGGTTGACCAAAATTTTGCCAGATACACAGTATCATGAAAATGGCGCTCAAACACAACCGGATTGGCGCCCAAACTTGAATGCAGCAGGTAGGGGAGGAGACAGGAAGATTTCTCGAGCCCTGCGCCACTATCCGCTGATTGACACCTCCAGTCGGGTACAGGATCCACCCACGCCATCGCCCATACCTCTGCAACAATCGCCATTAATGGCGCACCAACCCGCGGCCTTGGGAAGATCATCAAATCTGCAATCGCAACCATTTCCCACCGAGATTCATCATCATGATATTTGAAAATGCAGGATATCAATATCCCACATGCACCCCGCGATGACCTCAATAACACTTTATATACTAGGTCATGAGCATATATCATGTCGGTGCTTTTGCTCCTGACGACACTAGTATAGAACACCATCATCATCATCCTCCAGCAGCATGATATCCTGTTGTTCGAAATATCACCCTAACGTCATCATGATATTTGAAATATAACCTTCATGATAATCGGCACAACCTGATCCTTCGGAGGAACATCCTCCTGCTGAGCTTATAACAAAAGTCTAGCCGATGAACATCCTGATGACATCATCATCATATCTGCCTACTGCGCACCTCCTCATATCCGGATGACGTCATCATCATGTTTGCAAATATCAGGAGGTCTCTTCAAGATGATCAGTGTTAGAAATATGACCCCCCGGATCTTGATGACGTCATCATCATATTAACGTCATCATGATATTCGGGAGACAACTGGATATTTGGAAATATCCTCCTGATGCACAAATATCAGGTTGCACTGTAGCTCCACCATAAGATCGGGGCGATAACTGAATATGATGATGATGCTTGAAAAGATCACCCCCAGTAAATAATGCGCGAAGCCAGCAGGCGGATATCTCCTTGATATCAGCATCATCATGATGCTCGAACAAACCTATATCCGGGTGATATGAAAAATGAAAATATCACCCCCTCCTTCAGAAATATCATGATGCAGATAGGCAGAGAAACAAATATCACCCTGATATATAAGGATGACGTCAGCATCATCAGGATGTTCAAAACAACGAACAAGAAGTGATACAACATCATCAGGATGATATTGACTAAGATCATCCTGACGTTCAAAATATGATGACCCTAGTGAATATCGGGCCGCACTTAGAACTCTTCGACAACATCATCAGGATGATCATAACCAAGATCACCCGATGACAAAAATATCACCCCGGCGAAATATCATGAAGGCAGAAAATATGATGACCTCCGCAAGCAGCAGGATGATAACTGGAAATATCATGATGATGACGACCCTTAAGAAAAAATAAGTTAGGTCGAACAACTTAGAGAATAACCCCTTCAGGATAACGGGGCAACATCATCATCATGTTTGGGCAAGGTGATATTCGGAAGATCACCGGATACTTGAAAAATCACCCCCGCAAGCAACTGAGGGCGCACTGTAGCTCGCCAATATCATCAGGATGATATCCAAACATCACCCGATAGTCAAATATGATGATGACGATGAGAAATCAGTTGACGAAGAACATGATGATGCAGACCATCATCGAAGACAAGATGATGATGACGACCTCCTCCTCAGGAAAATATGATGATGCAGCTGAAAAATGCTGAGGAGGTCCAACACTTAGAAAAAATGGGCAAGAAGATAAAGGCTTCAAATGAAGAAACCTCCTGATCATGACAAATCAACCCCAGGTCAAAATGAGTGCTAACACATCATAAGTGATGATGATCAGGAATATGATGAACAAGATTGTGAGATTGATATGGAAGGAGAGCTCATATATGCTCTAACTGAACTCAAGAAATATAAGAGAGAGAATTAGAAACTAAAATTGCAGCTGCAACAAGAAAGAGAATCTAAAGACAAAGCACTTTCAGACCTTGAAAGTGTATCTTCAGATCTTGAAGAGGCCAGATGTTAGATTATGAGTTTAAGGACATATATTGATGATTCAGACAAATTAGTTGTCAGATTAAAGACTGAAATTGAGGAAGCTAAGATGATAGCTGATGTTTCAATATTTGACCTTGAAGTTAGAAGGATTGAGAATCTAAAACCAAAGGGTGAAATAATCAAACTTAGAAAAGATTATGATGGTCTCAAAGTTTTGTCTAAGAAGTATTAGGAATATGAAGAATTGCATCATAATGACACTACTGGTTTAGGATTTGAAGAAGGATAGTGTTCAAAAGCCAGACAAACTCCTAGAAAGAAAATTGATCTTCATGCTAGTGCTCCTAAAGACAAAAAGAAGTCAGAAACTTAAATAAATGTCAAAGATGAAATGTATAATCAAAGAAGAAGAAATTTTAGAAGAACTACTCCATTAAAACAAGCATACATGTATAGGTATAATTATTCATTTAATGGTTATTGTTATACTTGTAATCATTTTGGACATAAAGCAGTTGATTGCAGAAGGAATACTGATATTGTTTGTTACAAGTGCAATAATGTTGGACACATACAAAGAAATTGTAAAGTGCATAGAAGGTATGATCCTGCATGGAAGCTTAACATGAATACTCAAGGGATGTTAAGGAGGTATTATCAATCATTTGATTATGATTACAGTATAATTTTTTATAATTGCAATTCTCTTGGTCACAAAGCATATAGTTGCAAAAGTTTTGAAAGAATTGCACTATCTGATTTGAAGAGTTGGGAAAAGAAAAAGATTGAAAAGGTTTGGAGGAAGAAAGAACCTATGAAAGTGTGGAAGCAGAAACAAAGTCATGAGAAGATAAATCCTATACTTGTGCATCTTGCACAAGTTACATCATCAGTTGAATAATTGATGGCATGAAGTTAGGGGGAGTTGTTCATGTTTTATTAATTATCCCCAAGAGGTTTTAGGAAGGAGATCATTTGAATAGTGATCTTGTCATGTTGATTCTTGTCAATCTTAAGAAATAAAATTTATGATGGTATTGCTAACTAAGTTGTTTTTCAGTGTATGACAGTGATACAGGTGATATTTAGTTTAGTATGCTTTCAAGATGATGAAAGGATGGTCAGAGTCTAATAACTTAGTTTATGAATGATCCTATATTCTCTTCATATCATTCTTCTAAAGTTGAGTGTTCTTGAAAGTGAGATTGTGAAGTTCAAAATCAATTAAGATGTTCTCAAGGTACTTTTTTAAATATTTGAGCTAAGGATGTTACAAATGGAAGTAATCAATTCATTATTCTTGTCTCTGCATTTGATTTTTGCAAAGGGGTGTTGTTGGAAGTACTTGATTAATTTGTTGATGTATAGTCTTGATGGGCTGATTTGAATTATAGAGTAAAAAGGGATTAGTTCTTATGTGGTGAAAAGTGTAGTCTTTGCATGAAATTCAATTTCATATAATTCATATCAAAGGAGTCAATTTGATGATCATTTCTATTACTTTGTTGATTTATGGAGCTTTCTGGTGGTTTAGAGATAGTGTCAAAAGAAGGTGATAAATTTTTCACATGTTTCATTGATGATCTTTCTCATTAATATGTTTCAGAAAGAGTTCTTCAAGCTACACCATTAATGGTGATATCTTGTATTTCATCAGAGGAAGTTAAAGGTATGTCTTGATTCAGCAATAGTAGATGATAATGTTCAACAAGGTTTGTCATATGTTGGCTTCAGGATTGATATCATCATAAATCATTACTTGTTCAAAGGTTAATAGGAGTTTATGTGATTATAATTTTTATGATCAAGCTATAACTTCTTTTAGTGGAGTTGTTCTCAGGGGGAGTTATTTTTTAACCTTTGTCATCAAATGTCAAAAAGGGGGAGAAAGAGAAAATGTTTCATGAAGTTTTTCCATCAATGACAAAGGGGGAGATTGATGGTGATTGATTGTCATTGATGTCAAAAAGGTGTTTTGTCTTCATATGACAAGATGTCATAGTTTAGGATGTCTTCAAGGGCTAATAAGCATCATGTGTGAGAACAAGATGTGTAATGTTGAAATCAGGGGATGTCATCATGTACTATGTGACAATGTCAAGGGTTGGACAAGAGGATCTCTGTTGAATCAAGATAGTGTCAGTATTGGTGGGTTGTTGATCAAGATACTTGTCAGTTGATTTGTTATTGCTTCATATGCTTCATTATTTAGGAGATGGTTGATCAGTTATTTATCATGAACTTCATATGGTTGAGGTAAATTCAGATTTGATCTGCAACTAGATTCATTATGGATATTATCATCATAAATTCTTGTAGGGTTGTTTATAGTTGGTGTTATAGTGTATGTTTCAATGGATCTTACAATGTGCTCATCATAATACATTAAGCATTTCAAGATATGCCTCAAGACAAGGTTGTTGGTGGTATATTGTTGTTGATGTACCTCAAGATTGTTACAGGTTGTTTGGTTCATGTTTGCCACAAATAGAGATGATTTCTTGATCTTGCTTCATGATACACCCTCATGCTATATTAGCCTTGGTATGACAAAGTTCACTACAGATCAGGTATTTATGTTGGAGGGTTCACTTTGTGTGTGGTACTTGATCAAGACTTTATTATTTATCATCATTTTATGAGAGGGCTTGTTTGATTAGTTTGATCACATCAATTGTTGATGCTCATATAAGAAGGTTTGGTATCTATCTAATAAATGTTATTAAAGTGTTGTGACATTCAGATAGAGGATGATAGGTGCAGATTGTTTATTCATACTCAAGGTTACATTGTAATGTAGTAATGATAGCATGAGGTGATCAATCAGTTCACAGAGATGTGTATTGGAGATCAACTGGGGTATTCAATTATCTAAGCTTTTATTATGGTATAGGTGATCTCAGGAGTTTAAATCATATGTGTTGAAGCATTGGATCATATTGCTCATGGCTCAAAAAGGTTTACCCTTTCAAGGATGCCTTGAATTTGATGTTTAGGTTAGTTGATGATGTGTATTGATGTTGACACTGTACAAGACATGCTCTTTATGGGAACATGTATCAGCTTGAGGTGATCAGTATGTTGGTGAAAAGTCTTATCATTATGTGGTGTCATAACATTGCAATAAACTTTGATCATATGACATTGCAATAAGCTTTGATGATATGATATTGCAGAAAGCTTTGATAATATGACATTGCAATAAGAAATGGCTAAGGTTTATTATGTTGATGAGTAGTTTAAATCTATTCTAGATCCTTAAAAATTACTAAGTCCCTAAACCTTTATCCTACTCGTCATATGCTCATACACTTTTTAGTTTATTTGGAAGGTGACTTGTAATAACAAGTAAATCACTTAAGTCAGCCTAGTGAAGGGTCCTTAAGTCATGATTTATGACCGGCCCTCTTCTATCTCTACCGACTATATCAGTTCTTGTTTATATGTGGTGAGTGATGTTATAAGGATAATGGTTCTATTTGAAAGATTGGTGGGTGGGAAAACGTTGATCAATGAACTTAATTTAAAATGTGACCTCCTCTCATGAGCATGCACTTTGAAGTGCTAGTAAATGTCAACTATCTTTGACTACATAGATAAGGTATGTTTTAAGATTATTTTTAGCATCTTTTTAAAGGTAGATTTTTGGGAAATCTTTAAGAAGATTTTATGAAGTTTTTTTATCTATTTTAAGCTTCCTCGTGGAAAATGAAGATTTATAGAGGATGTCATAGATTTTATGACTAAAGTGGATATATTCTTTTTAAAGAAGGAAAGTTTCTTTTGTGAGCAGAGGATATTTTTATGTGAAAAGGGCATTGGTTAAAAAAAATTTGAGAGCTATTTTTATTGATTTGTTTTTTATAGATGAAGATAAATTTGTATCAAGGGTTTTTTTTTCTGGAAATTGAATATCTTTTGTGAAAGAAATTATTGAAGAGACATATTTTGGAGAATAAGGATTTCTACAGGGAATTTGAATGGATTTGAAGATTAAAAATATAGAAGATATTTTTAATCTTTGACAAAGACAATATGATCTAAATTCATTAAAGGGTTGATGACATTTTTTAATAAGATTCTTTTGCAGGAATATGAAGGATCATCCCAAAGATTGAAGAAATTAAAGAAATTGATTTGCAGAGGAATTTTATTGAAGACAAATTTATTTAGATTGATCTGTCATAGAATATGAAGAGACATTTACAGATGCATTATGAATAAGGGCAAGAATAAGATATTGAATATCACTGAATTTCTTTTGTAGAATATGAAAGGTTTTATGCACACTAAAATTGATTTACAAGATAGAGAATTTGTAAAGACCATTTTTGCCGATGCAAGAATATCAAGGTCTAAAATAATTGTGGAGAGAAGACAAAATATGAAAAGTCATCTTGTATATAATGGTTTTACAAGAACATTGAAGGTGTGGTTGTGCAGATCAACATGCAATGATGAAGATAATTTTATGAAAATTCTCTTAAAAAGAAAATACAGATGAATGCATATGTGAACTAATTTGTAGTGAAGAAGACACATTCTATAAAATGTTCTTGATGGAGAATCAGGTGATTCCAAGGATGAATTGTCAGAGGATTGAAAGAAATGATAGATTATTTGTTGCAGATGATTTGATTTGAATGGTGCAAATCAGACTGAGTTGCAATCACTTATTGCACATTATATTTGATAATGGAGTTTGTATTTACTAGTGAGGTACAAGTGTATGCCAGTGAGGCACAATGTATGCCAGTGAGGTTTGTGGTTAGTGAGACCTTCGTATGCCAGTAAGGCTTGTGGTCAGTGAGACATATATAGGCCAGTGAGGCCTCGTAAAGAAGTTTTTCAAAGAATAAGCCAATGAGGCAGTTTTGGAGTGGTTTTTCTACCCCTGGAGGGTTTTCCACTTGTACAAATTTGTGTTATGACATATTTTTTTCATCTATATGTGTGTATGTTAATACTTTGCTCATGAGGTTTTATTCTCTTCCTTCATTCTCAGTCATGTGCACATGTGTGTAACAAATCAATGATATCTTTCTTTCTTTGTGTCTTGAAAGTTAAATTTGCAAAAAGGTTTAAAATTTTATACAACACTGGTTCACCCCCCCTCTCAGTGTTGTCTTGGACTCCTACAAGAGGGGGTGAATTAGTTGTCCCTAAACTTTAGCCTTTTCTAAACTTTTAAATCTTCTTTCTTAACCAGATTAATGATGTAAACATTTAAGCATAAATCAACACATGAGCAGAAACAACAAGAATACACAACCCTAGAATTTTGACATTGAAAACCTGGTTAAGGGAAAAACCACAGTGGGGGTTAACCCACAAAATGCATACCCTATTAAAAGTACTTAAGAAAATAGAAGGTACATGCCTTCAGGCACACTACCCAGAGCTCACTGCTCAAGAGGAGGCTCACTGCCTATAAGAAATTATGATTTACATAGAGATAATGAATTGAAAAATAGCATCTACATTCATGCCTAAATCAGGCCCTTTAAAGGCTCACACAAAAATGTATGCTCCTATCTTCAAATTCTTCTTCACTGACTCTTCACTCTATACTCTCTTCACTCCTCTTCTTCTCTGCTCTGCTTTTGATCCTTTCTTTAGATTTAGTTCATTTCATACAAGGATGATTTTCCACAACTCTTCAACAAGTATTAATACACTTCATCAATCTTGGAATGATCAACAAGGTCAAATAAACTTAACGCAAATCTTTACACTATCAGACAAACATAGTTGAGACTTGAAACTTCCTCCATTAACATACCATGCTTCATAAAATGCTCTTTAGATAATTCGCAACATGCTAGGAACATCTGGTCAGCCAAGACTGGGAGGAACATCAACCTCAAAGAAGAAATATTCAATCAGCAAGCTCAAACTTCAATGCAAACCTCCAACACAGAAGCCACATGATCCAGAGTCCTCCACAAGCACATTGAATTCACCAATAACATTCACTCTAAATCAAATTACCAGAATCATTTGTATCTTCCTCTGGAACCTGAAGAATACTATTTTCCATGACTGTCAAACTAGAAAAATAGCTTACGGACCTCCAAACCATGAACCACTAGAGTTGATGATACACACTGACTTCCTAGACATGCCTTCAAATCCACAGACCATAATAGTTCACTGCGGAGCAATCTGGACCAACTTACTATCACACTGTCTCTTCTGAATATTACAAAATCTAGTTCTACTCAGATGGCCATAACTTCTTCAAATCTTCATGTGGACTTCTCAATTCTTAACTGGAGCAACTTTTGACAATCCTCTACATAGCCATATGGTCCACATGCATTGATTGTCATTAATTTTCTCAATATCCTCAACAATCTAGTCTTCAATACAGATAGTAATATAGGATACAGTTGACACCAATGGCAACAAGGATATGTTGACATCAATGACAACACCACTTCGGCACATATTTACAACAATCTCCCCCTTTGTCATTGATGGCAACATATGATGTGAAAAACTGAATCCATCAAGACAAGAACTTCTCCCCCTTTCTCTTATCACACCTGCAACCATTTTCTTCACTTCTCCCCCTTTCACCAACAATTATTCACTTCCATGTTTTCACATGACTTCTTTCTCCCTTTGACATCAATGGCAAAGGGTACATATTTTCTATCTTTTCTCCCCCTTATTATTTCAGACTAACCTCCAACATTTGTATACTGACTACTCCTTAGAGTAGTATCTTCTTAACATCAATCCAGATCTCAAGATATGTTTGAGAATTCCACCGAACTGATGCACATAAGTGCATCTTAGTTTTGATTAGGAGGGGTAATAACCCCTAACTTCTCTCTGAGATACTCAAACGTATCCTTGGGAAGAGGCTTAGTGAAGATATCTACAATCTGATCTTTGGAAGGCACAAACTCCAACTTGACTTCATTCTCATTTACCTTCTCTCTCAAAAAATAAAACTTGATAGATATATGTTTTGTCTTTGAATGCATTACTAGATTCTTTGAGATGCTTATTACACTAGAATTATCATAGAAAATTGTGATGGGCTCCTCAAACATAATTCTGATGTCCTTCAACATCTGTTTCATCCACAGAACCTAAGTACAATTATTTTCTACTGCTATATACTCTACCTCTGCAATAGATAGAGATATTTCCTCTTGCCTTTTTCTTATTCAAGAGACCAATCTTCTCCCCAAGAAGAATGCACCACCAATAGTACTTTTTCTATCATCCAAATATCCTGCCCAATCAACATCTGTATATGCATGAAGAGTGAAGTCATTGTCCTTTGGATACTACAGTCCATAATCAATTGTCCCCTTGAGATATCTAAAAATTCTTTTGAATGCCATAACATGGGATTCTTTTGGATCAGCTTGGAATCTGGCAACAAGTCCAACTGCATTCATGATGTCAGGTTTGGTCTGAGTCAGATAGAGCAATCCTTCAATCATTGATCTATACCTTTTTTGATTTGCCTTGGGGGAGTCATCATCTTTACTTATCTTGCATCTGGTTACCATAGGTGTACATACTAGATTTGAATCTTCCATTCCAAACTTCTTCAACAATTCTTTCATATACTTGGACTGATATATGAAGATACCTTTATCTGACTAAATAATTTCCAGACCTAGGAAGAAATTCATCTCACCAAACATTGACATCTCAAACTCACTTTTAAATGATCAGTAAATTCTTTGCACATACATTCATTTCCACCAAAAATGGTATCATCAACAAAGACTTCAACAATTAGAATGTCCTCATGATTAATCTTGAAGTATAGATTACTATCAGCAGTACCTTTGCTAAATCTGAGCTTAAGCAAATACTTGTCCAATCTAGCATACTAGGCTCTTGGAGCTTGCTTGAGTCCATACAAGGATTTTCTTCATCTACAAACCATATCTCCCTGATCAGACAACTGGAATCCTTCTGATTGCTCAATGTAGACTTCTTCCTCCAAATCTCCATTCAAAAATGTTGATTTGACATCCATCTGATATACTTTAAAATCTCTGAAGGTAGCAAATGCAAGAAACAATCTAACTGCCTCTATCCTTGCCACCAGAGCAAAAGTTTCTTCAAAACCAATTCCTTCCACTTGAGAGTAGCCTTTACATACCAACCTTGCCTTGTTTCTTACAACCTCACCATCTTCATTTAGTTTACTCTGAAAGATCCATTTGGTTCCAATCACATTTTTGTCCTCAGGTCTTGGAATAAGATCCCAGGTGTGATTCTTTTCTATTTGCATCAATTCTTCTTCCATTGCTTTAACCTAGTTTTCATCTTTGTAGGCTTCACTCACTTATTTAGGTTCAATCTTTGAAATCAAACAAATCTCTTCTTGATCTTCAGAAACTCTTCTCCTAGTTCAAACACCTTTATTTCTATCTCCTATGATTTGATCTTTAGGATGATTCATTCTTACATACCTGGGGGTTTTAGGAATTGTTTGAACTTCTATTTCTTGAACGTGTTCCTCATCATCTGCACTAACCTCTTGAGTTACTGGAGTTACCAAATTAATCTAGATCTGAGTCTAGATTTGAAATTGCCTTCCTTGACTTTGATTTTCATCTTGATCATCTAAATCATATCTACAGTACCTGGAATGTCCTTCTTTGCTTTCATCAACTTTAACATTAACACTTACAACAATATTTTTCAACCTTTTGTTGAAGCACTGGTAGGCCTTACTTTGAGTTGAGTATCCCAAAAATATTCCTTCATCACTTCTTGCCTCAAACTTGCCTAAATCCTCATCTCTTTTGATATAGAATTTACTACCAAAAACTTTGAAATATCTCACAGTAGGAGGATGACCAAACCATAGTTCATAAGGAGTCTTACCAAAATTTCCTTTGATCTGCACCTGATTAAGAGTGTAGATAATAATACTTACAGCTTCCCTCCAATAAACTTCAGGAACATTTGCTTCCATCATCATGGTCCTGGCAGGTTCTTGAATGGTCCGGTTCTTCCTTTCCACAACTCCATTTTGCTGAGGAGTTCTAGGGGAAGATAATTATCTTTTTATTCCATGCTTTTCACATAAAGCATCAAACTCATCAGAAGTGAATTCTCCACCTCTACTAGATCTCAGACATTTCAATTTCCCATCAATCTCATTTTCAACCATCATCTTGAACACCTTAAACTTATCAAGATCTTCTAATTTTTCTTTTAGGAAAGTTACCCACATCATCTGGGAGTAATCATCAATTAGCAACATGAAATATCTATCTCCTTGCACACTCCTAATTCTAGCAGGACCATAGAGATCAGTATGTATCAGTTTCAATCTCCCACTTGAACCTTGTTCCTTACTTTTGAATGAAATTTCATTTTTATTACCCAATTGACATTCTCTACATATGCTATTAGGTTTCACAAGTCTTGGAAGATCTCTTATAGCTTGAGTGGAACTTATTTTGACAATGTTATCAAAATTCACATGACACATCCCCCTATGCCATAACCAACTTTGATTTGTCTAAGAAATCAAACAACTTTTGTCAGAACTACTTAAGGAAAAGATTTAACCTTTAGTTTGAGTACCAGATGTAATTTTAGTTCTGGATCTTTCCAAGATTCTACATTTTCCATCCTTGAATCAAAGATCATAACCCTTGTCAACCAACTGTCCAAATCTGAGAAGATTATGCTTCAGTCCTTCCACATACAGAACATCATTGGTCCTATTCTTACCATCAAAAGAGATGGATCCTTTGCCATGGATTCTACCAGCTGAGTTATCCCCAAATTTCACAAGCTCTACTTCATAATTTTCAAAACTCACAAACTTACTCTTGTCACCAGTCATATGATGAGAACATCCACTATCAATCACCCATTCATCTTTTTCAATAACTTGAGTAGCCAAGGTACTTTCCACATTTGCATAGCTAGCAGATTCAGTAGACATCAGATCTTCTTCTTTGATAGAAATGAACACCCAATCATTTTCAGAGGAACCTCCATGATCAGATTCATCATCTGTGACACCTTCTTCTCTAGCTTCTTAGACATAGTAACAATTCTTCTAACCCTTGTATCTGTTAGGGTTTGGTTTTGAAAACCTCTCCAGACATCTTGAGGCAAAATGACCAATCTTATTACAAGTAAAACATTTGAGTGGTAATTTTCCTTCATACTTACCAGATCCTCTTGGCATTCTTCTGGCAATAAGAGCTTCAAAATCTATAGTTTCTATTTCAATATCTTCAAGATCCTTCCTTGTCTTCACAAATCTGTTTGACCTTGCAGAAAAGCTTTCACCTGGATCATATCTTTGTTTTCCATATACATTGACTTTGAATGCAGATTCAAACTTAGGAAGAGAATCACCAAATTCACTTAATTCAAAAGCAAAAATTTTGCCAACCAGGTGATCTCTTGTAACATCTGAAACAATCATGATCTCCTCTATAGCAACAACCTTATGTTTGTATGAATTAGGCAAAGATCTGAGCACTTTTGCCACAATCTCTGATTCTTCCAAAGTTTTGCCAGCACACCTAATCCCACACAGAAGTTCATTTATCTTTTGCATGTAGATTGTGATGTTTTCATCTTTACTCATCCTCAGATTTTCAAATTTTCCTCTCAGACTTTGTAGTTTGGTACATTTGACATACTCATCTCCTTCATACAGATTCTCCAGCTTCTTTCATATTTCATGAGCAATTTTCAATCCAAAAACATTTGTCATTTCTGAATCAGTCAGGGCACTCAACAAGGCTTCTTTAGGTCAAAGGTTATTTTCTACATCTTTGACTTGATCTAAAGTTGAAGGACCTTTCTCCAGAGGTTCATACTTATCTTTGGTTATTAACCAATAAGCATCACCCGTGCATTGTAAATGGCATTCAATGTGACTCTTCCAAACAGAGTAATTTGTTCCATCGAATCTTGGACTATCCTTCTTGTAAGTTGACATCCCAGATCTCCTCGAGTGGTTAAGCTTTTTCTAGAGGAATCTTGCTCTGATACCAATTGTTGGAATTAGTTCGGACAACTAAGAAGGATGAATCAGTTGTCCCTAAACTTTATCCTTTTCTAAACTTTTAAATCTTCTTTCTTAACTAGATTAATGTTGTAAACATTTAAGCATAAATCAACACATGAGCAGAACCAACAAGAACACACAACACCAAAATTTTGACGTGGAAAACCTGGTTAAGGGAAAAAACACAGTGGGGGTTAACCCACAAAATGTGTACCCTATTAAAAGTACTTAAGAAAATAGAATGAACATGCATTCAAGCGCACTACCCAGAGCTCACTGGTCAAGAGGAGGCTCACTACCTATAAGAAATTATGATTTACACATAGATAATGAACTAAAAAATAACATCTACATTCATGCTTGAATCAGTCCCTTTGAAGGCTCACACAAAAACTTCTGCTCCTATCTTCAAATTCTTCTTCACTGACTCTTCACTCTATACTCTCTTCGCTCCTCTTCTTCTCTACTCTACTTTTGATCCTTTCTTTTGATTTAATTCATTTCATACAAGGATGATTTTCCACAACTCTTCAACAAGTATTAATACACTTCATCAACCTTGGAATGATCAACAAGGTTGGCTAAACTTAACGCGGATCTTTACACTATCATCCAAACATAGCTTAGACTTGAAACTTCCTCCATTAACATACCATGCTTCATAAAATTCTCTTTAGATCATCCGCAGCATGCTTGGAACATCTAGTCGGCCAAGACTGGGAAGAACATCAACCTTAAAGAAGAAATTTTCAATCAACAAGCTCAAACTTCAATGCAGACCTCCAACAAAGTAGCCACATGATCCAGAGTCCTCCACAAGTGCATTAAATTCACCATTAACATTCACTCTAAATCAAATTACTAGAATCACTTGTAGCTTCCTCTGGAAGCTCAAGAACACTATCTGCCATGACTGTCAAACTAGAAAGATAGCTTGTGGACCTCCAAACAATGAACCACTAGAGTTCATGATACACATTGATTTCCCAGACATACCTTCAGATCTGTAAACCATAATATTTCACTATGGAGCAATTTGGATGAACTTACTATCACATTGTCTCTTCTGAATATTGTAAAATCTGATTCTACTTAGATGGCCATAACTTCTTCAAATCTTCATGCGGACTTCTCAATTCTTAACTGGAGTAAATTCTGACAATCCTCTACATAGCCATATGGTCCACATGCATTGATTGTCATTAATTTTCTTAATATCCTCAACAATCTGGTCTTCAATACAGACAATAATATAGGATATAGTTGACACCAATGGCAACAAGGATATGTTGACATCAATGACAACACCACTTTGGCACATATTTGCAACATAACCTTCTTAAAATAAAAATTAGAAGCTCTTAAAGAATTCAAAATGTTCAAGGTTATGGTGGAGAATGAGATTAGTGGAAAGATAAAGTGTTTGAGATCCAACAGAGGTGGAGAATTTACCTCTGGTGAGTTTGATGCATTCTGCTCAAAGCATGGAATAAAAAGACAACTATCTGCTCCTAAGACTCCACAACAAAATGGAGTAGTGGAAAGAAAAAATTGGACCATTCAAGAAGCTTCCAAGACCATGATGATGGAAAATAATGTTCCTCAAGTCTATTAGAGAGAAGCTATGAGTACTGTTGTCTACACTCTTAACTAGGTGTAGATCAAAGGCAACTCTGGTAAGACTCCTTATGAACTATGGTTTGGTCATCCTCCTACTATGAGATATTTTAGAGTTTTTGGTAGCAAATGCTATATCAAAAGAGATGAGGATCTAAGCAAGTTTGAAGCAAGAAGTGATGACAGAATATTTATGGGTTACTCTACTCAAAGCAAGGCATATTGGTGCTTCAACAATAGATTGAAAAAGATTGTCAAAAGTGCAAATGTTAGAGTTGATGAAAGAAAAGAAGGTCATTCCAGGTCTTGCGGATATGATTCAGAAGGTCAAGATGAAAGTCAAAATCAAGGAAGGTAAGTTCAGACCTAGATTCAAATCTAGATTGATCTAGAAAATCTAGTAACTCAAGAGGATAGCCAAGAAGTTGAGGAACAAGCTCAAGAAATAGAAGCTCAAGCAAATCCCAAAACCCCCAGGTATGTAAGTGTTGATGACTGTTTTGATGCAATCATAACAATAAGTTAAAATTCACATATAATGAACTGAAACTATACTTGAAAGACAAGAAGGAATCATTTGAGATTCAACTAATCCCAAGTCTACAATGGTTCGGTTGGTCAAGTTCAGTTGGTCAATGTGAAGCTGTAATGTTCAAGGGGCCTTACGTAGTTTAGGTTTGTTTGGTGGTTTACTGGACTAAGAATATGCAAAAAGGTCATGAGATATGTCAATGCTTTTCATTCCTTTGCATAAAGGTGTTACTGTGCTGCAAGTTTTAGATGGTTTTCTTGAATTTTTGCAACTTTCTTCTTTATCTACTTATGAAAACTATCTACTTATAGCTCTGTTATGTATGCTTCTTCAAATTTGAGACAATTCCCTCTAGATTTCTACGTTTTCAGGTAAATATTTCAGATGGGTTGGGAAAAGTTAGAAAGATCTAATCTATACCTCATTTAATCTACCGAAGGATCTAATTGTTTCTGTTATGCACTATGTAAATACCACAGTAATTTGATCAAATCCACAGTAAAAAAAACCTTAAATGTAAGTTCTGAGCATTTTCACAAACATACATTTAAAATTGCAAGCTCTCAAAGAAGATATTTCAAAACACAAAGAAGAGCAGGAGAACACTCAGAAGATAGATGCAGAACTCCAGATTCTATTGTATTAGAAACGAATAGTCATACATGATTTATAATGTAGGAATGACTCTTAGTTTCATTGATCATACTACAGAGAACTTACAAGCTTTACAGATACAGTAAGGCAGCCAGACATTCCACGCGCACCTTACTGCAGACAAACAGGCGACCTCCTTCTTCTACTTCTAAACTATGCCCAGAAAGGCTCTACAATTCTGGCAAAATCCTAAAATCCCTGTGTTTTCCTAGAATCCCTGTTGTAAAGTATTACAGTGTAGAGAGGCACAATATAAAGACATTCTGATTGTCCTCACTACAGCAAAAACCTAACTGAACCCCTGGTTCAAACCCATGGTTACAACAATAAATACAGGTGAACCAGTTCTCAAAAAATATCTCTGAGCAGTGTCAAATCTGGGCGAAATATTGCCCCTTCTGAGAAGTTCCGGCAGCTGGGTAATAACTTCTGTTTGTCTGTTGTGATAATACTTTCAGCTGCAACTCTGTCCTTCACTTGAATGGCCTTGACTTTTGCACTTCATCCTTATCTTCCTGCTCCTGAGATTGGATTTCCTTCCTCCATGAGGTCACTGTGTTGACTTTCCAGCTGCTTCCTCAACTGCAAGCCTGCAAGACAAGACAAGCAATAAGTATTTCATTTATCACATAAACAGTAGGAAATTAAAATAAGCGTTTAAATCCAGGTGACTGCGCAAAATCGCGGAAATCAGATCCAAAATACTCTCAAAACGCGTTCAAAACGCATTCAGACCGCTCAAAATTCATCGGGTCAACTATCGCTGACCGGGAAAATGCCACAGGCGCCAAAAAAACACATTAAAATTCCACCGCCTCATTTCCCGCCCATCGGCATGACTATCGCTATCAGCGTGTCAAAAAAAAACATGTTAGTCGATATTCACTTCATCATCATGATATTCTGGAAATATGATGCTCTCCCTTCCGAAGGTCCAGATGACGTCATCAGGATGTTTCGCTCTTGTATATCGGGGAAAAGAATAACATCATCATCATCATCATGTTGAAGAAGAATAGGAGGATATGGAATATGATCCTGCTGCTGCTGAGGAAAGGAAAATGATGGTGACGTCATCATCATATTCGGGCTTCATTAAAATGCAAAAGATGACGTCATCATCATGTTCAGTTAAGATCAAGGGATAATTGTGATATCGGGTCACCTAAGGAGCATGATCAGGATGATGAATGTAATATGACCCCTTTGCGGCCAAGGCAACCCTCTCTAAAGATCAGGATGATGATGATCATCAGGATATTTGCTTCTTCGTTTATCAGATCGGGATGACGTCATCATGATATCCGGAGCTTTTGTTAAACTTAGAACATGACGTCATCATGATATTTCGCTAACCGGATCATGTTTTGGAAAATATCCTGCCGAAGGGAAAATGTGATGATGATGATCATCAGGATATTTGAAAAAGGTCGTTCTTTCTCGGCAGGAGGACTTTGCGAAATATCAGGTGGACAAACAAGATCATGATGATCTTGACAATATGACAGGATAAAAAAATATGATGATGATCCTCCTCATCGAATTATCATGATGACGTAATCATCATATTTCATCTTCGGAGCACAAGGATGAGTTGAGGTCATCATGATATTTGCGCTAGGGTGATATTGTAAAATATGATCATGCTGTTGAGGAATGGAATATCGCCTTCTTCTTTAAAAAGATAGGGTGATCATCATGATCATGCAAAAGGAGATCAGGAGGATATGAATATGATGATCCTCTCTATCGAATATCATGATGATGTCTCCATCACTTAGCGAATTTCAGCGAATGACCCTCTTGAAAGATCAGGATGATGATCATGATCATGCAAAAGGAGATCAGGAGGATATGAAGATGTCATCATCATCTTAGCGAATTTCAGCAAATATCATGATGATGACCCTCCGATAGGTTTTTAAACATGCGCATGCAAATATGCCGAAGGTGGATTTTCTAAGTCAGGGTGATCTTATAATATCATCATGATATTATAAGATTAGGCGATGCAAAAAATATCATGATGATGCTCGCGATACAAAGACTGCTCGATGGGGAAACTTACCGTGACTTAAAGTTGACGTCATCATGATATTTGGACCTCAGGATATTATTGGGGGGGGCTTTTCAAATATGATGATGATGTCCTTGATACAGCAAAACCAAGTTTATAAAATATGACCCTTCTAAAAAAATCATGATGCTCGCGATGCGAAAGACCTTTTGACGGGTAAAGGGCACTACCACCTAAGATTGACGTCCGGATATTGCGACTGCAAGATTTTTATCGGGTGATAGACCAAGATCATGATGACCTTGACAACATGAAAAAATATGATGATCACTTGCGATTATCAGGTTTGACCAAAACTTTGACTGAGCATAACTTCCACATATGGACGAATTTTCAAGTGAAGTAAAAGGCAAACCTGCATGGAATTTCAAGCTCTTTCTAAATATGAGGTCACAGAAACAAAATATGAACTTTGACAAACTGACCTCATGATGATGACCAACCTCATCCAATATCATGATGATGATGCACCTGACCTTCATTTTTACCAAACCGCCAGAAAGTAGAAAAACACAAGCAGAAGCAAAAAGCAAAACATCAGCAGGGGTCCCCATTTTGCTAAGGAGCATAATGGGGCGTGTTGTGAACATCACAACAACTAGCAACCAAAACAAAACAATTAAATTCAGAGTGTTCAAGGAAACTAGATGAAATGAACTCATAACTTCCAACTATCTTTCTTGCAAATTACTATTCAACTTGAGACTCAAAGTATTCAATAAAGATGCATGAATTTCCATTTTCAGTTTAGTTGTGTGCATGTGATTAATTATCCTCATCTTGAAGATCGGTTGAACAAACCAGTGACTGACATTAGCCTACGTAGGTGAGGATATTCCCTCATAGCTGACCGGATAGAGCCTTGCTGCCAGCGAGCGTCTATAGCCCCGGCAAGGTTATCGTTACAATTCTCCTAAGTAGAGCCCCACTGCCAGCGAGCGTCCATAGCCCCGGTAGAGTTACTTAGATGGCTTAATCTAGATTTTTAGTATAATCCGCTTTATTTATTTATTTATTTATTTTTTGTTTTCTAATTTTGAAAGATTTCATAAGATATAGCAATTTGTAACTTCATGATGCAAGGAGTGGGCACTTGCTGAAATTAAGCTGAGAATTGTAATGGTAGCAAGGGTGACCTCTGATTTTTCACCTAATATCTACACTGGTAGGTTCAACAAACCCAAGGATTTTAGGTGTGTCATCGTGAGAAACCTGCTTCGAATTCTCAATCACATTTATTGAATACAAAACTTCAGAAGATGAACAACTCTCTACATTCATGACAGTGACAAATTATGTGTAAATTGCAAATGGTTAACCTGAATATCCTAAATTTTATACTGTTTTGAATGGTTGCTAATTTTGCTCCTTAGTACTCTAAAGTAAAATAAAGATCCCTGCTGAGGAGACAACAAACAAACCAAACAAACAGGCTGTACAAACAACACAACAAAAGAAAAAACTGTACAAACAGAAAGAAACAAAAAAATAAACAGAAGACAAGCTATACAAACAGCTAACCTAAAAAGAAAACAGCAAAAGAAGAACACAAAAACAAAAACAACTACCCTACCAGACTATATACAAGCCTCTACAAGGCAATTAGAAACCCAGGAAAAAGACCCAAAAACACCCCTACTTGCATACTTCTTTAGGTTGTGCAGGAGTAACAGGGTACTGGTTATGGTCCTCATCATAGCAGATTTATCTTTGAATTCTGAAAAAAATTCTGATATTCTAGATTCATTGTGTTTATCAGAATAGCTCTTAACTAGTAACTGAGGCTGCTCATCAGGTTTATGATTAATCCATATGCAGGTCCTATCTCTTGAATTTCCATAATCAAAATAGCATTTATCATTGTTTACTAAGGAAAGGAAAGAGACAACCTGATGTGCCTTTAGCTCTGTGGAACACACTTGTTCATTGATAGCTGGCTTTTCATTTAGCTCTGCATTTTCATTGCCCAGCTCTATGTCTAGTCCTTTTTCAAGTTGAAAGATGAATGACTCTAGATGTATCATTTCCTCATCTTCATCCAGGCTTGTTCCTTCATTCTGGATGTTCAGTTTATCCTCAAATTCAGCAAACCTCTCAATGTTCTCATTAGTTCCCTGCACATCAGCACTTAAGTAAGTATCTTCATCATCATCTGATATACAGAATTTAATCATTTCTAAATCACTTGAGAGTAAAGGTGGGACAACATCTTTTGATTGACAAGAATACTCCCCTGTTTTATTTTCAACATGGCATGGGAGTGATGTCTGATTGTGTACAGCAGCTCCATGATCCTCTGTATCCTCTTCTTTCAAGAATTGTTCATCATATAACTCACATTTATCATTCAGTGAAGAGTCTAATCTTATTGACCTGCAACAATCTTGATTTTGATCATTCAATTTAAAGAAGTCAGTCGTAACACTAGGATTTACTTTCTTTTCTATGACTTCATTAGTTTCTATAGTAGGGATCTCATCAATTTTAGTGCATTTTAATTTTGCCAATGCTTGTTTACATTTCTTTGCCAAATCATGTTCGTTAAAACTTTTCAGGTCAGACCCAGAGGCTTCTTCTTGACAAATATTCCTTAGTAGTTCTATATATTTATCAAATGTATCAAGATGAACCTCACTTTCCTTTTCTTTTTCATTAAATCCTTTTTGCTTATTATCTAGAAAAGGGACATGAGCTGTGATTTCTTCTCTGCATTTTTTAGGATATTTATACTTTTCACTAACTTTAATCACAGCCGGATCCTGACGAAAAGATAGATTTTTTTTCCTACCATCACATGATTCTTGGAGAGAGATCTTACTACCCTTTATTCCTAGCATTGGTTCCATCTTTGTATCCTCTGCACATTTAATGACCGTTGATGCTGCATCCTCCTGTCGCTCAATAATCTCCTCATTTCCCTGCCAACTTTCAGCCTTATACACATCTGAGAGAGAGATTAGTCCTTTCAAATATAAATCTAACCTTGTAAGGAAAGCTATACAATTAAGCTCACCATGCTCTGTGGACTTATGTATCCTACACCTTCTAAATAAACCATAGCTATATAAATTTTTAGGATAAAGCTGGTTATTCAAAGCTTTCTGAAATGAAGGAATGTCAACTTGAAAATTGTCCCTATATGAGTCCATTAAAAAAAATGGGACCTTCTTTCAACTCTCTTTTTTTATGAGATCTAACATATCTCAGAATATAGCATTTAAAACTCAAAATTTTAACCCTAAACCAAATCAGGCCCTCCTTCTAGCACCAGAAAACTGTTGATGACTGTTTTGATGCAATCATAACAATAAGTTAAAATTCACATATAATGAACTGAAACTATACTTGAAAGACAAGAAGGAATCATTTGAGATTCAACTAATCCCAAGTCTACAATGGTTCGGTTGGTCAAGTTCAGTTGGTCAATGTGAAGCTGTAATGTTCAAGGGGCCTTACGTAGTTTAGGTTTGTTTGGTGGTTTACTGGACTAAGAATATGCAAAAAGGTCATGAGATATGTCAATGCTTTTCATTCCTTTGCATAAAGGTGTTACTGTGCTGCAAGTTTTAGATGGTTTTCTTAAATTTTTGCAGCTTTCTTCTTTATCTACTTATGAAAACTGTCTACTTATAGCTCTGTTATGTATGCTTCTTCAAATTTGAGACAATTCCCTCTGGATTTCTACGTTTTCAGCTAAATATTTCAGATGGGTTGGGAAAAGTTAGAAAGATCTAATCTATACCTCATTTAATCTACCGAAGGATCTAATTGTTTCTGTTATGCACTATGTAAATACCACAGTAATTTGATCAAATCCACAGTAAAAAAACCTTAAATGTAAGTTCTGAGCATTTTCACAAACATACATTTAAAATTGCAAGCTCTCAAAGAAGATATTTCAAAACACAAAGAAGAGCAGGAGAACACTCAGAAGATAGATGCAGAACTCCAGATTCTATTGTATTAGAAACGAATAGTCATACATGATTTATAATGTAGGAATGACTCTTAGTTTCATTGATCATACTACAGAGAACTTACAAGCTTTACAGATACAGTAAGGTAGCCAGACATTCCACGCGCACCTTACTGCAGACAAACAGGCGACCTCCTTCTTCTACTTCTAAACTATGCCCAGAAAGGCTCTACAATTCTGGCAAAATCCTAAAATCCCTGTGTTTTCCTAGAATCCCTGTTGTAAAGTATTACAGTGTAGAGAGGCACAATATAAAGACATTCTGATTGTCCTCACTACAGCAAAAACCTAACTGAACCCCTGGTTCAAACCCATGGTTACAACAATAAATACAGGTGAACCAGTTCTCAAAAAATATCTCTGAGCAGTGTCAAATCTGGGCGAAATATTGCCCCTTCTGAGAAGTTCCGGCAGCTGGGTAATAACTTCTGTTTGTCTGTTGTGATAATACTTTCAGCTGCAACTCTGTCCTTCACTTGAATGGCCTTGACTTTCGCACTTCATCCTTATCTTCCTGCTCCTGAGATTGGATTTCCTTCCTCCATGAGGTCACTGTGTTGACTTTCCAGCTGCTTCCTCAACTGCAAGCCTGCAAGACAAGACAAGCAATAAGTATTTCATTTATCACATAAACAGCAGGAAATTAAAATAAGTGTTTAAATCCAGGTGACTGCGCAAAATCGCGGAAATCGGATCCAAAATACTCTCAAAACGCGTTCAAAACGCATTCAGACCGCTCAAAATTCATCGGGTCAACTATCGCTGACCAGGAAAATGCCACAGGCGCCAAAAAAACACTTTAAAATTCCACCGCCTCATTTCCCGCCCATCGGCATGACTATCGCTATCGGCGTGTCAAAAAAAACATGTTAGTCGATATTCACTTCATCATCATGATATTCTGGAAATATGATGCTCTCCCTTCCGAAGGTCCAGATGACGTCATCAGGATGTTTCGCTCTTGTATATCGGGGAAAAGAATAACATCATCATCATCATCATGTTGAAGAAGAATAGGAGGATATGGAATATGATCCTGCTGCTGCTGAGGAAAGGAAAATGATGGTGACGTCATCGTCATATTCGGGCTTCATTAAAATGCAAAAGATGACATCATCATCATGTTCAGTTAAGATCAGGGGATAATTGTGATATCGGGTCACCTAAGGAGCATGATCAGGATGATGAATGTAATACGACCCCTTTGCGGCCAAGGCGACCCTCTCGAAAGATCAGGATGATGATGATCATCAGGATATTTGCTTCTTCGTTTATCAGATCGGGATGACGTCATCATGATATCCGTAGCTTTTGTTAAACTTAGAACATGATGTCATCATGATATTTCGCTAACCGGATCATGTTTTGGAAAATATCCTGCCGAAGGGAAAATGTGATGATGATGATCATCAGGATATTTGAAAAAGGTCGTTCTTTCTCGGCAGGAGGACTTTGCGAAATATCAGGCGGACAAACAAGATCATGATGATCTTAACAATATGACAGGATAAAAAAATATGATGATGATCCTCCTCATCGAATTATCATGATGACGTAATCATCATATTTCGTCTTCGGAGCACAAGGATGAGTTGAGGTCATCATGATATTTGCGCTAGGGTGATATTGTAAAATATGATCATGCTGTTGAGGAATGGAATATCGCCTTCTTCTTCAAAAAGATAGGGTGATCATCATGATCATGCAAAAGGAGATCAGGAGGATATGAATATGATGATCCTCTCTATCGAATATCATGATGATGTCTCCATCACTTAGCGAATTTCAGCGAATGACCCTCTTGAAAGATCAGGATGATGATCATGATCATGCAAAAGGAGATCAGGAGGATATGAAGATGTCATCATCATCTTAGCGAATTTCAGCAAATATCATGATGATGACCCTCCGATAGGTTTTTAAACATGCGCATGCAAATATGCCGAAGGTGGATTTTCTAAGTCAGGGTGATCTTATAATATCATCATGATATTATAAGATCAGGCGATGCAAAAAATATCATGATGATGCTCACGATACAAAGACTGCTCGACGGGGAAACTTGCCGTGACTTAAAGTTGACGTCATCATGATATTTGGACCTCAGGATATTATCGGGGGGGGGGGGCTTTTCAAATATGATGATGATGTCCTTGATACAACAAAACCAAGTTTATAAAATATGACCCTCCTAAAAAAATCATGATGCTCGCGATGCGAAAGACCTTTTGACGGGTAAAGGGCACTACCACCTAAGATTGACGTCCGGATATTGCGACTGCATGATTTTTATCGGGTGATAGACCAAGATCATGATGACCTTGACAACATGAAAAAATATGATGATCACTTGTGATTATCAGGTTTGACCAAAACTTTGACTGAGCATAACTTCCACATATGGACGAATTTTCAAGTGAAGTAAAAGGCAAACCTGCATGGAATTTCAAGCTCTTTCTAAATATGAGGTCACAGAAACAAAATATGAACTTTGACAAACTGACCTCTTGATGATGACCAACCTCATCCAATATCATGATGATGATGCACCTGACCTTCATTTTTACCAAACCGCCAGAAAGCAGAAAAACACAAGCAGAAGCAAAAAGCAAAACATCAGCAGGGGTCCCCATTTTGCTAAGGAGCATAATGGGGCGTGTTGTGAACATCACAACAGTAAGGATGAATCATACTGAAGATCAAATCATAGGAGATAGAAATAAATGTGTTCAAACTAGGAGAAGGATTGCTAAAGATCAAGAAGAGATTTGTGTGATTTCAAAGATTAAACCAAAATCAGTAAGTGAAACCTGCAAAAATGAAAACTGGGTAAAAGCAATGGAAGAAGAATTAATGCAAATTGAAAAGAATCACACTTGGGATCTTGTTTCTAGACCTGAGGATAAAAATGTGATTGGAACTAAATGGGTCTTCTGAAATAAACTAAATGAAGATGGTGAAGTGGTAAGAAACAAAGCAAGGTTGGTATGCAAAGGATATTCTCAAGTGGAGGGTGCTGCCACAATAATGGGTTACACTTTCTGGGACATCCTAATTTTTGCTAAAATCGCATATTTTTAGAAAATATAATGATTTAAGCCTTGAAAGGTTTCATTTAAAGGATTTTAATTGAAGAGGGTTTGATCAAACCCCCTTAGATTCTAACCCCCTTGGATAGAACCCCACTAGTTTTAAACCATACCTATAATGGAGTCTCCTCTACACCTATCAAAATGCTAATAAAAAACCAATTTTGATTTATCTTTTGAGGGATGAAATGAATTCATTTAAAATTTATGCTTTGTAAGTATGTAGTCGTTATTATAGCTTCCCAAAAAATATAATTTTAAATATATTTAATTCGATTATTATATTTATTTTTTATTTTTTGTGAATGTATGTTTTTCACTGAACATCAAGTTCTCTATTCTACACACATGGAAAATTAGTAAATTACTGAAAAAAAATTCTAAAAAATATCTATGCACTAGGTATTGATGTCCTTGTTTCAACAAAAGAAAAAAAATTGAATTTCATTACATACAAAAAAAGTTATGTTTTACAGAATATGCCTATGTCTAAATTATAATTGGTTTGACTTAAAAAATATATATTCAAGAAAACATTATGAAACCAAATGTATACACTATATATCAGTGTTACCAATCTAACTTAAAAAGAATCAAAATTTTGTCTTTTGTAGAAAAAAAGTTATGTGCTACGGATTACACATCACTTTTAAAAAATGTTATTTACTATTAAAAACCAGTTATCAAAGGAGATGCAAAAAAAATTACAATTTAACTCCAAATTTTTAAAAAGTATATATTTAGAATCTACAAACAAAATCTCACAAATCACTAGTTCGCATCATCTTCAAATTCCTAATGGTTTAGTGGCTATAGGTGTCAGAACGTGAAGATTTAGTTCAAAATATTGATTTCAATGTCAAGTTTGGCTAAAAAGTGTAACCCATTATTGTGGTATGACCCTGGAAGGAATTTATTTTGAAGAAACTTTTGCTCAGGTGGCAAGAATAGAGGCAGTCAGACTATTTCTTGCATTTGCTTCTTATAAAGATTTCAAGGTCTATCAGATGGATGTCAAATCAGCATTCCTAAATGGAGAGTTAGAAGAAGTCTACATTGAGCAACCGGAAGGGTTTTAGTTGTCTAATTAGAGAGATATGGTCTGCAAGTTGAGGAAAGCATTGTATGGGCTCAAACAAGCCCCAAGAGCCTGGTATGCAAGATTAGATAAGTATCTACTAAAGCTAGGTTATAGCAAAGGCACTACTGACAGTAATCTTTACTTTAAGATTGATCATGAGATCATTCTGATTGTTGAATTATTTGTTGATGCTATCATTTTTGGTGGAAATGAGAGTATGTGCAAAACATTTGTTGATTCGATGTAGAGTGAATTTGAGATGTCAATGTTTGGTGAAATGAATTTCTTCTTAGGTTTGCAAATCACTCAATCAGATAAAGGTATCTTCATATCTCAGTCTAAGTATGTGACAGAATTGTTGAAAAAGTTTGGAATGGAGTCAAAACCGGTAAGTACTCCTATGGTAACCAGATGCAAGTTAAGTAAAGATGAAGATTCACCTAAGGCAGATCAGAAAAGGTATAGATCAATGATTGGAGGATTGTTGTATCTGACTCAAACCAGACCTGATATCATGATGCAATTGGACTTGTTGCTAGATTTCAAGCTAATCCTATAGAATCCCATGTTGTAGCAGTCAAGAGAATTTTTAGATATCTCAAAGGGACAATTGATTATGGATTATGGTATCCAAAGGATAATAACTTCACTCTTCATGCATATACAGATGTTGATTGGGCAGGAGATGTGGATGACAAAAAAAGCACTAGTGGTGGTGCATTCTTCTTGGGAAGTAGATTCGTTTCTTAGCTGAGAAAAAAGTAGGAGGCAATTTCCCTATCTACAGCAGAGGCAGAGTATATAGCAGTAGAAAACAATTGTACTCAAGTTTTGTGGATGAAGAAAATGTTGAAGGACATTAGAATTGTGTTTGAGGAGCCTCTCACAATCTTCTGTGATAATTTAAGTGCAATAAGTATCTCAAAGAATCTAGTGTTGCATTCAAAGACAAAGCATATATCCATCAAGTTTCATTTCTTGAGAGAGAAGGTAAATGAGAATGAAGTCAAGTTGGAGTTTGTGTCTTCAAAGGATCAGATTGTGGATATTTTCACTAAGCCTCTTCCCAAGGATATTTTTGAGTATCTCAGAGAGAAGTTAGGGGTTATTACCCATCTTGATCAAAACTAAGATGCACTAAGGTGCATCAATCCGGTGGAATTCACAATCATATCTTATGATCCGGATTGGTGTTAAGGAGATACAACTTAGGGGGAGTAGTTAGTATGCAAATTTTAGGATCAGTCTAAAACAAAAAGGGAAAAAAGATTGCAAATATGTGCCCTTTTCCATTGATGTCAAAGGGGGAGAGAAGTTCATGTGAAAAACTAGTTGCTGATGAAAGGGGGAGAAGTGAAGAAAGTGATTATAGAAGTGATAAGAAAAAGGGGGAGAAGGTCTTGTCTTGATGGTCAAATCAGTTTTTCACATCATATGTTTCTGTCAATGACAAAGGGGGAGATTGTTGCAAATATGTGCCTAAGCAGTGTTGTCATTGATGTCAACATATCCTTGTTGCAATTAGTGCCAAACTATATCCTATTTTACTGCCTATATAGAAGACTGGATTGTTGAGGATATTGAGAAAATTAATGAGGATCAATGTATGTGGACTATATGGATGAGTAGAGGATTGTCTGAAGAAGCTTCAGTTAAGTTTTGAAGGGTTCGCATGAAGATTTGAAGAAGCTATGGCCATCTGAGTAGAACCAGTTTTATAGTGTTCAGAAGAGATAGAGTGATAGGTAAGAGGTCCGGATTGTTCTGGAAATGTAATATGATGATATGCGGATCTAGAGGCATGTTTGGGAAGTCAGTGTGTATCATCCATTCAAGTGGTTCATGGTTTGGAGGTCTGCAGGCAATCTTTCTAAGTGTGACAGTTATGGTAGACAATGTTCTTAGGGTTCCAGATGAAGATGCAAGTGATTCTAATGATTTGGAGGAGTGCAGATGTTTTGTTGAATTTAATGTGCTTGTGGAGATCTCTATATCATGTAGCTGATGTGTTGGAGGTCTGCATTGAAGTTTGAGCTTGTTATTGAAAATCTCCATCTTGGTGTTACAATTCTTCCCAGTCTTGGCTAACCAGATGATTCATGCATGCTGTAGACGACCTAAGAGCATTTCTATGGAGCATGGCATGTTGATTGAGAAAGATTTGAGTCCTAGTTATGTTTAGCTGACAACTTAGTGATTTGCATTAAGTCATTTGTTTATAGTGCCGACCTTGATGTTCATTCCAAGGTTGATGAAGCATATAAATACTTGTTGATGAGTTGTGGAAAATCATCCTTGTGCAAAAATAATAAAATCCAAAGAAAGGATTAGAGGCAGAGTAGAGTAGAGGAGAAGCAAAAGAACAAGAGTTGTTTAGATGAAGAGCTAGAGAAGAAGCATTTGGGGCAGAGCAGAAGTTATGTGAGCTTTCAAAGGAACTGAACCAGGCATAAAAAGGATGCTATTTCACAGTTCATTCTTCCTATATTAAACATAAATTCCTTTAGGCAGTGAGCTCTGGGCAGTGAGCCCTAAGGCAAGTGCCTTTTCATTTCATTTAAGTACTTTTAATAGGGTACAAATCTTGTGGGTTAACCCTCACCGTGGTTTTCCCTTAACCAGATTTCCACATAAAAATTCTGGTGTTATGTGTGTTCAATTTGCTTATGCTCATGTGTTGTTAATTCATGCTTTAATGTTTGCATCACTAATCTCATTGAAAGTTGAGAAAGAAGTTTAAAAGAAGAAAAAGGTTAATTTGTGGGACAACCAATTCACCCCCCTCTCAGTTGTCCGAACTAATTCCAACAATAGAGGCTTTGGTTATAAAGACCAAGGTGAAACACAAGATGTTGTAGTCATGTGACAAGTGTCACATTCCTATCACTTGAGACAATTAGAGGATAGGATGCCAACTAGATCACGTGTGTAGGATAAGACAACTATTAGCACCTAACAACAACTAGACACAACTAGAAACAACTAGAAACATCTAGTAGACTCACTAAGTCAACTTAACATGCAAAAATATGTGTGGGTATTATTTAACTAATAAATAGTTCAATAATATGAATTATCCACACAAGGGTAAACTGGATAGGTAATAACCCTATTCACACCAACAGGGGGTCCCCATCTAGTGAAATGGGGCGTGTGTGCAAGGCACCATAAATGGCGACTCTATTGGGAAATGCTCAAGAGCATTTCAATGATAAAATTTAGTTTCAAACCCATAATATTTGTGTTTCCTACAAATTAATTAGGAAAACATGATACCATATCATAGAAGCAAAAATTAAAAGCATAACGCAGCCATCTATATCCTGAAAGCCTAAGTGTGTGTAATTGCATTAATTCCCATCCCTTATCCACTAAGATCATCCAAGATCCTCACATTAAGCTACATAAGTTGACACACATCTCATCCACATTGACATTGCCTCACTGCCAGTTAGGCGTCTATAGCCCCAACAAAGTTGTCTTGTAAACTCATCAGCTCAACTAAGTTCCAGTGTGTGCTAAGTGAAATTGATCTTCTTTTCTTTTTCTAAACTTTATTGTTGTTAGATTACAATGTAGTACCGCTTACCCTTCCAATTTTGCTGACAAAATTCACAATGGTGACAGAGATGAGGCCTTTAGATTTTTCACTTAATACGATATCACCTAGAATCCTTTAGCTACTTCAAAATCATTAAAAGTGTAAGAGATATATGGCTAGAAAATACTTCAAGTGCACCATCTAACGACTCATTTCCCATGAACAAACATCATACCATTCGGGAATAACCACGAAACCCATAAGTAGACCTAAGTAGAAAACTGCAGTTTCTCAAATAAATATTCTAGATTACTTACCCAACAAAGGACCACTTGTAGGTCTACACAATCTGCTGCCACGTTCAATAAATGGAGATCCCCAACAAAGCAAGTATGGAAAACAAAAGAAAAATAGGAAAAAACTACTAACCTAAGTGAAAACACACACCTAACAACTACAGAAAGCAAAAATAGAAAACAAAAACTAACCTAACCAATAGCCTAATCTAACCAAAATGAATGAGCAACCTAACTATGTACACTAAAAGGAGGTAGAGATACCTCCTAGGCTTGGAAGTAGTGCTTTAGGAATTGCCCATTGACAAGTAGTGGGAGTTCCTCACCAATAAGGCTCTTCAGTCGATGCATGTTATTTCCAAGGATCTCATAAATCTAATATGGACCTAGCCACAGTTTGTTAAACTTATCGTGTTCACCTTTCCTCTCATGGGTTTTGTCTCAATATAGGACCAAATCAGAGATGCGGAAAGCCTTGACCTTGGCTCTCTTATCAAACCAATACTTCACTACTTCTTGATGTTTAGCAATTTTTTTTATGGCAGCATCACGTTTTTCTTCTAAGTGTAACAGCTGGGTTAGGTGGTTTGAAACTTTGTTGTCTAACTCTAAATAGTCTTGTATGAATTGCAACATGGGAATTCACAAATGGATGGGAAATATGGGTTTCAATCCATAAACCAAGTGGTATGGTGAAGTGCCTAGGGTAGCCATATGTCTGATTCAATTTATCCATAAGGCAAACTTGAGTTGTGTGTGCTAGTCTCTGGGGTTTTTGTCAAGTAACCTTTTAATGACCTCAAGTAGGTTTTTGTTTGTTGACTTGGCTACTCCATTCCCTTGGGGCTAATAGTTAGATGAAAATTTAAGCATAATCTCATAATCAAAGGCCTAGTTTGAAACGCGTAAAGAAGAAAATGCAGGACCGCTATCACAAACCAGAGAAAAGGGACAACCAAACCTTGTGATAATATTCTTTTCAACAAATTCAATTACCACCTCAGTAGTGGTTTACAATCTTGTGCTTCAGACCATCTCGTACAATAGTTAGTAGCGGTTAGAATGTACCTATGGCCTGTAGAAGAAGGTGGGTTGATCATACCAATAAAGTTGAGGTCCCACTATGCAAATGGTCATACCTCCACCAGTGGTTGTAATGGCATAGCAACATCTCTTACCCTTGTAGCAGTAGTCTAGAATACATGGCAAGTTTGGGTATGCGCATGAACATCCTTAAACAATGTGGACTAGTAATATCATGCCTAGAGGATCTGATTTGTGGTGGACTGGGCTGAATCATGACCTATTCCAAAATTTTTATGAAAACTAGTTAAGACATGTGTCACTTCTGCCTGGTCCAAACATATCAAATAAATCCCTTCATGATTTTTCTTATACAAGACTAGTCCTTTTATTGTCAATGATATTTACACCCTGTTAAATGTAAGGTTTAACAATCTATTGAAACATGGGAAGACCTCTAAAGTTGTGGGTAACTTCAAAAGTAGAGGTCAACCTCCGGAGAAGGTCGGCTTCCTATGGTTATCACCTAAAATACTTTCTATCCTACTTCTTTGACAAGGAAAAGGGTAAGAAGAGATTGCACAAAAATGAAACCTACAACTAAGGTGATGCACTACAACTAACTAGAACTTGTAAACATAGCTTGCATACACAACTTCAACAATGATTGAATTTGGTTTACACAACTCACTTTCATATGTTTTTTGCATAAGTACTTTATAAAGAGGTTAAAATGTTTAAACCTTTAGAAGGAAAAAAATTTCACAACTACAAGTGTTTACATTCTTAACATAGATTATAACCTGCCACAACATACCTTTCTACAAAAAAGGTGCTTGGCTTAAGACAAAATTAAAAGGAAATAAACAAAAAAACTTCACAAGTAACTCGATCAATCAATTAGATACACACAATAAAGCACAAAGTGGGAAGGCAAAAATAATCTTAATCATTGATGTCCAAGGTCACCACTGGTATACATGTTCAAAACTGAATGAATTACAAACTGGCAAAAATCTGAGCAAGGATAGTAAAAAATCACAAGTCTCTAAAATTTGCATGTAAGAACTAAGTACAAAAGAGTCACATAAGTGACTATATCCACCACTATCCAAGTGGTTCCACAATACAAAGAGCTAGAAACTAACTGGGGTCAGATGCCCACAAAAGCCTAAAATATAGGACCTATATCTCCTCCTCAAGAGCCCACAATGAAGGAAAAAGTCCATCATGACCTAGTCAATCATAATGACTCATGAAAACAACTCTGAAAGGACCCTAAAAGCAATAAAAACATCCCTAGATACCCTCCAATAATCAAACCAACTACTAACTATCATCAAGACTTAGTCAATCTTACCCTCCTCCAAGGCAATCTCCTTTACTCTCCTTTGCAATAAAAGACAACAATAAGTCTTAAATGATTCATAATGTCATCACTTAAGCTTATTGTTTTACATCACATTATGTTTGCATAGAAGAAATAAATACAAAGAAAAAGGCACTGAAGTGCTCAGCCTAATACAAGGGAAATAAAAGACTTGACAAAGTCTTAATAAGCTCAACCACCTCGTGGCATACTCCTAGGAAATAGATGTTAAAGTCTTTACCATGGCTTTTTAAATAATATGGAAAAGAAATAAAAGACAAGAAGGAAAAACCTAACGAGTCATTAGGGTTATTAAACCCTGACACAAAAAGCACTTTTTTGCCCTCATTTTGCACTTTGCATTTCTTGTCATTTTGCTCTGCCGCCATGAGGGTTTCTATCTGAGCTCCACTATGGACGAATCTACTATTTCTCAAGGCATTTCAACCTCAAAACTTCCATGAAAGGCTTCTGTAACTCAAGGTGAGTTGGATAATCTCATTTTTCTAGAACAAAACTACAAATTTTCATGGTTTCTGTTGTTCTTCACCACTGTATATACTGGATATTATCATTTTCTATCATGGATGTAATAGAGGACTTCATTCCATGTATATATGATTACCTTTTTTCAGGTATAAGCTATAGCAAGTAGCAAGTTTTATCACTTCTGTACAAAACACTCCTCTCTGTCTCATTTTCATCCTTCTGAGTATGGCTATTACTATTCTCTATCTATGGTAATTGAAGTTTGTTCTCTTTTCTGATTTTTACTTAGGGTTTCAAGGAAAACAAAACCCACATCCTTGTACTGAATGACTATGAGATGATAGATCTTACTGTGATTCTTTCTGCAAATATAAGGCATTCTTGAATGAGAAACAAGTGTTTCATTTTTCTAGGGTTTCTACAGCTATAAAACCCTAGAATCCATTTCTAGAGATGAGGAAAAATAACAACAATCTTGGTGAGGCTCTTACTGGATTACTTACAGAACTAGGGTTTCAATGAATAAAAACACTTACTATGTCTATTACCTATTCATGTGACATGACAGTTGAAAATTTCATGGATGACTTACATATATTTTTGCTCTTAACTCCCTTTTCTGTAGCTGAATCTCATACATTTTATTCATTTTGAGCATATTCTACTGTATATGTTGAACACTATCATTTTTCTGGACTATGCAATGGTAGTAGCAAAAATGTTCCTGTAGCTTTTCAAATGGATAAAGTGTATGAGATCTAAGCATGCTTCTCTGTGTATAAGCTTTTCATGAAATAATTCATGTAGCATATTCATGACATGTGCTTTTGTATCTATTATAAACTTGGAAAAATGTTGTGTGGTTACACAACACGCCCCATTTTGCATTATCAAAACAGGGACCCAACTTTTGGCTTGGCTTGTGTTGTCTGCTTTCTGGCGGTTTGGTAAAAATAAGTCAGGTGCATCATCATCATGATATTCGATGAGGTTGGTCATCATTATGAAGTTAGTTTGTCAAAGTTCATATTTTGTTTCTATGACCTCATATTTAGAAAGAGATTGAAATTCCATGCAGGTTTCCCTTTTACATCACCTGAAAATTTGTCCATATGAGGGAGTTATGCACAGTCAAAGTTTTGGTCAAACCTGATAATCGCAAGTGATCATCATATTTTTATATCCTCAGTCATGTTGTCAAGGTCATCCTGATCTTGATCTATCACCTGATAAAAATCATGCAGTCGAAATATCCGGACGTCAATCTTAGGTGATAGTGCCCTTTACCCGTCAAATGACCTTATGCGCATCGTGAGCATCATGTTTTGAGTGTAACCCGATATTTCATAACAACGAGCATCATGATATTTTTAACATCACCTGATATTATAATATCATGCTGATATTATAATATCACCCTGCTTAGAAAGTCCACCATCTGCATATTTGCATGCGCATGTCAAAATCCTATCGGAGGGTCATCATCCTGATCTTTCAAGGGAGGGTCATATTTGCTAATATTCGCTAATATGGTGATGACGTCATCATATCCTCCTGATCTCCTTTTGCATGATCATGATGATCACCCTATCTTTTAAGGGAGGGTGATATTCCATTCCTCAGCATGATCATATTTTAAATATCACCCTAGCGCTAACCTGATGATGACCTCATCTCATCCTCATGCTTCGAAGGCGGAATATGACGGTTACGTCATCATGATATTCGATGAGGAGGATCATCATATTTTTATCCTCTGTCATGTTGTCAAGATCATCATGATCTTGTTTGTCTACCCGATATTTCGTAATGTCCTCCTGCTGAGAAATATGACCTTTTGCTAATATCCTGATGATGTCATCCCAATCTGATAAACAAAGAAGCAAATATCAGGATGACATCATCATCACATTTCCCTTCGGCAGGATATTTTCCAAAACATGATCCGGTTCGCGAATATGACGATGACGTCATGTTCTAAGTTTAAACAAAAGCCCCGGATATCCTGATGATCATCATCATCCTGATCTTTCGAGAGGGTTACCTTGGCCGCAAAGGGGTCATATTACATTCACCACCTGATCATCTTCCTTAGGTGACCCGATATTACATTTATCCCCTGATCTTAACTAAACATGACGGTGACGTCATCTTTTGCATTTTAATGAAGCCCGGATATGACGATGACGTCACCATCATATTCCTTTCCTCAGCAGCAGGATCATATTTCATATCCTCCTATTTTCCTTCGACATGATCATGATGATGATGATGATGTCATTCTTTTCCCCAATATACAGAAGCGTAACATGACGGTGACGTCATCTGGACATTCGGAAGGGGGAGCATCATATTTCCAAAATATCATGCAGACGAAAGTTTTAAGTCTTGCTGTCGGCCTTATCTGGATTTTTCTCGCCGATAGAACATGTCTTCCCGATGGAAGGACATCATCATGATTTTTTGGCGTCGATATAAGTTTAGCCGTCGGCCTAATGTAAAATTGTCATTCCGACAGTATGTGGTCACGCCGAAATACATACATGCATCACATACAAAGGCAGACCCGAAATATTATGAAATGCGATTTAATCATTGTATATGTTGCGATGCATGATCATATTTGAACCCGATATACAAGGAAATGGGTGGGAAAATGAAACGATGGTTGACCCGAGTGTTTTTTAACACTGCTTATGCATTTAGTGCATAATTTCCACTGATTTGGAGCTCGATTGCCTGTAGCTGCACATTTTGAGGCATGTTTAATAAAATGTTTATATTCCTGTTGTTTATCCACATGATGATGAACTTAATGTTTGTCTGTTTATTTGCAGGAAGTCATGATGCTGTTAGAGCTGTTGCTGAGCATTGCAAAGTTGCACAAGGAGGCAACATGAACCAGAAATGAGGAGGATATTGTCAAATATGCTGTTTGCCAGCTGGAGACCGAATCAAATCAAAGATGCTGGAATATTCTGTGCCAGCTGTACATTTGCCAACTGGCGAAGCATGTGCTTTTCATCTGGACCGTTGATTGTTATGAGAAGATCCTGATCCTTGGATCATTGTAACTGTTTTCTGGCATTTGTTCTATATAAGAGCCAGATCCTGATACATAAGAGATATAGAGGAAGAAAAGACAATATATACAAAGAGGAGATAGATAGATATATCTGGCATTAAGGCCGATTACTGTAGAATCAATTAGGAGATCGGATTACTGAGACTAATGAGGATAGAATTGTTGAAATGTCAAGGTTCTTTCTTCAGATCACTGTAAATGTACCTATTCTTGAGCATACTGAATGGATATGAAGTTTCAGATTACATCCTGATTGTAAATTTTACGTAATCTTCCTGTTGATTTCTGGATATGTACTGGTGATGCTGTGTTCAACTGGAAGCGCTTTCATTTTATTACATGTTGTTATCAACTTTTCCTTTGAAGATTTGCACTGGATCATGCGGATTTGTGGAATGTCCTGGTGAAGTATGATTTTAGTTCCTTCTTTTCATTGCATGTATGGGAGCTTGTATGTGGATCAGTGATCTAAGTCAAGTAGTTTTGGGAATCTCATTCTTTAACCCTTTTCCTTTATTTTAATTTCATAAATTCATCACCATAACTGCAAATCATGATAAATAACAAGCAGAATAGAGAAATATGCTGAAATCCCGTAGGTAACTGAAAATCATTAGCATATCTGAGTTAAATGCATGTAGTATTGAAAATATCATGCAAAGAATCATAAATAATGGTAGAAATCATGCAAATATCAGCCTGTAGGCACATTATTTGAGTGAATCCATAAGTGCAGAGGTAGAATTGTTAGAGATTTATACAGAGTAGACATACAGAGCAGGATATTTGGAGGAATAATGATGAACTTTGTAGAAATACGTAAGGCCCCTGAATGGAAAACAGCAACACACATCAACCACTAAGTAACGTCAGTAGATTAAGACCTAATCAACGGAGACTTGGGATCATGAATTCTCTGAATTCATCGTATCTTTCAAGATGAGTAAAGGTTGTTGTGTAACTTTTATTCTATGTTTGTGCATGATCAACATCATGATCAACAAAAAATTACTTCAAAAAACCTCTGTATTATGGTTTGAAGAGACAACCATTACAAATCTAGAAATGTGGTAAGGTTCAGAAACCCTACTTTCTTTGTAATGCAGATAACTTGTAACGGTATTCTGAGACTTCATATTTTATGACTGCCCTGGCTAGTATGATGATCCTCATACATTGACCTTGTTCTTGATCAACTATACCTCTTGATGATGATGCTCCATTCCTTATGGCACCTTCTTATCTTGAAAATGACTATGTCCTCTAACAGTGTTACTGGCTGTCATACTTTGTTCTCTGTCAAACATAGTATAAAACTGGACTATGACATTCATTTAGGACTAATCTAGGACCATATATCAGTCATCTCTTTGTCTACTCTTTCATATTCTCACTGTCACCAACAATCTTTGCAATGTGTAAGCTCCTAGCTTGACTGTCCCTTAGTGTTGATATCTATATGTTGTCTAGGTCTCCTTGTTCTTTAGTTTAGGATATCTACCAGCCATTTACATTTTTTCCACTATATATTTTCAAACTTTAAAACCTCTTCATACATGAAAGAAAACTATGGGAAGACTTTAACGTATACTTAATCAGATTTCTTAATCTTGGCTGTGAATATGTTTTGACTTCCCACAGTGTATAAGCTTCCATTAAGTCATGGTAGACCTCTATAGATATCTCTATAGGCTTTTGTCTTCTTCTATCTCTCTTGGAACCCTCTGTCATCCAATAGAAAATGGTTGTCTCATAGATGTTGATGTCTTAGCATTTGGTATACTTTATCCACATTGTGTTGGTATCTTCTGGTCTTTATGCTCTGTCAAAACTTTGTCCCTTGTCTCATGGTTTCTGTAATAGTCATTTAGGACTAATTTTGGCTCACTGTTCTCAAACAATTAGAGCTAAGAGATTGGCATGCTAACCCGGTCTTTACTGGTGATACAAGGTTGTCTTTGGACAAAAATGCAGGACAAAACTTCTGACAAATTATTGTTGAACACTATACTGCACCCTCTATCACTCTCATGATCTGAACATGCACTTCAAACGATGTTCCTCAACCACTTTATTCTTCCTCTGTTATTTTGCTTGCCACAAGGAATGGATGACTTTGTGAGTTAAATATCTACACCAACATTTGCTACTTTGGTGTAAAAACCACCACCAACTCTCCCAAATAGAGCCATTTTAGACCTTCCCAGGCTCTGTCAGAACTTGCATGATTGTAAGACTGTCTCCATTCCTTGTCATTGTCTCTACCATTTTAGTCATCCTTATTTCTGACATGACAGTCTTGCTGAGTTCTTTCAATTTCCTTTGTTAGGGTTGTCCCCCAATTCCTTTACCCTCTATGGTATGCATTGTATGACTGTTTAGTGCCTTTATTTTCACATTGTTTTCTGATGGACTGATCTGCCTTTCAAAAACAAAAAATTTGAATATGACTTGTTCATTGATAAAGATGATTGCCTTTTGACAAGGATAGTGATTTCCCTTTCAAATATATGTCTTCTTTATCTGGTTCTCTACAGTGCTACTCTTCTTCTCACACAGTCTGTAAGATTGTCCTTTGCATGACATTGACTCTCTTTATGCACTCTGTCCTCCTTGCATCTAATGAATACACATGAAATACTCTATAATGACTATGAGGTAGGCTCAACCCTTGTGGGAGCCACATTTTCTCCACTCATAATGTAATCTGATGAATCAAATAGAAACATAATTACACCTGTATCTACACATGAAGCAAACTTGTTAGAAAATAAATGCATATTTTGGATGTGATTGATGACTTGATTTTTCTTCTAGGACATCCAAGGTATGCATTGCTTATTTAATGCATTTGAGAATCAATTTGTACATGCATAGGTACTTGTTCATGTCAGGTTTGGGACCATTCATTACTTAGAGCTCTGCTCTAACATTACTATTTTTGCCAGATGCAAGAACTAGAGATGACATGAAACTAGGAAGGACAAAGATAGCCTGGGGCAACAGAAAGACAATAGAGTAGAACCAGAACCAGTCATTCTCAGGTAATGACTGACCTCTAACTTTACATGCACATTTATTTATTTTTACTTATTCATGTATAGATTTTTCTTCAATTTCATTGAATAAGAAAAGTTAATCTCATGACTTGTGTGAGATAATGTACATTTACATTCAATAAAGATTATTTATTTGTTCAAAAAAGATTTGTATAAATCTTTCTTATATTACATGCACCTGGATAAATGCAATAATTTTAATAAACATAATCTTTTGAATTATCTCATTTATGCACTTGAATGTAATGTATGAAGGATTAGATGAAATGTACCTTTTAAACTTTGAGTCAAAGCTCTACCTGAATGAGCTACAGAGAAATTTAGGTAACATTTTTGGTGACATCTGCTATATGTTTACCTACTAAACATTAGACCAGTTTCCTGAAGCATATCCATTGGGCATGGGTCACTCAAAGGCTTCTAAAACTCTTAGATAAATAGATTTTCTGACTTCTACAACTCAACAAAACAATGCATGACCTTGAAAAACCCTACTCTACTTAACAAAAACCACAACCAACTAACTGTCTATGTAGAACCTACACTTGGAGGAAAAGAAAAACTACACCTACTCTACCCTAACCAAGAAAGACACTAACTCAAACAAAACCATTTATTGTTTGGGTGAAGTAGCTACCTTTTTTGCAGAATATACAGTGTTTGTCGTGCTTGAGGACAGCTAGAAAAAGATGAAACATGAATATAAATTCAACAAAATGCTGCAATGCCTCTTGAAGGACATACATAAGTTCACTAACCTCTTCATATGGAATATAAACATTCCTGTCCTGAGGTAGAAAAGTGACTTGAATCTACTCTTCCTTAGCTATATATTCATGCTTGGGTGTAAGCAAAATATCAATATTCTTGTTGGCCTCCATTATGACTAGATGCCTAATTGGCCATCCTCTAGAAAGAGTGAATTCATAACTCTCCATGTTGGTTCCCTGTTGTTCCAAATCATATTGTTGTTCCTCTTGTTTTTATCTTCTGCCTCAAATCATGCTAGCTCAATATCCAAAGCTGGGAAAAAAGAGGCTTCCTTCTGAGTCAAAACAAACTTTAGTTCATCCCAAAATGAAACTACCTCATGAGCCAAAGCTTCATTCTCATATTGACTTTCACGAACCAGCAACTCATTACACTGTTTAACATCTTGTAGTTGTCCCAAGTCTTGCGTTATCATAGTCATATCTTCTTCATTTTGTTCAACAAATGAAGGTAGCCCATCATACCAAAACATATCAGCCTTTTTTTTCCCAAGTTCCTCATGTTCATTTATCTCCTCTACAGGTTGTTCCTGCTCCTATTCAAACTTGTGAACTTGTTGTCCTAATTTAGCATGGTTTGCAACTTCTTCCAGCAGATTTAATCCCTTGTCATCCAATTTAGAGACAAACACTTCAAGGTCATCCTAAAACAAATCTTCCTTACCCTCTTCATGAGATTCTAATGGAGGAGGGTTATTTTGTACTTCATATCAGCTCTCAACCAACTGTGTAGGTTCCAAGAAAGGTTTACTTTCACACTCTTTTACTTGATTAGAGACCCTATTATCAGACTACTTATTTTTAATCAGCAACTTCTCATATTGTTGAGCATCTTCTTACAGGTATAAAATTACTAGTAAGTTGGGTACCTGAATGCTTTCCTCATCCTATTCAATAAAGGTAGGTAATTGATCAAATGAAAAGACCAATTCTTCCTCTTCATGTTGTGCCTTCTCCAATGACACTTGGACATCCTATCTTTGCAACTGAAGACCTTTACCCTGCAACCTCTATACGCTACTTTCATTCATTCTATAAATAGCATTAGAAAACTCTTCAAATGAATGAAAATGTAAGGGATTCAGTGATAAGCATGATCCTACATCCTCTTCACATGTATTATGCTCATATTTCACTGGGGACATGGTATAAATAGCAACAACCGACTGCTCCTCTTGTTTTTTATCTTCATGTTCATATTTTCCTCTTGGTAAAAGATTTAATTTCTCAACTTCCTAATCTTGGACTGGTATGTAAGGAATATCCTTAGCAATATTTGGCATTTTATAACCAGTATACCTATTCCAAGAAGGCTGCCATGGTTTTTCAATATTTTGATGGCTTGGTTCAAGTTCTTGATATGACTAAAACTGAGGATTAACAGACTGGTTTGACTAATTTGCTCATTCATGGGCTCCTGATGTAAAGCATATTCTTGCTGCCTCTTTATGTCATTCAGCTGCTTAGTCTAGTTAAGCAATATGTTCCCGATATCTACAATCTCTAATCTCTCATTATTTTGGAGCTGATTGGGAAAGTAATATTGCTGGTTTGGCAAAAAATGGAATTCTTGAGGCTGGGCATGGGCATACACTGGCTTCCATGGAGTTTGTGCATGGGTGCGAGGGTGGTAAGCATGACAGACTAGTTGGTTATCAACTATTAATGGACTGTTTAGACTAAGACTAGATATGTGACCACTATGATACGACTCATAAAATGGTGTATTAATAGGACTTTCATGAAATGGTGGAAAGTAAGACATATTTCTTTGAAAAGAAGACATATTGCAGCATTTATATGTGCAAAAAACTCATTGAAATCTTTCACAATAAAAATCAAGTTTGATTTTTAGTAAAATAAGTACATACCAGCATTTGGATTGCTAAAACTAGTAGATATTTCTTTCTAGAGTCACTAGGTGTGTGTTTTCCTTGCCTCCCAAGGTAGGTTTTGCTGACAAATACACAAATATAAGAAATGCATGAACTATTCTGCACTAGTTTTCACTAAACCAAAGCTTTGAAGTCACCAGGTATGTATTTAAAACACCTCAAAAGGTAGAAATCAGCTGTTGTACACACCAAACAACAGTGAAATGATGTACAAAAAGAACTAAAAATTTAGTTCTGGTCCCATTGGGCATGCCAAAAACTATTGTCAATGAGATTTGCACCCTGTTAAACATAAGGTTTAACAATCTATTGAAACATGGGAAGACCTCTAAAGTTGTGGGTAACTTTAAAAGTAGAGGTCAACCTCTGGAGAAGGCCAGCTTCCTATGGTTATCACCTAAAATACTTTCTATCCTACAACTTTGACAAGGAAAAGGGTAAGAAGAGATTGCACAAAAATGAAACCTACAACTAAGGTGATGCACTAAAACTAACTAGAACTTGTAAATATAGCTTACATACACAACTTCAACAATGACTGAATTTGGTTTACACAACTCACTTTCATATGTTTTTTGCATAAGTACTTTATAAAGAGGTTAAAATGTTTAAACCTTTAGAAGGAAAAAAATTTCACAACTAAAAGTGTTTACATTCTTAACACAGATTAAACCTACCACAACATACCTTTCTACAAAAAATGTGCTTGGCTTGAGACAAAATTACAAGGAAATAAATAAAAAAACTTCACAAGTAACTTGATCAATCAATTAGATACACACAATAAAGCACAAAGTGGGAAGGCAAAAATACTCATAATCATTGATGTCCAAGGTCACCACTAGTATACATGTTCAAAACTGAATGAATTACAAACTGGCAAAAATCTGAGCAAGGATAGTAAAAAATCACAAGTCTCTAAAATCTATATGTAAGAACTGAGTACAAAAGAGTCACATAAGTGACTATATCCACCACTATCCAAGTGGTTCCACAATACAAGGAACTGAAAACTAACTGGTGTCGGATGCCCATAAAAAGCCTAAAATATAGGGCCTATATCTCCTCCTCAAGAGCCCACAATGAAGGAAAAAGTCCATCATGACCTAGTCAATCATAATGACTCATGAAAAGAACTCTAAAAGGACTCTAAAAGCAATAAAAACATCCCTAGATACCCTCCAATAGTCAAACCAACTACTAACTGTCATCAAGACTTAGTCATTCTTACCCTCCTCCAAGGAAATCTCCTTTACTCTCCTTTGCAATAAAAGAAAACAATAATTCTTAAATGATTCATAATGTCATCACTTAATATTATTGTTTTACATCACATTATGTTTGCAAAGAATAAATAAATACAAAGAAAAAGGCATCGAAGTGCTCAGCGTAATACAAGGGAAATAAAAGACTTAACAAAGTCTTAATAAGCTCAGACACCTCGTGGTATATTCCTAGGCAACAGATGTTAAAGTCTTTACCATGACTTTTTAAATAATATGCAAAAGAAATAAAAGACAAGAAGGAAAAACCTATTGGGTCATTAGGGTTATGAAACCCTAAGAGACAAAAAGCACTTTTTTGCCCTCATTTCACACTTTGTATTTCTTGTCATTTTGCTCTGCTACCATGAGGGTTTCTATCTGAGCTCCACTATGGACGAATCTATTGTTTCTCAAGGCATTTCGTCCTCAAAACTTCCATGAAAGGCTTCTGTAACTCAAGGTGAGTTGGATAATCTCATTTTTCTGGAACAAAACTACAAATTTTCATGGCTTTTGTTGTTCTTCATCACTGTATATACTGGATATTATCATTTTCTATCATGGTTGTAATAGAGGACTTCATTCCATGTAAATATGACTACCTTTTTTCAGGTATAAGCTATAGAAAGTAGCAAGTTTTATCACTTCTGTACAAAACACTCCTCTCTGTCTCATTTTCATCCTTCTGAGTACGACTATTACTGTTCTCTATCTGTGGTAATTGAAGTTCATTCTCTTTTCTTATTTTTACTTAGGGTTTCAAGGAAAACAACACCCACATCCTTGTATTGAATGGCTATGAAATGATAGGTCTTACTGTGATTCTTTCTGCAAATATAAGGCATTTTTGAATGAGAAACAAGGGTTTCATTTTGCTAGGGTTTCTACATCTATAAAACCCTAGAATCCATTTCTAGAGATGAGGAAAAATAACAGCAATCTTGATGAGGCTCTTACTAGATTACTTACAGAACTAGGGTTTCAATGAATAAAAACCCTTACTGTGTCTATTACCTATTCATGTGACATGACAGTTGAAAATTTCATGGATGACTTACATATATTTTTTCTCTTAACTCCCTTTGTTGTAGTTGAATCTCATACATTTTATTCATTTTGAGCATATTCTATTGTATATGTTGAACACTATCATTTTTCTGGACTATGCCCTAGTAGTAGCAAAAATGTTCCTGTAGCTTTTCAAAATGGATAAAGTGTATGAGATCTAGGCATGCTTCTCTATGTATAAGCTTTTCATGAAATAATTTATGTAGCATATTCATGACATGTGCTTCTATTTATGTTATCAACTTAGAAAAATTACTTCAAAAAGCCTTTGTATTATGGCTTGAAGAGATAGCCACTACAAATCTAGAAATGTGGTAAGGTTCAGAAACCTACTTTCTTTGTAATGCAGATAACTTGTAATGGCATTCCGAGACTTCATATTTTATGACTGCCCCGGCTATTATGATGATCCTCATACATTGACCTTATTCTTGATCAACTATACCTCTTGATGATGCTACTCCATTCCTTATGGCACCTTCTTATCTTGAAAATTACTATATCCTCTAACAGTCTTGCTAGATGTCATGCTTTGTTCTCTATCAAACATAGTATAAAACTACTCTATGACAGTCATTTAGGACTGATCTAGGGCCGTATATCAGTCATCTCTTTGTCTACTCTTTCATATTCTCACTATCACCAACAATCTTTGCAATGTGTAAGCTCCTAGCTTGACCGTTCCTTAGTGTTGATATCTATATGTTGTCTAGGTCTCCTTTTTCTTTAGTTTAGGATCTCTGCTAGCCATTTACATTTTTTCCACTGTATATTGTCAAATCTTTAAAACCTCTTCATACATGAAAGAAAACTATGGGCAAACTTTAAACAATACTTAATCAAATTTCTTAAGCTTGGATGTGAATATGTTTTGACTACCCACAATGTATAAGCTTCCATTAGGTCATGACTGACCTCTATAGATATCTCTGTAGGCTTCTATCTTCTTCTATCTTTCTTGGAACCCTCTATCATCCAATAGAAAATGGTTGTCTCGTAGATGTTGATGTCTCAGCACTTGGTATACTTTATCCACATTATGTTGGTATCTTCTGGTCTTTATGCTCTGTCAAAACTCTATCCCTTGTCTCATGGCTTCTGTAATAGTCATTTAGGACTTATTTTGGCTCACTATTCTCAAACAATTAGAGCTAAGAGATTGGCATGCTAACCTGGTCTTTATTGGTGATATAGGGTTGTCTTTGGAAAAACAATGCAGGACAAAACTTCTGACAAATTATTGTTGAACATTGTACTGCACCCTCTATCACTCTCATGATTTGAACGTGTGCTTCCAATGTTGTTCCTCAACCACTATTCTTCCACCTTTGTTAGTTTTCCTGCCATAGGGAATGCATGACTTTGTGAGATAAATATCTACACCAACATTTGCTACTTTGGTGTAAAAAACACCACCAACTCTCCCAAATAGAGCCATTTTAGACCTTCCAAGGCTTCTTCTAGCTCTGTCAAAACTTGCATGATTGTAAGACTATCTCCATTCCTTGTCATTGTCTCTACCATTTTAGTCATCCTTATTTTTGACGTCAGTCTTACTGAGTTCTTTCACTTTCCTTTGTTAGGGTTGTCCCACAATTCCTGTACCCTTTATGGTATGCATTGTATGACTGTTCAGTGCCTTTATCTTCACATTGTTTTTTGATAGACTGATTTGCCTTTCAAAAACAAAAAAATTGAATATGACTTATTCATTGATAAAGATGACTGCCTTTTGACAAGGACAGTGATGTCCCTTTCAAATGATTGTCTTCTTTATCTGGTTCTCTACAGTGCTACTCTTCTTCTCACATAGTCTATAAGATTATCCTCTACATGACATTAACTCTCTTTATGCACTCTGTCCTCCTTACATCTGATGACAACACATGAAATACTCTATAATGGCTATGAGCTGGGCTCAACCCTTGTGGGAGCCACATTTTCTCCACTCATAATGTAATCTGATGAATCAAACAGAAACATAATTACACCTATATCTGCACATGAAGCAAACTTGTTAGAAAATAAATGCATATTTTGGATGTGTTTGATGACTTGATTATTCTTCTAGGACATCCAAGGTATGCATTTCTTATTTAATGCATTTGAGGATCAATTTGTACATGCATGGGTACTTGTTCATGTCAGGTTTGGGACCATTCATTGCATAGAGCTCTGCTCTAACATTACTATTTTTGTCAGATGCAGGAACTAGAGACGACTTGAAACTAGGAAGGACAAAGACAGACTGGGGAAATAGCAAGACAACACACCAGAACCAGAACCAGTCATTCTCAGGCAATGATTGGCCTCTAACTTTACGTGCACATGTATTTATTTTCACTTATTCATGTATAGATTTTTCTTCAATTTCATTGAGTAAGAAAAGTTAATCTCACGGCTTGTGTGAGATAATGTACATTTACATTCAATAAAGATTATTTATTTGTTCAAAAAAGATTTGTATAAATGTTTCTTATATTACATGCACCTAGATAAATGTAGTAATTTTAATAAACATAATCTTTTGAATTATCTCATTTATGCACTTGAATGTAATGTATGAAGGATTAGATGAAATGTACCTTTTAAACTTTGAATCAAAGCTCTACCTGAATGAGCTACAAAGAAATTTATGTAACACCTTTTACCATAAAACTATTGCTCCTTAGTCTTAAGGCTCTCCTTTGCACTGAGTTCAGTTGAGGTGAACATCACTGATTGAGTAGATAGAACAAGATATCACCATACCACTCATCTTTAGAAATGTCTTCCACCATATACTACTGAGAAATCAATCTTGGGCTAGTTTCCGCTATGGTCCTTTTGAGGGCTTGTCCTCTTACCAACTTCATGGGTTGTATTTCTATATCAAACTCTTGTAGAGTTGTGACCCATTTTCCTCTTCTATCACCTAAATCATTTTGCATCAGTAGTGCTAAATAATAGCAGCATCAGGGACTACTACAATAAAACTACTTCGTAAAATATAATGGTGGATTTTCTTCACTGCGTTGATTAAAGCATAAGCCTTCTTTTCTACATTTGGGTATCTTAATTCTGCATCCTTCAAAGGGGTACTCATAAAAGCAATTAGTCGTTCGTCATCAACTCCCCTTTTCTATGTCAGTATTGATGTATAAGTATGTTTTGAAGCAAAATAATATATGCAAAATGGTAACGTATAATCAAGACTTACCAGCATTGTAGCATTGGCTATAGCCTTGTTAATCTCTGTGAAGGCAGCTTTGGCTTCTGGTGTCCATTCAATCTCTGCATCTTGTTTCAACATAGCATTTAGTAGGTAGACAATCTCAATGAACCCCATGATGAATTTACGAACGAAATTAATTTTTCCAAAGTATGACTTCAGTTCCTTCTTGCTAGCTAGGGGCTGGATCTTAAGAATTGCTTGGACTCGATCAGGGTCAATTGATATCCCTTCTTCTAATATTACATGTCCTAGTAACTTTCCTTCAGTCACTTGAAAGATACATTTCTTGGGATTAAGAGAAATCCCATAGTCTCTGCAACATTGTAAGATCTTTCTTAAATCAGCAACATGATCTTCCCTCTTGTTAGAAAATATGGTGAGATCATCCATGTATATAATGATACATTTTCCAATAAGTCATTTGAAAGCTATGTCCATTACATGATGGAATGTTGCTCCTACATTGATTAACCCAAAGGGCATCCTACGATATGCATAAATTCCCCATTTGTAGGTGAAAGATGTCTTCATCCTATCTTCATATTCTACCATTACCTAATTATAACCAGAATAGACATCTAAAAATGACATCATTTCTGATCTGTTGACTATTTGCAGTACTTCATCAAGAGACGGCAGTGGGTAATTGTCCTTTTCTGAGGCCTTATTGAAATTTCTAAAATCAACTCATAGCTTAATTTCTTCATTCTTCTTACGCACTGGCACTAGATTTGCTACCCAAGTAGAATGCCTCATAGGGAATATAATTCTAGCAAACAACAATTTCTGTACCTCCTTGAAAATTAAAGGCTCCAACATGGCATTAACTGGTCATTGTCTTTGCCTAAAAGGTTTCGCTCTTGGCTTAAGAGGTATCATATGAGTTATGATCAAAGTGTCATATGTCTTGAGATCTTCATAACTCCAAGCTATTGCTTCATGATAATCCCTCAATGCAAGGATGATTCCTTTCTTCAAAAGTGTTAGCCTTTCCAATGAAAACATTCTTAATATCCTCGAGAGTCCCTAAATTGTATGGTTCATATTGAGTACTAGGAGAATCCCCTTGCTTCTTCTGAGTTCTGAACTAATCTAAGTCAAATAAACACTCTAACTCCACCATCCCTCAAGGAATAGTGTTGAGAATTTCTTCGAGATCCATTTCAACAAGCCCTGGATCTTCTTCATCTATTATCTAGGCAATAAACACATTTGATGAAGCAAGTAAATCAATTATGTGCTTATCATCTTTAAAGACCTAAATAATTGTGATATTATCAGGTACGGATGGAGTCGAGACCAATTCTACAGTAAATATATTTAAGTCTTTCATAGATAGTAGCTCCAGAGAACTAGCTACCTAATCCAAGGCATCAACAACATGATTCTGTCTATGTGGGATTAGCTGGATATTGAAACCATCAAAGCATTTGATCAAATCACACACATGATTCTGATGCCTATTTAGTCTCTTATCATTGCATGAATACTACCTTCTTACTTGCTTGACAATTAATTTAGAATCACCAAATACCTGAATAATCTTAACCTTTTTCTAAAGTGCCATCAACAATCCATGCACCAAATATTCATACTCAGTCACATTATTTGTACAGGGAAATTGCAACTGGTATGCTACTAAATATGAGTCTCCTGTAGGGCTGATCAACTTGAAACTCATACCAGACCCTTTCTTTGATCTTGATCCATCAAATCTCAGGGTCCAGATACATGATCTATGGCTTTGGTTGTCCACTGTGCTTTGTTGTTTTTTTTTGAGATTTCTGACCAACTTCAACTGGGGAAACATGACTTTCCTAGGAGGTTGTTGGAGTATTCAAATGCCTTTGTACGTGTTTTACTACCCCCTAACAGAGGGAACACATAAATTTAGAATGAGAAGCATCATGAATACAACACTAATTGGGCAATAACAACTCATTGATCTGTATCTTCTTTCCCACATTCAATTGGTCATTCATGAATCTGGCCACAAAATTCCTAAATCCTTCCAATATACCTAGTTCTTCATCACCTGACAAAATCCCATAATTAGAATGAATGCATGCCTATGTGCCTTCACTCTCCTTGGTGAGGGGTGGATCATCCTTTTGAAAGTTGCTTAGCATGAGAAAATCTTCTAGTTGATTTGTTTGCAGCAGGTAAACTCCCAAGTCAACTTCTACATATAGTATTTCATTTGTCTGATTATACTCCATGATCATATGTTTCATCTTGGGTTCTCTTTTGATCCAGATCTAATTGACCAGTCCTTTCCATGGCAGCCACATATGGGAGAAATCAGTGACCATGTAACCATTTAATGTCGTAGACCAATCCCTACTTAATAGCATGCCATATTGATCTGATATTATGCAATGTTGCACTCTAAGGTCTGATGCAAGTTGCATGTGGATGTGGTTTAGTTCTCTCATAACATTCACTTTTGTTTTGTCTAGCTGAGTAACCTTCCTAGAAGATTTGGCAGGAGTTAACCCTAGTGCTCTACAGACTGACAAAGGCATGACATTGGTGGAGGCTCCTGAGTCTACCAGACAGTTATGAAGATTTTTACCAAATATCCTAAGGGTCAGGAGGAAAGGAGGAGACTCCCTCTTTTCTTTGTATAGAGTTACCTTTTGCTTTGTGTCTGTGACATGGACTCTTTCTTTCCCTTTATCTATATTGTCCTTTGAAGGGATCTCTTTTGAGGATGAGTCTATCCTAACATTTTCTCCAATGTCATGGAGGAAGGTTGTCCTAACCTCTAGAACTTTCATCAATTCAAATATTGACAGACTAACCTTCATCGTTTTGAGCTCATCCACTACATATTGCCCTAGCTTAGTGTTGTGTGGTTACACAACACGCCCCATTTTGCATTATCAAAACAAGGACCCAACTTTGCTGGCTTGTTCCCTTGCTTTTGTGCTCTGGGCGGTAATAGTAAAACAGTATCAGTCAGTATGCATATGCCTAATCTCAGGCATATTTGTGATCTTGAAGTCTGAGCCAAATTTGAAAGTCTAAATCTATCCTTAGAAAGCTTACCATGTGAAAGAGCTTGAAATTCTAGGCAGGTTTGCCTTTTACATCACCCTAAAATTCGTCCATATGAGAAAGTTATGACAAGTCAAAGGTCTAGTCAAACATGATTTTAGGAGGCTCATATTTCATAACAACGAGCATCATGATATTATAATATCACCCTGCTTAGAAAATCCACCATTTGCATATTTGCATGTGCATGTCAAAGTCCTATCGGAGGGTCATCATCCTGATCTTTCAAGGGAGGGTCATATTTGCTGATATTCGCTAATATGATGATGACGTCATCATATCCTCGTGATCTCCTTTTGCATGATCATGATGATCACCCTATCTTTTAAGGGGGGGTGATACTCTCAACAGCAGGATTATATTTCAAATCCTCCTATTTTCCTTCGACATGATGATGATGATGATATCATTCTTTTCCCAATATACAGAAGCTAAACATGACAGTGACGTCATATATAATATGGAGCATGATCGGCCTGACTTTTGCCATCGGCCAAGTTTAAGGTAGTCTCCCCAATGGAAAAGTCCATCGGCCTAGCTTTTGCTATCGGCCACGCTTTGTATTGTCTCTCCGATGGGAGTAGTCTCACCGATATGGTAGTTCTTTGGCATAGTTTTAAGTCTTAGATTTTCTCCCCGATGTTGTAGTCTACCCGATGAAAGTGGCTATCGGCATAGGGTTAGCTATCAGTGAAGTTTAATTTTGTCATCCTGATCATATGTGGTCACACCGATGCAAATATGATGCCGACCCGAGATGCAAGCAGATATGCAGGCCGGACACGAAGGGTTTGTTAAATGGGATTAAATGCTTGTATGAAGGGTTTGAAACATACAATACATAGTATACAAGGCCGGAATTGAAATGGTTATTAAATAGCGAAAGTTCGTTGTATCTTTCGTGATTGTATGTTTAGACATACATTGCGATATACATTGAACTTATACAACGGCGGAATTGAAATCATATAAAAAGCAATTAATTCCTTATATGTTTTGCGCTTGTATATGCAAATTTGGAACTCGATATACAAGCCAGTAATGTACAAGGAGCGGATTCAAAGGAAAGTTAAAAGCAATTAATTCCTTGTATATTTTATGATGTATCAGCAGATTTGAAGCCCGATATACAAGGAAATGGGCGGGAATGCAAAGCGATAGAAATTTAGATCACCATAATGCATTTTTCTAGTCAACGATGGTTGACCTGAGTGTTTTTGACGCTGTTTATGCATTTAATGCATAATTTCCACTGATTTGGGGCCTGATTGCCTCTAGATGCACATTTTGAGGCCTGTTTAATAAAATGTTTAAATTCTTGTTGTTTATCAAATGATGCTGGGCTTAATGCTTGTATGTTTATTGCAGGAAGTCTCGGAGCTGTTTGAAGCTGAACATTGCAAAGTTGCACATGGAGGCAACATGAACCAGAAGTGAGGAGGATATTGTCAAATATGTTGTTTGCCAGCTGGAGACCAAATCAAATCAAAGATGCTGGAATATTCTGTGCTAGTTATACATTTGCCAACTGGCAAAGCACGTGCTATTCATCTGGACCATTGATTGTTCTGGGAGGATCCTGATCCTTGGATCATTGTAACTATTTTCTGGCATTTGTTCTATATAAGAGCCAGAGTTTGTCGAAAGGGAGAGAGATACATTGGAACATCTGGCACAATAAGGCCAATTACTGTAGAATCAAATAGGAGATTAGATTACTGAGACTAATAAGGATTGAATTGTTGAAATGCCAAGGTTCTTTCTTCAGATCACTGTAAATGTACCTGTTCTTGAGCATACTGAATGGATATGAAGTTTCAGATTACATCCTGATTGTAAATTTTACGTAATCTTCATGTTGATTTCTGGATATGTACTGGTGAATGCTGTGTTCAACTAGAAGCACTTTCATTTCATTACATGTTGTTATCAACTTTTCCTTCGAAGATTTGCACTGGATCATGCGGATTTGTGGAATGTCCTGGTGAAGTATGATTCGAGTTTCCTTCTTTTCATTGCATGTATGGGAGCTTGTATGTGGATCAGTGATCTCAGTCAAGTAGTTTTGGGAATCTCATTCTTTAACCCTTTTCCTTTTTTTTAATTTCATAAATTCATCACCATAACTGTAAATCATGATAAATAACAAGCAGAACAGAGAAATATGCTGACATCTCGTAGATAATCAAAAATCCTTAGCATATTTGAGTTAAATGCATGTAGTATTGAAAATATCATGCAAAGAATCATAAATATTGGTATAAATCATGTAAATATCGGCCTGTAGGCACATTATTTGAGTGAATCCATAAGTGCAAAGGTAGAATTGTTAAAGATTTGTACAGGGCAGACATAAAGAACAGGATATTTGGAGGAATATTGATGAAATTTTGTAGAAATTACTGAAGAACGTAAGGCCCCTGAATGGAAAACAGCAACACACATCAACCACTGAGTAACGTCAGTAGATTAAGACCTAATCAATAGAGACTTGGGATCATGAATTCTCTGAATTCATCGTATCTTTCAAGATGAGTAAAGGTTGTTGTGTAACTTTTATTCTATGTTTGTATATGACTAACATCATGATCAACATAAATTGGCGCTAGAAGGAGGGCGAACGGGAAAAGACACCATTGCTTTAGTCATCATTCATTTTATGCAGGCACCTCGCTCCTAACGCAACATAAATTAGCGCTAGAAGGAGGGCCGAATAGAGAATTTCTGGATTTCTACAAATATTGCATAAATATTTCGGCATTTGAGTTAAATGTCTGCAAATATCTCTTATCTCAGATGTTTTGGTTGCACCTTTGCAAAGATCTAGCTCAAAACATCAAAGATTAGTTTGATTTTCTGAACTTTCAAGTTTTATTCTGAGATATGGTAGATCTCATTAAAATTTCAAAATCCTAAAAAATTGGAAAATAGAGTCTCAGTTTGATGGATGCATATGAAAATAATTGTCAAATTAACATTCCTTTATCTCAAGAAACTCTGAATAGGCAGCTTTACCCTCATAGTTTGTCTAACTTTGGTTTATCCACCTGTTGCAGGATACACCAGACTGTGGAACACAGCGAAATAAATTGTTTAACTTTCCTTACAAGGTTGGATTTATATTTGAAAGGACTAATATTCTTATTGGATGTATTCAGGACTGAATTTTGCCAAGAAAATGAAGAAGTTTTGGAGCAGCAAAATGAGGAAATTCTGGAATAGCAAAGAGAAGCAACAACCCTAGTGATGAATTGCTTAGAAAATACAATAGCTGAATTGGTTATAAAAGGTAATGAAGAGGAAACATCTTTCCTTGATTCATTTTATGGTGGGATTGATAGGAGTTCTTTACTTCCTAATACAAGTAAGGACCAGTCAGTATGCAGGTATGAATCCTGTGAAAATTCTAGAGAAGAAATCACTCATCAGGATAATATATTTGATTCTGATCCTAATACTTTTGATAAAGAAGATGAAACGTCTTTCTTGGAGTCCTTCTATGGTAAAGAGAAGTGTAAACAGATAGTAGAACAATTTAAATGCACTGCTGATGATGAAGTTCCTATGATAGTAACTCAGGGAGTCATAGAAAAGAAGATAAATGTTGATTTACTGCCTAACTGGGTTGAATTGAATGATCAAATGCAGGAATGTTGCAGGTTAATGAAACCAGGCACTTTACTAGATAGAAGATGTGAATTATTTAATGAACAATTCCTAAAAGATGAAGATGTAGAAGACTTTGGAGTTGTTGTGCATGATCAGACGTCACTCCAGAAATATTTTGAAAATGAAATAGGGAAGTCTTCTTATCAGTTGAATGCCAATTCTCCTTTACAGTCAAGTGATTTAGAAATGATAAATTTCTGTATCTCAGGTTGTGATAATAAGGATACTTATTTAGCTGCTGATGTGCAGGAAATTGAAGAAAATATTGAGAGGTTTCCTGAACTGGAGGATAAACTGAACATCCAGAATGAAGGAACAAATATGGATAAAGATGAAGAATTAACACATCAAGAGTCATACATCCTTCAATTTGAAGAGAGACCAGACACTGAGCCAAGCAGTGAAAATATAGAATTAAATGGAAGATCAGCTGTCAATAAACGAGCATGTCCAACAAAACCAGAAATACATCAGGTTGTATTTCTTGTTTCCACAGTAAATGATGTTGAATACTATTTTGATTATGGAAATTCAGGAGATAAGACATGCATATGGATTAATCATGAACATGATGAGCTTCCTCAGTTGCTGATCATCAAGAGTTATTCTGTTAAACATAATGAATTAAGAATATCAAAATATTTTTCAGAATATAAAGATAAATTTGCTAGGTTGAGAACCATAACTAATACCCTAATGCTCTTGCACAATCAAAAGAAGTATGCAAATACAGGTGTATTTGGGTCTTTTTCTAGTTTTTGTTTGCCTAGTAGTGGTTTGTATATAATTTTGTAGGTTAGTTGTTTGTACAGTCTGCTTGTTTTGCTGTCTTGTTCTGTTTCTTTTGTTTCCTTTTGTAGGTTAGCCGTTTGTACTGCGTTGTTGAGCTTTTGTTTTGGTTGGGCAAAACTGGTGCACCTTGTTACTTAAGAACACTGTAGAAATTGTTAGAATTCAAAAGTTGGATATAAGTTTTTCTATAGGTTGTAACTCATATCAGTGTAGGTACTCTTGATCAGGTCTGTGGTATCATATTCATCAGTACTACTTTTCTTGAGTCAAGGTGATCCTCACAATGACACACCTAACAGCCTTGGGTCTGTTGAACATATCAGTGTAGGGGTTAAGTGAAAAATCTAAAGGTTGCCCTTGCTACCATTGCAATTCTCAACTTAATTTCAACAAGTGACCATTCCTTGTATCATGAGGCTACAACTGTTATATCTTAAGAAATTAAATTTAAAATATAAAATAAATAAAATAATAAAATGGATTTTCTAGAATCCAGATTAAGTCATCTAAGTAACTCTACCGGGGCTATAGACGCCTGCTGGCAGTGGGGGTCTACTTAGGGGAATTGCAATGATAACCTTGCCGGGGCTATGGACGCCTGCTGGCAGCAAGGCTCTATCCAATTGGCTATGAGGGATGAACCAAACTACGTAGCTTAACACCAGTCACTAATTTATTCAACTCACTTTCAAGATGAGTAAATGAATCACATGCACACAATTGATCCCTTATCAATTCATTGTTACATTGATGAACATGATACCAGTTAGAAAGGATTAGGATGCTCATGCTTAATAGGAGTTGGAAATTTATGTTTTAATTTATCCTCACCTTTTGAATTATTTAAATTTTGTTGTTTTCTTTGGTGGCAAGTTGTTGTGTGGTTACACAACACGCCCCATTTTGCATTATCAAAACAGGGACCCAACTTTGCTGGCTTGTTCCCTTGCTTTTGTGCTCTGGGCGGTAATGGTAAAACAATATCAGTCAGTATGCATATGCCTAATCTCAGGCATATTTGTGATCTTGAAGTCTGAGCCAAATTTGAAAGTCTGAATCTATCCTCAGAAAGCTTACCATGTGAAAGAGCTTGAAATTCTAGGCAGGTTTGCCTTTTACATCACCCTAAAATTCGTCCATATGAGAAAGTTATGACAAGTCAAAGGTTTGGTCAAACATGATTTTAGGAGGGTCATATTTCATAACAACGAGTATCATGATATTATAATATCACCCTACTTAGAAAATCCACCATCTGCATATTTGCATGCGCATGTCAAAGTCCTATCGGAGGGTCATCATCCTGATCTTTCAAGGGAGGGTCATATTTGCTAATATTCGCTAATATGATGATGACGTCATCATATCCTCCTGATCTCTTTTTGCATGATCATGATGATCACCCTATCTTTTAAGGGGGGGTGATACTCTCAGCAGCAAGATCATATTTCAAATCCTCCTATTTTCCTTCAACATGATGATGATGATGATATCATTCTTTTCCCAATATACAGAAGCTAAACATGACGGTGACATCATATATAATATGGAGGGTGATCGGCCTGACTTTTGCCGTCGGCCAAGTTTAAGGTAGTCTCCCCGATGGAAAAGTCCATCGGCCTAGCTTTTGCTATCAGCCACGCTTTGTATTGTCTCCTCGATGGGAGTAGTCTCGCCGATATGGTAGTTCTTCGGCATAGTTTTAAGTCTTAGATTTTCTCCCTGATGTTGTAGTCTGCCCGATGAAAGTGGCTATCGGCATAGGGTTAGCTATCGGTGAAGTTTAATTTTGTCATCCTGATCATATGTGGTCACACCGATGCAAATATGATGCTGACCCGAGATGCAAGCGGATATGCAGGCCGGACGCGAAGGGTTTGTTAAATGGGATTAAATGCTTGTATATCCGGTGCCTTGTATGAAGGGTTCGAAACATACAATACATAGTATACAAGGCCGGAATTGAAATGGTTATTAAATAGCAAAAGTTCATTGTATCTTTCGTGATTGTATGTTTAGACATACATTGCGATATACATTGAACTTATACAACGGCGGAATTGAAATCATATAAAAAGCGATTAATTCCTTGTATGTTTTGCACTTGTATATGCAAATTTGGAACTCGATATACAAGCCGGTAATGTACAAGGAGTGGATTCGAAGGAAAGTTAAAAGCAATTAATTCCTTGTATATTTTATGATGTATCAGCAGATTTGAAGTCCGATATACAAGGAAATGGGCGGGAATGCAAAGCGATAGAAATTTAGATCACCATAATGCATTTTTCTAGTCAACGATGGTTGACCTGAGTGTTTTTGACACTGTTTATGCATTTAATGCATAATTTCCACTGATTTGGGGCCCGATTGCCTCTAGCTGCACATTTTGAGGCCTGTTTAATAAAATGTTTAAATTCTTGTTGTTTATCAAATGATGCTGGGCTTAATGCTTGTATGTTTATTGCAGGAAGTCTCGGAGCTGTTTGAAGCTGAACATTGCAAAGTTGCACATGGAGGCAACATGAACCAGAAGTGAGGAGGATATTGTCAAATATGTTGTTTGCCAGCTGGAGACCGAATCAAATCAAAGATGCTGGAATATTCTATGCCAGTTATACATTTGCCAACTGGCAAAGCACGTGCTATTCATCTGGACCATTGATTGTTCTGGGAGGATCCTGATCCTTGGATCATTGTAACTGTTTTCTAGCATTTGTTCTATATAAGAGCCAAAGCTTGTCGAAAGGGAGAGAGATACATTGGAACATCTGGCACAATAAGGCTAATTACTGTAGAATCAAATAGGAGATCGGATTACTAAGACTAATGAGGATTGAATTGTTGAAATGTCAAGGTTCTTTCTTTAGATCACTATAAATGTACCTGTTCTTGAGCATACTGAATGGATATGAAGTTTCAGATTACATCCTGATTGTAAATTTTACGTAATCTTCATGTTGATTTCTGGATATGTACTGGTGAATGCTGTGTTCAACTAGAAGCACTTTCATTTCATTACATGTTGTTATCAACTTTTCCTTTGAAGATTTGCACTGGATCATGTGGATTTGTGGAATGTCCTGGTGAAGTATGATTCTAGTTTCCTTCTTTTCATTGCATGTATGGGAGCTTGTATGTGGATCAGTGATCTCAGTCAAGAAGTTTTGGGAATCTCATTATTTAACCTTTTTCCTTTTTTTAATTTCATAAATTCATCACCATAACTGCAAATCATGATAAATAACAAGCAGAACAGAGAAATATGCTGACATCTCATATTTGAGTTAAATGCATGTAGTATTGAAAATATCATGCAAAGAATCATAAATACTGGTATAAATCATGTAAATATCGGCCTGTAGGCACATTATTTGAGTGAATCCATAAGTGCAGAGGTAGAATTGTTAAAGATTTGTACAGGGCAGACATAAAGAACAGGATATTTGGAGGAATATTGATGAAATTTTTTAGAAATTACTGAAGAACGTAAGGCCCCTGAATGGAAAACAGCAACACACATCAACCACTAAGTAACGTCAGTAGATTAAGACCTAATCAACGGAGACTTGGGATCATGAATTCTCTAAATTCATCGTATCTTTCAAGATGAGTAAAGGTTGTTGTGTAACTTTTATTCTATGTTTGTATATGACTAACATCATCATCAACACTTAGCTATTTTAGACCTCTGAGAAGTTTCAACTTTTTGACCCTAATTCACAACTTGGGGTATCTCCTTAGGAGGGTCAAGGTTATTAGAGGCCTTAGGGTTAGGTGGGATTTGGTAATTATTTGGAGGAATGGAAGTGGTAAAAGGCCCCTTTGGCTTGTTACTTTTGAGATTGTATGGGGTTTTGTTATATTGTTGATATGCATGCACTTCATCGTACTCTTCTTCTTTAGACTGATTTTCATCTTGGAAAGGAAAAACATAACTATCCAACACAAGGGAAGTATCATACCTTTGAGTGGGCACCAATTCATACCCCGTGGGTGGAGTCTCTTATGCTTCTGCATTATGAACCTCTCTCTAAAAGATGTTGGACACAACTTGAAACTCGTGATAGTCCAATTTGGAATGTGCATTCGTGTTATGGAGCCTACACTTCAAGGACAATGCTACTCAGCTAGCATCACTCGGCCTAGTGGATGATTTTTAGTGCCTTGATTTTCCAATGGTGAGGGAACTCCACCATTATTTGGTCTAGTATTCCAAGTCTGATTTTGCCTCTAATAATTATGGTTCTGATACTGATTTTGGCTCTAATTTCATTATTGTAGGTAAGCATTCTGGTTCCTTAAATGTGTAACTTCAATAGTAAGTTTCTTCATTTATTCAGCTAATTCTCTAATGTCATCTTTGTCATCCTTGGCTTTGATGACTTCAGCTAATTGGAGGAATGACATTCGAGCAGGGGTTAGTTCTACAATTGGAGCTCCAGGATGAACAACTAAGGCTTGTGTTGTTGCTGGGGCTAGAATGGGATTCATCACTGGAGTATGATTGGCGAGCACCTAGTTAATCATAGGTATTTTGTTTGGCATGGTTGCAGGACCCATATGGTTTAGTGAGCCTATTGTAGTCTATCCTAACTGTGTGTCCACAGCAACAGCTTCAGCATATGCTTTAGCTAGAGTATTTGGGGTTGGATTAGCTCTTCTAACAAACATGAAAGTAAGCCTGTCTAGGGCTACATAATAAATGGGAAGGGTTGTTGGCTGAGAGAGGTCATAAGGAGCCTATAGGTAGTTGTATGCCTTCTGAAATTGATTATTGAAAGAGCTTATTAATTCTCCTTTAGCTTTGTGTATCTCCACAAAGGACTTGTAAAGGTCTATAGGGGTTGTGGGCATCTTGAAGTAGCTCAAAATGCATTTTTCAAAGTTAGCCATGAATTTATGGAGGTAGAAGGGAGATTAGCAAACTAGTAATAAGCTTCATCCTGCAGTGAGAAGGGAAACAGTCTACAAACTACATCATCATGTTGTGCTTGAAGGATGAACATACTATTTTCAAATATCCTAATGTGTTCATCTACAGTTCTGTTAGGGTCATTGGTGTGAAACTTTGAGTAGAACTTATCAAGGTTTTTGGGCATGTCATGGTAAACATTGAAATTGAGTGGGGACTATTTATTAGTAGCAAAAAGGCCATGGTTGGGAGATTGACTAGGACTGTAGCTGGGTTTCTTGGAGCAGACTAGGCCCTTGGAGTTCTAGGCACTCCTTGATCTCTCTTAGTTCTTCTAAATTTTGTCAGAGATAACAGTTCCTCTCCAGCTGAGCTGGACCTATTATGTCTTTGCTTAGTCCCTAGACTTGTTGATTTTATGAAGGGGACTTATGCTAGTGGCCCTCCTTCTAGTGCCAATTCTATTGATGGTGTTTTTAGCACACAACAACATAGGTGAAATAAGGACTATCTCACCTCTCTTGAAAAGTATCTTACCCTAGGTAAGACTACTCCAAGGATTCTATAGCTACATCTTAGCTTGCACAAATAACTTAGTTGGTATGTCTAGCTGTGCCAACAAGGGGTCTTACATGAAATGATAGGGTTTATAAAAGATAACATAAATGCAAGTGTAGAAACCCTATGATACTTTCAGTAGATTTGAGATTTGATTGCTGCTATGAAACCTAAATCTAAAAACTTTTGTAAAAGAAAATGCAAAAGAGTAAAGGGTTAGAGAGAAGTCCTAAGTGACAATCATAATGCAAAGCTTATGGATGGTAGACAAACATTCTTAAGTTGACCTCTTTTTGTTTTACCAAGCTACAAGAATGCTACAATGCTATAGAAAATGGTACTATCTTCAATGGAAACTAATTCATTCATTATGTTGGTGCCTGAATTGACTGTCAGTTCCCGAGCAATTTTCATGTAGGCACCTTCCCAAAAAATCCAAAAAATTTTAAGTTTTGGCACCCCTTCAGTGTTTTGCAGCATCCGCATCATCTTTCCTGAGGAAGGGGTCATCATGTTTTGTCCATCGGTGAAAGTTTTTGTTGGAAGCGCTCTGATTGTGTCTTTGACCTATCGTTGAACCACCCGCTTGAACCCTTTTCTCAAAGGTTCAATGGTTCAATGGTTCAAAGCTTTGTGATTTTGGTCTTGGCTGAGGTTTTTTGTGTATCGGGTCGACTTTGAGGTACTTGGCCGACAGTGATGGCGTATTGTTTTTGAGGTTTGAACCTCGCCGGTGAACCTCAGCTTTGAACCTCGCCATTGAACCATTGAGTTGAACCTGTTCATCAGTTCAATTGGTTCACGGGGTTAGTCATACCGACGAGAGTTTTGGAGGGTCATCACCAACACTTTGGCTATCGGCAAAGTATTTTCTTGGGTTGCCGATATGTAATGTTTGGCCGATGCGATGTCATCGGTGTGGGTCTCACCGATGGAGGAATGTGGAGGTAAGCATCGGCATGACGATAGGTATCGGCATAGGTTTGAGATGCTGTTCCGACGGTGTTGGTCTGGCCGATGGCGAAGGTGTTGTCGGTGACACTATTGAGATCAGCAGGAGAATTGTGGGGTGTGCCGATGGTTCTTCTCTGGCTGATGTGGAAGTTGGAGGCTTTGGCGAAGGCTTGTTCGTCGGTGTGACTAAGGGTGTCAGCAGGAGGAATTTCATGTTGGCCGATGGTGTTGGTCTGGGCGGTGGGTTTTTGGCGAAGGCTTGTACATTGAGCGCGGCAAAAGGTGCTCGACATTTGTTATACATGCGGCTATGTTTTTAAACTGCTAAAGTGGTCTCCGCACCATGCATGTGGGATTAATCTCCCTGCATATTTTGAACCTTCAGTAAAACACGTTTTGGCAGGAAGTTCTTTTTTGAGTGCTGCGACTGTTTTCTCGATGGCTGTAGGTGGTTGAGCCATAAATCGCAACTGTAGCAAGGGTATGGGCAATGGTACAAGTAATTAAACTACCCGATTGTGAATGAAGACTTCCACATGGCGGCGCAAGGCTCGAGGCCTCTCTTGTCTGTTGCAGCAATAACTTCTGAGTGCCATTCCTTCTAAGGACTATATCTAGCAGTTTTTTGTCAAAAACATGTAATTAATTGCTAGAGGTACACTTTCTGGCCAATATAGGCAGATTGTGTTACCATTTTTGAGGTTGTTGAAAGTTGAACATTTTTGGCTCTGTAATGCAATACAGCTGATTTGGTTGCTCTGTGTAGCAAAAATTGTGAGTTTATGTATCTCCTGTTGTATGTTTTTGCATGAATCCACTGATTTCATGGTTAATCCTATATGAGTAATGCTATGTTTGCATGTGTTTTGTTAATTCTGTCTTCAGTATTGCATGTATCTTTCTTCTAAGTCTAGATATTTAAGGAATGTCTGAGACTCTAGAACATAGAATTCCTGTGTTGAATGTCTGATCTCTTAACTTCTGCTCAAGGGGTAGATTAAACTATCCTTAGATTGAATATTGGGAAGGATATACTGCAATAGGGATGCCATAAGTATAGATAGCTTAACACTTTGTATTGGGAGATATCTGTAGGGCAGGTATCATATGTGTCCCCCTAAAATCTAGTTTTAGTTGTTCATGCTGATCATTCACAGGTGTATGTCTACTGACTCCAAGCCCTGGATAGGCACCAATCTAGCTTTGTGTTGGTGTTATATACCATGTCCAGCTTTGCATCCAAATATAAAATCAAAATCAAACTCCAAAACAACCATTAGGATAGTAGAATTAGTTTTAGGATCCAAGTCCTCTGTCTACAACTGCAAATAGGCCCAAAGCTAGCCCCTTTGCTCTTATCTTATAGTTTTGGTCTACTTATAGGAGGACTTATCTGCTTTCTGTCAGCATCCCATCCTTTATATGCATATCCTCACGGATGTTGAGTAGGGAATACCCCCTAGGTTTTGCAGAGCTTGAAGAAGAAGAGGAGATAAAATATAGAGTCTATCTCCTACACTATTGGCCCCTAGCCCAGAGATCCTGTTGATCATTGATGGCTACCTTGTAGGGAAATCTGGGAGTAAGCATCCAGTCTGGGAAAAAACTAATAGAAATTGGTGACTCTACTGGGGAGAGAGAGAGTCAAGTAACCTGAAGGCTAGAAAATCTAGTTTCCAGTGAAGTTGTTGCAGCAAAAAGGAACCATGTGGTGCTCTGCTGGGGTGATGAATCCAGAAAACAAAAGTGCCTTGCTGACATTCTGTCCTCTCTTTGAGAGGTGGTGACTCTGTTGAAAGAACCTATCAGTGCTGCAACATATATCTAGGTATTCATCTTTGATTCAAAATGTTGAGTTTAGAACAGCAAGCCTGGTCGTGCTCTTAGAGAAGACCATTCTTTATTGAAAGATATAAAGCCCTAAATTTCACAGGGATATATGGTTACCCAAATATTATTCTCAATAAAATTAGAAGATGTTTGCCAAAATATAGTGGATCAAATTCTAAATCGGCAAACAAACATCTGCAAAGATTTTGTAATTTAATAGAAGATTATGAGGTAGATGATGAAGATGTAGTAATGAGACGTTTTCAGACCTGCCTGTTTGTTCAATTTCTTCATGGATAGATTTAGAAGTTACATTCCTAGGGCAGTTTGGTGAAAGGTTTGATGTGGCCTCATTGATCATACATTTTATGAATATCCAAAGGGAAGATGAGGAACTGGTTCTAGCCTTTAATCTTAGGTTTATTAAATTGCTCAGGTAGATCCCTGAATATATGAGACCTAATAATGCATTGTGCTTGACAATTGATTTGGCTGCATTTGATGAAGAAATGAGTTATCTGTTGAGAGATAAAGAACCAGTCACACTTCACCAGGCTTTCCAATTTGCTATGGACATAGAAAACAACAAGAAATATGGAATGCCAGTAGGTTTCATGGCTACAAGTTGTCAAAGCAATTATCAAAGTGAATATATTTCAGCTCTCCCAGTATGTGCATTAAAAGATGATTGTGTAGAGGGAAATATATTTCAGAATAATGTGTGCAGCCATGATATCATGCATGAAGAAAATGTTGTTGAAAATGTAGGCACATCCTATAATGATGTGGACAAAGATTATTGTCTATCTCTAGAAGAAAAGCATGCAGGTGCAAGATGCTCTCCAGATGATGAAATGAAAGATATACATGAGGTTGCATCCTGTAGCAATAGGCATATCCCAGTTATTCTTGACTATTTGTATAAGGTGGATATGCAAGGCTTCACTCTGAATATAGAAAACATTGATTCAAGGGATGGTACTGAATATGCTAGTGATTGTCAGCATTCAAATGTATGTGTGAGCCTTTCAGATAATGAAATATATTTGGATACTGAATATGAATGTTTCCTTGAAGATTCTGACCATTTTCACAATGCAGAGGTTAAAAAATTTGCTTTTGGGTATCAGTGCATTGGTGAAGAGGAAAGACAGGGTCACTATTCAAAAGTGGACATACAACTTGCTGATGTATATGCTCATACAGTTGGGGATAGTGTTGATTGCAGGGGTAACTATGAAGCTTTTGATGAAGGGCTGCACTCTGAGCTTTTTATGCCTTCTCTTGAGACATTTTAGGTGGACGTTAGTGACAAAACTATTGTGCATGATGATGATGGATATCTGTATGTTCATCAAGATAAATTTGATTATGAGATGTTGCTTGTGCCTGAATATTGCATGTTTGATATAGAGGAGCTCTTATTTTTTGAGGAAGGGCAAAATTCTGATGTGGATTCATTTGTTTCATGTGAGTTTGTTATTTTTCCAAGCAACATTAGTGACTCATATGATGATGACATTCTACAACTGATAATAATATATGCTGATGAAGCTAGTTGTAGATTTGTTGAAGAAAAAGAAATGAGCAGCATCACAAATAATTGCCAAGGGGCTTGCTGCAGACAGTTAAATGCTTTTAGGCTTCATTTGAAGAAATCAAAAGAAAATCAGGTGTTTGACAAAGGAAAAGTCTAGTTTTTCCTTTTTGGTGGCCCTGGGCCACCATGTTTATTTTGAAATAATGTGTTTGGTGATGCAGATTGGTGCAAGTTTGACTCTGTGCCCAATGGATAGGGGACTGGTCTGCATCCCAGAGTTCTGTGGTTCTTGCCATGCCTGCAAGAGGCATGCATCCTCAGACAGAGCCACTGTTGGTGCCTAAATTGACTGTCAGTTCCTGAGCAATTTTCATGTAGGCACCTTCCCAAAAAATCCAAAAAAATTTAAGTTTTGGCACCCCTTCAGTGTTTTGCAGCATCCGCATCATCTTTCCTGAGGAAGGGGTCATCATGTTTTGTCCATCGGTGAAAGTTTTTGTTGGAAGTGCTCTGATTGTGTCTTTGAACTATCGTTGAACCACCCACTTGAACCCTTTTCTCAAAGGTTCAATGGTTCAATGGTTCAAAGCTTTGTGATTTTGGTCTTGGCTGAGGTTTTTTGTGTGTCGGGTTTACTTTGAGGTGTTGACACTCATTTTGACCAGGGGTTGATTTGTCATGATCAGGAGGTCTCTTCATTTGAAGCCTTTATCTTATTGCCCATTTTTTCTAAGTGATGGACCTCCTCAGCATTTTTCAACTGCAGCATCATGTTTTCCTAAGGAGGAGGTCATCATCATCATCTTGTCTTCGATGGTCTGCATCATCATGTTCTTCGTCGACTGGGTTTTTCATCGTCATCATCATATTCAGTCATCGGGTGATGTTTGGTTTTTATCATGATGATGCTGCCGAGCTACAGTGCGCCCTCATCTGCTTGCGAGGGTGATGTTTCAAAGTCTTCGGTGATCTTCCATTTATCACCTTGCGCGAGCATGATGATGATGTTGCTTATTCTTTGAATTGCTTGACCTAACTTGTTTTTTCCTAAGGGTCGTGTTCATCATCATCATATTTCCAGTTATCATCCTGCTGCTTGTGGAGGTCATCATATTTTCTGCCTTCATGGTATTTCGCCGGGGTGATATTTTTATCATCGGGTGATCTTGGTTAACATCATCCTGATGATGTTGTTGAAGAGTTGTAATTGCGACCCGATATTCACTAGGGTCATCATATTTTGGAACGTCAGGATGATCTTAGTCAATATCATCCTGATGATGTTGTATCACTTCTTGTTCTTTGTTTCTCATCCTGATGACGCTGACGTCATCCTTATCTCAGGGTGATATCTTTTTCTCTGCCTATCTGCATCATGATATTCCGAAGGAGGGGGTGATATTTTCATATCACCCGGATATATGTATGTTTGTTCGAACATCATGATGATGTTGATATCAAGGAGATCCGCCTGCTGGTTTCGCGTGTTATCTATTGAGGGTGATCTTTTCAAGCAGCATCATCATGTTCAGTTTTCGCCCCGATCTTGCAGAGGAGCTACAGTGCAACCTGATGTTCGAACGTCAGGAGGATATTTCCAAATATCCGGTTGTCTTCCGAATATCATGATGATGTAAATATGATGATGACGTCATCAAGGTCCGCGGGGGTCATATTTCTAACACTGATCATCTTGAAGAGACCTCCTGATATTTACAAACATGATGATGACGTCATCCGGATATGAGGAGGTGCGCCGTAGGCAGATATGATGATGACGTCAGCAGGATATGATGATGACGTCATCAGGATGTTCATCGGCCAGACTTTTGTTATAAGCTCAGCAGGAGGATGTTCCTCCGAAGGATCAGGTTGTGCCGATTATCATGAAGGTTATATTTCAAATATCATGATGACGTCAGGGTGATATTTCGAACAACAGGATATCATGCTGCTGGGGGATGATGATGATGAGGTTATATACTAATGTCGTCAGGAGCAAAAGCACCGACATGATATATGCTCATGACCTAGTATATAAAGTGTTATTGAGGTCATCGCGGGGTGCATGTGGGATATTGTTATCCTGCATTTTCAAATATCATGATGATGAATCTCGACGGGAAATGCTTGCGATAGTCTGTTTGATGATTTTCCCAAGGCCGCGGGTTGGTGCGCCATTAATGGCGATTGTTGCAGAGGTATGGGCGATGGCGTGGGTCGATCTTGTACCCGACTGGAGGTGTCAATCAGCGGGCAGGAGCGCAGGGCTCGAGAAGTCTTCCTGTCTCCTCCCCTACCTGCTGCATTCAAGTTTGGGCGCTAATCTGGTTGTGTTTGAGCGCCATTTTTATGGTACTGTGTATCTGGCGGGATTTTTGGTCAACCTGGTAGTCAATGCTGAATACACCCTCCTGCTATATAATGCAGACGGTGTTATTCATTCGAGGTTGTTGAAAGTTGATGATTTTGGCTCTGTAATGCATGACAAGCTGATCTGGTTGCTCTGTACAGCTTACCTGTGAGTTTATGTATCTCCTGTTGTTTGTTTTTGGTATGAACCCACTGATTTCATGATTAAACTTATATGAGAAATGCTGTTTGGCATGTGTTGTGTTAATTCTGTCTCCAGTATTGCATGTATTCTTCTTCTGAATCTAGATGTTTGGTAATGTTTAGATTCTAGAGCATAGAATTCCTGTGTTGAATGTCTGATCTTTTAACTTCTATTCAAGGGGTAGATTAAACTGTTTTCAGGTTGAACATTGGGAGGGATATACTGCAGTAGGGATACCATAAGTAGAGATAACCTAACACTTTGTATTGGGAGATGCCTGTAAGGCAGGTATCACATAGATCCCCTTGAAATCCAGTTTTAGTTGTTTATGCTGATCATTCACAGGTGTATGTCTATTGACTCCAGGCCCTGGATAGGCACCAATCAGGCTTTGTTTTGTGTTATAACCATATCCAGCTTTGCATCCACACTTAAACTCCAAAGCAAAATCTAAAACCAACATTAGGACATTAGAGTTAGTTTAGGATCCTCAGTCCTCTGTCTACAACTGCAAATAGGCCCAAAGCTAGCCCCTTTGCCCTTATCTTTCAGTTTTGGTCTACATACAGGAGGACTCATCTGCTTTCTGTCAACATCCCAGCCTTGCATGCATATCCTTATGGATGTTGAATAGGGAGTACCCCCCTAGGTCTTGCAGAGCCTGAAGAAGAAGAGGAGATAAAATATAGAGTCTATCTCCTACACTGTTGACCCCCTGGCCCAGAGATCCTGTTGATCACTGATGGCTACCTTGTAGGGACTCCGGGAATAAGCATCCAGTCTGGGAAAAAGTCAACAGAAATTGGCGACTCCGCTGGGGAATGAGAAGTAAAAGACTATCTAATCATCTCCAGTGATATATATGTGACCCATCTGAGTCAGCAATAGTAATCTACTCCACTGGGGAATCTTGTGAAAGAACCCTGGTTTTCAGAAGAAAACAGTTCCTAGCAATAGGTGGCCACTCCGAAGTAATCTCCCAACCGGTCAAGGTAAATTTATATGCAGGGGAGAAGATCCCAACAAAATCCTCTATTTGAAGAGTTACCATTAACAAAAGGAATGATGTATAGAAGAAAGGGAACTGTCTCAGCTAGTCATGAGAGCTCCCCCAGAAAAAGTGATGATGTACAAGATAACCCTAGGCCATCAGGACAGCATGCTCCTTATTTTTCAAGTGCAGAAGCTGATATCCAAGGTGCATATGAGAGGCAACAGGGTGGTAGTATGAGAATGAGGTCAGAGGTGTTCCAAGAACGCCCTTTTCTAGACCCAAGTGAAAGGTTTGAAGAGGCAGAGTCTCTGAGGGATGATGAGGATGATGACCAGAATGGCATGAGACCATCTACCTCCAGACCTAAGGATGAACAGCTAGCTGAAGAAATCAAAATCCTAAGAGCAGAACTAGAATACCTACAAGCCATGAAAATCAGAGATGATATACAGCAGAAAGTGCAAGCCTTGAGAACTGCCCAGAATAATTCAGTTCCTACTCTAGAAAATGCAAATATGCAAAGACATCAGCAAAGATATGAAATGCAACATCAGCATCATGATGATCAGGGAACTATGAGAATGAAAGCTAAGACAGCTCAGGATAAAAGCAAGATTGTGGAGCAAGCTACAACTGCTGTACAAAACTGTGCTCCATTTGATATAGCCCAGATCCTCACTCAGGTAAAGGTCTCTGTTCCTCTTATGGAACTCATGAAAGTGGAAGAGATCAAGAATAGGACAATATCCCTAATCTCAGGGGTACCTTTTCAAGCTAAGCAAAATGATCAGACCCAGGGTGAGAAACAGGTCATGTGCAATGAAGAAGATGAGACTCCTGAAGTCTATTTAGGAATGACCATGACAAAGTGTCCTTCACAGGTGGAACCATTTTATGTTTCCCTGGTTATAAATGGTAAAATAATTAGAAATTGTATGCTTGACTCTGGAGCATCCACAAATGTCATGCCTTTGGCTATCATGCAACAAACAGGATTAAAAATTGACAAGGCATGTGGAAAATGCTATGCAATGGATGCCAGAGAGGTACCAGTTATTGGAATCATGAAGGATGTGGATTTCAAACTGGCAGCATTTCCTGAAAAGAAATATAAGATGAATATAACAGTGGTTGACATCAAGCCACAGTATGGTATGCTGCTGTCAAGAAGATGGGCAGCACTAATAGGTGGAAGTATGCAGCTGGACCTGTCATATGCCATGATTCCAATGAATGGCAGGGATGTCAAGTTAATCAGAGAGCAGAGATCATCAGAGACAGTGGAAGACCAAGAAGCAAATGAACAGGTATGCTTTGTGGACACTGACTGTGATAACTTCAGGGTTGTCTCAGATGATACAGAAGATGAAAAGAAAAATGTCTGCACTGAAGAGCTGGATCAGCAAGGATTGTGGACCATGTTTTTTGATGGAGCTTGTGCAAAAGAAGGTTCTGGAGCTGGAGTTGTCTTCCTGTCTCCAACTGGTAAGCTCCTCAAATCCTCTTTCTTGCTGAGGTTTGATTGCACAAATAATATTGCAGAATATGAGGCTTTACTTTTAGGCCTGAATATTGCTCTCAAACATGGAATTAAGATGTTAAGAGTATTTGGAGACTCTGAGTTGATTGTATCCCAAATCAGAAATAAGTATGCTGCAAAGAATAAAAGACTGAAACAATACAAGCATGCTGTTTGGGATACTATTGAGTGATTTGATGCATTTTCAATTGGCTGGGTAGAAAGGTCAAAAAATGTTATGGCTGATTTCTTAGCTAATATTGCAATAAGGCCAGATGACATCACTCTGTCAGGTGTCACAGATATAGAAGTTAAAATTAGGCCTGCCATACCAGAAAACATATGCAGTTGGCAAGTTTTTAATGATGATAGGGATTTGCTGAAATTTTTGCACTGCATAGATGAGTATGAGAATCAACAGATTGATTTCCAAGCTTTTGTAGAGACTGTAAATGGAAAAGAGACCCTTGTGGGAAAAGAGATCATCCAGTTGAAGACTAACAAGATCCCTAGAGGGTTAGTGGCTTTGGAAAGAGCCTTTGACAGTAGAGACAAAATGGTCACAAGGACATCCCCCACAAATAAGGGGGATTTAGAAGAAATAAATTTGGGGACATCTCAGGCCCCTCAGAAGGTATATATTGGCAAACAGCTCAAACCACACATAAGAAGTATGCTGATTGCATTGCTAAAAAGGTATAAACATGTTTTTGCTTGGTCATATGAGGACCTAAAAGCTTATAGGGAAGACTTATTCCAACATGAGATCCCACTGAAGCCTGAAGCTAAGCCATTTAGACAGAGGCAAAGGCCTATAAATCCTACCTTAGCTCCCAAGATGCAGGAAGAACTCAAAAGGCTCAGGGATGCTGGAATAATTGTGCCCATCAGACATTCAACTTGGGTGTCTAACCTTGTCCCAGTCAGGAAAAAGAATGGTGATATTAGGTTGTGTGTTGATTTCAGGAACTTGAATGTATCCTCTTTGAAGGATAACTATCCACTGCCTAATATGGAGGCTATGTTGCAGAAAGTGACTGGTTGTGAACTCCTATCCATGATGGATGGATTTTCAGGATATAATCAGGTAAAGGTAAAGGAATCAGAACAATATAAGACTGCCTTTACCACTCCATGGGGAACGTATGTGTATGTTAGAATGCCATTTGGACTAACAAATGCAGGTGCTACATTTCAAAGAGCAATGGATGTTGCTTTTGCAGGGCTGATTGATTCAATCCTGGCAGTATATCAGGATGACCTGACTGCCTACTCAAAGAAAGAGGAGCAGCATTGTATGCATCTGGAGCAGATCTTCATAAGAGCACTAGAATATGGTATTTCTTTAAACCCAAAGAAGTGTGCCTTTGGAGTAGTTGAAGGAAAACTTCTGGGACACATTGTTTCCAAAGATGGAGTCAGGATAGATCCAGAGAGAGTGGCAGCCATTGACAGGATCCAAATGCCAAAAACTGTGAAAGGAGTTCAGTCCTTCTTTGGACAGGTAAACTTTGTCATAAGATTTGTTCCCAACTTTGCAGAGATCACAAGGAACATTTCCAAGATGATGAAGAAGGATGCAACTGTCAACTGGGAAAGGGAAGCAACAGAATCATTTCAGAATATCAAAGAGGCAATAAAGATGGCCCCTGTTCTTAAATCTCCTGATTTTTCTAGGCCATTCCAGGTGTTCTCATTTGCTTCCTTTCATACTGTAGCTGCATGTTTGTTACAGAAAAATGAAGATGGTTTTGAACAGCCCATCGCCTTCTTCAGTATGTCCCTGCAGGCCTCTGAATTGAAGTATGATATTATGGAAAAGCAGGCATATGCACTTGTTAGAGCCATTAAAAGTTTCAGACCATACTTGGTAGGGTCACATATAATTGCATATGTACCTCATGCTGCAGTCAAAGACATATTCACTCAGCAGGAGGTGACTGGAAGAAGGTGTAGATGGATAAACAAACTGCAGGAATTCAACATAGACATACAAGTTACTAAGTTGATAAGGGGACAAGGATTAGCCAAGATGATGGCACAGTCAAACTTGGAAGCATGCCAAGTTAATGCAGTCCAAGATGAGAATGTAAGTGCATCAGGATCTGAATGGTACAAGGATATTATCTATTACTTGCAAAATCTGAATTGTCCTTCCCATTTCAGTGACTGTCAAAAGAGGACTCTAAAGCTACATGCAATCAGGTATGTCATTGTTCAAGGTGAGCTGTACTGGAAAAATCCTGATGGTGTGCTGCTGAGATGTGTGGATAAGAACATGGCTAACAATATTTTGACTGACATGCATAAAGGATTATGTGGTGGCCATTATACTGCCCAAACAACAGCTCATAAAATTCTCAGGGCAGGATATTGGTGGCCCACTCTCTTTTCAGATGCACAAAAGTTAGTAAGGAAGTGTGACCCTTGCCAGAGATTCTCAGGAAAGCTGAAATATCATGGTGCTTTACCCCTCAGAACTGCACCTGTGGATGCTCCATTCCAGCAATGGGGAATTGATTTTATAGGGGAAATTGCAGACAAATCAAGTGGGGGACACAGTTGGATTTTGGTGGCAACTGACTACTTTACCAAATGGATTGAGGCCATTCCAACTAAAAGAGCTACAAGTAAGGTGGTGACAGATTTCATACTGGAGAACATCATCATCAGGTTTGGAGTACCATCTAAAATAATCACTGATAATGCTATGTGCTTCAGATCAGGTGAGTTTGTTGATTTTTGCAACAGGTATGGGATAAGCCTGTCATATACATCACCATATCACCCACAAGGAAATGGTCAAGCAGAATCAAGCAATAGGAGCATCATGAAGATTGTCAAGAGGATACTGGACAAGAACAAGAGGGCTTGGGACTCAAAGTTGAATTTAGCAGTATGGGCTGACAGAGTGACTGTGAAAAGGGCTATTGGGAAGTCACCTTTTGAGCTAGTATATGGTGCATCAGCTAGACTGCCCATAAACAATCTCCTACCAGTTTACAGATTCATTCAAGAGTATGATGAGGAGATTGAAGATCCCATGACAGAAAGAGTGAATCAGCTGGTTGCATTGGATGAAGACAGAAGGAGAGCCCACCAGATCAATCTCAAAAGACAACAAGGGGTGAAATATCAGTTTGACAGGAGAGCTACAAAAAGGAAGTTTCAAGTAAATGATCTGGTGCTCATTTGGAATGCTAAAGATCAGGAAAAGGGTAAACATGGTAAGTTTCAACCCTTATGGATGGGTCCATATCAGGTTTGCAATACTCATGGGGAGGATTCTTATTTCCTCCAGGCCCTAGATGGTGAAATTCTGGAATTGCCTGTGCATGGCCAATTCCTTAAGTTCTATTTTGCATAATGACTGGTTGCTGTGCACATTTGTAAAATATGTATGTGGTGTAAATGCCTTGTACAGCTCGTGTTTTTTGGCTTTTTGTCAGGTCTGCCCGGAGATCTGGTTCTCGCTGCAGGTTTTCACCTGCACGTCCCCATTCGGAGCCACTGTTGACACTCATTTTGACCAGGGGTTAATTTGTCATGATCAGGAGGTCTCTTCATTTGAAGCCTTTATCTTATTGCCCATTTTTTCTAAGTGATGGACCTCCTCAGCATTTTTCAACTGCAGCATCATGTTTTCCTGAGGAGGAGGTCATCATCATCATCTTGTCTTCGATGGTCTGCATCATCATGTTCTTCGTCGACTGGGTTTTTCATCGTCATCATCATATTCAGTCATCGGGTGATGTTTGGTTTTTATCATGATGATGCTGCCGAGCTACAGTGCGCCCTCATCTGCTTGCGAGGGTGATGTTTCAAAGTCTCCGGTGATCTTCCATTTATCACCTTGCGCGAGCATGATGATGATGTTGCTTATTCTTTGAATTGCTCGACCTAACTTGTTTTTTCCTAAGGGTCGTGTTCATCATCATCATATTTCCAGTTATCATCCTGCTGCTTGTGGAGGTCATCATATTTTCTGCCTTCATGGTATTTCGCCAGGGTGATATTTTTATCATCGGGTGATCTTGGTTAACATCATCCTGATGATGTTGTTGAAGAGTTGTAATTGCGACCCGATATTCACTAGGGTCATCATATTTTGGAACGTCAGGATGATCTTAGTCAATATCATCCTGATGATGTTGTATCACTTCTTGTTCTTTGTTTCTCATCCTGATGACGCTGACGTCATCCTTATCTCAGGGTGATATCTTTTTCTCTGCCTATCTGCATCATGATATTCCGAAGGAGGGGGTGATATTTTCATATCACCCGGATATATGTATGTTTGTTCGAACATCATGATGATGTTGATATCAAGGAGATCCGCCTGTTGGTTTCGCATGTTATCTATTGAGGGTGATCTTTTCAAGCAGCATCATCATGTTCAGTTTTCGCCCCGATCTTGCAGAGGAGCTACAGTGCAACCTGATGTTCGAACGTCAGGAGGATATTTCCAAATATCCGGTTGTCTTCCGAATATCATGATGATGTAAATATGATGATGACGTCATCAAGGTCCGCGGGGGTCATATTTCTAACACTGATCATCTTGAAGAGACCTCCTGATATTTACAAACATGATGATGACGTCATCCGGATATGAGGAGGTGCGCCGTAGGCAGATATGATGATGACGTCAGCAGGATATGATGATGACGTCATCAGGATGTTCATCGGCCAGACTTTTGTTATAAGCTCAGCAGGAGGATGTTCCTCCGAAGGATCAGGTTGTGCCGATTATCATGAAGGTTATATTTCAAATATCATGATGACGTCAGGGTGATATTTCGAACAACAGGATATCATGCTGCTGGGGGATGATGATGATGAGGTTATATACTAATGTCGTCAGGAGCAAAAGCACCGACATGATATATGCTCATGACCTAGTATATAAAGTGTTATTGAGGTCATCGCGGGGTGCATGTGGGATATTGTTATCCTGCATTTTCAAATATCATGATGATGAATCTCGGCGGGAAATGCTTGCGATAGTCTGTTTGATGATTTTCCCAAGGCCGCGGGTTGGTGTGCCATTAATGGCGATTGTTGCAGAGGTATGGGCGATGGCGTGGGTCGATCTTGTACCCGACTGGAGGTGTCAATCAGCGGGCAGGAGCGCAGGGCTCGAGAAGTCTTCCTGTCTCCTCCCCTACCTGTTGCATTCAAGTTTGGGCGCCAATCTGGTTGTGTTTGAGCGCCATTTTTATGGTACTGTGTATCTGGCAGGATTTTTGGTCAACCTAGTAGTCAATGCCGAATACACCCTCCTGCTATATAATGCAGACGGTGTTATTCATTTGAGGTTGTTGAAAGTTGATGATTTTGGCTCTGTAATGCATGACAAGCTGATCTGGTTGCTCTGTACAGCTTACCTGTGAGTTTATGTATCTCCTGTTGTTTGTTTTTGGTATGAACCCACTGATTTCATGATTAAACTTATATGAGAAATGCTGTTTGGCATGTGTTGTGTTAATTCTGTCTCCAGTATTGCATGTATTCTTCTTCTGAATCTGGATGTTTGGTAATGTTTAGATTCTAGAGCATAGAATTCCTGTGTTGAATGTCTGATCTTTTAACTTCTATTCAAGGGGTAGATTAAACTGTTTTCAGGTTGAACATTGGGAGGGATATACTGCAGTAGGGATACCATAAGTAGAGATAACCTAACACTTTGTATTGGGAGATGCCTGTAAGGCAGGTATCACATAGATCCCCTTGAAATCCAGTTTTAGTTGTTTATGCTGATCATTCACAGGTGTATGTCTATTGACTCCAGGCCCTGGATAGGCACCAATCAGGCTTTGTTTTGTGTTATAACCATATCCAGCTTTGCATCCACACTTAAACTCCAAAGCAAAATCTAAAACCAACATTAGGACATTAGAGTTAGTTTAGGATCCTCAGTCCTCTGTCTACAACTGCAAATAGGCCCAAAGCTAGCCCCTTTGCCCTTATCTTTCAGTTTTGGTCTACATACAGGAGGACTCATCTGCTTTCTGTCAACATCCCAGCCTTGCATGCATATCCTTATGGATGTTGAATAGGGAGTACCCCCCTAGGTCTTGCAGAGCCTGAAGAAGAAGAGGAGATAAAATATAGAGTCTATCTCCTACACTGTTGACCCCCTGGCCCAGAGATCCTGTTGATCACTGATGGCTACCTTGTAGGGACTCCGGGAATAAGCATCCAGTCTGGGAAAAAGTCAACAGAAATTGGCGACTCCGCTGGGGAATGAGAAGTAAAAGACTATCTAATCATCTCCAGTGATATATATGTGACCCATCTGAGTCAGCAATAGTAATCTACTCCACTGGGGAATCTTGTGAAAGAACCCTGGTTTTCAGAAGAAAACAGTTCCTAGCAATAGGTGGCCACTCCGAAGTAATCTCCCAACCGGTCAAGGTAAATTTATATGCAGGGGAGAAGATCCCAACAAAATCCTCTATTTGAAGAGTTACCATTAACAAAAGGAATGATGTATAGAAGAAAGGGAACTGTCTCAGCTAGTCATGAGAGCTCCCCCAGAAAAAGTGATGATGTACAAGATAACCCTAGGCCATCAGGACAGCATGCTCCTTATTTTTCAAGTGCAGAAGCTGATATCCAAGGTGCATATGAGAGGCAACAGGGTGGTAGTATGAGAATGAGGTCAGAGGTGTTCCAAGAACGCCCTTTTCTAGACCCAAGTGAAAGGTTTGAAGAGGCAGAGTCTCTGAGGGATGATGAGGATGATGACCAGAATGGCATGAGACCATCTACCTCCAGACCTAAGGATGAACAGCTAGCTGAAGAAATCAAAATCCTAAGAGCAGAACTAGAATACCTACAAGCCATGAAAATCAGAGATGATATACAGCAGAAAGTGCAAGCCTTGAGAACTGCCCAGAATAATTCAGTTCCTACTCTAGAAAATGCAAATATGCAAAGACATCAGCAAAGATATGAAATGCAACATCAGCATCATGATGATCAGGGAACTATGAGAATGAAAGCTAAGACAGCTCAGGATAAAAGCAAGATTGTGGAGCAAGCTACAACTGCTGTACAAAACTGTGCTCCATTTGATATAGCCCAGATCCTCACTCAGGTAAAGGTCTCTGTTCCTCTTATGGAACTCATGAAAGTGGAAGAGATCAAGAATAGGACAATATCCCTAATCTCAGGGGTACCTTTTCAAGCTAAGCAAAATGATCAGACCCAGGGTGAGAAACAGGTCATGTGCAATGAAGAAGATGAGACTCCTGAAGTCTATTTAGGAATGACCATGACAAAGTGTCCTTCACAGGTGGAACCATTTTATGTTTCCCTGGTTATAAATGGTAAAATAATTAGAAATTGTATGCTTGACTCTGGAGCATCCACAAATGTCATGCCTTTGGCTATCATGCAACAAACAGGATTAAAAATTGACAAGGCATGTGGAAAATGCTATGCAATGGATGCCAGAGAGGTACCAGTTATTGGAATCATGAAGGATGTGGATTTCAAACTGGCAGCATTTCCTGAAAAGAAATATAAGATGAATATAACAGTGGTTGACATCAAGCCACAGTATGGTATGCTGCTGTCAAGAAGATGGGCAGCACTAATAGGTGGAAGTATGCAGCTGGACCTGTCATATGCCATGATTCCAATGAATGGCAGGGATGTCAAGTTAATCAGAGAGCAGAGATCATCAGAGACAGTGGAAGACCAAGAAGCAAATGAACAGGTATGCTTTGTGGACACTGACTGTGATAACTTCAGGGTTGTCTCAGATGATACAGAAGATGAAAAGAAAAATGTCTGCACTGAAGAGCTGGATCAGCAAGGATTGTGGACCATGTTTTTTGATGGAGCTTGTGCAAAAGAAGGTTCTGGAGCTGGAGTTGTCTTCCTGTCTCCAACTGGTAAGCTCCTCAAATCCTCTTTCTTGCTGAGGTTTGATTGCACAAATAATATTGCAGAATATGAGGCTTTACTTTTAGGCCTGAATATTGCTCTCAAACATGGAATTAAGATGTTAAGAGTATTTGGAGACTCTGAGTTGATTGTATCCCAAATCAGAAATAAGTATGCTGCAAAGAATAAAAGACTGAAACAATACAAGCATGCTGTTTGGGATACTATTGAGTGATTTGATGCATTTTCAATTGGCTGGGTAGAAAGGTCAAAAAATGTTATGGCTGATTTCTTAGCTAATATTGCAATAAGGCCAGATGACATCACTCTGTCAGGTGTCACAGATATAGAAGTTAAAATTAGGCCTGCCATACCAGAAAACATATGCAGTTGGCAAGTTTTTAATGATGATAGGGATTTGCTGAAATTTTTGCACTGCATAGATGAGTATGAGAATCAACAGATTGATTTCCAAGCTTTTGTAGAGACTGTAAATGGAAAAGAGACCCTTGTGGGAAAAGAGATCATCCAGTTGAAGACTAACAAGATCCCTAGAGGGTTAGTGGCTTTGGAAAGAGCCTTTGACAGTAGAGACAAAATGGTCACAAGGACATCCCCCACAAATAAGGGGGATTTAGAAGAAATAAATTTGGGGACATCTCAGGCCCCTCAGAAGGTATATATTGGCAAACAGCTCAAACCACACATAAGAAGTATGCTGATTGCATTGCTAAAAAGGTATAAACATGTTTTTGCTTGGTCATATGAGGACCTAAAAGCTTATAGGGAAGACTTATTCCAACATGAGATCCCACTGAAGCCTGAAGCTAAGCCATTTAGACAGAGGCAAAGGCCTATAAATCCTACCTTAGCTCCCAAGATGCAGGAAGAACTCAAAAGGCTCAGGGATGCTGGAATAATTGTGCCCATCAGACATTCAACTTGGGTGTCTAACCTTGTCCCAGTCAGGAAAAAGAATGGTGATATTAGGTTGTGTGTTGATTTCAGGAACTTGAATGTATCCTCTTTGAAGGATAACTATCCACTGCCTAATATGGAGGCTATGTTGCAGAAAGTGACTGGTTGTGAACTCCTATCCATGATGGATGGATTTTCAGGATATAATCAGGTAAAGGTAAAGGAATCAGAACAATATAAGACTGCCTTTACCACTCCATGGGGAACGTATGTGTATGTTAGAATGCCATTTGGACTAACAAATGCAGGTGCTACATTTCAAAGAGCAATGGATGTTGCTTTTGCAGGGCTGATTGATTCAATCCTGGCAGTATATCAGGATGACCTGACTGCCTACTCAAAGAAAGAGGAGCAGCATTGTATGCATCTGGAGCAGATCTTCATAAGAGCACTAGAATATGGTATTTCTTTAAACCCAAAGAAGTGTGCCTTTGGAGTAGTTGAAGGAAAACTTCTGGGACACATTGTTTCCAAAGATGGAGTCAGGATAGATCCAGAGAGAGTGGCAGCCATTGACAGGATCCAAATGCCAAAAACTGTGAAAGGAGTTCAGTCCTTCTTTGGACAGGTAAACTTTGTCATAAGATTTGTTCCCAACTTTGCAGAGATCACAAGGAACATTTCCAAGATGATGAAGAAGGATGCAACTGTCAACTGGGAAAGGGAAGCAACAGAATCATTTCAGAATATCAAAGAGGCAATAAAGATGGCCCCTGTTCTTAAATCTCCTGATTTTTCTAGGCCATTCCAGGTGTTCTCATTTGCTTCCTTTCATACTGTAGCTGCATGTTTGTTACAGAAAAATGAAGATGGTTTTGAACAGCCCATCGCCTTCTTCAGTATGTCCCTGCAGGCCTCTGAATTGAAGTATGATATTATGGAAAAGCAGGCATATGCACTTGTTAGAGCCATTAAAAGTTTCAGACCATACTTGGTAGGGTCACATATAATTGCATATGTACCTCATGCTGCAGTCAAAGACATATTCACTCAGCAGGAGGTGACTGGAAGAAGGTGTAGATGGATAAACAAACTGCAGGAATTCAACATAGACATACAAGTTACTAAGTTGATAAGGGGACAAGGATTAGCCAAGATGATGGCACAGTCAAACTTGGAAGCATGCCAAGTTAATGCAGTCCAAGATGAGAATGTAAGTGCATCAGGATCTGAATGGTACAAGGATATTATCTATTACTTGCAAAATCTGAATTGTCCTTCCCATTTCAGTGACTGTCAAAAGAGGACTCTAAAGCTACATGCAATCAGGTATGTCATTGTTCAAGGTGAGCTGTACTGGAAAAATCCTGATGGTGTGCTGCTGAGATGTGTGGATAAGAACATGGCTAACAATATTTTGACTGACATGCATAAAGGATTATGTGGTGGCCATTATACTGCCCAAACAACAGCTCATAAAATTCTCAGGGCAGGATATTGGTGGCCCACTCTCTTTTCAGATGCACAAAAGTTAGTAAGGAAGTGTGACCCTTGCCAGAGATTCTCAGGAAAGCTGAAATATCATGGTGCTTTACCCCTCAGAACTGCACCTGTGGATGCTCCATTCCAGCAATGGGGAATTGATTTTATAGGGGAAATTGCAGACAAATCAAGTGGGGGACACAGTTGGATTTTGGTGGCAACTGACTACTTTACCAAATGGATTGAGGCCATTCCAACTAAAAGAGCTACAAGTAAGGTGGTGACAGATTTCATACTGGAGAACATCATCATCAGGTTTGGAGTACCATCTAAAATAATCACTGATAATGCTATGTGCTTCAGATCAGGTGAGTTTGTTGATTTTTGCAACAGGTATGGGATAAGCCTGTCATATACATCACCATATCACCCACAAGGAAATGGTCAAGCAGAATCAAGCAATAGGAGCATCATGAAGATTGTCAAGAGGATACTGGACAAGAACAAGAGGGCTTGGGACTCAAAGTTGAATTTAGCAGTATGGGCTGACAGAGTGACTGTGAAAAGGGCTATTGGGAAGTCACCTTTTGAGCTAGTATATGGTGCATCAGCTAGACTGCCCATAAACAATCTCCTACCAGTTTACAGATTCATTCAAGAGTATGATGAGGAGATTGAAGATCCCATGACAGAAAGAGTGAATCAGCTGGTTGCATTGGATGAAGACAGAAGGAGAGCCCACCAGATCAATCTCAAAAGACAACAAGGGGTGAAATATCAGTTTGACAGGAGAGCTACAAAAAGGAAGTTTCAAGTAAATGATCTGGTGCTCATTTGGAATGCTAAAGATCAGGAAAAGGGTAAACATGGTAAGTTTCAACCCTTATGGATGGGTCCATATCAGGTTTGCAATACTCATGGGGAGGATTCTTATTTCCTCCAGGCCCTAGATGGTGAAATTCTGGAATTGCCTGTGCATGGCCAATTCCTTAAGTTCTATTTTGCATAATGACTGGTTGCTGTGCACATTTGTAAAATATGTATGTGGTGTAAATGCCTTGTACAGCTCGTGTTTTTTGGCTTTTTGTCAGGTCTGCCCGGAGATCTGGTTCTCGCTGCAGGTTTTCACCTGCACGTCCCCATTCGGAGCCACTGTTGACACTCATTTTGACCAGGGGTTAATTTGTCATGATCAGGAGGTCTCTTCATTTGAAGCCTTTATCTTATTGCCCATTTTTTCTAAGTGATGGACCTCCTCAGCATTTTTCAACTGCAGCATCATGTTTTCCTGAGGAGGAGGTCATCATCATCATCTTGTCTTCGATGGTCTGCATCATCATGTTCTTCGTCGACTGGGTTTTTCATCGTCATCATCATATTCAGTCATCGGGTGATGTTTGGTTTTTATCATGATGATGCTGCCGAGCTACAGTGCGCCCTCATCTGCTTGCGAGGGTGATGTTTCAAAGTCTCCGGTGATCTTCCATTTATCACCTTGCGCGAGCATGATGATGATGTTGCTTATTCTTTGAATTGCTCGACCTAACTTGTTTTTTCCTAAGGGTCGTGTTCATCATCATCATATTTCCAGTTATCATCCTGCTGCTTGTGGAGGTCATCATATTTTCTGCCTTCATGGTATTTCGCCAGGGTGATATTTTTATCATCGGGTGATCTTGGTTAACATCATCCTGATGATGTTGTTGAAGAGTTGTAATTGCGACCCGATATTCACTAGGGTCATCATATTTTGGAACGTCAGGATGATCTTAGTCAATATCATCCTGATGATGTTGTATCACTTCTTGTTCTTTGTTTCTCATCCTGATGACGCTGACGTCATCCTTATCTCAGGGTGATATCTTTTTCTCTGCCTATCTGCATCATGATATTCCGAAGGAGGGGGTGATATTTTCATATCACCCGGATATATGTATGTTTGTTCGAACATCATGATGATGTTGATATCAAGGAGATCCGCCTGTTGGTTTCGCATGTTATCTATTGAGGGTGATCTTTTCAAGCAGCATCATCATGTTCAGTTTTCGCCCCGATCTTGCAGAGGAGCTACAGTGCAACCTGATGTTCGAACGTCAGGAGGATATTTCCAAATATCCGGTTGTCTTCCGAATATCATGATGATGTAAATATGATGATGACGTCATCAAGGTCCGCGGGGGTCATATTTCTAACACTGATCATCTTGAAGAGACCTCCTGATATTTACAAACATGATGATGACGTCATCCGGATATGAGGAGGTGCGCCGTAGGCAGATATGATGATGACGTCAGCAGGATATGATGATGACGTCATCAGGATGTTCATCGGCCAGACTTTTGTTATAAGCTCAGCAGGAGGATGTTCCTCCGAAGGATCAGGTTGTGCCGATTATCATGAAGGTTATATTTCAAATATCATGATGACGTCAGGGTGATATTTCGAACAACAGGATATCATGCTGCTGGGGGATGATGATGATGAGGTTATATACTAATGTCGTCAGGAGCAAAAGCACCGACATGATATATGCTCATGACCTAGTATATAAAGTGTTATTGAGGTCATCGCGGGGTGCATGTGGGATATTGTTATCCTGCATTTTCAAATATCATGATGATGAATCTCGGCGGGAAATGCTTGCGATAGTCTGTTTGATGATTTTCCCAAGGCCGCGGGTTGGTGTGCCATTAATGGCGATTGTTGCAGAGGTATGGGCGATGGCGTGGGTCGATCTTGTACCCGACTGGAGGTGTCAATCAGCGGGCAGGAGCGCAGGGCTCGAGAAGTCTTCCTGTCTCCTCCCCTACCTGTTGCATTCAAGTTTGGGCGCCAATCTGGTTGTGTTTGAGCGCCATTTTTATGGTACTGTGTATCTGGCAGGATTTTTGGTCAACCTAGTAGTCAATGCCGAATACACCCTCCTGCTATATAATGCAGACGGTGTTATTCATTTGAGGTTGTTGAAAGTTGATGATTTTGGCTCTGTAATGCATGACAAGCTGATCTGGTTGCTCTGTACAGCTTACCTGTGAGTTTATGTATCTCCTGTTGTTTGTTTTTGGTATGAACCCACTGATTTCATGATTAAACTTATATGAGAAATGCTGTTTGGCATGTGTTGTGTTAATTCTGTCTCCAGTATTGCATGTATTCTTCTTCTGAATCTGGATGTTTGGTAATGTTTAGATTCTAGAGCATAGAATTCCTGTGTTGAATGTCTGATCTTTTAACTTCTATTCAAGGGGTAGATTAAACTGTTTTCAGGTTGAACATTGGGAGGGATATACTGCAGTAGGGATACCATAAGTAGAGATAACCTAACACTTTGTATTGGGAGATGCCTGTAAGGCAGGTATCACATAGATCCCCTTGAAATCCAGTTTTAGTTGTTTATGCTGATCATTCACAGGTGTATGTCTATTGACTCCAGGCCCTGGATAGGCACCAATCAGGCTTTGTTTTGTGTTATAACCATATCCAGCTTTGCATCCACACTTAAACTCCAAAGCAAAATCTAAAACCAACATTAGGACATTAGAGTTAGTTTAGGATCCTCAGTCCTCTGTCTACAACTGCAAATAGGCCCAAAGCTAGCCCCTTTGCCCTTATCTTTCAGTTTTGGTCTACATACAGGAGGACTCATCTGCTTTCTGTCAACATCCCAGCCTTGCATGCATATCCTTATGGATGTTGAATAGGGAATACCCCCCTAGGTCTTGCAGAGCCTGAAGAAGAAGAGGAGATAAAATATAGAGTCTATCTCCTACACTGTTGACCCCCTGGCCCAGAGATCCTGTTGATCACTGATGGCTACCTTGTAGGGACTCCGGGAATAAGCATCCAGTCTGGGAAAAAGTCAACACGAGGTACTTGGCCGACAATGATGGCGTATTGTTTTTGAGGTTTGAACCCTGCCGGCGAACCTCAGCTTTGAACCTCGCCATTCAACCATCGGGTTGAACCGATTCATCGGTTCAATTGGTTCACGGGGTTAGTCATACCAACGAGAGTTTTGGAGGGTCATCGCCAACACTTTGGCTATTGACGAAGTATTTTCTTAGGTTGCCGATATGCAATGTTTGGCTGATGCGATGTCATCGGCGTGGGTCTCACCGATGGAGGAATGCAGAGGTAAGCATCGACATGACGATAGGTATCGGCATAGGTTTGAGATGCTGTTCCAACGGTGTTGGTCTGGTCGATGGCGAAGGTGTTGTTGGCGAGACTATTGAGATCGGTAGGAGAATTGTGGGGTGTGCCGATGGCTCTTCTCTGGCCGATGTGGAAGTTGGAGGCTTTGGCGAAGGCTTGTTCGTCGGTGTGACTAAGGGTGTTGGCAGGAGGAATTTCATGTTGGCCGATGGTGTTGGTCTGGGTGGTGGATTTTTGGCGAAGGCTTGTGCGTCAAGCGCGGCAAAAGGCACTCGACATTTGTTATACATGCGGCTATGTTTTTAAACTGCTAAAGTGGTCTCCGCCTTGTGCATGTGGGATTAATCTCCCTGCATATTTTGAACCTTCAGTAAAACACGTTTTGGCAGGAAGTTCTTTTTTGAGTGCTGTGACTGTTTTCTCGGTGGCTATGGGTGGTTGAGCCATAAATCGCAACTGTAGCAAGGGTATGGGTGATGGTACAAGCAATTAAATTGCTTGATTGTGAATGAAGACTTCCAGATGGCGGCGCAAGGCTCGAGGCCTCTCTTGTCTGTTGCAGCAATAACTTCTGAGCGCCATTCCTTCTGAGGACTGTATCTGGCAGTTTTTTGTCAAAAACATGTAATTAATTGCTAGAGGTACACTTTATGGCCAATATAGGTAGACTGTGTTACCATTTTTGAGGTTGTTGAAAGTTGAACATTTTTGGCTCTGTAATGCAATACAGCTGATTTGGTTGCTCTGTGCAGCAAAACTTGTGAGTTTATGTATCTCATGTTGTATGTTTTTGCATGAATCCACTGATTTCATGGTTAATCCTATATGAGTAATGCTATGTTTGCATGTGTTTTGTTAATTCTGTATCCAATATTGCATGTATCTTTCTTCTGAGTCTAGATATTTAAGGAATGTCTGAGACTCTAGAACATAGAATTCCTATGTTGAATGTCTGATCTCTTAACTTCTGCTCAAGGGGTAGATTAAACTGTTCTTAGATTGAATATTGGGAAGGATATACTGCAATAGGGATGCCATAAGTATAGATAGCTTAACACTTTGTATTGGAAGATATCTGTAAGGCAGGTATCATATGTGTCCCCCTGAAATCTAGTTTTAGTTGTTCATGCTGATCATTCACAGGTGTATGTCTACTGACTCCAAGCCCTGGATAGGCACCGATATAGCTTTGTGTTGGTGTTATATACCATGTCCAGCTTTGCATCCAAATATAAAATCAAAATCAAACTCCAAAACAAACATTAGGATAGTAGAATTAGTTTTAGGATCCAAGTCCTCTATCTACAACTGCAAATAGGCCCAAAGCTAGCCCCTTTGCTCTTATCTTACAGTTTTGGTCTACTTATAGGAGGACTTATCTGCTTTCTGTTAGCATCCCATCCTTTATATGCATATCCTCACAGATGTTGAGTAGGGAATACCCCCCTAGGTTTTACAGAGCCTGAAGAAGAAGAGGAGATAAAATATAGAGTCTATCTCCTACACTGTTGGCCCCTGGCCCAGAGATCCTATTGATCATTGATGGCTACCTTGTAGGGAAATCTGGGAGTAAGCATCCAGTCTGGGAAAAAACCAACACATTAAACACCCAGATCATGATGCAGTTTAACTTATAAAATGCAATTGAACTAAGTCAGTTTAATGGCCCAAGTTAACTATACATAGCAACTCACAATCAACAAGATACTAATAGTATGGACTAGAATGTTCATCAAATACCTTCAACAAACCATTAACATTGCAAATGCACAATTAACTAATTGCAGATCAAGAAATGAACCATGAAAACCAAATTGATAACACAAACAAATAAATTCCCAGAAAACTGCAGTAACTTGCTTTGCATTAATCAGAAATTTCGTAGAGTTTCAACAATCTAGCATCAAGTCTATTACAATGAGAGAAATGACATCCCTTTATATAGAGAAGACTCCATACTAAGTTTTTGAATGAACAGTGGAGATTGACTCAACACTGACAGTCCAGATTACATGGCATTTAATGTGATACAACAGCTAATTGCATTTTCATATTTACCTTTGTCTTGTAGGAAAAAGACAAAATACAGGTCCCAAATACATTGAATGTGGATAAATTAGATACCCATTAAGTTGTACATGGGGAAAAGTCAATTTTCAAAGCATAATAAAGACAAAATAAGGTCACATGACCCTCAAAATCTAGATCTAATTACAAGTGATGGGATTTTATATGCAATTTTTATTATTCCTATAGCTCATCTCCATCCAAGTCAATTTTATCTTCTTGTGCCTTTCTGTTATTGTATGTCGTGAGTGCTATCAATGCTGGGTTGATATTAGGTGGATTTGGGTCTTTGACATATTCTGCTCTGAACTTCATCCAATCAACCTCTTTTGAAAACTTGAAATAACAACATCCCTCGACCGTCTACCTTTTCAAAATTCCACAAAGGTTGCTCTAAGATCTCTAACCTTTTCCAACTTTCTAATCATATTTAGCGGTGACTCCTCATGAATAAATTGATACAATTTGTCTTTACACTGTTGTACATCAATAGAGGCCATATCATCAAGGTCAAAATTCATATAGTCTCTTAATGTGTCATTTATCTTATAGATTACCTCCATTATTTGGGTTCTGGCTACATCAAAAGAATCTCTTACACTATCAAAAATCTCTTTTCTTATTATAATTTTCTCATACCACCGCTCTGGTTTATCCAGTCTTTCCCTCATCAAAATATTTTTTGACAACAAAACCTCACTAGGGAGATTTAGCATTGCCTTGAATCTGGGATAAATATGAGAATAATATTCCTCGAATGGATCACAATCATTGTGAAGCTCTTTCCATTTGTTTTTCAAAACACAAAAATCCTTACGTAAAAGGGCTACAATATCAATTACCTCACAACCTTCAGTGTATACTCTATGGAACCATTGTTGTGCTGCTACTGCAGTGGTTTTGATATTATCAAAATTGGATAATTCTTCTTTTGATAGCAGGGCAGGGGTTGCTTTTGGTTCTCCATCTAAATTCATCAGCTTCATAAGAAATTTGATGCACGCCTGAAGTTCTTCATTTTGTTGCTTTAACTGTTGTTTTGTCATTTCATCTGTGTTCATCTAATCCAAAATGGTGGACACTGTCCCCTTAAACTCATCTATTTTTTGTCCTCTTGTGGTTGTTCCCAAGTTGACCATGGTGATAGTGTGATCTTCTAATTTTGCATCACCTTTATTGGCATCTGTTGAAGGGACAGCTACCTCTACAATCGTAGCCCCCAAAGCATCCTTATAAATCCTTGATTGAATCTTAGCCCTTTTCTATTTCTTGGGGTTTCTACTCTGGATAAGAATGCATCCAAGTCCAATGTCATTACTTCAACCTATGGGGCTTTATTTTCCAGCCTCTTCTACAGCCAATTTGGTGCCAAGGAGGTCCCTTTAGGAGAGTCAATGTGACTGTCTCCTTTATTAATAGAATCCTCAAGAATTTCAAGCACATCCCTAGTTGTTTTATTTGTATCTTCCCCTTCATCATCTGATTGCTCAATGTTCATTAGGTTTTCCAACATGGTTTGTTGAGCAATTCCCAAAACTATATTTTGTTGTTCCTTTGTCCACTAGATTGTCCAATACTTCAACTACCTCAATGTTTCCAGGGTCAAGAAGGGGATTTTTAGTTACTTATTTGGTTGCCTCCTTTTCCTGTAACTCTAATTCTACACACGCCTTTTCAATACCTAGTAGCTGAAGAATAGATATGAGGGCAGTCTGGGGAGAGTTAATGTGACTGTCTCCTTTATTAATAGAATCCTCAAGAATTTCAAGCTCATCCCTAGTTGTTTTATTTGTATCTTCCCCTTCATCATCTGATTGCTCACTATTATGTAGGTTTTCCAACATGGTTTGTTGTGAAATTCCCAAAACTATATTTGTTGTTCCTTTGTCCACTGGGTTGTCCAATAAGTCTACTACCCTCAATGTTTCCAGGGTCAGGAAGGGGGTTTTTAGTTACTTCCTTGGTTTCCTCCTTTTCTTGTAACTCCAATTCTAGACACACCTTTTCAATACCTGGTAGCTGAGGAATGGATATGAGGGTAGACTCTAGGGAGATGACAATTGAATGTGACAAAGAATCACTTATAGCCGATAAAGAATGAGCAGCTATAGGAGGAAAATACACATGAGATAAATTAGCAAATGAGGCAAATCCTAGTGAAGGTGGTATGGAAGGAGTAGAAAATGTGGAAGAAATGGTGACAGGTGAAGAGAGACTAAGTGATGGGAGAGAGAAGATGGTGCTAGGATAGTAGAAATGGGTGGCAGGGAGATTTGAGTGGAGAAGGAAATAGATGAGATGAAAGGTAAGCACATGGTAGAAATGGAGGGTGCTAAGGAAATGGGAGAAGTGATAATGGAAATAGCAGGTGAAGAGGGGAGGTTAGGAATGCTTGCACTCACTACCAATGGAGATGATGTTGTTAAAATCATAGTAGGGGAGGCAGGGGCTATAGTATCTTGCACAACAAAGGAAGTGGTAGCTATACTTGTTGGAGGTGGGGGAATTACAGGGGTAGTTATGTTATCGACAGAGGAGCTAGTGGCTACATTTGCTAGCTTGACCTTTGGCTTCTTCACTTTCAAACTTTCTCCTTTATCACTTGGCATCTCCTTTCTTTTTGCCACTCTGGTCCTTGTGGCAGGAGGTGGATCCTTCTTCTGGGCTTTGGGAATAGTCCTTTTGGCTTTTTCCTTTCTTTGCCAGTGGCACATGCTCTTCACTATCTATATCTTTTGCCACTACCTGTCCTTCAATATTTACTTCTTCCAGAGGCCGATCTTCCTCATCATCAGATTCTTTCTTTGGGATCTCCTCTGTATATGTTAGTTCAACTCCTGCCTATGTCAATACTACAATCTAACCCCTAACCTAGATTTTACTAAGTCTTATTGGGTTTTTGATAGCCCCCTCTAGTGAACTTTCCTCTGCATTAGCCCAGTTTGGAGGAGGAACTGGCTAACTGAGTAATCCCTCCCATGACCCCCTTTGAACTACATTACCATCTTCCACCACTTGGTCTAGGACTGGTATTATGTGGAATCTTCTGATAAAATCTAGGGATAGTCTAGAGTGGTTTCTTCCTATCACTTCATAGTCATCCACACAATTTGCCCAAAAGTCTTCAAGATGTTCCCAGTGGAACAATTTCTTTCTTACATATTTCTCCATAGTCCCGTGTGGATCGAAGTGCTTCCTCCCTATATAAAGATGAATATTTAGCAATTGTAATTCTTTTTCTAAGTGTTCAGTTGTTCCTAAGGTTGTGCAGGAATAGTGGCCCCAACCTAGAAAAATTGGGAACTTAATATTTACTCTATGCAAATGCTTTAACCTCTCTGCACATGTGAGAAGTTGCCTTGTCAAATCAAGAAGCACCACCTTGTCAGTTGGATATCGAGGTAGTCTATATGGTGTACCTATGAATTCTTGGACTCTCAAATATGTGAGCTTGTGCAACTGTAAATACCACCTCCCATACTATTGAACAATATTCATGGCCTCAGGAGTTATTCACAATACAGTGTTGTTTTGAAGAAGCCTGGTGATATGCATGGTGAATGCATCATTTACTCTCTTGTAATGAATCAAGGACTGGGAGATTTGTAATTGTGGATAGAATTCATAAACCTTGAGAAGTCCCTCTACATTGGCCACATTCCCTATCTTTGAGAGTCCAGGGTATTTTGTTCGTCTAGCGAAAGCATAGCCAACATAAGAAGTCCACCTAAAAGGTACCTTTGTTTTGAAATTCACAAAGGCCTCGTGCATATTGTCACTGAGGATTTGGGCCCAATGGATTTTCTTATCTCCATGTATAACCTCTTCAACAAAGGTAAACATCCATTCTTCAAAAGTGGAGGCAACAGGAAGCCCATAGATTCTGCTCGGCAATGTCACAAGATCTCCAATTTCATCATGAAAATCACTTATGTACAAAGTGTGGGGAAGTTTGATCAGGGTAGACCTCTTATGCTTCATCCAACTCTCATTGATCTACTTCTTGCATTTATCTACATCATTTTTGTACATATCTTCTACTTCCTTTTTATCCATTATTGAGAGTATGGGAAAGACAAGTATCCCAAAGATCTCTACAAGTGATTGTGCACTCAAATCTGCTAGAATCTATCCATCTTAGGTTTGGATGGTTCTAGTCAATTGATCATATCTTTCTACATAGGCTACTATCAACTTTGGGCATTATGCAGATGTAAGAAAAGCAACAACCTCAACAATGCCATTGTCTCTAACTTTCTTGGCTAGAGGAGTGGGATTTGGTCCAAATACTCTAAGTCTGAAATCTTCTAGGTCAATGTGTCCTAGATATGTATCCCCTATGTTCTTCCATGCAGATGTGATCTTGGTCTCTAGGAGAATCCCTTTGACTCATACTTCATGTTGTGAGCTTGGACAGACATCTATCCTGCAAGACATGACCTAATGAGTAAAGGTTATAACATAACTGTCTTAGATGTTCTTAGTTCTAAGTTTTAGTGAATGGTTACTATTTTATTCCTAAGTCAAGTTTTCTCTACAAAGTCCTTTTAAAATATATAAGTCTGAGATTTGCATATCATCTCATTCTATAACATCTACTACATAAGCTATGCAAAGAGATAAATAAAAACAACACTTTAAAATCCTATTTAACCCATGCAATAAATGCAAATCCCTTGAAAATTTTATCCAAAACATACAAATCCTTTCAATTTTACCCTTAAAAATGTTTATCCTAACAAAACAAACTTAATTGCCTTAGAAATTTTCAAGAAAATAAGCTTTGAAGGCATTTTGCACTGATTTTAGGTCTCATGGACTAAAAGTGCTAGATTTGGTCTCTACCGACCTAGCGCTAGATTTTGGGTCTACTGACTTAAGGCAAGAGGGGTGGTTTTTAGCGCAAGTTGGCAATGATATATTTTAGCGCAAGATGTACAAATTGAGAAATCATGTGTTTTAGTGAGACTTTAGGCTGACACTAACTTGCGCAGTTTTGGGAGATCATTGACTAAATTCAGTTAGGATTGAATCTAGTGCAAGTCAGTCAGAAGTGTTTTCAGCTCTAGGGGTATAATGCTATACTAGTGAGGAATTTTGCAAGTGGTGACTTGCGTTGGTTTGAGGAGTCAGCGTACAAAGTCAGAGAAGGTTGACTTTAGCGCAAGTCAGTTGGACACATTTTCAGTGCAAGACTGAGTTTTAGTTTAGTGTAGATTTGCAGGGGTATCGACTAGCACGAGTTTTGAAGGTGATCGACTAAAAAGCAATAAGCATGAGATTTGGTGCAAGACAGTTGGAAGGATCTTTAGCGCAAAGGTGATGATTGGGGTTTGGTGCAGAATTTTGATAGCGTAGATTTTAGTAGGTTGTGCACAAGGTCAGGGAGACTAATTTTCAGTGCAAGTTGGGACACCAACCTTTTAGCACCGAAGAGGTTATGCAAAGGTCTATGGGGAATTTTAAGGTATCCAACTAATGAATTTTTTAAAGGGGCTAAGGTACAGGTCGACAAGGACTCTCTTTGGCATGGGTTAGTAAGGTCAAGTTTCAGTGTGAATAGTGACATAGTTTGGTGAAATACTCTAAGGTTGAATCTCATTATTAACTTACAAAAAAAACATGTTTGAATCTTATGTCGATCACCTTATATTTATCTATGCAATTCCTAGGGTTTCGACTAGTGATCTTAGGGCGGGATTTACACTTAAATCACAATTCACTTAATTCTATTGACAAAGGATCAATTTCAAATTAATCACTCAAAGGACAATAATCCTTGACCTAGACAAAAAATGCCTTGCTTAGAAACCCTTAAGCTCAAAAGATTCAAACAAGAAAACACAAACTATGTGAATTATTAAATTAAAACCCTAACCCTGAATTTAAATGCAAGAACATGTTGCGAAATGCCAACTTGAGTGTGTAGACTTTGATTGCAAGTGGTGAATTGCAGCTCATCATCCTTGTCGAATCTCTCACTTATTGCTACACAATTGCATAACTCTTCAATTGCAGAGCTCCAAATAATTTGTCAAACATAAAATGAGCTCAAAATAGATCTAAAAACTTTTTATATGCCTCCAAATTTTTGCCATAAATGCAGAGTACCTTAGACAACTCGACGTGCAGTGAATAGAGTGAAACTTAGGGTTTAACGCAAGTTTTGACCTCTACCAACCCGGCAGAGATTTCAAGGTTGACCGACAAAGTGCTAATTTTGGGATCGACTGACTTGTGTGGTATTTACCCTCAACCAACCTAGCGTGACTTTGGGATGCCACAAATAAAAAGATAGTGCAACATAATTTATGCGCAAATCAGAACCTTGGAGTTTTAGCGTAGAGGTAGTGAGACATGATTTTAGCACTAAGTTAGTGACTTGAGGTTTAAGAGCTAAGGTCTATGAGGCGTGTTTTTAGCACAAAGGACCTTTTGGACTTGAATTTTGATGATAGAAGGATACTTGACTCAACTTTCTGAAGCCCTAGGTAACCCAAACACTCTCCACCAAGGGAAAATATGACTTCAACTTTTAGATGGATCATTTGACAATGCAAATTGAACATCTTAGGACCAACAAAAACTAAGCCAACAAAATCCAAGGAGGGGGGTCCCCATCTAGTGAAATGGGGCGTGTGTGCAAGGAACGACAATTTCCAAGCCTTTGGCTTGGATTTTCCTTGGGCTTCCAACCCAAAGGCTTGGACTATGTTTGGGACATCCAAAGACATGTTTTTCCATATTGTAACAAAAACTACATAATCTGGAGCGTGTTCCCCATCCGTTTTGCACTTATTTTGATGCCAAGTCAAAAAAATACCACCATAATCTTAATCTCTTTGTTAGATTTCTAACCATATAAATTTTTTCATGTTTTGAGTATGTTAAGGATTTTATCTTTAATTTCTTTTGTTAGTGTATCCATTTTTTGTCAAAAACTAGTGTCTAGTATTTTTGACTTTTTTTTAACCATTCATCAAAATTTCAAATAAATTACATTTTTAGAAACTAGACTCCATTCTACACATATTAAAAAAATGATTTTCGATTAGTTTTCAAAATTTCTAGGGGGAGGCCTTTTTTCTTTTGGTGCTTAGGTGTTGGCGTGGGTGGGTTTCTTCTGGATCACATGGTGCTGGGTAGGGCTTTGGAGGTGCTTTTTGTATAGGGTAGGGTTTACTTTTCCTTAGAAGGAATACTGGTAGTTTCCCTAGGGTGCTTTTTCCTCAATGGGGCTTTGCATGGTCCTACCTGGAGGTTCTCTTGCAATGAAGAACTCTTCCTTTAAAGCAGCGGTGGCTGGGGGAGTCTCCTCTCCACACATGCATGATCAACCTACCTTGGGTTTAAACAACAATTATGTTGGAGAAAGCTCTTCACAGTCTAGAGGTTTTAGGCCTTCGACAGTGAATGGATGTCTTGCAAGAAGTGAACAAAGGCTAGTGCTTGTGATTCAGCCTGATTCAGTAGAGGAAGATGTCACTTATTTGATCAACCATGCATTGATTTGTAAGTTCATGGGGACTCAGTTTTCCCTCCCCTTTTTGGAATCATGGGCTTGGCACACTTAGAACCCAGAGGGTGAAATAGAGGTGATGTTGGTAGCCAATAGATATTTTCTAGTTGTTTTCTCATGCATCTCAAATCAGAACAAGGATTTTGAAGGTGGTCCTTATTTTTACAATCAAGTTGGATGTTCATTGAACCATGGCATGTTGGGTTCAACGCTACAAAGGAGCTTCCTTTTAGGGTTCTTGTTTGGGTGTGACTCCCGTGGTTCCCACTCAAATTTTGGAGAAATGACATCTTCCACTCTATTGTGATGCTGTTGGGTAAGCCAGTGGGCCCGTCACATATGGACAAAAACACAATCACTTATGCTCGTGTTTGTATTGAAATTAATCTAAGCAAATCCTTACCAGATTCTATGGAAATTTAACTAGGAGCTTCTTCTTGGATCCAGCCGATTGATTATGAAACTCTTCCATTCTATTGCTGGTTATGTCATGACTATGGCCATTTGTAGCAGATGTGTCCTAAATCTAATCGGGTGGGTTCTGCAAGCAATGGGCCACCTCGTCCTAATCCCAATCAGGATCAAGGTAAAGCACCTGTGATGGAAAATAAAGAGGGGTTTATCCTAGTCAAGGCTTAGAATAAGGGAAGAGGGCAGAAGAGAACTTTAAAGGATAGGTAGACAGATGAAGTTTTTAATAGATTTGATGCACTGGAAGACTTGGATCTTTCTGAAGAGGTCCCTGTTGGAATGCAGCTAGAGAAAGATCCTTTGGGGATAGAACAATTGCTTGAGGTGATGGATGGTAGTATTCATGTTGGTGCATAGGATGGAGGCCTAGGTACTTGAATGGACACAAATGCTCCTTTGAATTTCAAGAGAGGGAGAGAATAGTGGGTGCAAAGAAGTGGACTGCCAAGGGTTGTCCATCTCAGTGGATTCTTTAGAAAAGGTGGTCCAAGATGAGGGTAAGAGTAAGGGAACCGTGCATTCTTTAGGGATACAACAGAAGGTTCTCAAAAATGGTGTCCTTGAGAAGACCCCCAAGGTGGGTAGGAAGAAAGATCAGGAAAAAGTAAGAATAGCTGGAGAGATGTTGGTTGAGGTTGGTTCGGTGAAAACCATTGATTCTCATTTCTCTCTTCAAAAATGATAGCTCTCTCATGGAATGTTAGGGGTATGAATAGCATCCCTAGACAAAAGGCTATTCATGATTTGATCTAGTTTCACTCTCTAGATATTGTCTTCATCTAGGAGACTAAGATGTCAGTGGAAGGTATGATGAGTTTGGCTTCTAGGATTTGGATGAGTGTCAATGTATTGGGGCATAGGTCAGCTCTAGTGGGGTAGCTTGTCTCTGGGACCCTCAAAAAGTTATTCCTATATGGTGGATTTCTAGTAGATCTTCTTTGTCTATGGTTGCTTCAAGTTTAGAATCAGGTGAAGTTATTCTTCTTTCCAATGTTTATGCTTCAACTAATCTCGTAGGAAAATCTATGCTTTGGTCTCACATCAAGATGGTTAGATCTCTTGCTCCCTATCTTCCTTGGATCCTAGCTGGAGACTTCAATGTTGTCTCCTATTTGGAGGAGAAGAGGGGAGGTGTTGGCAGGTTAGTGGACTCCTCCAGGCTCCTGAGGTATAATATTAATATGTTGAACTTGGTGGACATAAAGCCTTCTAATGGTATGTTTACTTGGAATAATAGGAGGTGGGGTGTTGATGCTATCTCTGAGAGGTTAGATAAGTTCCTAGTGTCTAGCTTTTTGGGTGGGGGATAGTTGGATCACTAGCTCTAAAATTCTTGATTGGAAAGGCTCAGATCATTGGCTAATTAAACTTTTAGTTTCTTTTTCATAGCTTCTAAAAACCTTCATTTAGGTTCTAGCTTATGTGGATTTGAGACTCTTCCCTGCAGGAGTTGGTTTCAACTTGGTGGCGCAAAGGGAAGCCTGAGCATGGTATTTCCATGTATACCTTTGCTAAGAGGCTTCAATATGTTAAGTACATGTTGAAAATATGGAATAGGCTGTGTTATGGCAATGTGTTTATGGCTAGAGTAGCTTCCCAATCTCAGCTGGATGATATTACCTGCCAAATCAAGGATCATGGCTTAACAGAGGAGACCTTTAGGTTAGAAGCGGAAGCTGTGAAAGTTTTGGAGGAATGGGAGCTGCGTGAAGAAATCTTCTGGAAGCAGAAGTCTCAGATTGATTGGTTACAGGAAGGGGATAGAAATACAACATTTTTTCATAACTTTGTCAAGGATAGGAGGTAGGGGAATATTATTACTTCTCTCAAGTCCTTTGAAGGGAATCAACTATCTTCTTTCAGATTGATTTCTAGGGAGATCACTCACTGTTATTCCACTTTGTTCTCTGAGGATACCCCCCTGGCTAGGGAGGAGGAGGACCTCATTCTACAACATATTCCTTCATTGGTTACTAATGAGATCAATGTTATGTTAAACAAACCTATCACTTTGGAGGAGTTAGAGGGGATTGTGTTTCAGATGAAGAAAGGGAAAGCACCAAGACTTGATGGATTCCCTATAGAATTTTACCAGGAGTTTTGGGATACTCTCAAGTATGAACTTTTGGAGGTGGTCTTGGAGTCTCAAAGGAGTAAACAGATGCTAAAGGCCATGACTGCTGCATTCCTTGCTCCTATTCCAAAAAGGGAAGGAGCTGACTCTTTGGACCTCTTTAGACCCATTGCCCTATGCAATGTGGTATACAAAATTATCACTAAGTTGATCACTGAAAGGCTCAAGTCGTGGCTAGGTACTTTAATTTTGGAGGAGCAAGGGGTTTTTGTGGTTGGTCAACAAATTTTGGATGAGGTTGTTGTTGCCACGAAGGCTATTCATTCCATGGCTACCTCCAAAGAAAAGGCTATGTTTATCAAGCTTGATACCTCATTCCCACTTATAGTTTGTGGATGATACCTTGATGATGGGCTTAGCAAGAGTTAATGAGGCAATCAATCTCAAAAGAGCTTTGTATATTTACTTGGCAGCTTCTGGGTAAAGGATTAATGAGAATAAGTCCATTTTTTTCTTCAATACTCCTTTGCCTATATAGGCCAGGATTTCCTGGATCCTTAGATTCCAAATTGGTACTCTTCCTTTTGTGTACCTTGGTATCCCTATTGCTTTGGGTGTTCTTCCTAGCAGGTTTTGGCAGGATGTCCTTGATAAGTTCAGAAGAAGAGTTTCTCATTGGACTTGTAGATGGCTCTCTTGTGCTAGGAGGATGACTCTTTTAAAGTTAGTTATATAGGATCTCCCTTTATATAGATTCTTTGTTCAGGTGTCTCCTTCAAGATTCATTCAGGAATTTGATGCCCTCTCCCAACAATTCTTATGGGCTGGTAATCAAAGATTAAAGAAATGGAGTCGGCTCAAGTGGGATTCCATGTGTAGGCTGAAACAAGGAGGTCTTGGCCTTCGTCAAACAAGTCTTATTGGTCAGGCTTTGGTGGCTAAGCTCTATTGGAGATGGTGCAAGGTTCATGATTAGGATTGGGCTAGAATCCTTAACTTGAAGTATCTAGGAGAAGTAGAGAGTAAAGATGTTCCTCGATGCGCCCTAGTGGGGAAAGGCTCTATGATCTAGAATACTCTTAAAAGATGTGCTAATTTAATCAAGCGAGGGTTATTTTGGATTTGCAATAGAGGTTTAGAGGCATTATTCTAGTCTGATTCTTGGGATGTGGCCCGTCCTTTCATTACAATGTATCTGCATCTACAATCTTTATGTAACATTTTTCTGGAGGCTGGATGGAGTAGGATGGAAGACTATAAAACCTCTCAAGTTCTGGGTCAAGTGGAAGTGTTTAGATGGAAAGATCCTAGTAAGTGGCTCCCTAGTGGCTCTATGGAGGATCGCTAGGAGCTCTAGAGGCTTTTGACTAGTAGGGCTTGCAGTTCCTTAGAGGGGGGAGATATCCTTTCTTGGGACCCTGATCCAAAAGGAAGATTCTTGGTTGCCTCAGGTTATCAAGTTCTGGACAGGCAGTTGTTTGGGAGAGTGGGAGTTCCTTGGTAGAAACATGTTTGGAATAAGTTTTCCTAGCCTAAATGTAACTATTTTATATGGCTTGTTGTTCATAATAGATGCCTCACTTGGGAGAATTTGAGAAAGAGAGAATTTCAAGGTCCTTCTATGTGTGTTCTATGTAATAACAATGAGGAAAGTTCTTCCCGCATTTTCTTCATGTGTCCTTTCTCTAGGGAGCTATGGCACTGTTGGTGGGGAGTTTGGAATATGGCTTGTTTCCATGCTTCCTCCTTGGCTAAGTTCTAGGACCTTGTAGAGAGTCCCCCAATTAAGATGCCTTATTTGAAAGTTGCTTGGAACATAGGCCCCTCTTTTATTCTATGGCAAACCTGGTTGGAATGAAACTGAAGGATTTTCCATGATAAGAAAATGTTGAGTCATCAATTATGGATGAGGATTATTAGGGCTTTTAAGGAGACTTTATCAGCTAAATGTGACTTGTCCGCCTCTGTAGATCCATGTGATTAGGTTATCTTTCAGAGGTTGGGTTTGAATGGCTACGATAAGAGGATCCCCTTTGCCAGAGTGGGATGATAGGTCAAGAGCAAAGTTAGGTGGGATGGTTGCTGGTCACCTCCTCCTCCTGATGTACTGAAGATTAATACAGATGGCTCCTTTAGAGGTAATCCTGGGCATGTTGGGATTGGGGGAGTTGGTAGAGCTAATTCGGGGGTAGTCTAATTTTTCTTTTCTTCATATAAAGGACATCATTCTAATAATTATATGGAGGATTTTTCTATCCTTTATGCTTTGGAGAGAAGTTGTGCCCTTGGTTGGAATAAGATTATTTGTGAATCAGATTCACAGGTTGTGATTGATATGTTGAATGGGAGGGAAATGGAGGGAATGAACTGGCAATTGTCTGTGGTGGCCAACCAGATTTTGAGGCTTTGTAGATCTCTGGACTCTGTTAAATTCTATCATATTCCTAGGGAATGGAATAAGGTTGCTAATTGTTTGGGTAAGTGGGCTTCTAAGAAGATGAGGATGTGGAATGTTAGGGACTAGGGTCACTTGTCCACATAATACTCTAGGATTTTAGAGGAGCTAATCTTGATGGATATGAGAGACTATTTGGGGGTTACGAGAGGAACCTGAGTGGTTGCTTTTTCTCTCTTTTTGTTTGGCCTACTGGCTCTTGTTGTCTTGTTCTGAGTTTTCTTGATTAATAAAAATTTTACCCCTCTTCTTTAATAAAAAAAACTTAGGGGGAAGCACATTCAATTTTCTATTTTTTAGGATGTGCCCACTTTGAAAATTAGTAAAAAATCAATTATTCATGAAAAAATAATCAAAAAAATCAAGGATAAACTACATGGTGTTAGATAATTTATCATCGAAGTGATTTTTGAAATACGTAAAAAAATTTAACATTTTAGGGGGAGCACATTAAATGCTATGTTATGTTTTTTGAAAAAAAATAGGACCAATTTGTGTGGTCCCCCTTTTTGAACCCCTTAATCTCAACCATTTCTGAAAAAAATAGTAGTTTAGAAACTAGATTCGGAGCACTACGACTCTTGTTTTTGTTGTATCTTCAAATTTTGAGTGTAACTATCTTCAATTTCTCATCCAACATCAGTCTTTCCTGATTTTAGAAAAAAAGTGGCATCTTAAGACCCCCTTTTGGTTCCCCATCTTTGTGCACTTACCCGTATATACTAAAATATTTTTCTTTCCATGGGATGACACCTCTTCAAGGCTTTTGTCCCACTTATCCATGTGCCTATTTATGCTTTCCTATTCTGGATATGTGTTTTGCAGAGATTTTCCAACTTTAATATGGGTCAAAATCTACCTTTGTTGGGGGAAAAAAAGGGGAAGCTTGGAAAAAAATGGCACAGGCAAGGAGGATGCTAGCCAAGGTCATGGAATCTACCTTTATACCTGCCTTTTGCATATGATTGAAAAAGTTTTGAAGGACTTTTCAACAAAGCCACTTCAAATATATCTTGTAGTATTTCTTTTCTTCTTATTCGTTTCACTAGGGCATCTACAATTAAAATATCTGATGAAATTCCTTTATCTTTTGGCATCGTTAAACATCTTTTATAAAATCCAAAGCTCCCATTTCGACACAAGCAAGGAAGTCAAACATTTCTTACCAGCTAGGAGTTGTGGCTACCTAACCTTTTGATATCTTTGATGGATACAAGATACAATATTACCTTTAAGGTTTGAGAAATTATCATTAGTGTGAATAATACTTCATTTAATCTATTCAAATCAACCTCCCTTATAGGTATATCTAATTCTTGTTTTAACTTATATAATCTTCAAAAGTGTTGGTTATTCTTGATGTTGCAATAAGAGGGTTTAGGCAAATAAAAAAATCATACCCTTCCTATGACACATAGGCAATTAGAGTTCATACCAATTTTGTGCCTCCAAGTTGCACATTTATTCTTTTACAACTTATAGTCAATATCTCCATTTATATCTATGTTCGACTTTGAATACACCCAATTGGGAAGTTCAGTCCTTTTCCTGTACAGTCAATAAGGGTAACTATAATTGTTTAGATGCCAGAAAAAGTAAATAAATAAATAGTGGAAATGTGTTTTCATAGGTGGGCAGGCCGCAACTTTTTGGATTTAATTCTAGTTGCTTAGAATAAAAAGTTTCCTAAGCCTTTTCAACGAAACCATTTTTCCATATCCTTCTTTTATGGAATTCCATAAAATCTCATTTCTTAAATCAGTTTTTGAAACTATTCTAAAAGACAGTAATTAGATCATAAATGATGAAATTCCTCTATCCTTTATGCTCTGATATGAAAGAGAAGGAAGTTTAACTTTACCCCAATACTTAGTGTTTTTTTTTAAGCTTTAAAGATAAATCCTAGCTTTTAAATAAAAGATAAGCATTTTTTTTAAAAAAAATTGAGATATCCTTTTATGGAAAGCCCACATAAACTCCCTTTTTCATGAATTTTTAAGTTAAATCTTGAATTTAGAATTTATTTTTTTATTTTATTTTTGTTACCTTTTAAGTGGAATCTTTATTTAAAAAATCCTTGGTCATATGTTAGAGAATGAGTGTTAATGTGTGGGTACTTAGCTGAGTCTCTCAACATGTGATAATGCATTGATATTTTTAGCCTTGGATGTATGGTGAGCCCTACATGGTTTTATAATTGCTTGATTACTCACTAGAATATGTCTAGAGATATAAGTGAGTTTAGATTATACCAATTGGTAAAAGTCTTCAATCTTTAAATAACTAATTGCATGAAAGGTATATCACCTAACAAGTATTATCTGATTATGACTTGTTGGAGGGTTATGGTGTAAGCCAATTATAACTAAGTACTCTGTCATTATATTTAGAGTTGGTAACATTATGACACTTCTTGGAATTATAATTTACCTTATTGTATTTGAATGTTGAGTAACCAAGGTCCTATTTATAATCCAATGTCAACTTTTCTCTTTTAATTTCTTTAACTTTCCTTAGAAACTAAATACCATTTTAGTGGTTTAGTAGATTCTTTAACCTTTGGAAATTCCTAGGTGATTACATAACTGGCGATTCTTGTAGTCACTAATAAAACCATATGCTTGACAATAATTTCCATCATGTTGTTATGCCTAAGGTGAGGATTTGCATAGAGTCAGAGATAGGCCTAATTCATTATCTGTACACTATTTCTTATACTTTGTGATAGTTACATTATGACATCTTTAATTGGTATTATAATACCTTATTATGTTTAAATAATGTTAAACTAAGGACATGTTTAAAATGCATGTTGATATTTATCCTTTTGAAGCTAAAGACCATTGTAGTGGTTAAGTGGAGTCTCAATCCTTGGAATAACGTTGTCTTATATAAGGTGATTATGATGCTATCAAAATGAAAAGATGACGGTTCTATCAGAACAACCAAGAGGTTATAAATATATGATCTAGAATGATGGTTATGTGAGGTGTAATTGGTTGATACTATTCATATGGACTTTAGCATTTTATCTATTATCTTCTTAGGAAGTATAGCATCTAACTAAAATGACACATATTGTTGCATTGTGTGCTTTATATTGTTAGAAAATGAATTTTTTAGTTTAATCACATGTCAAGATACCATGGTGAAATGATTATGACATGATTACTATGTGTATGGTTGTGTTTGTGTTTTAGCCTCCATAGTGGATTATACAGTAGACATTCTTACTTGGGGAAAAGTGGATAGTTGAAAAAATGACTAAAGGACTAAATGTCAGTTATAGACTTGTCCTCTAGATATTTTATCCATCTTGTTGAATGTTGATATATCATGGTGAGATGATGGGACATTCTTAAGCTATAGGCATTGATTGCCATTGTTTATATAGTATCATTATAAAGATCTATTAGAATTTTGTGTGTAGAGATCTAGTGTATTTAGTACATTTGTTTATCACTTGAGAGATGAGTATGGGTGGGTGCCATTTATGAGAACTCAGAGAAGGTAGGTGTTCTACTGATGGAAAAGATATAATAGCTTGAAATCAAACATAAGTCTCTTAGTTTTCTTGATTTATATTCTATCCCATAATATGTCTATCATTGGACATGTGCAATAGATATATGTTGAATGAGTATATAGGTTTACTACATTGTCAGAGATTCACCTAGTGCACCAAATTCCTTCATGCATGTTAACCTCTTATTGCTAGATCCTTTGTGATTGGGTCAGGTTTCTCTAGTGGAGTAGCACAGGGAAGCTTAAATGCTTCATTGAAGGGTGGATGTCACCTCAATGATGCTCTCTCTCTCTATTGCAGAATTTTGTAAATAGATATCGAAAGTGTGAACCTGTAGTAGTAAATATAAATGTAAATGTAAATGTTATGGTGATGTTGTATTATGAGATATTCTTATTTGAGATTTAAGACCATGTTGATTTTAAAGGACTAATCCTAAATGTGATTTAGAGTTAGTTTGTCTACCATTATTGTATTATTCTATTATTGCATATAGTTGATGTGAGAAGATTTTGTTGGAAAAAAATTATTTCCATTTTTAGAGTATTTATTATTATTTTATTGTTTTATATTGGTCAAATCTTACAAGAACACTCCCTTTGGAGGTTTATACATTTAAGGCTCTAGGTGTGAGTTATGGAAACTAAAAATAGAAGATCTCTTAGAGTAAAGATATCAATGGAGAGTTGTGATAAATAAATAGAAGCCTACTAGTGTATCAAATGAAGATTGGAAGAAGCTTGACAAAAAATTATCAAAGAACAATATGGCTATGTCTCTTTGATTTCATCCTTCTGAATATTTTTGAGGAGACTTCCACATGTAGCATGGAGAAGGATAGGTCAAATCTATCAAATGAATAGTCTAGTAAACATGTTATATTTAAAGAGAATTATATTCTTTTAAAATGAAGGAAGGAGACTCTTTAGTTAAGCATTTAAATGTTTTAAATTTTGAATCGTCTGGGAATTATAGACATTAAGCTTGATGAAGAGGATAAAATTATTTTGTTTCTTTTCTGTTTACATAAATATTGGGAGAATCTAATAGTTGCAATCAATGGTGGTATTGCAAAGTCCAAAATAGGTGCTCTTTTTACTACTTTGCTTAATGAAGAAACAAGTAAATTCATGGGTGAAGGTTCTAAGGATGTAGTACATGTTTGGGGTAGATCCAAGGAAAATGGTTATAAGAAAAAGGGGGATATGAAGAGATCCAAGTCAAAAGTATGATCTAAAGCCCCTCGTAAGAGTAGAGTGTAATGTTGAAACTATGGGAAAAAAGACCATGTGAAGAAGGAATGTAGAAATGGGAAAAATAACTTTAAATATTATTCTAATGAAAAACCCTTTGAAGATAAAATTATTTATTTCTACTATCATTACTAGTGATGACTTATGGTTGATTGATTTAGGTTCTTCATATCACATGACTCCTTATACAAAGTGGTTCTCTTCTTAAAATTCATATGATGGTAGTGAGGTGCTCCTTAGTGAAAATAGTTTGCATCAAATTGTTGGAAAAAGGAATGTAAAACTTGTGTTTAGTGATGGGAGAGTAAAATCTCTTATAGATGTGCTGCACATTCTAGGATTAGCATGAAATTTACTTTCAATTTCTAAGATGAATGATGTTGGATTGCATGTCACAATAGTTGTATGTTGGATATAGAGAATCTAGTGGTAGCTAAGGGATCCTAGTGTGGTACTATTTTTAACCTTGAAGAATCTATGTATTGTAACTCTACCTAGGTAATTGACAATTTTAATTAATGTATGTTGTGGTACCACAAGATGGTCCACATTAAAGAAAAGGGCTTAAGATGCTAGTTAGTAAAAATATTATGGATGGTTTATCTAGTTATGCTACACATTTTGATTTTTGTGAGCACTATGTGTTTGGAAAATAGAGTAGAGTTATGTGTAATTATGGTAGCACTAGAGCAAAGAGATTATTGCAGGTTATTCATAGTGATCTTTTTGGTCTTTTAGGTGTTTCTTTGATTGGTAAATCTCATTATTATATTTTATTTATGGATGACTATTCATGATATACTTGCATTTTTTTAGGCATAAGTCTAATTTTTTTCACAAGGTTTAAATATTTTGAAGTCCTTGAAAATTAGATGGATAAAAAGTATAAAAGTTAGATAATGGAGGGGAAAATTATTCTAAAGAATTTGATGAAGAGACAAAAAAACCTCATATATGCCACAACATAATAGCACTCTAGAGAGGATGAACATGACATTAGTGAACAAAGATAGAAGTATGTTGAGTAGTGCTCAATCATATCATTGTTTTTATTTTGAGGTTGCAAGTACTACTTATTATTTTATTAATATATCTTTGTGTTTTGCTTTGGTTGATAAAACACCATATGAAGTTTGGATAGTTAATAAACCATCTATTTCACACATTAGTGTTTTTATTTGTGAGGCTTTCAATCATGTACATAAATAAAAATGGTCTAAGTCAGATTTCAAGGCTAACAAATGTATTTTTGTTGATTATATGGTAATAATGTTTAGGGTTACAAGCTTTGGAATCCTATAACCTTGAAAATAATATATTCTAAAGATGTGATTTTAAATGAACTTATAGTTAATTATGATTAGGTACAATGAAAAGAAAATACCAAGAGGATAGTGCATTTAAAAAATAGAGAAGTATGAAGATGCACAAGTGGAAGAACAAGAAGTTGGATAGGAGAATGTAGAGTAAGAAGAAGATTTATATTCATAGAGTTTAAAGGAAGAACAAGAGGAGCCTCATACTACACTCTTGAGATGATTGACAAGACAATAAAAACTAGTTGACAAGTATATCCCACTAAATTTATGTTGTTTATTTATTTTATTTTATACTAATAATGAACTTAGATTTATGAAGGAAACTCTTTTAGTGAAGAAGCATGAGCCTTGAATGGAGGTGGTGGAGGATGAGATTATCAAAGCCATTAGACAAGTTTGAGAATTGGGATTTAGTTGAGTTTCCTAAGGGAAGAAATCCCATTGGTTGCAAGTGGGTGTTTAAGAAGAAATTTAGAGTAGATGGATAGTGGGAAAGGTAAAAGGAAAGATTAGTGGAAAAAGGTTACCCCCATGTTGAGGGAGTTGGTTTCTATTAAATTTTCTCTCTTATTGCAAAACTTCTATTAGATTTCTATTTTCTATTATTGCTACTTATGATTTAGAGGTAAAGTAAATGGATGTTAAACCTATGTTTTTACATGGGGATCTTGAGGAAGAAATTTATATGAAATAGCTTGATGGTTTTGTGGTAAAAGATAAGAAAAACATAGTTTGCAAGTTAAAACATTCTTTGTATGGTCTAAAGGAAATAACTTCGAATGTGATATCAAAATTTCAATGCTTTCACATTTTGACTCGTGTTTGTTAGTCCAATGAATGTGATCATTGTGCTTATTTAAAATTGATTGATGATCAATTACTAGTTAGTAATTATCTTATATGTTGATGACATGTTATTCATTGGAAATAGTAAGGGTATGATTAGGGAACTCAAAACTTAGTTGTTTAGTGCCTTTCAAATGAAGGGTTTGAGGGCTTAAAAATACATCTTGGGTATAGAGATAAATAGAAATTCGTTGGCAAAAAGATTTGACTTAGTCAAAGTAAGTATGTTCAAATTGCTTTGTAGTGGTTTGCTATGCCAAATTGTAAGTTAGTGAGCATTCCTTTTCCTACCTATACTAATTTATTAGATTAGTGTCCTAAGTTAGATGATGATTTAGATGATATGCATAATGTTCTTTATGCCATAGGTAGCCTAATGTATGTTATGGTTTTTATAAGACTAGACATTGCCTAGGTAGTGGGAGTTCTCAGTAGGTTTATGTCTAACCTTGGTAGAGAACATTGGAACTAAGTAAAAATATTTTTTAGATATTTGCGAGGGACTATTTTCTATTATGGGACTAATAATGTGGTCAAGTTATTTGATATACAAGTCTTTGTTGATTTAGATTGAGCTAGTGATATAGAGAGTTAGAGGTTCACAAGTAGTAACATGTGTTCACTCTATTTGGAGGAGCTATCATTTTGTTAATATAATTGTAAATTATTTCACTAAGTCAATAAGTACAAAGAAATTATGTTGGTGCAGAGAGGTCATTGGCCTTGCCTCTTCTAGCACTTGATTTTTTTAGTTTCCCTTTATGTCTTTACAATGTAAATGTCAAGTGGGAGGATGCTAGGATTAGGTGTGTCATTCACCTTGCAAATTCTAAGTGTTGTGAATTGTATTTAATTACATGTAGATGGTAAATAATGTATGATATCCACAATCATGGAGTAGATAAAATGAGATGCCCATGTGAGGGTGGGGATAATACTTATTTATTATTTATTCTCTAGGATACTTGGGATTTTGTGTAAGAAGACATTAAATAGGGAATAAAAATGTCAAAATTGAGAGTTATAGAGCATTTTCCCAATTTAGAAGTTATGTCAAAATGCATTGAATACCCTTATAGACTATAGAGTGCCTAAATTTGACAAAGTGTTCAATTTAACCTTTATGATAGAATCTATGGCATGTAAGTGAGGTGTAAGATGTGTAAGAGAGTTACTATTCTGGGTTGATTGACCATTGAGGGCATTGAATTTTTCTATATGTTGGAGGCATGTGTTAGATGTTTGTAAGGTTCTTTTGTAGGTACTCTTATGCTGTTGGATTATTGTTAAAAGGACAAATGATTGTATTAGTGCACAAATTTGATTGTGGTTAATACAAGCTTGGGTATCTTTTGTGGTGGAGTTTTTTCCTGCAATAGTTTCTCCATGTATATCTAATGTTCATATGGTTTGTAATTTTACATTTGCTTCTTCATTATTAGTAATCTTATTGGCTTAATCACATACTTAATTAGGTTGAATTACTATTTTGTTAGTATTCTCATTGTATTTTTAATCCTATATTAAACATAAAATAGTAACATAACATTCATATATGCAGTAATGATATCCATAAAATAAAGTACATCAATCATGCAATTCTATAAATTATATCCCTATTATACTAGTTTAGTATATCATTTATAAGGAACATTCCTTTTCAAAAAGGATACTCCTAGATGTTTAACTAGATTAAATATAATAATAAAAAACACGTTAAATTTATTTTTTGAACAATATTTTTAAATATTTTGACCTTATTATACCTTCCAAATGTTCAAGTGATGGGAAACAATATCTTATAATGATGCCAATCAAAATATATTACTCATTTTATTAAACTTCATAACTTTTACTTTGATTAATAACTAAAAATGTAACGGTGTAATTAAAATGTATTAAAATTCTCATTATATTATGATTTTATTTATCTAACATATTAATTCCAACCAACACATTTTATTGATTTAATTATGCATGATGCCATGATTAATAATTATTAATATTAGTATGTTAACTCTAGACAAACACAAATAACATGTCAACAAAACACTACTTCTAAATTAATTTAATTTCTAACATCTTTTTCTATAAAAAAAATGTTTGTGAGTTCAAAAACACTAAGTTTCATTCTAACTTCTCTTCATCTACAATATTCTTCCAATAACTTACTAATATCTCCAGTAACTCATAAATGGTTTTATGTTACTCCAATTCTATAGTGGCATGTCTTTTACTATTGTGCAAGATCATGCTATTTTATAAGATTGTTTCATGCTTTTTTTTCTTAAGAAACTATCCTACACCATTATATTAACTTAATTTATCATCTTTATTAATAATATCTCTAATAAAGATCCATTAGAAGGAAGGATGGGAAATATTCTCAGATGAGTTTTTTTGGCCGATGTCTAGCCTCAATATCGTTGGTTGGGCAAACCTTCCCAAGAGGGGCTCAGATGTAAAAATATAGATATTAGGTGGTCTCCACCTAATGATGGTTGGGTTGAATTGAATTTTGACAGGGCTACCAAAGGCAATCTAGGAAAGGCTGGAAGTGGGGGTGTTCAGAGATCAACAGGGGAAACCTCTTAGTTTTTTCTCCATGGATCTTGGTTTAGACTCGAATAATCTGGCTGAATCCAATGCCCTTTGGAAAGGTTTGCGGGTTTCTAAGTAAAAAGGATGGGACAAGCTCTAGGTTGAAGGGGACTCATTGATAATCATTGGTCTTCTGAAGACAAGTCCAGCTAGGAATTGGCAGCTGGAGTAGATTTTGGTAGAGATTAGGAGGCTGGTCAATCTCTTCAGCAGCTTCAATATCTCCCATATCAAAAGGCAAGGCAACATGGTAGCCAATTGGGTGGCCAATAACGACATTGATCTGGTGAGAAGATGGTTCTCTTCTGGTTGGTTATGGAGCGAGAGTGTCCCCTAAGACCTGTTACAAATTGTCCAAAGGGATATTAAGGCCCATCCTCCTAATAATAGGAAAGCATGTTAGACTGGTAATTATGAATAGGTGGCTCTCTATTCGAAGGCTCATGTGAGGTGATAGGTGGCATGAAGGTAATAACTCTAAGTTAATGCATGTTGAGGAAGGTAATTGGCATTTTGATCAGCTCCATTTCCATTTTTCTCCCTTACGGGTTCTAGTTTTGTTTATGACTGGAGTTGGTTAGGAATGATGGATGGTGCTCTTGCTAGTAGTTTGAGCTCGAAGGTGAAAGGAAAATAGTCCACTGGATTACCTCCTTGGTGGCAGATCCCTCATGTTGTTCCTAGTAATTCTGTTATGGGTCAGATGAAGAGAAAATACACCCCTCAGATTCGGCTAAGAAAGATCCCTACAGAAGAGGCGATGGCTAGATTTATGAAGGATATCAAAGGTGAAATAAAGAACCCCATTCTACGTGAATGGATCTACATGTTAAAGATGGTGAAGGAGGTTGACAGTAAAGAAGGGGTGAATGTGAGGGAGGTGATGGATCATTTGCTCCTCGATCTTGGGACTTCTAGGGGAAGATGGAATATATTTGGTGTGGCTCAATCCCTGGTGGTGGCAACGATGCTCTCTATGGCAGTGGCTTCTATCCTCACTCACAAGGACATGATTGAGTCAGCAGGGCAAAATATAGAAAATCATGAGTCTGCTATTGGTCATCTTCATGATATTCTACTGTGTGTGATGGATACCAAGAAAATGGTTGAAGGCATAGCTTTGAAAATGGAGGTCCCGATACCTGCATGTGTTCACCCCTATATTCATGTCTTGCGATGAAGATGGTGTTGTGATAGAGCTAGATGGAAAATTAGATAAGTAGTGTTTTAAGTTTCTGTAGTTAGTTTTTTGTTTCTTCTCTGGACTGTTAATGGAGTGTGGGTTGTTGTAATTTACCTCACTCTGGCAATATAGTTGTAAGGTTTATATGGTTTGTTACAGACTCGTATATTTTGGGTGGTTGTTAAAAACATACAGGATTGGCCCTCTTTTTGATGGGTCCCTAGTCCCTAACAAGGGTTATTATATCAAAAAAAAAATCTCAAATATAGGACATAATCTTAAATTATTTTCATCTTTCAAAACATAACTTATCATATTTGTACATATGTTTTTATTAATATTTATCTTTTTCACAATATACACTTTTACAAAAGTTGATTTTTAAATTCGTTGTCAATATCAATAATTCTATTATAATTATAAGAACAATTAAATTTGTTTTTTTTATACATCAAAATGGCACTAACGTGGCCATACCCAAAACCACAAACAAAACAAGACTGAGAAAAATTCAGTCAGAAAACAAGCATAATCAAAATTTAGTTTATAGCCATAATGCAACCTCGTTGTCCAAATTCAGTCTTCCATCACAACAAGTTCCATCACTTCAATTTTGCTTGCTTCTTCTACTGCTACTATCATCAGTGTCACTGACAGCACCAAGAGTGTTTCTGCTACCCTCCTGTTGAAGCCATAAATCTCCTTCAGCATAGTCACAAAGCCACTCACTTCCAACATCCATACCTCTTCGTCTTCACCCACACTCCACACAAGGAATCTATGGACCATTTTAGTGGGTTGTCAACGTTGGCCAAACACCATTTGATGGGTTTAGGCCCAACCCTAGCACTGCCCACTCAATAACTATCTCCATCCCCACTCTCCACCGAGTTTTCACCATCTTCTACATCATCCATTTTACCACCCACCTCTCCTCACGAGCCTATAGAAGCCATGCCAGAGCCATTGTTGTAATGTCACTGTTAACCCAAAATTTATTGTTAGCAAGAAAAAAATGGGAGCCCAACAGTCCTTTCACCACCTCCAGGGCTTTGTCATCACTGATATTGAAGACCAGCTTAAGCCTTTGATTGGATACCTTGCCTCTAAATTCCATCTACCTCTCCTTTGCCTCTAGAACAATAGTTGTTTCCATCTCTTGTTGTGCAATTCATATGCTTTCTTGCTCAATATAAGGGATCCTCACCTCCATTTCTCCCTACCATGGTGCCTCTTCCATGCATTGACTCTATAGCCTTGTCACCATAAAGTCTCTGTCATATGAGCGTGCGAGGGATCTGATCAACTAGCAAATTCTCCCAATGTAGATTTAAATCCTTTATCAATAGCTTGTTTGGAAAGCCTATCGGCCTCCATATTTCCTTCCCTATACACATGGGAAACTTTGAAATCCTCTAAGGAATTAATGCCTTCCCAAATTTGCCTTATGACCCCTTGAATTTTCCAATTAGGAGTTTCTTTCTTTCGAATAGCATTGACGATGATTAGGGAGTCTCCCTCTAGGTGTAATATACGATGGCCCATCCTCCTACACAAATCAACCCCCAACCAAGCCACTTGTGCCTCCACTTTGTTGTTCATTCCAAAGAAGAACAATAAAATTTGTTATGATAACAAATTTTATTGGATATTTAATACTAATAACATTTCCTATAATTTTCTTATCATGATTTTCCATTGAAGATGTTATAATAGTTAAGGCATGATATTATTTCTTTATCTAATACTTAAAAGAAGAATCCATTTTGTTATCCTTATTTATATATAATTATATTGTATGTTCACTATTTATTTTATAAATATTTTTTAGATTTTTATAGGTAAAATATTTCCATATTTTATAATAAATATTTACTCATTTTGTAAAGCCTACTCATGAAAATAACAATATTTACCAATAAAACTACTAAATGAGTGGGGTATAATAAAAATCAAATACTATTACAAGAGAAAATTTTCTTATTTTAAATAATAAACTTCAAAATTCATTGTAGTTAAACTTCAAGATACAAATGTTTTTTATTCAATTATACACTTTTACAATAAATAATGTAAGAACATCATCTCATAATGTGGACTGTAGTGCCCCTCACCTTGCCTTCTGTCGGACTGATAGTTATCCTAGTAGGACTAGACATTATGCCATTCTGTTTGATGATCGATTCTTTGTTATTATGCTAATTGTTTATGGACATGTTGTTATGATGACATCTGTGGAAGTTTTAACTATTGGTATTTTATGTTTTCACAATTGTATGGACATACTAGATGTGGTGGATTAATTTAATTTAGAGCTTTATGTTTTATCTGATCTTTGTTATGATGTTACTATTGATGACTGCTTGTATAAGATCATATGTAACTGATTGTCCCATCTTGATTGTTCAGTAGATAGTTGTTATGCATAACGTAGTGACTTGTCGATGTGTTTATGTGAAATGGAACAGTGTCACATTACTCGTGTTTGAGTACCCTACCACACTGCAACTTCTATTCACTGTATGATAATATATATATTTTCATGTTTGACGATGTGGTTTGCTGCAGGATGTATGTACTGGGCATCGACTCCACCTAAAGTAACAGGTCTGAGCATGCCCTAGCCAATGGAATCATTGACCGGAATTAGCATAAGGTTCCCTACTCATGCAACATCCTCTAAGAGGATGAGTATTTTGTATCTTGTCTAGTCATCACCGTAGTTAGACTGTTTGTCATCATTTTTGTTGTCATGTCTTGTGGTCTTGCATGGAGGTCAGGTATCATTCTGTAGGTTAGATTATTCAATTAGAAATATTTGATTATAGCTTTGGTTAGAGTTTCATTAAACAATGATAATCTCAAGCTAGAATTAAATAAATGCTTTTAAAAGGAAATAATGTGTCGATTACTAATTATAAACAATTTAATTGTTTATAATTGGTAAAATTAATATGAAAATAATAAATAAATAAATAAATTTGATTAATGATTAAATAAAATGATAAATTATAAGTTGTATATGAATAAAATCAAGATGGAAATAAAATACATAAATAAATATGAATAAACAATTATAAAATTTGATAAAATAAATTTATAGTTAACATTAAAATAATAAAAATAATATTTTAAGGATTAAAATTAGGGTTGTCACTTTGTATCATGTGTTCAGTTCCTAAAAAGGTGGAGGAAGAAGGTTCTAGAGAATTTAGGGATCTCTTTTTAAAGAGGAAGGGGGAGAATGGATGGGAATCAGTTTTGGAGGAGGCAGAAGTTGCAAGCTGGGGTTCGAAAGAAACAACAATCCGTTAGTAGTCCAGGTTCCATTATCCTTTGATCCCTCTCTTTCTGCTTGTATATGTAAATGGTTTTAGATAGATAAATGTTGCTTCTTTTGTGCTGTGTGTTTTTCCCCCTATTTGAGCCTTCAACATTTTGGCATTCAAATCATCTTTGATCTCCAACGGCATTGTTCTACTTCATTCTAGAGCCTGTTATAGTGCTTTTACGGCCTCTGCACACTTCCCCATTCTTCTTTACTTTGATTGCAAGGAAGTGGGGAAAGATCTTCTCTTGTCAATTGATATGCTTAAAGACTTCAGTTTTTATTTTCGTAGGGTTACCGATTATCGTGTATCTGGATATCTCTGTGTAGTACTTTTAATTTCATTATTTTAGGGTTTCCTTCTAGATGCCCTTCAATAAAATTACAAATCTATAATGTCAATTTAATCTAATATGATGCTAGATCTTTGCTGATCAATCATGTAAGTTGAATCTCTCATTTTGCAACCCTGCGATCATGGCATTCTGTGAGGTGTCATGTCATTGAAGTATCTTGTTAAATAGTGTACATGCATTGTCTATGTATCTACAGATTTGTCAGGACAGTCCCATCACTGGATCAGTCCAATGGCAACTACAATATATAATGAATCCATCTATCCTTCATGTTTAGATAGATGCCCATACCTATGTACCAAAACCCCATTCGTTCAGGCTGGCAGGATGCTGGCAACAGTTGCAATCTAGTTTTCTTTACTTGCCACTTCTTTAATGATGTCTGAGGGAAGCATAGATTATGTGGAATATTTTTAGGATCCAAATCAAGGAGCAGCGCCACTAGAAATACCTTAAACCTATATTCATATGTGATCTACAATCCAAAAAGCACATCAGCACTGTATCGTAGGTGTTAATGGAATTTTAAGACAAAGTTAGGGTGTCCTCTAGGGAGCTAGCATGGGCAGGATGGTTATTCATGCACACATAATGATCCGCAGTAGGTGCGATTCAATAAGGTATACAAATGTGACTTAAGTATGCATAGCCTCAGTCGTTCAACCTATATGGCCGCATGTGTAGGCTTGAGGGATGTCCATTAATTATTTCTGCTCTTTCATTCTTTTCAACAATTTAGAATAGCTTTACCCGACACCTAAATGGAGTCTTCTTCACCACCGTATAGCTGTTGCTTAAATAGAATCAATGCTTTGCAATGTTTATATAATCGCATATATAGAATTGAATGTCAGACACAAATGAATATCCTTCTTAAGATGTGTCATCTTATATACAACTACGTCTAGCACCAAAAGAACCAGCATTGCATAATTAGTTAACCAACCTACCGCGAAAGTTGTAAGCTGCTGTCATCTGTAGCTTTCCATCTGATATTTGTTTACAGATACCATCGTATATCAGGCCACGATTGTTATTGTTGCAGTAGAAATGCTGTTAATTGAAGTATTCTAAGTTGTTTAAACAATTTTATTGAGAACTTATCCAACTGCCTACCCTTTAATTTGTCTGTTTGATGGACAATGACATCCAGTAAAGGAGCATCAGTAGAATAGATATTTGTCTTCATAATAAGGAAACTCATAAATAAGTGTTTGTGTATGTAATTGAATTTGGGTTGCAGTTTTTGTTTAATTTATTTTTTCTTTTAAAGTATCTTGCATTTAATAATTTGACAAGAGTTTTAGTATTCCACGATATTGGCGTAGGCTTTTAGTGTTGTAGTTTAATCTACTTGTATTACATTTTAGCACTTCATGAGCACAAGTATTAGGTTTAAATTCTCCAAGATATTTTCTTCATTTTGGAAGGAGTTTTAGTAACTCATGAACATTGTATTGGGCTATTTCTCACTTTCAAATTAATTGCTTCATATAATCTGTTCAAAAATTAGATTTCCCAGTTAAAAACATGTTTTGGGATAAGCTTATTTCAAGTATAAAAGCTAAAGTAGCTTCCTGGAAGGGTAAATGGCTTACTGTGGCAGGTAAACTTTTGATGATTAAAACAATTTTATCAGCAATGCCAGTCTATTTGTTATCGGTTTTAAAGGTTCCAAAAACTATTCTTACTACTATTGTGAACATGTTAAGGAAATTTCTTTGGAATGGTACTAATTTACATGGGTGAAAGATTCCCCTCCTTTCTTGGGATAATAAATGTATTCCAAAACAATTTGGTGGAACCGGAATTCATAATATTGCAGCTCAAAATAAAGCTCTTGGAGCTAAACTTGTCTGGAAGTTGTATGAAAAACCAGCATCTAAATGGGGTAAAATAATGTATGGTAAGTATCTAGATTCCTTTAATCCTGAAAGATTATTCACCACTCTAAATCCAAGGGTAGGTTCTCACATGTGGGACTTTTTGATGCATTGTCGGGAAGTTATTTCTCCTTATTTATCTTGGGTCATTCAGGATGGAAATTCTGCTCTTTTCTGGGATGATTCTTGGAATAATCATCCTCCTATAGCTCGAACAGAAGGCCTTCATGATATTAAGTCTTTACTATGTCAGATGTGGGGAACAAAAGTTAAAGATTATTATGAAATAGATTCTAATTCAGCATTTAATTCAGTTAAATGGAAAATTTTTGATGAGTTTACGATCCCTCAAGAGCAAAAGATTCTTCTTAAGAATATTTTGAAGGATCGCAGATTATTTATCACAGGTGATAAGGATAAATTAATCTGGGCCCCTTCGAAATCAGGTCGTTATACAGTTAAACAAGGTTATCTAAGTATCACTAGTAAGGATTCTAATTCTAGCCTTTCTTAGCCGTATAAGCTTTGCTGGAATGATTCATGCCTGCCTAAAGCAGGAGCTTTTTCATGGTTAGCACTACATTCCTGAATCCTTACTAGCGATAAATTAGTTAAACTCGGGGTTGCAAATTCCTTTTTATGTCCACTATGTCAGGAGGTGGAGGAATCAGTAGATCACCTTTTGTTGAATTGTGCTTTTTCTTCACAAGTTTGGTCTTGGCTTATATCTAAATTAAACTGGTCGAGTCCTCTTCCTTGTTCATTATTTCAAGTCTTTCAAAGCTGGCCTATTCTATTTTCTAAATCTACCTTTTCTACATTGTGGATTGTTTCACCAAGCATTGTTATCTGGTCTCTCTGGTTAGAAAGAAATAGAAGAATTTTTTAAAAAGTAAGTAATCCTCTCCATAATGTGTTGGACAAAGTCGAAACAACTATTTCAAAAGTAGTTTCAGCATCTTTGTTATCTAAGAAGGTGAGTTCTCTTACTTTTACTAGTTGGGATGATATGATCTTAAAGAATTGGAGGCAGTTAAGGGTACCTAATAATTCTTGCTTTAAGTCTGAAGTTTTGTTTGATCGATCTGCTATCAAATGGATCCCTCCCAATGAATTCTTTGTCAAGTTAAATTTTGATGGTCCGAGCAGAGGTAATCCAGGACTCTCTAGTGCTGGCTGTGTTATTAGAAATCATCAGGGAATAATTCTTAGAGCATTGTCAATTAAACTTGGCACAATAACAAATAATGAGGCTGAGGTTATGGCTCTAATAGCAGGTTTAAACCTAGCATTAAAATATGGTTTTACTAATATCATTGTGGAAGGGGATTCATTGAATATTATATCAGCTTTCTCTAATAAATCATCTCCGAGTTGGAAAATAGAATATATCCTTAAGCTTGGCAGAGATCTACTGAAACAGTTTCACTCATTTCAAATTCGGCATACATATCGTGAAGGTAATCTCCTGGCTGACTTTTTAGCTAATCTTGCTTTTAGCCTTAATGAAGCTGTTTCTGAATGGAATTCTGAATCTATCCTTCAGATTCCCGGCATAAGTGATATGTTGGCTAAAGATTCAATTGTGTAAATTTTTGATGTTTTGCTGACGGTGCTTTAAGTATTGTGACTTCTGCTATGCTGAATGGATCACTAATTTCAAAATTTGGCATACTTATCATGTAGATTCCTGGCATAAGCAATTTTTTGGCTTAAGATTCAATTGTGTAAGTTTATGTTGTATTGCTGACGTTGTTTTAAGTATTGTGACTTCTGCTATGATGAACGGATCGTACCCTGTTATTTGCTTCCAAAACTGGCTGGCAGTCCTCGCACAAGGGACTTGGCTTTTTTAATCATTTCTATCACTTATGAGGTATAGGTTATATATTGGTCCTATATGATGTTTGCTGACGTTGTTTTAAGTATTGTGAATTCTGCTTTGTTGGATGGATTGTACTTGGTTGATTGTTTCCAAAGACGACTGGCAGACCTCGCACAAGGGATTTGGCTTTTCATTAATTCCTAACATTTATGAGTGATACGTAGCATCTTTTGCACTTATCTTGGTGTTAGGCTTGTCACTTATTTTGCACTTGTTATTGGTAAAGGTTTTAATCTTTGTTTGGTGTAAAGCTCTATTATTCACTCTTGCAGCTGTGATTATACTTCGTTTTTCTATTTTATATCAAGATTTTAGCAGAGTTCTATGGGTTCTATCCACCGAAACACTTGAATCTCTTGGCCTATTTCAAATTGGGAACATCCTTTTCTTGGCTGTTTTAATTCTAATGCATTGCAGGAAGTCTTCAAGGTTTACGAGGTATCAGTGGGCACTGCTATTATTCAGGTCTGTAATCTTCTAGACCTTAACAATCTAGTTGCCATTTATCCTTCGCAGGTTGCTTCTCATTTTTTATCAAATGCAATGGATCTTTTACAATCGGGAGACAGAGTAAGGGTTTTGGGGTTAACTTTTATCCAGAATGTCCATTTTTCCGTTGATACATTTAATTCTGCTTTAGTTGACTATGATGTGCATGAAGGGTCTGCTCCTGTTGGTGGCTTATTTGATGGCAGGTGTTTATTTCGTATGCCTGGTTTACACTGCCTCTTTAATGCTTTCTCTCATGGCCTTCGCAACAACTGCATCATTTCCTTTCGAAATTCAATACATTGTCATAAGCTAGCAGACAAGGCAGTGGAAGTTTTTAATGCTTTGTTATTTCTGTTGAATTACGTGCCTCCTCCTCCGCCACCCCCTCCTCAGTTTGCAGCAGACGATGATCATGTCGAGATTCATGACTTGCAGGTGATAGAGATTGCAGATTAATGGTGAACTCTTCATTTATATTGCCTTCATCGATTACTTTTTGTTTGCCCTTGTTCAAGCCAGATGCTCAGTAATTTCTTTGTGAAAATTTTATATTCTCTGGCACGACTTTAGCCATATTTTGGTCTGATATATGTTTTGTGAGGCAATTATGTATAATTTTTTTAAACTAAGGCTATAACCAGAGGTTTTCTTCGCCGGATTCTTTCCTGCCGGTATGCCTTTTCTGAATCCTGGCATTTTGTAACTACTTTTTATTAATAAATTTTAGTGGTTCGACCACTTTTGTTTAAAGAAAAAAAAATATTAAAATCTTGCTACAGGAAGTTATTATTTTTGATACAAAATGCATGTAGTATCAGTAAATTATTAGTGGATGAAAAATAATTATAAATCAATGATTTGTGGTATAATATATTATTATTATTATTATTATTACTATTAATATGATTATTATTTACCATAGTAGTTGAGTAAATAGATGCATTAATCATTTAGAAATTTAAAATAATGTTACCAGTACAATTATTGGGTAAGTTAAATTATTAGGGTATGGAATTATAAAATATGTATCTTGAATTGAATTAACGATTAAAAAGTAGTTATGAAATCAATTGGTAATTATGTAGATCATTTGAATTATCTATATTTTGTAAAAGAATTAAATAAAGAAAATTAGTTGATATATATAGCATTTGTTTAATATATTTAAACGAATTTAGTGTGTTTAAAGATTTAATGTTGGTGAGTTAAATTTAGAGGTGATTTTGTTAAGATAGTTTTGGTTAACAAGATTAAAATTAGGATTATAGACATTGCATTTAGATTTTGATCTTGACAATTGGTTAATTCTCTTTGGATGAAAAATATTTACTATCCAATGGCCCATGTAAATTATTATTATTATTATTATTATTATTATTATTATTATTCATCCTCAACCAACCAAATATGTATATTAAGAAATAGAATCTATTTTTGTAATATAAAAACATCTCATGTCTTTGAGTAGAATTGCTGGTAAATAAAGAAATACATATAAGTAATGTTTCTAGGATTAAGATTTAAATTTAATTAAGAATTTTATGACTCATAGTAAGGATGCCTTTTGTGTTGATTAGTTTGTGTTAAAAGAATGGTAATATTATTATAACTTGAGGGTAAATGTAGTGTGGGGAATAATGAATTACAAGCATTAGGTTAAGATGGAATTTAGGTTTTTTTAGAGTAAATATTAGCACTTTTGTTGTGAATGAGATGTAAATTGACCATAGAAGGAATGATGGTTATGTAGAGTAATTAAAGTTGTTTCTTTTTACATTTAAGTTAAATATGTTATTAGGAGATTTAGGGTTTTTATATGTTTATAAAATAAATAGGAACCCTCAAGTTTATCCTCAAGAGTTGAATTTAAATTACATTGTAATTATTTAATTAACTTGATTTATAAAAATGACAAATAGTGGTTTACTTTAGTTATGTTAATGATATATAAATATATTTGTATCTTTATAAATCAATTAAATAATTATTTTAATAAATATTTACATGTAGTTAACTTTTATTGTAATTATAGATTTATTCCTTAATAAGAATACAATCAAATGATAAGCTATATTTTAATGTTAATATACTATTGTAATAACTTAGTCAATTGTAATCTGCTATAGTGGATTAGTTGTAAAGAAGGCATAATTTAATTATAAGTGTGTTGATATTGAGAAAATATAAATTGTTAGTAATAGGTTCACTAAATTCAATTTGTGGGTCATGAACTAGTTCATATAGTCTGTTTGATTTTGTATCTACCTATGTGGCTAGTTTTCCAGAGGCTTAGAATGGGATGTCTTGATTTCATGTATTGTGTTGATAGATGTCTTGAGATCATGATGTTTTAAGAAGCATGTTGTCTCTAGTTATGTATGGATTAAAAGACAATGTGAATGATAAATGTATTTCTCTATGGATGCATTGTTGTCCATTTAGTTGTATTTGTCTTGTATCAAGTTTTGTGGTGAGTTGTGGAATGGGGAGACATGGAAATCATAAAGATGTAATGAATATGTGTTGTTATGGGCAATGGTTTAGGAGTTCTTCCCTTATGATTATGTTTAGGTATGCAAGAGGGTCAATGCCTTGCATTGTTATATATATATGTTGATATAAGGATAATTGTTATGCAAGATGGTTAATGCCTTGCTTGGTTCATGTATCCTCATTGTCATGATGATGTTTGCTATGCTTGATGATAGGGTCTTCTAGTTGTAGATAGGGGAGTGGCTTTCAATGCGAGGCCGGTGCCCATAGTGGCTTTCAGGATAACCCATTGAAGGTTGTTAACTAAGTGAAAACCTAAAAATGAACTAGGGGAAAAGGGTAGATTACACATTAACAAGATAATTGGATTTCCTCTCCTATGCCTGTAGTGCTCATTTAGACTAAGGATGGGTAGAGAAGGCCTGGTTGGCAAGATCAACTTCCTTGTCCTCATGAAAGGAAGGTTGATTCCGCATGAGTCACCCTATGGGGCCGGCGCCTAGTGAGAGGCTGTCAAGATAACCATAGATGGGGGCCAGTGCCTAGTGAGAGGCTGTCAAGATAACCCATGTTAGGACCATGCGATGACACTCTCCCTACTACAGCCTAGCATTCCCTAGTTGTACTCTCCCCATTTGTTATGTGTTTGCCTTTGGAAGTGATGTTGAGTTGTTTATGATATTGACTTGTGTTGTTGGAGTCGTGTTGCCTTTATTCTTATAGTCTTCTATCTACCTGACTGTATGTTGTAGTGGGAACCTTATGTTAACTCCTAGCTTGGGGGGTGGACCTCAGGGTTCCACATGGTTGGGTGGAAGAGCTTTTATCCATTGGTTTTCCCTTGCCGATGTTCATGTGCGAGGAGGATATATCTTGTGTATCAGGCATCAAATCTTGTACCAGTTATGAAGGAAGTGATTTATATTCATGTACTAGCCTTGTGTATCAATTGTATCACATTGTATATATTTAGATGTAATCAGGATGGTGATAATGTAAACTACATAATAATGTACTCATATGTATAGGCTTTTGAATATGTACATGTAATCTTGATCAAGTTGATTATCTAACTGATGTCATGAAATGGAGATGCATATGTGTATTCATTAGTGCAATAGATTTAGAATGATCTGCTGATGTTAGTTAATAATGTATGTTAAATTATGTTAATTGATTTGTCAAGTAATGCAACCATGGAACCTTAGAGGACAAGTTGTTAGTTTAATGATGTGTATTGATTTGTTAAACATTACTTTGTTATCTTATACAAAAAAAAAATTATTCTGCATTGCATAGCATAGATGTGTTGTTCTCTAAGGTGTTCATTGCAGGGCGTTACATGGACAATACTTTCTTAGCTCCATTACTTTACACAATTAATAGACCTATAACTACACATCTGAATGCAATCATTAGTTCCACAAAGTTCATCAATACTAATATTAGATAGCAATATATGAGCCTAAAGGCCCCAAGGGGCCCCTAATGTCTCAGGGGCTCATTCATGATGGCCTTGCCTACATATATGTAGTGCAGAGACTTCGTAGTTCGGGACTTGAACTTGTAACCACATGACGGTATCATACAATTCAAAACTTCTAGAATATTATTCATATGACATCGATACCTTCTCAAACTTAGATACACATTCACATTTTAAACCATACATGAGGACATAAGAAGATTGGGGTTTACCTATCTCATAATAATCTCATAAAATTTCTATACATAAATGATCTTCTTCAATCTAGTAAACAAGTTACCACTATACTAATCATGCAAGGTTAACAATAGATCTTCTTTTTAATGTAAACAATACTTATTTCTCCAAACTAGTTTAGTAATCAAACATAGTATAAGCATTAACATACAAGTAAGAAAATATTAGAAATTGATATTTCATTCTTTGCAACTACCATATAGGCAAAAAATTTATTAATCTAAGAAAACTTATTCTTCCTAACTATCTATTTTTTTTAATGAAAAGGGGTAAAAATTTATTAATCAATTAGAACACAATACAAGAAGGGGCCAACCGCCCATGGACAAAACCAAGAGTCACATAATCCTATCAGCTAACAACAGCTGATCCAACAATTGAGAGTAATTCGCAGTTAACTAATCCTCATTCCAAATATTCCAATCCTGCACTTGATTAGAAGCCCATTTGGCCAAACAATCTACCACTCCATTCCACTCTCTAGGAATATGAGAGTAGACCACATAATCAAGACTTGTACCCAACCTAAGAATCTGTCTAATAACTAAAGCAAGATGCCAGTTGACATCATCCATCCATTGCATATTCAACAGATTAACTACCACTTGAGAATTAGATTCACAAATAATCCTCCACCCCAAATCACAACCTCTCTCCATAGTGTGCAAGATGGCAAGAGCTTCCATGTAATTATATGTATCCCATCCTTTATAAATGGAAAAGAGAAACTACACATTACCTGAACTATCTCAACCAATACCCCCCACACCAACATGACCAGGATTCCCTCTAGAGGAACCATCAGTATTGATCTTCAAAACCCCTTGAGGTGGGGGAAGCCACCGCCCCACCCTATTAATCTTCCTACCAAACTATTTACCTCTGCTTCTTCTGGCTAATAATGAGGTATCTCCCTAATCCTGAAAATCAAACTTGCTATAGACAAAAGCATATGAAAGGTCCTTAGCAATTGAAAGGTCACGCTTTTCTAAAACTATCTTCTGGATCGTTCTCATAATTTTCCTCCACAAATGTTGGATAGTCAACTTTGCATCCTAAAAAATCTGATGATTCCTCTCCAACCAAATATTCTATAAAATGAAAGAAGGCCCAATAGCCCAAGCCACCTAAAGAAAAGGAGTATTAACAGGTGGCTTAGCCAACCAAGCCGAGAACTCCACCAATGAAGTAACATGCCCACACGCGTGATTCCAAAGACCCCACTAGAGATGCCAAATCTCCTTTGAAAAGGGACATTGAAAGAAAAGATGAGAGACACACTCCCCAATATTGTAGCACAACATACAAATAGAAGGGCCCTAGAAACCCCACTTACAAAGATTGTCCCAATTAAGGCAATTATTTTGCACCAACAACCACAAGAAAAAATTACATTTTGGCCAAGAAAATTTATTCCACACTTACTTCCACCATGGAACACCATCATTGTCGAAGATCTATTTGTCCAGCTCCAAATAACCTCCTACCACAGAATACCTACTAGTAGAATCCCAACCCCAAGCCAAAGTATCATGCTCATCAAGAGAATTGCATTCTCTACTAGAAAGAATCTAAGCCAACTGTTGTCTAGCTCCTTCTGACCCTCCCGGTGGCCAATCCTGGGGCTCTTTCCATCTCTAAACATCAACGTCCCCTAAATGCATAATAGTGTTAAAATCAGCCACTTTTCTCCAGCCAGCAGCAGTAAAACAGTCACTGAGGGGTTGGAGATGTAGATAGCTTGAAAGTATAGGAGGGTGACCATCCCAAGCATCCAACCAAAACAAGGCTTCCGAGCCCTTATTACAAATCCAAAAAAGCCCCTGCTTAATAAGCTTAGCCCCAGTCTTCAAAGTGTGCCAAATAAAGGATCCTTTGCCCTCAAGAGAGTACTGAGGGACATCCCTACTATCCACTTCTCCAAGATACTTATTTGTGAGAATTCTAGCCCAAAGCTAATCTTGACAGATACACCATCGCCAATATAATTTAGCAGCCAGCACTTGGCCATTCATAGTTGCTGACCTAAGACCAAGCCCCTCTTCTTTCTTTGGCCGACAAATAGATTCCCACTTAACTAAACTCCACTTAGAGGCCAACAAAGCACCACTTAACTATCCATTTACTTAAATATTACTTAACCAATTAATTTACTTTCATTCAATCTTCAACACATGACAATCATATCAAAAATACCTAATTCTCTCAAAGATATTTCATCTTCTAAATGCAATGATATATTTTGTGTTGCCCATAAGGAAATAAATCAATTAATGATTTACGTAAGGTACCTATATGATCCTTATCAAAAGACTTGAAATTATTAGACTAGTCATGAATATAATGTGGAAACACCAAGATGACATGCAAAAAAAACAATAATTAGTTTACTAAAAAGAACCCTAAGAAAGTGCTCTAACCAAGGCATACTTGTCAAACTAAATATCTTTATTAAATTTAAATTTAAATAAGAACATAATTATATCAATATCAAAATTAAATCCCAAATCAAATAAACATGATAATATACAAGATAAATTCTTTTTATATAAATTTGATAAACTCATATTTAACTACATCATCTCAAAATCTTTCTATTAAGCAATCTAAATTCTTCAATATTTACAAAATAATTTTAGAAATAAAATTCCAATTTTTTTTCTAATGAAAGAAAATAGAATCTTCTATTTAAATAAGAGAAATTCTATCTAAAACAAAATAACTTTCTTTAATTTCTTTTAAATAACCAAGATAATTTCATATATGTAAAACTCAAGACAATATTCCTTTTATATTTAATGCAAGATAATCTCTCTTTTATAAATAAACCAATTTATAGTGCCACTCCCTCAGAATAAATAAAGACACAATTTATGAAATTATAATTCAAAAGGAAATATATTCATATAATTTAGTTGTGACATATTTAATCTCAATTTTAATTTAATGAATTGAATTATCAAAAGAAATAAGAACAAAATAAAATAATAAAATAAATAAATAAGTTGTCCTGCCAAGAAAAACTAGACAGCAGTAAATCTATGATAACTTTCTTGATTCTAACTAAACTTAAAAATTCAAAATGTCTAGGAAAGCTAACACATGAGACAACAAAACCTAGAAAGAAATTAAGAAAATTGTTTACGAGGTATGAGCAATTTTTTCTGCAATCTACCCCTTTTTTATCAATCCAAATTTAACCCATAAACAAAATATAAATTCTACTTTTCTACAAAACTTAAGTATAATCATCGGCTCGACATAATTTTCAATTACACCAATGAATTAACAAAGAGATTTAATAAACATGGTACAATGATAAAATGATTCAAGCTACAAGATAGAAATAAAATAAATGCCTTTGAGAGACCTCAGCTCAGGAAATGTAATGATTGCAGGATATGCACATAATGGATTTGACTAAAGAAATAAAAGAAACTCATACAATTTTTAATGAAGCCAGATGCAAATTAAATCAAATACAAAATTTTAAAGAAACCTGATGCCTCCATTAATACAGCATCCTTTAAATTAGATCCTTTAATAATTTTGACACCTAGGGAATTGGAAAGTTTAGGTAGATACAAAGTATATATTCTATCTAATGATCAATTGAAACCATCATATGTGTAGATGAAATCATTCATATGACTCAAGATAAAATGCTCTGCACCCAAATGAATGAACAACAACTAATTACAGAATGCAACTTCCACACAACAACAATGCAAAAGAATTAAATAGAGGGTTTCCACATAATGGTTCTTCCAAAGATCATCAGAACCCTTAATTAATAACTTAGACAAGGGTGAATTAATAGATTTCTAAATAAGATAGAGGAACAGTTTTTATAGAGGAAATACAATGAAATCCAATTTTAATGTGGAATCAATCATTCATGAATTATAATGAAATTTAGTATAGTGATTAAAAAACTAATTTCTCAATCATGCATCATTGATCATACAATATTTATTAATTGTACAGCTTTATGGCATTCATCATTTATCAAGAAAAAGACAATCTATGAAATCTAGTAAAACACACCTGTGATAAAATTTGCATGGAGATAATTAATTCTTAGCAACCCCAATCTATAATTCCTTAAAACCTGTATCATAAATCAATTCTCCAAACCTAGAACAAAATTCCCCCTCCCATCAAGCTTCCCCATCCACAATTCTTCTAGACCTGCACAATCAATATTTCCATAAATCTGAAAACATAAATAATAGCAAAGTTCATACCTCATTAAAAAGAAGTGAAAATAATTGTTTGTCAATCCCTACTGTAAATGTTGAGCATGCATAACAATTTCCTATTCACATTTCAAAACTATTGGATTAATGGTAGCGACTCCCTTGATCCTTCTAAGAATCTAAAACATAAAGATTGGCCAGGATCATACAATTCTTGATCTTTTAAAACTGAACATTTTAACCCTTTGTCTTCCAAGAGGATGACCCTTCATTTGCCATTCTCCACACCCATTTCTTATAATCTAAAAATAGATTAGAATAATTTTGAAACATAATTTAATTCTTGCAATTGGCATAGAATAAAATATTTTTTTATAAAATATGTAAATATAAAAATATAAAATAAAAATGTATGATTTTTCTTTCGTAAATAATATTAAATCATCTAAATAATTATTTCAAAATAATGCACTTAATTAATTATTCTCAACAAAATATTATAATTAATAAATAAGGTTCATGTATGCCTTACACATTTGCTATATTTTTAAATAAAATAAAGTATTCATAATAATATATAAAAACACATACAACAAATAAAATATAAAATTAATAAAAAATATTAATATATATTATCCAAATTCAAAAGTAACAAATAAACAATTCTTAAAATAACAATAACCCTAAATAAATTTATAAATCAAATTTTTACCTACCATTAAATTTTATTTCATAATATTTTCAATATTGATAACTGCTTAAATTATTTAGAATTATTTTTATATATTAAAAATTAAAAAGTAACTTTCATGTATAAGTATTTTATAAGAATACCAATACTTCCCAAAAAAATAATCATTTCATGCTTGGTCTCTACTGCTACATTTCCAATCCCCTCCTCCCAATGTGGTTCCATTGGCTCAAGGTGCTGGTGAGGATGACATCCATCATGGTTTTCTGGTTGCTGACCTGAATGTGGAAGACCTTCCTGCCTAGCTGATTGGATTTCTTGTTCCAGTTTTTGTTTATATATGGTATTCCCCCTCTGTATATAGGGGTTGATATGATGTAATAGGTTTAGTCTTCCCTATATATATATGGGTTGATATGTTGTAATCTATTTTAATATGCTTCTCCCCCATGGTTTATTGAGTTTGTTTTGTTGTATCCATATTTTGTGCCTCCATGGATTTGGGGAGTTGGATTTTTTTCTATAATCACTTTATGGGAATTTTGCTATTTTTAATATAATAATATAGTTTAGGTGCTTTAGCACCTTTTACTAACCAAAAAAAACTTCCCAAAAAATATATGGGAGACATTCTTCTCTAGTAATGGATTGTTATAGGAGATTGTAATTCTTTTAGTAGAGGAAACTATCAATAATCTTTTCTTTAAAACCCCTTATATTAAATGTGCTTGCAAATATATTCTATTTGGATAATCTCGTGATACATGGACACAATTGTTTAACTCTTTTAATCTATGCATATTATATTATGGTGGATTGAACAATCAAAATCTAGTTTAAACATTTACGTAGTATATATGAATGTAACTTTGTGAATGCATATTGTAATGAAAGTACCTTTTGTGGAAATTGTTATATTAGAATTAAGAGAGAACATTGTATGTTTAATATTAAAAAATATAGTTGGGGTTAATCAATCTATGAAGTGATTGTATCATTATTCTTGAATATTGGAAGTTAAAATATAATCTTTGTTGTATTTTGAAATGTGGAAAGAGACTTTGGAGTAAGTATTTTCTCTTATGAATAGCCTCTTCTTGTTATACAAGAAGCTCTATAATATAGTTGATTCCATTAACTTAGAAGAAGGAACTGAGAGAATATGTTTATCATATTGTAGGATAATATTTGTATCTTTATCATTTTTAGAATATAAATGGAGAAAGACAATGCAATGATTTAGGGGGTCTACGTCATTTAAATGTTGCACCTTAAATTTTCATGAAAACATTTTGGTATGAATTGAATAATTTATTATATTGAAGGAAAAAAATCATTTGAGGCATCAAGGTTCAATTCATAACAAGTATCAAGTATTTGTAGCAATATGCATAATTTCAGTAGCATTGCACATATTTTCTACTGTGCTATACATGCTTTCTACAACATTGTACATACTTTTTGTAGCATTGTGCATATTTTTATCTATATTGTGCATATCTCTATAACATTGTTCATACTTTATAGAGCATTTTGCATAGTTTCTATAGTACTTTGAATGCCTTATATATCATGTGCATAAATTCTATAGCACTATGTAGAGTTTCATATCATCACATATGTTTTTGTAAGACTATAAAATTGGAACCCATTAATCAAATAAGTCAAAGGAAATAAACAACTTTGATTCCAAACACAATTTAAAATACTATCAAACTTTAGTTGGATTACTAATTCTCTTTGATCAAGCCAAAGTTTAAGCACTGTAATATAGGAAGCCTAGTACATAAGCCCCAAAATCTAAGTCATAGATCTTTAATCATATTCTAGAATTATTTATTTTGGGTCTTTGGAGTCTGAATTATTAAGTTATTGGAGTTATAAGATTTATTTATTTATTTTATTTTTTATATTTTTTTTAAATTTTATTTTTTATTTTTAATGCATAAATGTGCTTTAGGGGGCATTTATTTTTATATTGACTTCAAAAAAGTATATAAAATATTTTCTACATGGAACGTGCAATCAAAGAGAGAGTTTCAACATGATCCTAAGGCATGCCTAATACAAATTAAAAATATACAACATATGGTAATGTTATCAATTATTTCCACTAGAGTTGATGTCTTGCCTAGTTATTGGTGCTTTGAGCTTCTTCCTCTATGAGTTGATGTCTTGACTATAAGTTGGCATCATAAGCTTCTCCTCTACCTTTCCTTGAATGTTAGAATTACCTAGGAGATAGGAAATTGCATTTATGACCCTCTTGATGTGATCTACTAGGGGACCAAGTGCCTTCCCATGTATGCTTAGAGTGTCTTGAAAACCCACGTATGAACCATCCACCAACCCAACCCTTGCCTCCTATAGAACAATGTTGGCCATTGTTGAAGATGTCAAAAGATTCTGAGGTAATAAGTCCCCTACATCCACTATGCTCATGTCCTCATCATATGTAGGTGTGGCCTCAGAGAGGCTAGAATGATCATTATAAATATCATGTATATTTGCATATGCTAGAGCCATAACTATTTCCTTTTCTTATAGTCTGTCCGTTATGTTTAAGAGGAATATTGATGCCACCATAGAATCCATGCATTTCTATGGAAATTCCATCAACATTTATAAGCCAATAATTTTCCTCAAGGAACTTTTGACCAATGGGGAACCTATGACAAAGACCCTTCTCATTCATTCTAAGTCAAGTCTTGTGATATCCATCACCTCCAATTTAATTTCCTAGCATGATGTATACCCTAAGATTTTTTTGAGTTCATCAAAGATAAAAAGGTAGAAGAGGGTGACATATTGGTCAACTTTGATGTTGTGTCCCTATATACCAAAGTCATTTTCAAGGACAACATTGAAATTTTAAGGCACAAAACTAATGATGAGATTGCTTCCCACATTGATTTGTGCTTAAGGTCCACTTTTTTCTCTTTTCAAGGAGTGGTTTTTGAATAATCCAAGGGGGTTTATATGGGGTCCCTACTATCTCCTCTCATGACTAACCTCTATATGGAGAATTTTGAAGAGTCAAACCTCAATTCCTTCACTCTTAAATTAAGATAGTGGAAATGCTATATTGATGAAGCCTCCAAGAGTAGGGTGTGGAACATGGGGATATATGCCACCCAATCACCTCCATATTATCATTTTCCTCCTCCATATCTCATGTGTTATTAATGCATTCTTCAACACATGTTTGGTAACATGTGGTGTTGCATATGGCAACAAAATATGTGCATGTGATGTGCACCACTATTATGTAAAGCATTTGCATTAAAAAAAATGTTGGTCACATTTTATGTGTTTTTCCCATGATAATATTTGGGCATTACAATTTATAATAAGAGAAAAAAATTTTAATGGATGACACACTCTCATGAAAATATGAAGAGGGATGTACATTGTTTTCTCTTTTAGTTCTATTAACCACCTAGATGGAAGGCATTACTTTGGAATGGGTAGCTAATCCAAAAAATAAAGCTATCATACATTAGTTGGAATAAGACCCTCAGTCTATGTTAGGGTTTCAATGGAAAGGATGAGTACTAAAATATCATGATTACACTTATTTATGGCCCAACTCCCAGCTCAAGTCTTAATTTTTCATGAAACTTCATTCCTTGCCTACTATGGGTCACTTAGATTTTTTGAAGACATATGATTGTGTCAAGTGATATTTCTTTTGGGATGGCCTTAAGAAGGATGTAGAAACTTTGTGGTAAAATGTGATTTGTGTTAGTGCAATAAAGGGGAAACCATAAAATCACCAAGGTCTCTACAACCCCTTCCTATTTTTGACATGGCTCATGGTATATATTTCTATAGATTTCATTATTGGGCTTCCAAATTTGGGTGGTAAATAGGTAATTTTGTTCATTATCAATCACTTAGGTATGCTTTTTTTTCCATGCCTCACACTTACATAGTTATTGTTATAGCTCAAAATTTATTAGACTTAGTCATCAAGCTTCATAGTATGCCCTACTCCATCATCAGTGATCACAATCCTACTTTCACTAGTAACTTTTGACAAGAATTGTTTAAGTTGCATGAAATTAAATTGAGTATGATTTTATCCTAACATCTTTAGATTGATGGTCAAATTGAGGTTGTCAAAAAATTCCTTGAGACTTACCTACATTGATTTATGTCTGAGTAACATGGGCAATGGGCTAGGTTCTTACCTCTTTCCCAGTGGTGGTATAATGCCAATTTTTATAGCGCCTCCAAGATGACATCATATGAGGCCATCTATGGTCATCTCCCACAAATTTTGTCTACTTATATTATAGGTTTTTGGGCAAAGTGGTTGACATTTCCCTTACTAAATAAGAGAAAATTCTTAACATCCTTGTAGAAATTTAGTGTAGGCATAGAACAACATAAAACAACAAATGGATCAATATAGGATAGAGCGTACCTTTGTTATCAGTGACTAGGTATTTTGACATATGCATCCTTACAAGTAGACATCCTTATAGCATGAGAAGGTGGGTCATAAATTGGGTCCAAAACTTTGTGGCCCTTATCAAGTAGTGCAACCCATTGATAAGGTGGCACCTAAACTTGCACTCATACCCTCTTCAAAAATCCACTCAAATTTTCATGTCTCTTGTCTTAAGAAAGTGATTGGGCATGCTATGAGAGTCCCAATAGAGCTACCCACATTGGATGATGAGTGATCCATCATTTTAGAGCTAGAGGCTATATTAGACAAATGCACCCAAAAATCTCACTCATTCAATTAGGGAGGTTTTATATGCCACATGGAATCCAACAACATTCTCTCTAATCTTCCTAATTTCAAGATTTGAGGAAAAATATGTTTGAAGGGGAGGAAATATTATGAACCCCCATTTGTTATAGGTATTAGTTATTAGTGAGTATTAGATTGGGTACATGTGCTTTGTAAGTCACCCATATGGTACATTAGAATAAAAGTAGTTCTCCCACATGCATGGGATAGTAGTAGTTGTATTTAGTAAGACTCTTTATATTGTAATAACCTTCCAAGTGTCAATTATCTTGGATATTTGTAATTATCAAATGCTCTATTAAGAAGTTTCCGCTCAAAGATAATATAAAGCATTCTATTGCTCCTTTTTTGGTGTATATTTGTGTGCATTATCTTTACCTCTCTTGTAGATTCCTTTGAATTTTTTTGGTTCTTTTAGTACATTCATTAATATAAAACCTAATCCATCACTCTTCTATGCCATATCATTTTTCTTCTAACATAATTTCTCCATTTCTCTAAGTATTTCTTTCCTTGGACTAGATTAGAAGTATGATCATGTCCCCTATTTCAAAAATTCAAAATGCTTGTGTTATAAGGTCGATAATCCTAGACATGAGTATTACCCATTTGTGTGCATGCCAAAACATTTAAATTGTTTCTAGGGAATGTATTTATAGAAATCAACCTAGGTCACTCTAACATAATCAATTAGAGAAAGTTTCTAATCAAGAAGACATATTTGCATATTTTTCACTAGCACTTGTAGGTCTCAATTATTGACTACTCTATTTGTTCTCTATTATATCAATGTTGACTCAATTCTAGGGACTAACTACTAACAAGGAAGTTGATTGATCCTCGTCATTTTATAGCAAGTCCTAAAAATGCTTCTTACCATCACACAATTTTTATTTAAGGAGACATATATCGATCGAACCTCTTCTACAAGTATTGAAGGATTATCTCTACCCTAGACACAAGCATACCATCAAGATGGAATTGCTCTTCTTAGACCATATTGTTTTAATGTGTTTACATCCTACGTAGTTAACTCTTAGATTGCAATTATCTTAGACCTTTGATCCAAAATCTAGTAGTAGTTCTTAGTTTGCATCTCTTAGTCTAACATCATAGTGGTCAAAGTTCACATTGCATCACATTTGAAGTAATCCATTATTCCATATTGCTCCATATTTATCCATTTCAACATTATCCATCTTCATTTCACCCTTGCTTGCACTAATCCACACATATTTTATACCTATTGTAGTGTAGAAATTTTATTTAAACAAGAATTTGTTCTTTGTTTTCTAAGTTAAATGTTTTCAAGCCACCACTAGGATGAAACTATCTCTTTAGAAGAAAATGTTTTGTTTCTTTTCTAGATTGAAATCAAACTACAATATCCTAATATGTTTCAAACTTGAAAAATTATATTTTTTGCTAAGAAAAAATATAAAGATGAATGAAGAATTGCTAATTTATAGAAAACTAAAATATAGAATCAATAAACTAGATTCAAAATTGTAAATGAGATAGAGGAACCTAGAGATAAAAACTAAGGTCCTTTGTCAAAGATGCTAGCATGATGTATGGATGTTCACCCTTTGTACTATAGTTTGTATGGTACACCATAGTCCACAAATGTTGCAAAACTTAACTTTTTCTCTATATTTCAAGTCTAGCTACATAACAGGAAACAAAGACAACATAGACAACAAACTAGGATACTAGATGATATACAAATGAAAAAAGTAATCTAGTCATTTTAAAATGAAAATAGAGATGACAAGGGAGAGATGAGAGGATGGAAACTCCCATGCAAGTTGATCCTTAAGAAACCTATAGCTAGAACAAGAGAAATGTTTTTGGCTTCTTAAGAGCTTACCACAAATGGTTAAGACCCTATTTTGGTATTTCAACCTCCACGAGTAGCTAAATAGAAAATAGATTAAAATATGTGTGTTCTCTTATCCTACATGCATCTAGGAATAATAACAGTGAAAAAATGCTATGAATATTGTACCTAGGTCTACAAGGAGCAATAAAATAGTTTGTGTATGAGACTTGATAAAAGGAAATGTAAACCAAGTAGGTGCCAAGGACACAACAATGAATTTTATAAATAGAAATAAAGAGAAGGCTAGAGCATTATCACATTGTGCCAAGTAGAGATGAAAATCTACAATAACCACAAGAAGGATGTACCCAAGAGTGCAAGAATGCCAAGGAAACCCAAACTAGAATGTAGAGAGCTCAATAAGGCCTTTGAAGATGTTGATGATAGTTGTTGATCACATTAATAATGGGAGATTCAATTAATAGATATCCAAGAGATTGGTAGAGAGATTGATCTTGAGAGCCAAAAAGAATGCTAGAGATTGATAGATAATCTTCTAATTCATTCAACTAGAATAGGAGGGGAAAATAAGGAGGTCTAGGGTCAAACCCAGCAATTGTGGAATGCCTACCCATGAAAAATATCAATAAATGACAATAGATAATTAACTTAGTAAGAAATAATGAAATAAATATGATGATAGGAGGAAATTCATTGAAATCTAACTTAACAAACTTCCTATTAAACATAAGTTTTGTATTATTCATCATAACTAAAAATTTAAGATACAAGTGTTTCTTATACAATTATACACAATTATAGTAAATACCATATAATCATTCATTCACAAAGTGGGAAAATAATTTCTTAGCTTTAGTACCCTACATGTTAACAGACCTAAAACTACACAACTAAATATAAACATTAGTTCCATAAATTCATTAAATATACACAATACATATCAATTTGCACAAGAGGATGAGACTATTGGCCCTAAGGGCAAGACCTAATATCTCAGGGACTCATGATGGCCTTGCCTCTATATGCGCAGCACAGATACTTCATAGTTCAAAGCAACTAGTCTTGTAACCTTAAGGTTGACTTAGATACAATAACTCATAAGGGATATAGTTCATCACCTAATATTTTCTAGAATCAATAAACCAATTAATATACACATCCCTATTGTTCTCAAGATTAAATACACCATATACTGACTAAATCATTCAAGTTCTAAAAAGTGCATGCAACAATTAAATTTATAAGTAATCCCTACAAGGGTAAAATAGGGAAGTTATAACAACAAAAATATTCCAACCATTCTCTTGGATAAAAAGCATAAATTTCCATAGACAATTACTTAGATTGCAATAAATGAAAAAGTCTATCATAATTATGAAAATTATCATCTTATATTCAAGTTCTAAATAAAATGATTTATAGCACTATTCCACAATATATATATTTTATCATTAACAAATACATAAAACCCTTATTGACACTTTAGTAATGCATGAAATATCTACTCACTTAGAATAGATGAAAGAACATCCTTTACACATGCTCAAATAAATATGACTATCTTACTCATTATTTTTTACATTCAACTTCCTATAATGCATCAAGCAAAGACAGACATAACTTGTCATCATTTTACCATTGGTAGATCCTAGGTTTGACCACCATAGAAAGGTTGCAATAATATCCTCAAGGACTAGTCTTCAACAAATGTTTTCTCAATTTTATCAATAATTCAAGATAATATGTTAACTTCCAAATTAAGTATTCACACTTCATCGAAGTCAAGAATAACGATAAAAAATATTAAATAGACATTATTGAAACAGTTCCACATTTTTTGTCTAATCTATGATTATATCTTATATGATTTTTCTAACTATACGAGCATTTCCAAACTAACTATTTAGTCTATTATTTTAATTCTAGTCCTAAATTGGCTAACATGATAACATATTCTTAACCAAATCATAATAAAAGGTAGAATATGAATGAATATTTAACATAAAAAGATTCTTCTAGACAAAATTATCAAGTTAAAATTCTCTAATCAAATATATTAATTACTCTTACTAAATAATTCAATACCAATTTAATTCTAAATATAAGAAGATTTTAGACAAATCATTAAAGATTTAGTTTCTAACATCAATATGAAATTATCATCATATATTCACTAATTCATTATATTATCCTAGAGTTATTAAAGAATGAACCCTTTATAGTCAACCCTACACCATACTAGAACAAATGTATTCGAACATTATTATCAAAGATCTAAGAACATATCTGATGTTAATAAATTAAATGTAATTTCAACTTGTAATTTCTACCTACTCATTCCCATGGACATTGTGTAGTGCCCCTCCATTCTCACCCTAGATGAGTAGGTGGTCAGATTAAGGAGCATGAAGAAGAAGGTAAAATACTCAGAATACGTAGGGTATGATAGACATGTTGATGGTAAGCTTACTGTTATGATATAGTTGATGACACTCATTGATGTTTACTATGATGACACTGTTGATACTTTATGATTAATACATTATGCTTATGTTCTGATCAGTTATAGGTTAATTGATTATGTAAATTAGTTTACTACGTGATTAATGTGATTATCTGGGTGTTTTGTTACTAATGAATTTGTTTAATGTAGATACTTGTGATGTGTTTTGTGAAGGGACAGTGTAGTATTACTCATAATGAGTACCCTAGTATGCTGCGATTCCCTGTCACTATGTGCTTGCTTGGATGATTATATGTATGTATTCGACACTTTTGTTGTTGTAGGTTGCAGGTACCAGGCATCGACTCCACCTGAATTGGCAGGTCTGAGCATGCCTTCATACCAATGGAAGTTGTTGAATGGAGATAACATATGGTCCCCTAGCCTAGCCATCATCCTTGAAGAGGATGAGTATCTGGTTGTGTACCCTGTCAATGTTGTCAGTTTGGTCATGATAGTTAGTCATTGTTGTGGTGGTCTTACTTTCTGATCTTGCATAGTAGTCAAGTATGGTTTGATAGTTGGGATATTTTGTTGGTATTATTTTGGTTGTTGTTGCCTTAAAATAAAATAATTAGTCATGAAGCATTTTTGCTAAATAAATAAATTCATAAATGTCCTTATGTAAATTTAGTTTATGAAAAATATATTATTCTAGAAGTTAAGTTAATAAATAATAATAATAATAATAGTAATAAATGTAATTGCAACTAGAGTTAAATAAATAAATAATATTTATGTGTTGCCATAAAATATATTTATCTTGGTCTAGTTGTAAAATGTTAAAAATAGCAAACTATAAGATATTGTTCATGTAGGAGTTATTGCCTCTTGTGGGGGGAATCTTCTAGAAGATTTTAAGGGATTTCTTTCTCTAAATAGGGAGTTTTTGGGCTGTATTTAGGGGGGGATTTCTCTCTCATAAGAATCTTCAGGAGATGAAATTTTGGGGGAGAGAATGGTTTGTGGCTGCAACAGTTGAACTCGGCATCGAATCTTCAGTCAGTCAAGCAAGCGAAATCAGGTTCCTTTGGTTCTAATTTCTGTCTCATTTTTCTATTGAAGAAAATGTTTGATTTATAATTTTTCCTATTGATTGTAATTTTCTTGAGTGGTTAGAAACCTTGTTATCAGATCCAATTGTGCATGTTTGTATCATTGCATTTTTGGGAATCACCGATTGATGTGACTGTCTATCTTTTGCCCATTTCATCTCTATTTTTATAGTCTATTACAGCAGCCATAACTTTCATTTTACGAACTAGGTTCCTCTAAATTTTTTATATTTTTGCACAACCTAGTTTCATAAAACATATCCAGAAATCGTTCATACCCAGTTCGCCGTTTTGGAGATATCAAAGTTTTGTGACTATCTACCTCTCAGCCTTTTCGTCTCTTTTTTAGTAGGCTGTTGCATTAGGTATAACTTTCATTTTTCAAACTGGGTTTCTTTATGTTTTTTATATATGGGGTATGACCTAGTTTTATAAATCATATCTAGAAATTGTCTATACCCAGTTTGCAATTTTGGGGATATGAATGTTTTGTGACTGTCTACCTTTAAGCCATTTCGTCTCTGTTTTAGCAGGCTGTTGCGTTAGATATAACTTTCATTTCACGAACTGGGTTCCTCTAAATTTGTTATATATGGTGTAATACCTAGCGCTGTAAATCATATCCAAACCTTGTCTATAATCAGTTTGTCATTTTGTAGATAGGAATGTTTTGTGACTGTCTACCTCTCATTGATTTTGTCTGTTTTAAAACAGTTAGTTGCGTCACCAATAACTCTATATTTTGGAATAGGGTTTCTCTAAGATTTTTTTCAACAAATTATTTTTGGGCATATCCTATGATCATTTCTTTTCATGGAGTGACATCTCTTTGAGGTAGTTTGTTAAACAGTTCGTCTGCCCTGTCTATGCTTTCGCCATTGCATTGTTTGGAAGTTTTTAAAACATACTCAACAAGTCCATTTTGCATGTATCCTAAAATCATTGCATTTATAATATCTTTCTGAGATATACCATTAAGCAGTCTACGTGTCCATCTATTCCTTTACATTTGTTTTGTTAGAAATTTTCTAAAGCCTTTTTATAGTATGGCAAAAGTTTCTCTATAGGATGTGTTTTCTTACCAAACGCAAGTGACTATGCCTTTTGTTCTATCTGTTATAAAATAGAAATCTTTTGTTCTAGCTATACTTTCCTTAAACCAAAAATGTTGCAAGTCAATCTCTGATATAAATTTCCTTTATGTTATTTTATCAAGAGAAATAGGTTGTGTTATCAATTATTTTTAAACCTAGTGTTTAATTCTTTCATCTTCATGGTGATTGTGTTACACCTGAAATAGTTCTTATATACATACAACTTAGAATAAAACATAGTACTTATTAAATTGAATACTTCCGACATGTTGTCATGGGTATTGAATTGGTATGAGATAATAATATGTGTATTGATAAAATCCATTATTATGGCCAAGAAATACTTGTTTATGGGAGGTAGTAACTTTTGATTGACTTATCTAATTTCTTCTAGGTGAACAATTTAAATTTGTGCTTGCATAGAGTATAATAGTATGAAGTAAATTGAATATCTTTTCTAAATATGTGAATTAGATCAATTTCCTCATTATGATAAGAGAAATTTTAGTGTCTATAGTAGGTAAATAGGCCTTTAATGTCTTGGTATTTATTACCCATGAAGTCTTATATTAATATTGTCTTGTGATCATTTACATAATCATCTTTTAGAAGTCATATTTTTGAATGGAAAGTAGGTATAGTATACCTTAGCTAAATGTATAAATATATATTTCTTTATCCTAGTAATGTATTGTATCCAGTTGAAATAATAATGGTTCAGTTATTTCTTCTTCTTGGTAATTGTAAATTCTATTAGATGAAAAAGTAATAGTTCATGTTATAGTTGATTTTTTTGATTCTAGATTTAATTTTAAAGTAATAGTTCATATTATAGTTGATTGATTTATTTTTCTATTAGTTGTATTTATTTTTACCTAGTGAAGGAAGCTAGAGGGATTTATGATTGGTTTAATTTAATCTGGTAGAAAAGAAATCTAGATTACCCTTTTAGAAGAAGTTATTCAGACTTTTAAACGAAGATAGATAATTATCACATGGTTGAAGAGTCTTAAGTTTATGTTGTACATGGCTGCGTTGTAATGGAATTGTGTTATGCAATGATGGATCTTAGTTTGGTCTATTAGACAATGATGTGCTTTTGTGAGTGAATGTTATGTGAGTCTATTGTGTTATAATGGTGTCAAGTGTTGGTCAAGTTGATTCCAGAGGCCCAGAGGGGTAGTCATGTGTATGTCTCTTGTGATATTGTAATCTTGTTATTATTTGAATGTGAACTGGTTTATGTAGTGTTTACATCCCTTTGTTTATGGATTCATGTGGTTATGACAATTGACCAAGAAGGATAATACCTTATTTAGTGTTCCTAATTCATGTAGTTATGTTTAAACTCATGTTGATGTTGTTTTCGTGTGAAGTGGTAGAGTCCTTCTTTATTGTTGTGGTTCATTATTGTATTAGGCATGTAATAAATTTCTATGTTGGTTCATTTTATGGTTGAGATTTTGGGAGCAAGAGGACCCATGCCTTGCTCTGGATTACACTTTATTTCGGTTGAAATTTTTGGGAGCAAGAGGGCCCATGCCTTGCTCTGGATTACACTTTGTTTTGGTTGAAATTTTTGGGAGCAAGAGGACCCATGCCTTGCTCTAGATTACACTTTGTTTCAGTTGAAATTCTTGGGAGCAAGAGGATCCATGCCTTGCTCTAGATTACAATTTGTTTCAGTTCAAATTTTTGGAGCAAGAGGACCCATGTCTTGCTCTGGATACTTTTGTTGAGATTTGTATGCAAGAAGGTAAATGCCTCTCATGGTATGTGGATACTTGTTGTTATGCTTGTTGGTTAAGGGTCTTCTAGATGCAGGGAGGGAAGTGGCTTCCAATGTGGGGCCGGCGCCCAAAGTGGCTGTCAGGGTAATCCATTGGAAGTTGTTAATCCAGTGATAACTTAATAATCAAATTTGGAGGGTTGGAGAGCTTTCACATTAATCAAGATAATTGGATGCCTCACTCATGCCTATAGTACTTGTTCAGGCTAAGGATGAGATGAGAAGGCCGTGGTTGGCAAAATCAATTTCCTTGTCCTCATGAAAGGAATGTCGATTCCGCATGTGTCGCCCTATGGGGCCAGCGTCTAGTTAGAGACTGTCAGGGTAACCATAGATGGGGGCCGGCGCCTAGTGAAAGACTGTCAGGGTAACCCATAGATGGGGGCTGGCGTCTAGCTAGAGACTGTCAGGGTAACCCATGCTAGGACCATGCGATGACACTCATCCCTATTGCAGTCTAGCATTCCCTCTTGTTGTTCATCTGTATGTTGTTTGACTACCTCTGGAAGTTCTATTAAGTGTCAAAGTGATGTTTATGTTGCTTGTGTTATCTTGTTGACCCATGGTGTACTTGAGTCCTATGTAGTCCTTGCACCTGTTAGTCTTCTGTCTTCTTGTCTGTTGTTGCTACGGAACCTTATGTTATCTCCTAGCATGGGAGATGGACCTTAGGGTTCCACATGGTCGGGTGATTGTGCTATTTTCTCCATTGGTTTTTCCTTGCTACTGTTCATGTGCGAGAAGAATGGACATTGCGTTGTAGTTTCAGATCATGTCCCAAATTGATGAGACAGCTATTTATACTCATGTACTAGTTTTGTGTATCAGATATATCATATTGTAAGTATTCCAATGTATTTCTGAAAGAGAGTGTGAATGATGTAATGGTGCACCCTTATGTATGGAAAATTGTATATGTACTTGTAATTCTAATTGTACGATCTTGTTGATTACTTATCTAATGTTTTATCATGAAAATGTTTGTGTTCATTCATGTGGTCCAATAGATTAGAATGGAACTTTTGATGTTGGTTAATTCTTGATCCTGTTAAAGTTTAGTAAGTAATGCAGCTACGGAACCCTATAGGATGAGTTAGTTATTAATATGTATTGATGTGTTGACATTACTTTGTTATTTCTATCCTTAAACAAAAAAAAATTCCCGTTTGTTTAGCATAGTTGTGTTGTTCTCTGGGGTTTCCTAGCGGGGCATTACATTTGGTATCAGAGCCTAGGTTGCAACACTAAGACATCTCAATTGTTGTTGTTGCTCTAGGTTAAGTGATTTTCTTTTTGTGGTGTGTTGGTGATGGTACCTTTCACCTGTGTGCATTAGTATGACATTATAAGGTTGATAAGTTTATAGACTTGTCCTTTGATTATGTCTTGTTTTCCTTATGTGTCTACGTGTTCTCTCTTCCTTTTCTCTGATAATGTGAAGATATATTTGACAATATGTCTTCCTTGAATGTTAGTGCTTGTTGTTTTGTTTAGGCTTTGAGTTTCTCTTGTGGTCACTAGTGCATTATAAGAAAGAAGCATGGTTACTGTTAATGCATGTAATTAAGTATTGGAATGACTTAATCATTTGGTGAGTCATGTGGTTATGTGATGTGTCATGTGCGGGGTATCTTAACATGGTTGTTGATAACCTAACATTTATCACCTAGCTGGTCATGACCTCATATGGAAGAATTGTTGTGATTTATGAAAATTATCATTTTGTATGTCTGTGTGAGAACCGTGTGCAGGGATCAAATTGGAGCTTACATTGGACCCATAAGGTCATGAATGTGATACTGTAAGTCAATTATAGCTTTAAATTATTCCTATGTGTGACATCATACATTCCCTTTATATTTTCTTGCATAAGGAAGTACTTGCGTATGTTCATAGCTTAGTAAAAAGAAATTGTATTGTATTAAAGATAGAAGTTGTTTGTATATAAGTAGCGACTATGTTGCCTTAAATCCTTGTATAAAAGTTGCTTAGAAAAGAGGATGTAGTTAACTAAATCATTTGAGTGTTGGTGTACATTCTCTAGCACATTCTAGACCTTGTGTCCTTGAGTGTGTGTAGCGAATACTCCCTTTTTGTGGCTAAAATTAGTCACATCATGATGTGAATTTGTTGTATAATTTGGTTGTTTTGAAATTTTTAACGGTTGTTTCATGTGTTGTTGGGGGTTGACAGTGAATTTTATTTCTTTGAACTTTCTTATGATAGGAGTGGTCACCAAAACTCTTTTCTTTTTACTTGATTTATTGTTGGAAATTGCCGACACTCTATGACTTAAAGTTGGATTTGATTATTTTCCCACTTGGGTTTGCATTTATTTTTAAAATCTCTATGGTGGCTATTCCAAATGTTTGTTTCTGTTGGCCCCATTTTGTGTTAAGTGATGTTTCTATCATGTTCATTTTGAACCTCTGATAGTATGTTCAAGGGAGGACTCTGTGGAGAATTGTACTTTGTATGTTGATAATAGTTGAAAGCATAGTGGAAATAAGATATGAGATGTATTTTCCTTAATTATATGTGAATGCAATTCTCTAAATTGGATGAAATTTTTGAAATATGTGTGATTAGGTATGAGTAGATCACATGATATGCCTTAAAGGTAAAGAATTGATGTTCTTCTTGTCTTTATTGAATGGTTGTCCTTGTTTTATGAACAATTGCTTAATATGGATGCGTATGTTGGCAATAGAAAATTGCAATACTAATAAGTTATATTTCCACCCTAGTCTATGACTTCCAGGAGGAAGTCAAGTTTTAGGGGGGGAGGATGTAGTGCCCCTCCATTCTCACCCTAGATGAGTAGGTGGTCAGATTAAGGAGCATGAAGAAGAAGGTAAAATACTCAAAATACGTAGGTATGATAGACATGTTGATGGTAAGCTTACTGTTATGATATAGTTGATGACACTCATTGATGTTTACTATGATGACACTGTTGATACTTTATGATTAATACATTATGCTTATGTTGTGATCAGTTATAGGTTAATTGATTATGTAAATTAGTTTACTATGTGATTAATGTGATTATCTGTCTATGTGTTATCTGGGTGTTTTGTTACCAATGAATTTATTTAATGTAGATACTTGTGATGTGTTTTGTGAAGGGATAGTGTAGGATTACTCATAATGAGTGCCCTAGTATGCTGTGATTCCCTGTCACTATGTGCTTGCTTGGATGATTATATGTATGTATTCGACACTTTTGTTGTTGTAGGTTGCAGGTACCAGGCATCGACTCCACCTGAATTGGCAGGTCTGAGCGTGCCTTCATACCAATGGAAGTTGTTGAATGGAGATAACATATGGTCCCCTAGCCTAGCCATCATCCTTGAAGAGGATGAGTATCTGGTTGTGTACCCTGTCAGTGTTGTGGTGGTCTTGCTTTCTGATCTTGCATAGTAGTCAAGTATGGTTTGATAGTTGGGATATTTTGTTGGTATTATTTTGGTTGTTGTTGCCTTAAAATAAAATAATTAGTCATGAAGCATTTTTGCTAAATAAATAAATTCATAAATGTCCTTATGTAAATTTAGTTTATGAAAAATTTATTATTTTAGAAGTTAAGTTAATAAATAATAATAATAATAATAATAATAATAATAATATCAGTAATAAATGTAATTGCAACTAGAGTTAAATAAATAAATAATATTTATGTGTTGCCATAAAATATATTTATCTTGGTCTAGTTGTAAAATGTTAAAAATAGCAAACTGTAAGATATTGTTCATGCAGGAGTTATTACCTCTTGTGGGGGGAATCTTCTAGAAGATTTTAAGGGATTTCTTTCTCTAAATAGGGAGTTTTTGGGCTGTATTTAGGGGGGGATTTCTCTCTCATAAGAATCTTCAAGAGATGAAATTTTGGGGGAGAGAATGGTTTGTTGCTGCAACAGTTGAACTCGACATCGAATCTTCAGTCAGTCAAGCAAGCGAAATCAGGTTCGTTTGGTTCTAATTTCTGTCTTATTTTTCTGTTGAAGCAAATGTTTGATTTATATTTTTTTCTATTGATTGTAATTTTCTTGAGTGGTTAGAAACCTTGTTATCAGATCCAATTGTGCATGTCTGTATCATTGCATTTTTGGGAATCACCGATTGATGTGACTATCTATCTTTTGCCCATTTCATCTCTATTTTTATAGTCTATTACGGCAGCCATACCTTCCGTTTTACAAACTGGGTTCCTCTAAATTTTTTATATTTTGTGCATAACCTAGCTTCATAAATCATATCCAGAAATCGGTCATACCCAGTTCGTTGTTTTGGAGATATCAAAGTTTTGTGACTGTCTACCTCTCAGCCTTTTCGTCTCTTTTTTAGTAGGCTGTTACATTAGGTATAACTTTCATTTTTCAAACTGAGTTTCTTTACATTTTTTATATGGGGCAAGACCTAGTTTTCTAAATTATATCTGGAAATTGTCCATACCCAGTTCGCGGTTTTGGGGATATGAATGTTTTGTGACTATCTACCTTTAAGCCATTTCATCTCTATTTTAGCAGGCTGTTGCGTTAGATATAACTTTGATTTTACGAACTGGGTTTCTCTAAATTTGTTATATATGGTGTAAGACCTAGCAATATAAATCATATCCAAAACTTGTCTATACGCAGTTTGTCATTTTGTAGATATGAATGTTTTGTGACTGTCTACCTCTCGTTGATTTCGTTTGTTTTAAAACAGTTAGTTGCGTCACCAATAACTCTATATTTTCGAATAGAGTTTCTCTAAGTTTTTTTCAACAAATTCTTTTTGGGCATATCCTATGATCATTTCTTTTCATGGAGTGACATCTCTTTGAGGCAGTTTGTTAAACAGTTCGTCTGCCCTGTCTATCCTTTCGCCATTGCATTGTTTGGAAGTTTTTAAAACATACTCAACAAGTCCATTTTGCATTTATCCTACAATCATTGCATTTATAATATCTTTCTGAGATATACCATTAAGCAGTCTACGTTCCTATCTATTCCTTTACATTTGTTTTGTTAGAAATTTTCTAAAGCCTTTTTATAGTATGGCAAAAGTTTATCTATAGGATGTGTTTTCTTACTAAACACAAGTGACTATGCCTTTTGTTCTATCTGTTATAAAATAGAAATCTTTTGTTCTAGCTATACTTTCCTTAAACCAAAAATGTTGCAAGTCAATCTCTGATATAAATTTCCTTTATGTTATTTTATCAAGAGAAATAGGTTGTGTTATCAATTATTTTTAAACCTAGTGTTTAATTCTTTCATCTTCATGGTGATTGTGTTACGCCTGAAATAGTTCTTATATACATACAACTTAGAATAAAACATAGTACTTATGAAATTGAATACTTCCGACATGTTGTCATGGGTATTGAATTGGTATGAGATAATAATATGTGTATTGATAAAATCCATTATTATGGCCAAGAAATACTTGTTTATGGGAGGTAGTAACTTTTGATTGACTTATCTAATTTCTTCTAGGTGAACAATTTAAATGTGTGCTTGCATAGACTATAATAGTATGAAGTAAATTGAATATCTTTTCTAAATATGTGAATTAGATCAATTTCCTCATTATGATAAGAGAAATTTTGGTGTCTATAGTAGGTAAATAGGCCTTTAATGTCTTGGTATTTATTACCCATGAAGTCTTATATTAATATTGTCTTGTGATCATTTACATAATCATCTTTTAGAAGTCATATTTTTGAATGGAAAGTAGGTAGAGTATACCTTAGCTAAATGTATAAATATATATTTCTTTATCCTAGTAATGTATTGTATCTAGTTGAAATAATAATGGTTCAGTTATTTCTTCTTCTTGGTAATTGTAAAGTCTATTAGATGAAAAAGTAATAGTTCATGTTATAGTTGATTTTTTTGATTCTAGATTTAATTTTAAAGTAATAGTTCATATTATAGTTGATTGATTTATTTTTTTGTTAGTTGTATTTATTTTTACCTAGTGAAGGAAGCTAGAGGGATTTATGATTGGTTTAATTTAATCTGGTAGAAAAGAAATCTAGATTACCCTTTTAGAAGAAGTTATTCAGACTTTTAAATGAAAATAGATAATTATCACATGGTTGAAGAGTCTTAAGTTTATGTTGTACATGGCTGCGTTGTAATGGAATTGTGTTATGCAATGATGGATCTTAGTTTGGTCTATTAGACGATGATGTGCTTTTGTGAGTGAATGTTATGTGAGTCTATTGTGTTATAATGGTGTCAAGTGTTGGTCAAGTTGATTCCAGAGGCCCAGAGGGGTAGTCATGTGTATGTCTCTTGTGATATTGTAATCTTGTTATTATTTGAATGTGAACTGGTTTATGTAGTGTTTACTTCCCTCTATTTATGGATTCATGTGGTTATGATGATTGACCAAGAAGGATAATACCTTGTTCAGTGTTCCTAATTCATGTAGTTATGTTTAAACTCATGTTGATGTTGTTTTCGTGATGAAGTGGTAGAGTCCTTCTTTATTGTTGTGGTTCATTATTGTATTAGGCATGTAATAAATTTCTATGTTGGTTCATTTTATGGTTGAGATTTTGGGAGCAAGAGGGCCCATGCCTTGCTCTGGATTACACTTTGTTTCGGTTGAAATTTTTGGGAGCAAGAGGACCTATGCCTTGCTCTGGATTACACTTTGTTTCGGTTGAAATTCTTGGGAGCAAGAGGACCCATGCCTTGCTCTAGATTACAATTTGTTTCAGTTCAAATTTTTGGAGCAAGAGGACCCATGCCTTGCTTTGGATACTTTTGTTGAGATTTGTATGCAAGAAGGTAAATGCCTCTCATGGTATGTGGATACTTGTTGTTATGCTTGTTGGTTAAGGGTCTTCTAGATGCAGGGAGGAAGTGGCTTCCAATGTGGGGCCGGCACCCAAAGTGGTTGTTAGGGTAACCCATTGGAAGTTGTTAATCCAGTGATAACTTAATAATCAAATTTGGAGGGCTGGAGAGCTTTCACATTAATCAAGATAATTGGATGCCTCACTCATGCCTGTAGTACTCGTTCAGGCTAAGGATGAGATGAGAAGGCCGTGGTTGGCAAAATCAATTTCTTTGTCCTCATGAAAGGAATGTTGATTCCGCATGTGTCACCCTATGGGGCCGGCGTCTAGTTAGAGACTGTCAGGGTAACCATAGATGGGGGCCGGTGCCTAGTGAGAGACTGTCAGGGTAACCCGTAGATGGGGGCCGGCGTCTAGCTAGAGACTGTCAGGGTAACCCATGCTAGGACCATGCGATGACACTCATCCCTATTGCAGTCTAGCATTCCCTCTTGTTGTTCATCTGTATGTTGTTTGACTACCTCTGGAAGTTCTGTTAAGTGTTGAAGTGATGTTTATGTTGCTTGTGTTATCTTGTTGACCCATGGTGTACTTGAGTCCTATGTAGTCCTTGCACCTGTTAGTCTTCTGTCTTCTTGTCTGTTGTTGCTACGGAACCTGATGTTATCTCCTAGCACAGGGGGTGGACCTTAGGGTTCCACATGGTCGGGTGGTTGTGCTATTTTCTCCATTGGTTTTTCCTTGCTACTGTTCATGTGCGAGAAGAATGGACATTGCGTTGCAGTTTCAGATCATGTCCCAGATTGATGAGACATCTATTTATACTCATGTACTAGTTTTGTGTATCAGATATATCATATTATAAGTATTCCAATGTATTTCTGAAAGAGAGTGTGAATGATGTAATGATGCACCCTAATGTATGGAAAATTGTATATGTACTTGTAATTCTAATTGTACGATCTTGTTGATTATTTATCTAATGTTTTATCATGAAAATGTTTGTGTTCATTCATGTGGTCCAATAGATTAGAATGGAACTTTTGATGTTGGTTAATTCTTGATCCTGTTAAAGTTTAGTAAGTAATGCAGCTTCGGAACCCTAGAGGATGAGTTAGTTATTGATATGTATTGATGTGTTGACATTACTTTGTTATTTCTATCCTTAAACAAAAAAAAAATTCCCGTTTGTTTAGCATAGTTGTGTTGTTCTTTGGGGTTTCCTAGCGGGGTGTTACACATTGATACGAAACACACTTTCCATTATATTTCTCTCATCCTCATCTTTACTATAATTTAAAGTTTTAGCCTCATTCCTCAATTCTAATCTACATTTATATTATCCAAAAACAAGTAAAATATATCTTAAGGTATTTAATGAAGAGCCTACTACATTTTCCATTCAATAAGAAAACCTCCAATTTCTAAGTCATTAGAGCAATGCTCAACTATCTCTAGAGTTCTTTTCTTTCATATATGACTAGTTACACATAACAAATTCTAAGAAATAATTAACTCTACTTACTTAAATGAGATTCACAACTTCATTTATTTACCTATATAAAACCATTTCAAGTGTGGATAAAATGTTCTAGATGATTGGAAATAAAATCTTTCTATTATCTTCTTTCAAACTCAAAATCTACCTCTTACCATTGTTACCAATACAAGCACACAATAATATTAAACATAATATAAATAATGTATTAAAAAGGAAATGTATTTAATTAAATTAGTCTCCTATCCAATCTCAAACTTAATTCAATGAATAGAAATGAATTTAAGAATAAGAATAAAATGAAATAATTGAATAGAAATAGCCTTAACATGAAAACCACCCAGTAGTAAATCTATCATAAATTTTTTATTTCTTAGTGGAATTCTAAAATTCAAGAGCTTTTGGAAAGGTAAGAATAAGAGGAATAAAACCCAGAAAAAAAATTGGAAAACTTAAGTAAGATGAGAAGGTAGTGTTTACTGCAATCATCCCTTTCCCTCAAATCTAGATTTAACCCAAACTTGATCATAAATCGAGAATGACTTGATTACTCAAAAGTATTCCCTATATTATAATGAATGATATAAATAATAAAAGATAAAAGATCTGTTATTTTTCTTTAATTTTGACATTCAAATAACTATGCAATATATATATGATCTAACAGTTGTTCTTATAAACTAATCAACATAAGGGTTCAATTGACCTTCTTGCACTACAAGTATATACTTGATTCAATCTAATTTTTGCATGCAACTAAATATATGATAATCATACCCATTCCAAGAAAGAAAATATGAAAATTTATCTAACACACTTATGTAATTAAAACAATTCATTTCCAACAAAGTAAACTACCAACAAAACCCTAGATTTTCAATTTCTTCTACAACAATAATAAAATGCCATATCTTTTAGAATAATTAATGAAATATAAAACCGTAAAATGTTCCAAAAAGATTAAATAAATATTCTCATAACCCAAAAACAATTTTACAATTTATTTCCTGTGCAAAGAGAAATTTATAAAACATCAGCAGGGTTTACAACAGGGTTTTAGCAAGGTTACAATAGTACTAAAATAGTGATAAATTTCTTAATACTTAATGAAATTTAAAACCGTAAGATGTTTTGAAAAGATGAAAACATGATTCTAAAAACCCAGAAACCTTTTTATAAATTAATTCCTATGATAATATTAATTTCATGAGACAACAACAAGTTTTCTTAAAATTTTTTAGAAAAGCTTTAACATAAATAATGGTGAGTTTTCAAGGAAATACCTCAAGAATTTAATTAATAAAGAATACCTCCATATGCACCTAAAGAGATATTCTAAGATTCCTTAATATGAGAGCTTCCATCTTATTCATTTGTGCACTTCCTTTCTTCTACCTAGGATTCTGTTGCCCTCCCCATGAAATTCAAAAAAATTTCACCTAACAAGTCACCATGGATGTACACTTTCTTTACTTAATCGAAATGGATGTAATTTCCTTGAAAAATTATCTTCCACATCATCTATCAACATCCACTTGATGACCTACAAAAATTAGAAATAAACTTGGGCTCTTCTCTTGTTTTCTCTTCTTGCTTGTGGTGTCTATTTCTTTTCAAGAAATGTGATTCTTGGGATTTCCTTTTATTTCTTTTTCTTCCTAACTTGGATGCTCAAAGACTCTTCAAGAGAAGATGACTCTTCATCTGCCAATCTTGTCACTTATTTTCTTGTGCACTAAAAATGCATTAAAACAACTCTAAGACATATTTTTTATGAATAAACAAGTACCCTACCCATAGGTGATTGACCTATGGTCTTAATTTTTCCAAAAATAATGATAAAAGAGCTCTTATTCCCCACAACACACAAGAATAATTAATTCAAATCAATTAACTAAACCATATCAAGACCTTATTGCTAAATTCTAATCTCTTTATAACTTATATCATAATTTCATAAACAAATCTATCATATGCATAAGAGATTGTTAGTAAAGATTAGGCCCTACACGGATGCTCTACAACAAATAATTATACATAAAATTATTTATGTAGCATAATAGAATTACAAATATATTCAAATTAAACATATAATAATAATTACCCAAATGCATGTGGAGGAAACATAATTGTAAACAAGGCACATAAAGTATTTGCATACCTGAATGAAATAAATGATCAAACTACATATCTCATACTTTATTTATCTCCTGGATTCTCCTTTACCATTAATGTCTCTTGATATTATTATAACTAAAATCATTTCAAGAATTCTAATTAATAATAATAATTAGCATAATAATTTTGTTAAGATCAACTAGTCTAATATCATAAAATAAAAATCTATACTCATAATTTTAACTAAATAAGAAAACTTCAATATATCTACCATTAAAGTTATTAGATGGGATTTAGGCACCCTTACAAATTGGGATTCAACCTGGGTCAGTTACCAAAAATTTGGGCTCTTAGAAAAGTGATATCTAAACACTCAAAAATGGTTGTTGCATGAAAAAATAATGGAGGACATCTGTGTGATGTGTTGTGCTATCATCCAACCAAACATTCCTATGAAACTTTAGGATACAAGAGAGAGCTGAGAAAGGTATGGGAAAAACATGAGTTTACACAAAAGAGTTGATGAAAGGTGAAAACATAAGCATAACTTTGGCATAAAGGGTGGGAAAAGGCTAAGGTAAGTGCCAAATAAGCCTAAAAATATGCTAAGGGACATGGATTCTAATGCAGGTCCAAAACATATAGTAAAAATTAAAAAGGTATGTAATTTTTTATGTTACATTTTTCCCCCACTTTAGTGGGCTAATGACACTAAGTGATAAGGTATGCTAAATCATAGAAAAGAAATAACATCATGAAATGATACACTAAAAGGATATTGTAGATCTAATGTAGAAAGATCTTCAAGTATAGGAAATATGCCCCCAAGATGAGACCCTACAAATAAAACATGTTAAACAACAAAGACCTACAAAACAAGCAATGTTAGAATAACATATAAAACTTATAAGAAAAGAGAATTATAAAAATATAATTTGTAGAAAAAGAGCATTATCAAATCATATATAATCCAAATCACCTTAAACATGCATGAAATAAAGGAGACATGACAAAGAACACTAACGAACATACATGAAGAATATATAGAAAGAGAGATGAAGAGAAATAATTATTTTCTATCATGCTTTGTTTCTAGAACATGGAAGGTATGGTTCAAGGTCTAGCATGTTATGTTTCTAGGAACCATACAATACTCTCATGAATCAGAAGAAATAGCAAACTATGTTCCTAGATGACCTATAAAAAGTATAAAAAGGTACCTTAAATGTAAATATAAGTTTAGGAATGACATTGACTAGCATGATCTGATGCTAGGTAATCCTCATAAGGGAGGCAAATCCAAGAAACTCTCTATACTTGGGGCCACAAGATACAAACACTATAAGGATCATGTGAACAATGTGTGGATGCACATGTTGAAGTGAAAAGTATGCCCCCTTAAAATAATTGCATAAATCTAGAGTATGTATTTCATTTTAAGGTAGAAAAGGGGAAGAGGTGATAAATATTTAGGAGGCATATATGAGTAAACATGCTCCGAAATTTTCTAAAGAGAAAGATATTCCTAGAAGAAGAGACACAAGATATAATGTTGCAAGCATGATACACCTGAAATTGTGCACATTGAATGACATCAAAAAGAGAAACAATGTCAACTAAAAACAAGCACCATCGCATGAAGGCACATAAAGGGAATACTTTCTTGAGGTCAATATATGTATATAGGAATGATAATCAATGAAATAAGGATGGAATTAGCATCATTCCCCAAGCATGTATAATTACAAGTAGAAAGGAGGAATAACACGTAGCAAGAAAACAAATAATTTTTTTGGGTTAACATAGAAGGGACCTAAATATCTCAATGATTTACATCATCCACAAAATGTGTAAGGAAAAGTAGATGAAAATAGATAGAGTCAAGATATAAATAGAGAAAATTCACAATGTGGTGTTCCTCCTATATCCATGTACCTACAATGGTAGAATGGGTCCTCTAGGAGGAACTAAGAAATAATCAATCAATGAGTACATAGGAGTACAAAAATAATCAAAGCAGTCTACACATATCTAATTTGTAATGAAGGTGATATTCTTTGGACCTTAAATCCATAAAATTGTCATACTCCAAGTCTAGATGAAATGGGGAGAAAGGAAAACTAGGTGGTGAAGCCATCATAAGAGAGGCACTAGAAGAAGTGCTATAAATGAAATGTGGTGGAGTAGTAGGAGGAGGGACATCATCCTTGCCATCCATCAGTAAGGAAAGTATCAAGGATCTCGTAGAGATCGATGATAATGCCAGGATATTTGACATCAACTCAAACATGTACCTTGTTGGGACCCAATATGAAAATTCAAAAATTATCTAAGTTTTTCTCCCCTTTGTGTACTTGACCTATTTTTAACCCACCATTTATAACCAATCTAAGAAATTTTAAATGGGTCTCTCCTTGGTCAAATTTTGTCTTAAATTTTCTCTTTGTTACCCCCTATGTTCCTATTGTATGTTGGAAGTTGTAAAATATCAAGAAACTTTCAAGTTTGGGAAGTTTTAAGTCAATTTTTAGTGTTTTGTAGATTTGCAAAATTTTGGTGGACTTCTGTACATTTCCTCTTCACCTCCCATCCAATCCTCACTTCCTTTCCCAAATGAAATTTATTTAGAACTCTATTGAGTCCTTCATTTCTTCCATTTCCCTAGTTTCTCCAACTGTGTAGAATCTGGACAAGGTACTATACTTCTACCTTTTAGCTCCAACATCTAGTCATCGCTTCCTTTCCCACATAAAAGTCTTGCTAACCTTATTAGGCCCTTTGTCTTTTTATTCCACCCATTCCCTCCATTTTGCAAAATCCCACTACATTGTCAGACTTCATATTTATAGTTACCACATTTGCTCCTCCTATCCCCTTCCTTTTTTCCACAACCTTAATTCCTTTATCCTTCTCTTCCTCTTTTCTTTAGTTTGTCTTCCTTTCTATTTTATGGGAATTCCCTTGCCTACTAGACATTTCCTCTTTTGGTGTTGTCATGTTCCTCTACACTCCTTTTGTCCCTTTTGCAAAAAAAAAAAATCAATCATTCAAACTTCCTCCATTCCCCACATCCAGTTCTTTGTTGATTTTCCATGAAGTTCCCTTGGATTAACCTTTCACTTTCCTTGATTATGCATAAGTTTCCCAGACTTTAGGATATCTTCCCTTCACATCATATCCTATCCTAATGTCTAGTTCCACTAATTTTCCCCACATTTCTCCCATCCTTTTCTTTGGTCCCACATTCTTTTACCATACCTTCATATCTTCCATCCCCTCATATTTTTGGAGTTTCCTTGGACTTCAAAATATCTTCCCTTTGCCTCATATCTTGTCCTGATATCTAGTTTTGCAACCAAATCCCACATTTCCCACATCATCAAATCATTCATTTTATTTCTTTGTAGAAACTCGATAGACTTCTAGATTTCCTTCACACATTTCCCTTGCTTCCAAATGACTGAATATCCAATTCTTTCTCACATTCCCATATTCACTCCAATGTTTGGTTCTCATATCTAGACCCACATCAAATTTCTATAAATTTTCCAAACTTCTCTGATACTTTCCCAAATGATTCAACAACTTCCTAGGTCACCATTAATAACTAAATTTGACCCTTGCAACTAATCAAACACATTTTTCCCACCAAAATTCCATACTTGTCTCAAGGGCATGATTCCATTTATAGATTCTAATGGTAGATGATGGAGGATATGGTCACCATGAATGTAGTGGTTGAGTTTTATCTATTGATTTCCTTCGTGTATGCTCTAGACCATTCATTTTGAGTAGAAAACTTCTTAGATGTAGATTTTAGAAGTATATTGAATTCTTGACAGACGAAAAAGGATGGAATAAATCACAATGCTACATATACATGTAAAAAGATGTAAAATGGTTGGTCATTGAGCCTTTTTGACTGCAAATGCTTCAAGCCAATTCTAGGGCATCAAACATTACACATCTAGTCTGTAAGGGGATGAAATACATTTTGTAAAGCATAGGAAGTGTATTTAATGGACATCGTGTATGTAAATGGTATGTCTCCATCAAATTTTGTAATTATTCATGGAACCCCTCAAATATAGGTGTGGGTTCAACTTTCCACACTTACTGGTATGAATGTAATAGGTGTTTGATTAATGTCATAGCATTATAACACATTGTAATATTTCTTACAATGTGTTATAATGTTATGATATTAATCAAACACCTATTACACTCATACCAGTAAGTGTTGCAATGGTCTTACTCTTGTTTTCCATAATATAGATGAATGTGTGATGACATTTTAATTCATTGCAAGGATTTTGTGTTGGTCTTCCTTATGTTACATATGGGTAGTTGTAGTATTGAGATGGATCATTAAGCATGTCCATTTGCCTAAAATGTCATTTGTGATTTATATCTCTATTCATGTCTAGTTCCAATTATGATTTGTGGATGCATTTCCCTTCTTCCTTGTAGTTGATGACTCTATTTCCCAATGTAGTAGGCATCGGTTTAATGGATGAGAGGGAAAACACTTTCTATTTTAATCACCTCTCCACTTTCAATAGGTTAGAAGTATATTATGATTTCACTTGCTTTCATGATTCAATATTATAACTTAGGGAACATCATAAGTGACCTCAAACATCTAGATTGTTAGAGAATCATGTCATACATGCATACACCTTGCAATTGTGTATGAAATTTTAAGTGGATTCACTAGTGGGGATATAATATTATCGTCATCTATATGTGCATATGCAAGGTTGTAGTTATGAACTTAATAAGAGGTTTTATAGGTAGATAGTTTCTCTTTGACCTAGTAACAAATATAGGGATCAAGTGTACATTGGGTATAGAAGTTATTATTTCAATTAGGATTCATCTTATTTGGTTTAATACCCTATTAAGAATATCTCTAGGAACACCCTCCTATGTATAGCTAAGCCCAAAGTGAAGGAGAGTGTGTCCAATATCAACAATTGGTCTCTAATCACTCATATTCTATTGATGAGCTATTGATTCACCCTTCAAGATAACAAGTCCCTAGCCTTAAAGTGAGTTGATTCCTCTAGGAGTGTGAGAAGCAATTTCAAGACCCAACAAAATGGTGCCATTTCTAGGGATATTTTAATCTAGAAGTTACTTTGAAGAAATTTACAACATAGTCATTGAAGAAAGTTAATTTTAGTTGTGCTCTTTTGTTTGTGTGTAGTTGGGACCCCATTAACTTGCACCAATAGAATGGCACCACTACTGATGAATGATTTAGTGTATCTTTCATCTTGAAGACCCTGGTAAATTGAAAGAGATTTTGCAACATTGCTAGTTGGTTGGTGTGTTAAGTTGGTAGCCCATCAACATACGACAATAGAATCATGGCATCAAGGAGACATTAATGGGTTGAATTTAATTAAAGACTATGTTGGTGAGCTAAACCTAGATCAATTTGTTTCCTTGGAGATTATATGTGCTTCAAGATATTCCTCTTTTGAAAGAGGTGGTGACTCTATTGAACATCAAGATTTATGTTTGTTGTTGTTTCTATCAATTTGTTTCTAGTGCTTCAAGAATACACTCTCAAACTTGTAGCAACAAGTGATTAAGGCACATGAAAGTGTTTCTCCTTTTCTTCTCATGAAGAAAGACTTTGGTATGCAAAGAAACTTTGTCTTGTAAGAGGTGTAGTCCTATTTTAGCATGTTATGAATCAATAATTATGGCCTTTAGGTCTACAAATTTCTCTAGGGCCACTCCTTCATATCCACATTTTTATGATTCAAGCACTAGGTATTATGTTGATGAGTATGATTTAGGCTATTATAGTGATACATGTTATTTTGGATTTGGTAGTCATACTCCATCTCCAATCAATTCCTATAATTTGCAAGTATCTATGGATGAGCATAATGAGCTCATTATATAGCATGAAGAAATTGAAAATCAAATTAGGTTTCTCGAGTATAGGTTGCAATCCAATCTCATGTTGCTACCACTAAAAGCCAATTTGTTCAGTCTCCTATCATTCCCCTGGACACCATTTAAGAATATATAGGCCTCTCTTGGGTTGATCATGAAATTAAAACCATGACATCTAATGTCTTGAACCAGATGCCTAGATTTGATGGGTATGATATTCATGAAGGGGACACACATGTTGATGCATTTTTGGACTTTATGGAGAGATTTTACTTTGAAGATGAAGACATGTGGATGAGATTCATTGTTAGATTTCTATGTGGGATGGAAAGGAAATGGATTGAAGGTTTTCTAGAACATTACTTTAATACTTGGAAGGACCTTATGGATGTGTTTGATGAGAAGTATGCAAGTGATCTAGACCTTATCAATTTTGTCCAAATATTGACAAACATCAAAAGGCAAGAGGGTGAGTCTAGTAAGGACTTCAACCATAGGTTTGTTGTTGCTCTTTTTCCAAAATTTTGAAGGCTTCTAGACTTGATACTCCTATTTTTATTTATATGTTATTTAAAACTTATGAGGCTAGTTTGAGTTTAGTGGAGGAGGATTTGAAACTTACAAGCTTGCAATAGGCTTATGGATGCTTAGACTTGCTTGAAAGAATGAGGAATGATTACATTGCAAACTTTTTGTCCTCATGTGGAAGTGCTTATAGTAATGAATAAGTTGCTATGATTAGCAACCAAGTGGATGCAACATGTGAAGTGAATACAACATTAGATCAGTATGACATTGTACTTAGGAAAGAAGAAATGTGTGATGGTGCATCACGTGACAATAGTGCAGATGATGAAGATAGTGTATGCTCCTATCTTTAGTTAGATAGGTCATCTGCTAGAGATTATAATGATGAAATACATGATGTCCTTGAAATTGAAATTGAGGTATGTGTCCCCACCCCTTTTGGTAGCCAAGTGGAGAAAGAGGAATGTTTATGCACAAGTGTGCAGCTAGATGGGTTAGCTGGAGAGACTAATCATGATGATTGTGTACACACATGTAATGTAAAAGATGAGAAAAAAACTAGTTTATTGTTTGATAAATTGCCTCTCTTTGTTCCATTGGATGATGATGAATCTATTAATGTTTGTTTTCATGAGCATGACAAAGATGTGCCTACACCTAGTGATGAGACTATTGATACACATGGTGGTGCAGACATTGGTTTTTATATTGAGGACCTTGCCTTTGAAATTGTGAAGATGGTGATCATGTAGACACATATAAGTACCTATTTCTTTGGTGCAAGATTTTTTGTCTCGCCCGTGATGATTGTGCTTCAAGTGGGCCATAAGTAATTGTTGTTAGGATGAGTGGGGAAGAAAAGGCAAGGTGTTATCAGTCAAATTTTAGTAGTAAATACGACATAACAAGTTGCCAAGATGAACCTAAAATAGAGAGACAACTTGAAGAACTTGGTTCTTCACTTGAAGTGTCATGATGTTGACATTTTTTCTAATAGTTTGTATTGTGACTTGAATCATGATTATGATTCAAACATTGAAAACTACATATGTACATGTGAAATTGATGTATGTTTGCCACCTATTATCCAAGAGTTAGATGTGAACACTAGTGACTATGAAGATTTCCTTTGTGATGAAGGTTAAATTTCAAATGCTATGGATGATAGTGGTGTGCTTGAATTTATATCATGTATGTAGGTCCAACATAAAAATGAAAGTGATGTTTATCAATAGTACTCTAATGAACATGAAGAGTATTTGAGCTTAAGGCATTCCAATTCAGAATGCAAGATGATATTTCTTTCTTGTGCTAACCAAGGTTGCAGTCAGATATATTTTCTTTGCCATGTGAATTGGAGGTGTTCTCCTTTTTCCTTAGTTCACATGAAGAGATCAATAGGAAGAGTAAGTTGTGGCTATTTATGGTGGATGTTTGCCTTCATCCATGTGTATTGATGTTGACCTAGTCTCTAGTGATCCACTCTATGCTACTATGAAGATGCATGATGTGTGTGGTATTGAGGCATGGCATGGCTCATGCACCTACTACTTATGGATGTATTACAATAATGACCTTGGTGGTGGATTTACCCCTCACTTCTTAAGAAGAGTTCACATGGTTATGCATGCATGTAAGAAACAACATTTGTTGCAACTAGATGGTGAGTATATTTTTAGTTTAAGGGAGACCAACTCCTTCATTTACCTTTCTTTTGATAGAGGAAAATGGTATTCAATAGTTTATCCATGTCCTTGTGTCATGGATCTTCTTTATAGGGTTTGACTTGTAATTATTTTTAAGTTTTGCTTACAGCCATACCTTCTCAAATGTCCTTGTGTGCTCATGTCATTGGTTGTAAGTTGTGTTTTTCCTTATGTACATATCTTCTTTGTGCTTGTTTTTTCCTTGTCCCTCCTCATTTTTTTTCCTTTTAAGTTTTCCTCATAGAGATAGTTGGATTCTTGCTATGCTTGCAAGAGGCACACATCCCTAACTAGAACCAATGTTGGGACCCAACATGAAAATACAAAAATTATCTGTCTTTGTCCCCTTTGTGCACTTGCCTATTTTAACCCACCATTTTCAACCAATCTAAGAAATTTTTAGTGGGTCTACCCTTGGTCAAATTTTGTCTTGAATTTTCTCTTTGGCATCCCCTATGTTCCTACTGTATGTTGGAAAATGCAAAAATTCATTAAAGTTTCAAGTTTGGAAAGTTTCAAGTTAGTTTCTAGTGTTTTGTAGATTTGCAAACTTTTTGTGGACTATCAAACATTCCTCTTCATCTCCCATCTAGTCCTCACCTCCTTTCCTATAGGAAAGTTCCACATAACTCTACCACATCCTTCATTTCTTCCATTTCGCTAGTTTCTCTAGCCTTGCAGAATCCTAACAAGGTACCAGACTTCACCTTTTAGCTCCAACATCTAGTATTTGCTTCCTTTCCTACATAAAAGTCCTACAAACCCTATCAAGTCCTTTTTATTTTTCATTCCACCCATTCCCTCCATTTTTTAGAATCTTTTTGGACTTCTAGACTTCATATTTCTAGTTTCCACATTTGATCCTCCCATCCCCTTCCTGTTTTACACAACCTTCATCCTTCTCCCACTTTCCTTTATCTCACCTTCCTTTCCATTTTGCATAAATTTCCTTGCCTACTAGACATTTCCACCTCTAGTCTTGTTCTATTCCTCTGCACTCCTTTCATCCCTTTTATGGAAAATAATTAGTCATTTGGACTTCATTCCTTACCTCCATTCCCCACATCTGGTTCTTTGTTGATTTCCTACAAAGTTCCCTTGGCTTAACTTTTCACTTTCCTTGATTACAAAGAAGTCTCCCATACTTTAGGATATCTTCCCTTCACCTCATATCCTATCTTAATGTCTAGTTCCACACTTTTCTTCACATTTTTCCCTTCATTTCCTCTAGTCCTACATGATTTTCTCACACCTTCATATCTTTTGTCCCCTCATATTTTCAGACTTTCCTTGGACTTTAGGATATCTTTTCTTTGCCTCATATCCTATCCTAACATCTGGTTCCACAACCAAATCTTGCATTTCCCACATCATCAATCATTCATTTTCTTCCTTTGAAGAAACCCAATAGACTTTTCGATTTCCTTCACACATTTCCCTTGCTTCCAAATGTTTGAATTTTGAGTTCTTTCCCACATTCACACATTCACTCCAATGTTCAGTTCTCACATCTAGACTCACATCATTTTTTTCTAAATTTTCTAAACTTTTCTAATACTCTCCATAATGATTCAACAACTTCCTAGGTCACCATTAATGACTAGATTTGACCCTTGTAATTTCTCAGATGCATTTTTCCTATCAAAATGCCATCACTCATCTCAAGGGCATGATTTTAGTTGTAGGCATCAATAGTGGATAATGAATGAGGATATGATCACCATGAATGTAGTGGTTGATTTTTATTTGCCATCTTCCTTTGCATATGATCTAGACTATTCATTCTAAGTAGGAAACTTCTCAAACATGGATTTCATGATATCCCACTTGGTTTGCATTCAATACTTCAACCTCCAAAAGTACCTTGAATTCATGATGGATGACCAAGGATGGAAGAAATCACAATGCTATATATACATGTAGAAATATGTTAAAAGGGTTGGTCACTGAGCCAATTTTTTGACTGCAAATGCTACGAGCTAGTTCTAGGGTATCAAACATTACACATTTGGTCTGTAAGGGGATGGAATGTATTTTTAAATCATAGAAAGGGTATTCAATAGATATCATGTATGTAAATGGTATGTCCCCATGGTAGTTTGTAATTAGTTAGGGAAACCCTTGAATCTAGTTGTGGGTTTTCTCTTGCCACACTTGTTATGAGTGTAATAGGAGTTTGATTAATGTCACAACATTATAATGGATTGCAATCTTTCTTGTAATGTTCGTACTCTTGTTTCCCATAAATTACATGAATGTGTGAGAGCATTTAATTCATTGCAAAGCTTTTGTGATGGTCTTTCTTATGTTGGTAGTTGTAGTATTGATATGGATCATTAATTATTGCATGAAATGACATTTGTGATTTATATGTAAATGCACATCTAGTTCCAGTTATGCTTTGTGAATGCATTTCCCTAGTTCATGACTTTGTTACCTAATGGAGTAGGCACCAGTCAAATTGGTGAGAGGCCAAATACTTTCCATTTTAATTAGCTCTCTACTTTCTATAGGTTAGAAATAGATTAGGGTTTCACATGCATTCATGATTCAATATTATAACTTAGGGACAATCATAAGAAACCTCAAACATCTAGATTATTAGAGAATCATTTCATGTATGCCTACACCTTGCACTTGTGTATGAAATGTTAAGTGGATTAGTGGGAATATAATATTGTTGTCATCTATAGGTGAATATGCAAGGTGATATTTATCATCTTAATAAGAGGTATTCTAGGAAGACAATTAGTCTTTGACCTAGTGGAAAATATAGGGGTCAAGCATATATTGGGTATAGCTACCATTGTTTCAATAATGATCCATCTTAATTGGTTTAATATCCTATTAAGGATACCTCTAGGAACACCCTCCTAGTTCTAGATAAGCCCAAAGTTAAGGAGAGCATGGCCTCTTAGCAAGTGGCCTCTAATCACTCATATTATATTGATGATCTATTAATTCACCCTTTATGGTGACAATTCCCTAGCCTTGAAGTGAGTTGATTCCTTTAGGAGTGAGAGAAGTGATTTTAGCACCCAATACAACCCTCCAAAGAATGAGTGGGTTGAATCTATGTCAACATATGGAACGAATGGTTGTTCGTCACTACTAGCAATAAGGATGTGAGTAGTAGGATTAGATTGGGGTGGAGGAGGGGCCTCCTAATGAGGGTGGAGTCCACCCAAAACACATATAATAGCAATTTATAGATTTCAAATAGATAAGAACAAAATCTCAAGAAAGATTAATTAAACAAACTGCAAACTATTTCATAATTTCTTCATTAATCTTGCTTATAAAAGGCTACAACTATGAAATGCAATCACCAGGGTCATATGCCCTCTTATTACAGAAATATGGACTATCTTAAAATATAAATATTAGATGTACAAAGCCTTATGGAGTTATCTTCTGATATCTACTTGACTTCCTTATTCACATAAACAGGACTTGTCAATAACTCCCAATACCCCACCACCCTAGAACTATTAAAAATAGGCTATAAATTCACATTGGCATGCCACTTAGTATAATTAATCCCAATTTTGGATTTCTTTGAAATGTTTAACTCCCATTTGGGTGCCAAAATGAAACCAACTGTCCTTTTCCCCACCCAAGAAAGAATTTTAAAATTTTAAAATTGATAAACTAGGTAGTGCAACTTCTAGGAGCCATGACTTTTGAACCAGGTGTCCGATTGATGAATTGTTTGATGTATTGGAAAGCTTATGAGTTTTGATTTTTGGCCAATTTTTAGGCCATTATGGAACCTCTAAGTGCCTCAAAATTTATTCCAAAACTTTTTCCATGAACCTCAAAAACTGAAACTTTAATATCTTGAAATCCAGACATGATCTTGGGCTAAAATTTACCAAGAATGTTTATGTTTCTATTTCAAAGCTTTGGGAAAAATTTCGGGCCCAACCACTTCTCTAATATAGGGTTACTAAAAATAGTAAGTCTTGGTATTCTTAGCCTTTTTTAAAACTTTGAAGGTTCTAAATCATCATTCAAGCAAATAGGTATCTACAAAAACCAAAATTGAAATAAATAGAAAAGAAAATCATTTTTTTGGTGATGCAAGATTTCTATACACCTCTATATGCTTTTGCATCACCTCCGCACTAGGGTAATTGATACAAAAGGTATTAGAGGTGGAGAAATAGGGTTGGGTTTTGGTTTGTAGAAAGGTGGGGTAGGATAACTTTAAGGTTTACATTTTGGCGGAGGATGAGGAATGTCAATATCTAAGGTTGAAGGACAAAGTTTAGGAAATGTATAGTGGTGGGTTCATATGAAGGGCACAAGAGAAGGAAAGGTAGTTATAGATATGAAACTCATGTTGGGAAGATCTAAAGGTTAGGAACAAAGTGATTAGTTAGGGATTTGTTGAAGAAAGGGAGGGTCAATGGATGGATCTAAGACTACTTGGATTCTTTTAGGTTTCTTTTCACTAGGCTCCTAGAAATCACTAGAAGGTGGAGGACTAGGAGTGGCAGGATTAGGGGGAGGTTGGTTAGTGAGATCTCTAGTAGCAACACATAATCAACACTTTCACAATATAGATAATTGATTGATAACAAAAAATAAATAAGTGCTTTCTCATTAGTGCCTTGTTTGCAACATACTAGGTCAATTTATTTTGACCTATGGGCCAATGTTTTCTTGGAAGTATTGAATAAATTGGTTAATAAGTTGATCAAGAGAAAGGATGGAATCACCAAATAATGAGAAAAAATAGTCCAACATGGTGTCTTCTAATGATTGCATTAATAATTTTACTAACAATTTATCTTGAAAGATGAAGTCACTACATCGTGTAGTGAAAGAAGATACATGTGACTAAGGACCTCATTTTCCATTGTGTTTCTCAAAAGGTGCACCTCAAAGATAATAGGGAGGGGTGTAGTGAGTATATCATGTGATAACAAGATATGACAATAATAAGTTGTAGTTAGAGGTTGTGATATGGTAGACAAGGAAGCAAGAAGTTGTTATAAATTACCCATGTTTTCTATTAATTGATTGATTATAGGGCTAGTTGTATGCAAGGGTGTGGTAGGAACAATAGTAGTGGGAGTGCCTAATAAGGTTTTGAAAGCAAAGGCTACATAGGTAGATGTTGTAAAGCAATGAGGTGACTGATGGAAAATTTAAATGATAGGATGAGGAACAAACTCGTATGAGTGAATGGAGTTTCTCACCATCCTAGAAGAGGAAGAGTCCACATGAACAAACTAAGTAGTGGAAGTAGCAACATGTGTAGGAATAGACATGCACACTTGGAGTAGGCATGGACTTAGAATGTTGATTTTGTATAATATTAGAATGAGAATCTTGTGTTTACTCATGAGTAGCCATTGATGCAGAAACATCACTATTTATGATTAGGTTTGGACCATGTAAGAATTTTAGGCCTTCAGGGTGATGACATAACATGGTCCACACAACATCTAGAAGGGGATCAACAATATCATCACTAAGGTGTCATTTAAATTTGGCATGGTGCTTCTCTAATTACCAGACCTTAGCATAGTTTTTCATTCAGAGGATGACCTCATGGTCAAACACCACCTCAGCGTCATGGTATGTTATTGTAAGAGAGTTTGGTAATATAGTAAGAGAAGTGATATTTGGTTCAAAAGAGAAATTAGAGAAATCAAGAGAGGATCTGATAGGAGTAGTGATTGTTTGATAGTGAGACATCTTAATTTATGATAGCTCCTATGAACAACTCTATTTGAAAAGAGATTAGGTTGTAAATCTCATAAAAGAGTAAAATAATGCACTTTACAACCCACAATCCAAAGTGATGAAGAACATTGAAAAGATTACGAGGTTTTTGAAATGAACCAAGAAGGAAATATTTGATTTTAAAGTGTTAAGTTCACAAAAATGTAGTGTGGGAAATCTATTTAACCAAGAATGTTCTTTATTTTATAAGTTAAACATTTTCAAGCCACCTCTAGGGTAAAACTAGCTCTTTAGAAGAGTGTTTTGTTTCTTTTCTAGAACAAAATTAAACTAGAATATCCTAATATGTTTCAAAATTGAAAAATGATATTTTTTGCTAAGCTAATAATAAAGATGAATGAAGAATTGATGATTTATAGAAAACTAAAATATGGAATCAATAAATTGGATTTAGAATTGTAAATGATAGAGATAGAGGAACCTAGAGTTGAAAGATGGAGTCCTTGGTCAAGGATACTGGCACAATGCGTAGATGTATATGTATTATGTTGTAGTCTGTATGACACATTGTAGTCCACAAATATTTCAAAACTTAATGTTTTCTCTGGATCTCAAATCTAGCTACATAATAGGAAACATAGATAACAGAGACAACAAACCAGGAGATACCAGATGATACAAAAATGAAGAAAAGTAATCTAGTCTATGTATTTTGAAATCAAAATATAAATGAAAAGGGAGAGATGAGAGGATGCAAACCACCATGTGAGATGATTATAGCTAGAATAAGAAAAATGGTTCTAGCTTCTTAAGATTTTTCTACAAATGGCCAAGCCCCTATTTTGGTCTTTCAACCTCCATGGGTAGCCAAATAGAAAATATATTGAAATATGTGTGTGCTCTTATTCTACACTCATATAGGAATAAGAACACTAAAAAAATGCTATGAATATTGTACCTAGGTCTATAAGGAGAAATAAACTAATGTGTGTATGAGACTTGATTGAAGGAAATGTAAGCCTAGTAGGTGCCAAGGACACAACAATGGATTTTACAAACATAAATAAAGAGAAGGCTAGAGCACTATCACCTCATACAAAATAGAGATGAAAATATACAATAACTAGAAGTAGGATGTCCCCAAGTATGTAAGAATGCCAAGGAACCCCAAGCTAGAATGTAGAGAGATCAATAAGGCCTTTAAAGATACTGATGATAATTGTTGATCACATTAACAATGAGAGCTTCCATGCACGAAAAGCCAAGATATTGATAGGGAGCTTGATCTTGAGAGCCAAAAAGAATGCCAAATATTGATAGATAGTCTTCTAATTCATTCAAAATGAAATAGGATTAAAAAATAAGGAGGTCCAGGGTTAGACCTAGCCATTGGGATTCAACTTAGGTTGGTTACCAAAAATATAGGAGCTCAAAAATGTGATAGAAATGCTAAAAAATAGTCATGGCATGAAAATGTTAGAGGATTCTAGCATGTCATGTAGATGCCTATGCATCAAGCACTAGTGTCTAGGAAAAATAGGCCTATGAAAGTTCATGACACCAGAGAGAACTAAGACAAATAAAGAAAATGCAAGTTTATGCAAAAGAGTTGAGAAAAGGTGAAAATATAAGCACAAATTTGGCACCAAGGGAGAGGAAAGGCTAAGTAAAGGGCCAAATTAGCCTAAAAACATGCTTAGGGCTATAGATGCTAAAGTAGGTCCAAAACATAGCATGAAAATTGCAAGGGTATGTATTTTTTTATGTTACAACTATTCATCCCTATTTCACTTTTGTTGGAATTGATTTCCATTTATTTGATACCTACCTTGAGACATCCACCTTATCCCTAGAGATAAATTTCATGTGACTTAGGATTGATCTTGATCAATCCCAAGGAGAATAGAAATGATCCCTGAATCCCAAGGCATTAAATTCAAATTTAAACTTTCCACCCCTTTCACTAGTTGTTGTGAGATGATTTGGCACAAGTTTCATGTGAGATTTTTCTATCACATGGGTATTTAAAGACATTCAATGTGCACTTAATTTCATAGAGAAGAATCATGATGGAATTGGGGAATTACTAGAGCATTCATTTTAAAATTTAAAAGTGTTAAGGGAATCAAATCTACATCACCAACATATAGTTCATTTGCATGTTTGTGAATGTTGTCTTTGATCTTTCGGATTACCATTAATTTAATCCCTCAAGGGATTTGACTTGGGAAAACTTGTTCACATATTGATTTGGTAAGCTCATTAATGGTGTCCCTAGATATCGCCTTGAAAAATTAAAATGTCTAGGCGGTGAAGGCAAATAAATCCTTAAGCACATTTTGTTTTAGCTTAATTTCATGTGTTAGATTAGGTTCATGATAGTAGGGATCAAACTCATGGGGCTATTGATCAATCAAACATTATTTTATGTGATAGTTTAAACTTTGAGGCATTCACTAGATCAAGGCAATTGATTTTTTGACAATGAAAAATTAACTAAAAATGACATCAACATCATTTATCCATAATTGATCCTAGAGCTAAGCCCCTCTATCCTCTTATCTAATTATCACATTCATTTCAATTCAGTTACTAATCCCAACTCTGTTATCTATTTTAATTATTTGTTTACTAATTTCATTTATTTAGTTACCTAGATAATCTAGGTAATTTAGGAGAATTATTTATTTTCCCTACATTTTTTGTGAACTTGACTTTCAAACCACTATAAGGTTTTCCTCTAGGGCATTGGACTTCTTTTATCTTTGATTTTTCAAATCTGATTGTTGTATCTTTATCTCAAATTGGATTACGGTTTAGATCCTCTTTTTACATGCACTCCATAGCTATATCTTTCTTTAGGGGTTGTAATTTGTTATGTTATCTTTTTCACCCACCCTACCACCCTTGTTTTTTCCTCTACACTTTCATTTTTAGATATAATTTTTTTATTTCATTCATTTTATATAAGATCTTATTATCTAGTTTGGGCTATTATTGTGAGTTATATGTTTGGTCATTACCGTAGCTAGCCTCCCTTGTGCTCTTTTATTGTTGTATCTTTATCATGGATGTCTTTTCCCCTTCCTTACCAACTCACTTCCTATGTCACTATGCTTTATGATGATACCTCTTTTGTGGCCTATTATAGTGACTTAGCTACTACTTCATAACCCCATATAAACTTGATACATACATGTATATAGATCTATGTGATGTTGTACCCAGTGAGCTTATTCCTTTTCCATATCATGTAGTTTTATTTTTACATCTATGGATTCTCCTCCATGTGCCTCTCTTGATCCATTCTCTATTATGGAGCCTAGTCTTGTGTGATTGATAGATACACCTATTTCATCTTCACTTATATATGATGATGATACACCTTATGCCATGCCTAGTGATATACTTGTTGATTTGTATTTTCCTATTTATGATAATTATCATAGTGATGATATCTATGATGGTTCTACTTCTTCCATCACTAGTTATGTTCCTATACATGATACACCTTGTTCACCATCACATGCAGTTATTGATCCCATGTAGCTCATGATAATCCTTCTTCTCTATATTATGAATCATGGTCTTTTAATGATATATTTAGCAACGAGCATACTAATATTTCTTTATCTTCTCATGATGAGGTTGATGACTCTTTTCATGATGATATGATTTATGATGTACATTCTTTTAATAAACCTATGATTTAGTCATTTACTAGTAATGAATATGAAAATTTGCATGTTAAATCCTTGTTATCCTCATATGATTCTTACCTACATAATGATTCTACATTAACAAATGCATTTGGTGATACCTTGGTAGATAGAGCTAAAAAATGGTTTGATTCATGTCTTACTTATTATACATACTTCCATGATTTATCATGTGCTTTTATAAATCAATATACTATTGTCCTAGACCATGTTTTAATTATGATTCTCATTCTTCCCATGGCTCTCTTTATGCATCATGATGACAAACTACTTTTTATGGAGACCCATCTTTGATCCTTTAGTGATTTCTTATGATGTATCTTTAAACTATTATAGAATATCTTTTTATAGACCTATTTAACAAATACATGGATTAGACATACCAAAGATAAGGAACAACATGAGGATAAAGTGCCACTAGCTAATGATACATATTTCCCATCATCTCCCATTATTACACATGATGAGCATATACATGTGGATATGGGACACGTTAAGGATTTGATATTTCACCTTACTTGAACTACCTCATTAGTGAGCTTGAACATCTAACAAAATGAATTGATAATTATGAGAAAACATTCAAACAAAAATATCCTATCAAATCAAAATTTCACAATACTTTGGCATGACATTTTGACTTATCCTTCACCAAGTGGATTTGTGGTTCCTTGTTTTATAAAGTATGATTGTAAAAGTGATCCATTGCTTCATCTAAAGATATTTCAATCTATATACTTCTCTTATTTTCACAAGGATAAGTTGTTCTCCAAATTATTTCCCAAAATCTCAAGTGGTCATGCATTCACATGGTTTTATTAATTACCACATGTTTCTATCACTTTCTTTGTGGATTTGGCTAGTGCATTCAATAAACATTTTCGTTATAATATTGAATCTAAGGCATGTGTTCTTGATCTCATGTAATGAAAGGAATAAGAAAAGAGAAAATTAAAGATTACATATTTATATTCAAGTATTAGTTACTTGTTGGTTGTTTTAAATTCCTAACCTGATCTCAAGAAAACAATTCTATAAAATAGCCATTTCTAATAACTAATTTGCCTTGAGGGATTGGCCAACAAATATGAAAGCGGTTTCAATCCTTTTCCTCTGCACTTTTGCCTCTACAAGACTAAGGAGGATGTTCCTTCACTTTGACAGGGGGTTGGGCCAAGCTATTTTTGGTGGTTGACAATTTACTAGACGTCGTTGGAGCCAGACGTCCTTCAAATGCCAACAAACCATTCAATAGGAGGATTCACTACTCTACCTATCCAAGCCACATGCCCAAAAGTGAGAAAACCTATAAGGGACAACATTGAAAGGAAACACAGGAAGACTAAATCTCCTTCACTATTTCTAATTCCCTCTACAGGAGTGTGACTCATCCTTCTATGGGAAGAGGTTTGTAATGACCTCAACCAGACAGAAAATAGAAATCAAAATAGGCTAGACATGGCTATGCCATTTATCCAGCTAGGAGTGCAGTAGCAACAACAACAAAAAATCTTTCTACCCCCCTTGTTTCATCTAGGTCACCAAGCCTCTTACACCTAGAGTTAACACTTTGTTAGGAAAGTTAGATGTAAGGGATAGAGGAAGCAATGATGCCTCTCTTCCTAAGAAGAAAATATGCTACCTCAAGGCAAGTAGAAACTACTGGAGGATGGAGATTAACACCTATAACCCTCATCTAGATGAAAAGACGGGAAGGAGAAAAGCCCACATGAGTTCAATGGATGCTGCTACTGCCCCTAAATTTTCCCTGCACCACCTATTCCATGGAAGAAAATCTTCAAGTCTCCTAACTTTATAAGGATAGATTACTAACCATAAAAAATAGAGAAGAGAATCCCATAGAATAGGGGGCAAAAGAGCACAAAAAACCAATGAAAATCCATACTATCTAGACAAGAAAATGGTATATGGAGAATCATCAGAGTGCCTATTTATAGAAATTTGATGGATTTTCCACAATCTGATACATTCATGATAAATCAATTTCAGTCACTTCACAATATTCTAGCCATAAATGGAAATCTGTTGATAATTATTAGAAATGAGAAGATAGATATCATTTCATTACTTCACATAACTAAAAACATCACTTCCTACATTGAAGGTGCTAGATTAGTTGTCTTGGTTTCATCACTTAGCTGAATCATCCTGTCATAATTCATCATGAAGCAGACGAAAGCTCATTTCTGTTAAAAGCATGGATCCCCAAGGGTCGATCCTACATCATGCTAATCTTTTAGTTAGTTAATTCCCTTGTGGTGGTGGATTTTCTTCTTAGGTAGAGAGGCATCATTGCTTCCTCTACCCCTCCATTAAATCTAAATTTCCTAACAGAGTGTTAACTCTAGGTGTAAGAGGCTTGGGCTGTTGGCAAGAGACACTATGTGACTTCATGAGTGTTGTCATTGATGGCAACAAATTCCATCCCACCCATCCATAGGACATGGTGTACCTATACCGAAAGTCAAATTGAAGAGTGTTGTGGTCCGGTAAGCAAGAAAAGAGCATGCAGCAAGGTCTGACAATCAGGTCCAGATCTCTCAGAGGAAGTATCTCAGTAAAGTGCGGACTTGGGGAAGACAAAAAGAATACCATGACTAATAGATTCCAAAGATTGAGCCTCCGGTGATGAAAGAGTGAGAAGATATGAACTCCTAAGTGTTGGGTTCCTATTTAACAGAGTAGACTGAGGAAGAACTGACTGGCAGAGCATCAGACCTTTTTCCGGATGAGATTTTGATGGTGATCAAGTTTCTTGAGGTATCATTCATGATTGGCTGACATGATTGACGACTTCTATAAGCATCTCCTTGATACGCATCACTTGATAAGCAAGGATTTAGCCGACAGACCATAGTTTTGGATAATATGGACTATTTCGAATGCCGACTAGAAAAGTGTTGAAATCACTAGTGTAGATATATATACAAGATGGATTTGGATGTGAAGGTGTGTGTGTGAATTATGAAGTGCAAAAAAGAGCAGAGAATAGTGTGGAAATAAAGATAGAGGTCCAGTATGTGACAGAACAACAGCACTAAGGTAGAGGAAGGATGAAGTGCAGTAGATCAGTATATTAAGCTCAACCGGAACTAAACCTAAGCATATGTGGATGCCCCTCATCAGTTCAAGTATCTAGTTCTCTTCTATAAACTATTGTAGGTAGTGAACTTCTTGTGAGCAGTGTGCTCGGGCAGTGAACCCTAATTGGCAAGTGTCATTTTGTATTACCTTATTTTTTTAATAGAGAATACAATCTTGGGTTAATCACCTCGTGGTTTTTCCCTTAACAGGGTTTTCCACGTAAAAATCATTGTGTTATGTGTATTGAATTTATTTCTGCTTTCATAGTTATGCATGCTTATTTAATTTGATGTTGCATTAGTTGTTAAAGAAGAACAAAAAGTTAAAGTAATAAAGATAATTGATTCACCCCCCCTCTCAGTTATCAACAATTGGTATCAGAACCAAGTTCCTCCAAACAGAGCCTAACAGCTTGAGGAAGATCTGTGAATTCAAATGGATGTGTATGGTATGAGGGAACAACTTCAGTCTTCCCTAGATGATCTTGAGAAATCTAACTCTGAAGTTAATGAATTGAAGGAAAGACTCAAACAGGCTGATGATTTCATAAATAAACTAAAAGGGAAACTGAGTATCTCTATGAAAAAGAGAAAGGATCTACTTCAGTAATTGGCAAGTCAAGGTGAAGCCAATGATACAAATGAAGATCTGAAGGAGAAAACCAAGTTATGTGAAAAATTATCAAAAGAAGTCATTATGGTAAGACATGAAATGGAATCAGGAGTTATGAAATTCACCCAAGAAATTGAAAAGAAAAGAAAAACTAAAGATGATCTAAGACAATCTCTTAAAGAGAAATCAGAAAACTACCACAAAATGGATAGAATAATCAGGAATCTAGAATCTGATCTTGAAGAAGCTAGAGATAATGAAGAACAACTTGAGAATCAGATTGACACTCTTAAAAGGGATCTTCAAACAACAAATGAATACAAAGAGAAATTCAAGATAAGCTCTGCTCAACTTGAAGTTCTTCTTCAAAGCTAGAAGAGGGTAGATGACAAACAAGGCTTGGGGTATGAGAAAGGTGAAAGCTCTGGATCCGGTTAGAAGAACTTTGGATTAGAAAATCCAAGGAAAAAACCTAGAAGACCTCTGGTAAGGTAACCAAATGCTCAAATATATCCATCCTTCAACAGATACTACAATAATTGCAATAACTTTGGTCATAAAGCAAATTAGTGCAGAAGAAGAATGAATCAGACTAATTCATTCTTCTCCAGACAGTGTTTTAATTGCGAAAGGTATGGTCACAAATCTCATGAGTGTAGAAATATACAAATGAACAATTCATTCAATGGTAGATGCTTTGCATGCAATAGAATGGGACATATGGCTAATCAGTGTAGAACAAGAGGATATCAGTCAAATATGCAAAGAAATAGTGTTTGCTACAATTGCAATAGATCCGGTCATATTGCCAAATTCTACAGAAGTAAGAATTAGGACAAAAGGGGTCTAGTGCATCATAATCAAAACCAAGACAAAGGAAAAGGAAAAGTGAATGTGGATGAAATCCAAAGGGAGATGAACAAGATTTGGGTGAAGAAGAGTATAGTAAATGTTGGGGATGGATCCGCACCAAAATCTGGTGCTGATATTCCTTTCAGAAACTAAATAGATGAGCTCTAGCTCAGGGGGAGTCACAAAAGAAAATATTTTCCCCCAGCTAGTCAATTGGTGCCTGAAATTGGCACTTGAAAGGTTGCAGACTAAAAGGGCTCTTAGAGAAACATATAAATAACCCTTGGAGAAGATATGAAAGATCCACAATGAATTTGAAGAGGTTAATCATCTGAGATTAATTTGGTTCAATAGTCATTTGGTAAGAACAGGACTTTCACAGTTAAATCCAGTATAATTAGAATTTGAGGTATCTTGATCTACGGATAAATGGAGTGATTGTGAAAGGTAGATAGATTTTTAATATCCACCAAGAATAACTTTTAAAGGGCATATTAGTGATTTAGAAAAATCTCTCAGGACAAAGAGAATAGAGCAACCAAAATAACTTAAGGTATGCATTTATTGTAAACAAAATTAGGGTTTGCGCAGAAAAAAAAGGGTTCTTTTGTTCATCATTTGTACATTTGCATTCAAGAAGAAGAAGAAAAAGAGCTCTGCAAACAAATTGTCTCAAGCCTCTCGAAGATCAACTGTAGAAGTTAATTCTTCCACCAATCCGATTCAGCTCATACCGTAAAACCAAGAAGCGTAAAAGGTATTTTCCATTCTTGAATATCTCTCTGTAAATATTCTTGAAAATGGCTACTCTGAATGTTGTGAAGATTATTGATAGGTCACGCCCTAAATTTAAGAAGCATCCCTACAAATCTCTAGAAGTGGATCCCTCAGGTGCATTTTCTAGCATTCCGCATGGTATTTTGCATGTAGAAGATGTTAGGGTTTACATTCATGTGAATAATGAAGAATTTGGGAAATCCAAGTTAAGGGATATCTATCACAATCAGTTAATAGATGATGCTTTTGAACTCAAACCGCATTACAAGGCTATCCAGGATAAACACTTTGGACATTGCATCCATTTCCCTTGTTTTGTAGAAGATGAATGGGTCTGGTATGTTTTAAGCAGAGTGCATGACAACTTCATGTGGTTGAATAATCCATTTAAGATCACAAAACATGCTATTAGGGCAGTAACCAGTTTGCATTCATCCGGAGGGTTACCTATTCTCAAATCGGTCAAAAACCAAACTGTGAGTGAGGCTACCAGATCAAAATTTGACAAGAGAGCAATGACAATAGAAGACATCATTGATCTAGATGTCAAGTTTGCCTCCATGATAATTGGTTACAAAATATATCACTCTAGCAGGGAAAATTTAGTACCCGAAACTATAATTTACACTGCTTATCAGATGTTAAGAGAGAATGTAGACTATGATCTTTGTGAGCTCCTTCTAAACAAACTTTTGGAGAATCTGTAGAAGATAAAGAAGGATAAGAAGAATTCTTTCAAATACGGTGGTTTGATACTCTACCTATTATTTTACTACATGAATGAGCTGCCCAGATCCAATGGATGGGTATGGCAAAATAACAGACTGGTTGCAATTCAGATCAGAGATTACTTGCATGGGCTTGGTGATGCCAAGGCACAAAACATGGCACTATGGGGCTTCTTCAAAAACTTCCAAAGCATGATGCAAGCTAGAGTAAGAATCCCCCAATCTCTAGTTGAGAAGTACAAAGATACAATGTGCTTTATGGTAGAAATTGATCAGTGCCTAATGGAGGCTGTGGAGCCAAGGACAGTCTAGATCATGCCAATGGGTTATGAAATAGATGAGAAAATTGTAGAGCTACATGTTCAACATATGCTTAGTCAACCCAAGAATCCTAAGGCAGAAAGGTTTGGAACCTTTGAAGAGTTGAGTGTGAAGATCCATGTGGAACTAAGACAACTGGAAATGAAAAGAAAAGTGAGGAGGGAAGTAGAAGAATTTGCCAAGAGGCATGGAATTTCAAAAGAGGCACTTGATGCCAATAGAGAAAATATGGAAAGGGCAGAGAAAGAAAAGGAAGAAGCAGGAAAAGAAAGTGCTCCGGTACAAGCCCCCTCCCAGACTAGATCATCCAAAAGATCTGCACCTGCCACTTCCAAGAGTCAAAAAGCCTCAAAACTAGAAGCTCAGACATCCGGAAAAGGAGAAAAGAGAACCAAGAAAAAGGCAACAAGGTCTTATACAAGCCAAAAGGATGATGAAGACATAGAATCAGATGAGGAAGTAAATAAAATGAAGAAGAAAAAGAAAACATCTAGTGAACCCTCTACCGGTCAAGACAAAGAAGAGAAGGCAGAAGAATTTGTTGAAAAGCCTACTCTCCTCATTGATGATATAATCAAATCAGTCACTGTGGATGGGAACTTGAAACCAATGACTGAGTTTTATGATGATTATAGTGAAATTGATCAGAAGATACTGCAAGAAGCTACATTTAGGTACTTAAACATCTACAACAAAGTATTCATTGAAATTATATCTCTGATTCCTAAAAGTCTAGAAAAGGAACTTGAAATAAGAAAGAACAATGCCATGGCAAAACACCTAGAAATCTGGGAATAGATTGCTATCCAACTTTATCCCTCCATCACTCCAAAGAAAATAAATATGGTCTTCAAAGATTGCAAGGATGAGTTCCAAAGCAAAGCTAGAATGAATCAACTTATGCTTGGAGAAACTGACAAAGTGGCAAAAGAAACTTAAGAGATCCTCAGGAATGCCTATAAAAGATTTAATATTCTTGTCATAGAGGACTTAGGTGGTGAAACCTCTGCCATGGATGACAAAGAAGAATCTACTGAGACAGTTGCAAAAGAGGCAAAGGAGACAACTAAAGAGAAAGCTAAGGACTTAGATTCCTCTGTTCTAAAAGAGGAAGTCCAAGAAGAAGTAAATATCTCTCATCCGGATTCCCCTGCAGACTCTAGATCTAAAGGAGAAGAAAGAATAAAGGAGAAAACCAGTCAAGGAGAAGTACAAGAAAAAGAAAAAGATCAAACAGAGAAAACCTTAGATGATAGTGCTAAGGCTACAGAAGGGGAGAAAACCCTGTCACTGGCAAGAGACACAGCAAAAGCAGTCAAAGATTTCTTAACCAAAGATATGATGGAATTTGATGAACCAGAACTTCTTCAAGGATCATTCAATTTTCACTCTCTCTGGTTCAAACCATGAAGCTAGCATCCTTTACTTCAGCAAAGGCAAAAGAAAAACTTCTGAAGTCTCACATGGAAGACTGCAAACTCACATAAACTGCATCTAGTGCATTGGAGAAGATCATGCCATCCTTCCAAAAGGATCCTTCAGCCTCCACATCCAGTAATCTAAAGTCTCTTGTGAATTTTGTTCATTCACATTTTGATTCCTTAGAAAAGTTAGCAGAAGAAAAGATCCGGAAGGAGTTTTTGGAAAAGAGACTCTTCGAAGTGCAAGGTCTAATAAAAAATGATAGGAGAGTTATGGATATTGGAATAAAGAGCTTAGAAAATGCTTATAAAGATGGCGGAGATATCTATAAATTATGTTTGCCTGGCCTAAAGTGACCAAGGATATTGAGAAGAAAATAAAACAGCAAGAGGATAAACTATTAAGTTTATCTCAAAGTTTTGATCCTCTCTCCTCCTCCATAGTAAATCAAGAGTGCCAGACTATTGCAGTCATAGATGAAATAAAGAAGCTTGAGAAGGAGAAGAAAAATAGAATAAACAAATTAAGTGAACTTAGAGGGATCATTATCCCTAAGTTAGAGGCCATGCATGGGGCCCTAACTGATGCTCAAACAATAGCCCGGACCAGTGATCCAACAGATCTAAAAAGGGCAGAAGCTTTTGCATTCCTGTTGAGTGGTCACATCTCAATTTTGGATAGGATGAATAAGAGTTGGGCGACAGAAGTGGTACACTTGAAAACCACTTTTGCAGATATAATTCAGTATATGTAAAGCAAAATTGTATATATGTTTTTGTGGCCAAGTATAGATTGTTTTTTTGGGGAAATTTTGGTGTACGGACCCTACCCTTTGCCATTGATGTCAAAGGGGGAGTGAGGATCAGTGAAAAATGTGGAATCTAGCTAAGGGGGAGCTCCGGTAAGGTGTACAATAGAACAGAGCATCAGCCAAGGGGGAGTATAGTGTAACACTTAGTCATTTTTCATTAAGTGTTGCCATCAATGCCAAAGGGGGAGATTGTTGGCAAGAGACACTGTGTGGCTTCATGAGTGTTGTCATTGATGGAAACAAAGTCCATCCCACCCATTTGCAGGACATGGTGTGCCTATACCGGAAGTCAGATTGAAGAGTGTTGTGGTTCGGTAAGCAAGAATAGAGCATGCAGCAAGGTCTGACAATCAGGTCCAGATCTCTCAGAGGAAGTATCTCAGTAAAGTGCGGACTTGGGGAAGATAAAAAGAGTACCATGACTAATAGATTCCAGAGATTGAGCCTCCGATGATGAAAGAGTGAGAAGATATGAACTCCTAAGTGTTGGGTTCCTGTTTGAAAGAGTAGACTGAGGAAGAACTGACTGGCAGAGCATCATACCTTTTTCTGGATGAGATTTTGATGGTGATCAAGTTTCTTGAGGTATCATTCATGATTGGATGACATGATTGATGACTTCTATAAGCATCTCCTTGATATGCGTCACTTGATAAGCAAGGATTCAGCTGACAAACCAGAGTTTTGGATAATATGGATTATTTCGGATACCAACTAGAAAAGTGTTGAAATCACTGGTGCAGATATATATACAAGATGGATTTGGATACGAAGGTGTGTGTGTGAATTGTGAAGTGTGAAAAAGAGTAGAGGATAGTGTGGAAATAAAGATAGAGGTCTGGTATGTGACAGAGTAGCAGCACTAAGCTAGAGGAAGGATGAAGTGCAGTAGATCAGTATATTGAGCTCAACCAGAATGGAACCTAAGCATATGTGGATGCTCCTCATCAGTTCAAGTATCTAGTTTTCTTCTATAAACTATTGTAGGAAGTGAGCCTCTTGTGAGCAGTGTGCTTGGGCAGTGAGCCCTAATTAGCAAGTGCCATTTTGTATTATCTTATTCTTTTAACAAAGAATACAATCTTGGGTTAATCACCCCGTGGCTTTTCCCTTAATAGGGTTTTCCACGTCAAAATCATTGTGTTATGTGTATTGAATTTATTTATACTTTCATGGTTATGCATGCTTATTTAATTTGATGATGCACTAGTCGTTAAAGAAGAATAGAAAGTTAAAGTAATCAAGATAACTGATTCACCCCCCTCTCAGTTATCAACATGGGCACCCAGATGAAACAAGGGGAGGCAGAAAGATTTTTTGTTGTTGTTGTTACTGCACTCCTGGCTGGATAAATGGCATAGCCATGTCTAGCCTAGTGTGACTTCTTCTAGTTTCTGTCTGGTTGAGGTCATTGGAAACCTCTTCCCATAGAAGGATGAGTCACACTCCTATAAAGGGAGCTAGAAATAGTGAAGGAAGAATTATTGTTTCTAAACAGATATGTTCTTACTAATGCTTGAAGAAATAATGATATAGTGAAATAATGGACTAGATTCTTAAGCTTTAGCATAATTCTTCATATAAGAACATATGGGTAAACTAAATACTTATAACTTAGAGCTAAAATGAAATTTCTATTTGATATTCAAGTTGAGGATGACTTAAGGGATTGTATAAAACAATACTTCTACAGGATCAGTACCAAATTCCTGGGTTACAGAGTCAAAACAATTGATATAAATTAAAAACTCCTCTGTAATAAGTACTCAGTCTACTATGACAATAAATTAATGCCTTACATTTCAATATTTCACTAATTTCAAGATTTACCATACTTAGTTATCCTTGTAAACAAATATTACATTCGATACCCTTTAACAACAATTATTTTACTACTTGAGAAAATGCCATAAGAAGAATATACACACAGAGGAAAGACTGTGCTAATGAATAAATTGATCCTTAACCAAATTATATTCATAAATGTAATAAAATATATATGAGTAGGAGATAGTGTTTAATATGAAACTCAATAGCAATTTGTATAATAAATTGATACTGTATTACAAATGGCTCTATAAATATATCAAAATATGAACTCGAAATAACACAAAAATTGGGAAGACTAATTATATTTTGATGTATTAACTATACAAAACTCCTCCAAAATTAGATTGATCCCATATTTCAGACCCTGGTCTAGATAATATGACCTCAAACCAATGTTTGACAACCTGAATTCCCTTTTATAGAACAAGGGAGTAGACAAGCCTTAGGCTAAAAGATAAATATGTCACATTTTCAATTGACATACATTAAGTTGTAACAAGATGCAGATGTCACCATCTCTTAACTAGAAAGAGATGCCTTTGTAACAAAATACCCCATCATGCAGAGTTATTTGTTTCTAAACTATATTCTCCTTCACTTTGGTGGGGGGTTGGGCCAGGCTATTGTTGGCGGTTGACACTTTTCTAGACATCATTGGGTCTAGACACCCTACAAATGCCAACAAACCATTCAACAGGAGGATTCACTGCTCTGCCTATCCAAGCTGCGTGTCCAAAAGTGAGAAAACCTACAAGGGCCAACATTGAAAGGAAACACAGGAAGACTGAATCTCCTTCACTATTTCTAGTTCCCTCTGCAGGAGTGTGACTCCTCCTTTTTATGGGAAGAGGTTTCCAACGACCTCAACCAGAAAGAAACTAGAAGTCACACTAGGCTAGACATAGCTACGCCATTTATCTAGCTAGGAGTGTAGTACAGCAACAACAACAAAAACTCTTTTTGCCTCCCCTTGTTTCATTTGGGTGGCCAAGCCTCTTACACCTAGAGTTAACACTCTGTTAGGAAAATTAGGTGTAAGGGAGGGCTAGATGAAGCAATGATGCCTCTCTACCTAAGAAGAAAATTTGCCACCTCAAAGGAAGTAGAAACTACTAGCTGATGGAGATTAACACCTAGAACTCTCATCTAGATGAAAAGATAGGAAGGAGAAAGGCCCATATGAGCTCAATGGATGCTGCTACTACCCCCAAATTTTCCCTACACCACCTATTCCATGGAAGAAAATCAAGTCTCCTAACTTTATAAGAATAGATTACTAACCATGTGAACAGAGAAGAGAATCCCATAGAATAGGGGGCAAAAAGAGCACACAAAACTAGTGAAAATCCATACTATCTACACAAGAAAATGGTATATGGAGCATCATCAGAGTGCCTATTTATAAAAATTTGATGGATTTTTGCATAATCTAATACGACCATGATAAATCAATTTCAATCACTTCACAGTATTCTAGCCATAAATAGAAATCTTTTGATAACTATCAGAAATGAGTAGATAGATATCATTCCATTACTTTGCATAACTGAAAACATCACTTCCTACATTGAAGGTGCTAGATCAGTTGTCTAGATTTCATCACTTAGATGAATCATCATGTCATAATTCATCATGACGCAGATGAAAGGTCATTTTTGTTAAAAGCACAGATCCCCAAAGGTTGATCCTGCATCATGCTAACCTTTTAGTTAATTAATTCCCTTGTGGTGGTGGCGATGGAGACCCTACACATGCTTAGTAAATTAATTTTGCATTGTTGTATTCTCAGTTCACATGCCAACACACCACCCTTCAATTTTTGAGTATGAGCCATTGATTATTGCGCTTGCTGGCTTGAATCAATAGATCCAATTTAGTCAATTAAGTAATGAAAACCCATTGTCAATGTCAAACAAGCATCAACCAATAATACCTAGCCACTTGGAATATCACCAAAACCATGACCCTGAGAAGACTTTTCAAATAGTGCCAGCTAGGAAACTTTCTGCAGTTCCATGCTAGGATGATCAGGCCTGAGATTGATTCCTGTGAAATGATGGAAACCATTGGATCTACCATATATAATGGGGTGGATCCCAAAGCACCCATCGGTCCACAAAGACTTTGCCACGCAACACTCTCATTTGTCTAAACTTTATTACACAATTCAGAAGCCACGTGTCACCATTCCGCTCTTCTGTGAATGTTCAGTGGGACCCTTTGATGGCTCCACGGAATGGCAGAAACTATTGACAAGTGTCCATGCACCCTTTGGGACCCACCACTTCTTTATAATTGATGAAAATTATCATGCCAAATGGCACCTTTTCACAGTTCTACGGTCAATTATTTTCTCAATTTTTTATCACCAGCGAAACCTCAGAAATAATAGAAGATCACCACATATCTATTAGGGCCCACTGTCCTCCTAAAGAGCTGACGAACAAGACTAGCCAAATGGCAACTTTCTGCCATTCTGTGGTTCTCTAAATTTTTCATTATTTTATTCTTGGTGGAACAGCAAAATAATTCAAAATATGCCACTTGTCAAAAAAATAAGTGGGACCTGACCCTTGGCATACTTATTTAAAAACCTTTGTTCACTAGGAATGAGGGGGCCATGAGACCATTAAGGGGTCGACATTTTGAAAACCTTGGACACATTGCAAAAATTTTGATAATATGGGTCGTAGGCGGTAACTAAGAAGCAAGGGGTCGGTTAACAATGTACATGAAGACCTTAACCCAGTTATTTAAAGGACCCATCACAGGCAACCAACAGTCAACCTAAAAATAGAACAAAATTAACATTATCTACCTGCATTCAAATGACACTAGGGTTTAGGGTTTAAGGGGATTTACTCAAAATGTTTTTTGACAGGCAAAACCCTAGGCTAGAGATCTTTGATGACACAAGTTTAGGCAAAATACTAGAACCATGGGGAAAAAATTTATAGGGTCCCAATAGTGGCTCTAATTGGGGACGTCTGTTCAACCTAAATAGAGCAAGATCATAGAAAAACTCTAGAGAAGTAGACCACAACATAACTGAAAATAAAAAACATGACAGCCCTAGGCTATCATGCAAGGGAGAGACAAGATCTACCTCTATCAAATATCCTATTTTCCAATGACTTCATCAAGTCATGCCTAAAACTTTCATAAAAATCCATCTTGTTTCCTACATGGATACCTTGATAGTTTGTAGGACAACTAAGTCCATTATCTTCAAGATATCTCAAGTTCCCCTGATCATTATAATCAAATGGAAACTAAAATATACCTATATTGAGTATGGGATCAATATTTGGCTCCATCATATCCAGCCAACTAAAATAGTTATCACCTTTTGCTTGATGGTCCCCTTCAAGTTTGTCACTTAGATTTGGAAAATGAAAAGATTCATATTCCACTGGATAACTTGCATCAGAAGTATCTTCCTTACATGTACCAAACTTGAAACATTCATATTCAACCTTCTCTTAAAATTTTGACTATTTGATCATACATTCTAGCATTGTGTCAATTTTATCAATTTGATCTAAAGTAGGTGATTGAAGAGTATGAATGGAATAGGCCTCTAAAATTTGTTTTGCCCATACAATACCTTTATTATCAAGCATCTGTTCACATTTAGGTACATCAACACTATCATATAATAGGGGATCCTTATCATTTCTTTCATGCTTGTCAATTTATGAGGATTCCCCCTCATACTCGTCTAGGATTATGTCCTCTAGATTTTCTACAAAAAAATGGGTTATCTCTGTACCCATAAGGTTTAGTACTTCTTACCTCAGATAGATCCCAAGGCTTATCATAAAGTGGATTATGCCTGATATTCATTGTTTACTTACACTCTCAATTTCATTGATATGATAGCCTATATCATCATCTAACTCAAAGCTCTCATAACCTTGAGGAGAACATTCATACAACTGGTCATCCCTTTCTGTGTTACTGGTATGGGCTAACTCAACTTGATAATCAGGCTCATACTTAGAAAACTCAATAGGTGATAAAACCTTATTATCTAAAGACACACATACCATTTTTCAAATAGGAATATCATCCTCTAATATTACCTTACATTTATAAGATTGAGAAATTTTTTCATCATTTATACAATTGCTAAAATTAACAAATTCATCCATTGTGAATAAATGATCTATTTCTTCATTTACTATTTTTCTGCATTCCTCAGATGTCAAAATACTATTTAGCTCATGAGATATCCCATTAGGGTGGAAATTTGAACATATCCATCCATCTTGAATAGGGGGGGCAAGATGAGTGATGGATTTATATAAACCTTGAATTCCATCAATTTTGTCATAAGCAACATTTCCCCCTACATTACTCAAATATTGAGCCTTTTGTTTAGACTGATTACACAAGGGCCTATCTAAACTGTCCTAATCTTTTCTCGTATAGAAAATGAGAACATTATTTGATTCATTTCTCTCAACAGAGTTTTTGGTTGTGGATTCACAATCTTTTATCCTCATGTTTTAAATTATTCTAAATATCTATAACCAAAGAATAAGCTTGCCTCATAGTAGTAGGGATTCTATCCCTTAGAAGATAACTATCTTCTTCATTGAATGCACCTAGATATATAATCAAACACATAGCCTCATTTGGTCTAGTGTTTTCAAGGATATCTCTCACTATTTTGGCAAACCTCAAATTAAAAGATGAGGTTGATTCTTCTTCCTTTTCAATCTGAATAAGCCTTTTAATTAACATGTTAACATTAATCCTTTCACCAAACTGCTCCATAAAATCCACTTTTAAATCTTTCCAAGAAGAAACAAAATGAGTGGGTAAATATGCAAACTAGTCTCTAGCTTCTTCTTTCAGGGACTAAACAAATAGCTTCATGACTACATCCTCAAACTCTATCTCATAGTCTCCTATTAAGTCACAAAAATCTTATAGATGGTTACTAGCTATTTTGGTTTTGTCATTGTTGAATTTTGGTATTTAATCTCTAATTTTATATGGGATACAATTTGGAAAACTACAAATATTACTGAAATCTATAGCTCTATACCTTTCCATGATAAACCCCCCATGATAACACGTGTGTGACTACATGGCACACATTTTTAATAACTTGATCCTTACCAATACATACAGATAACACAATTCCTTTATGCATATATAAACTCTTTTCTTTAATCCACTTTGCACATTCACTATAATTTTTAAAATTCCTTTAATATTTGTAAAATACCTGAAAAGATGTTACTACTAATGTAAACCTTGTCTTGATAGGAAAATCAACAATGCCAAAACATCTTTCATGCTTTCTCCAGGTTCCTTCTTAGAGCTGCTACCTCTACATACAAGGGAATGAATCTTGAAAGTGCAATGCCCCCTTAAAACCTATTTTTTATTCTGAGACATCTCCCATAGTAGAGCCACAAAAAAAGCCTTCAAATCTCTCATATAGTATGTTTTTTTCTGACTTAACTGGGAAAGACAAAAATCGAGTCACCACCCTTTGCAAGGAATATAACAATTGATCTATGACTCAAAGTAAGACACATACTTGTCCTTATAAACCTTTACCAAAAAATCTAGGGTAAGATTTGATAATATTTTGACCTCAGCTCCCCAGTAGAGTCACCAATTTGTTAGTTGTTTTAAATTCCCAACCTGATCTCAAGAAAACAAATCTATAAAATAGCAATTTCTAATAACTAATTTTCCTTTAGGGATTGGCCAATGAACAAGAAAGGGGTTTCAATCCTTTTCCTTTGCACTTTTGGCTCTACAAGACCAAGGAGGGTGTTCCTAATAGTATTTTAAACTGGGGGTTTCTTGTTATTTCTCAAAATATTGTTTCTAAATAGATATGTTCTTACTAGAATGCTTGAATAATTAATGATATAGTGAAGTAATGGGTTACATTCTTAAGCTTTAGCATAATTCTTTGCAGAAGAACATGTGTGTAAACTAAATACTTATAACTTAGAGCTAAAATGAAATTTTTGTTTGATATTCAAGTTGAGGATGGCTTAAGCAAAATCAATGCCAAATTCCTAGGTTATAGAGTCAAAACAATTGATATAAATGAAAAACCCCTCTATAATAAGTACTCAATCTACTATGACGATAAAGTAATGCCTTACATTACAATATTTCACTAATTCCAAGATTTACCATACTTAGTTATCCTTGTAAACAAATAATACATTCAATACCCTCTCACAACAATTATTTTACTACTTGACTAAACACCATACGAAGAATATACACACACAGGAAAGATTGTGTTGATGAATAAATTGATCCTTAACTAAATTATATTCATAAATGTAATAAAATATATATGAGTAGGAGACAGTGTAATTTGAAACTCAACAGTAATTTGTATAATAAACTGATACTGTATTACAAATGGCTTTGTAAATATATCAAAATATGAACTTAGAATAACACAAAAATTGGGAAGACTAATTCCATTTCCATGTATTAACTATACAAAACTCCTTCAAAATCATATTGATCCCATATTTCAGACCCTGGTATGGATAATATGACCTCGAACCAATGTTTAACAACAAGCCCTGAATTCCCTTTTATAGAACAAGGGAGCAGACAAGCCTCAGGCTAAAAGACAAAGATGTCACATTTTCAATTGACATACATTAAGTTGTAATAGGATGTAGATGCAACTATCTCTTAACTAGCAAGAGATGCCTTTGTAACAAAATACCCCATCATGCTAAGATATTTGTTTCTAAACTGTATGCTCTTTCACTTTGGTAGGGGGTTGGGCCATGCTATTATTGGTGGTTGACACTTTGCTAGACATCGTTGGAGCCATACGCCCTTCAATGCCAACAAACCATTCAACAGGAGGATACACTACTTGATGCAGAGTGCCAGCAGAAGCGAATGAAATTTGCCTATATCTTCCCTATCGACAAGAGGTCCTCCAGTATTTCACCGAAGTCAAGGATGTCTTCGCTATCAGAAAGACATGAACTATCGGCCGTTCCTTATTCTTTTATCCCGATGGCCAAGTTCTCACCGATAACTCCATGACGGTTAGTTGCTTATCGACAACACCTTATATATATCGGGCGATCCACCAGAAGTCTCCTCGACGTTCCCCTCACACCGATGAAAAGTTCGTCATTGGTTGCCTTCGGCAACACTCAGACTATCAGACACCGAGAAATATCTTAGGCCGATATACTCCGTCTTGCCGACACCCACTTCCTTGTCGGTATGACTTCAATCATCGGTGATACTAATAGATCTTACTCCGATATCTCCCGTCACTCCGATGACCCCTCGAACAATTTTCGTCGGCCAGACTTCCTCCTTCGGCAAAGTTTCTTTCACCTACACCGACGCCTTATTTCTCACCGATATTCTTTATCGGCGATATTCCGAGGAAGTCCCACCGATGCGAACAAACAATGGTATGTGTCTCCGACACTATACCAACCTTCGATAAGACGAAGAGTATTTCACGCTGATGTCAGTTTCATCGGTTAGACATAGTCTATCGGGTGTCCTTCAAAAAGCTATTCCGGTGCTCTATGTTATGCCGATGGTCGCCAACTATTCTGTGATGCCGAAGCAGAACTCCCTTCGATAGAATAATGGGACTTGGCTGATTCATACATCAAGCACTCGACCACTTGTATCAATCTGATCCCCAAATGACACCGTTCGCCTTACATCAATTTCCCGACTAGCCACATGAAGATGTCTAGTCGAATCTGACTGAGTTCTCTGGCTTCCTGGGCAAGAAGTTAACAACAACAAATGTGAAAAGTCTTTCCCCCATCACACTGATACTACACGAGGCCTCAACGGATAGAGGAAAGGGTCTCCATGTATGAATCAAAACCCTACTCCTAGGTTACAAACCAACCTCTGTGGAACCATTGGTTTTACACCGTCTGCACACTATAGAAACACTACAGATTGACAGATAGCATCCAGTTAGGGTTTCTATTTACAAAATCAGAATAAAGATATCAAATCACCAAGAACAACCAAGAGAAATAAACATAGATCATGCCCAGAACTCTCTTTATTCATTTATCAAACAAAACTTGTTGTAATACACACACTTCTCTCTCCTCCGTGTGACATACAACTTGCCTCTAAAGAAGATGTAGAGACAGCAGTTATTTCCCTCCAACCGTGCAAACTGATTTCAAATCAGTTAGCCGTTGGGTTACCCTTCATACAAGCAAATCACTTGTTTGCCTTACACATGTACATCCATGGGACCAAATTGACCCTTATTACAAAATGAAATGGCTTAAGAGCCTTATGAGAAAACAAAAGAAAAGATGACCCTGCACTACAGAGAATGTGCTCCTGCACCATACTCCCCCTGCAGGAAAAACTCAAGTCCCTTGAGTTGCTAACTGCTGAAGTGTCTTCCCATGCTTTAGAATATCTGCTTCACTCATCCAGGTTGCCTCTGAATCAGGAAGATCCTACCACTTGACCAAGTAGTCTTTGTATACCCCTTTTCTTGTCTTCTTGACAATTTTGGAATCCAAAATGCATTCCAATTGCAAAGGCTTACTTGGAGGTAAATCTCTGATCCAGTCTTCATCTTCAATCACAGCATCTGAGCCATCTTCAGCATGTAATGGAGGTCTAAAAGGGAACAGGTCTGCAACATTGAAAATGGGAGAGATACCAAGGCCAGATGGTAATTCTATCTCATATGCATTTGGACCAAATTTATGCACTACCTTACAAGGTCCTATCTTCTTCATCAACAATTTGGTTGGTTGCCCCTTAGGTAATCTTTCCTTTCTGAGGTAGGCCATCACCAAATCTCCTACCTTGAACTGTACCTCCCTTCACTTCAGATTTGCCCTATCCTTGTACTTGGAGACAGTTTTCTCCAACTGAAGCTTGACCTGATCATGTACTGTTTTCATGGTAGCAGCAAAGTCTTCTCCTAGAGCACTCCTTTTATCCCATCCTTGGAGGTCTTTGAGTTCAAGTGGTCCTCTTGGGTGGAAACCATAAACTATTTCAAAAGGGCTTTTCCCAGTACTTCTATTTCTTGAATCATTATAAGCATATTCAGCTTGACTGATCACTAAGTCCCATGCCAATCCATGCTGTTTGGTAAGGCATCTCAAAAGGTTTTCCAAGGACCTATTAACAACCTCAGTCTGACCATCAGTCTGGGGATGGTAGGCTGATGAAAAAGACAACTGAGTGCCCAATTTTCTCCATAGGGTCCTCCAAAAATGACCAACAAATTTGGAGTCTCTATCAGTAACAATTGATAGGGGTAAACCATGAATTTTGACCACCTCTCTGAAAAAGAGACCAGCAATATGAGATGCATCATTTGTGCATTTGCATGGCACAAAATGAGCCATCTTACTGAATCTATCCACAATGACAAAAACACTGTCTACACCCCTTGCTGTCCTAGGAAGACCAAGCACAAAGTCCATACTAATGCTTTCCCAAGGTCTGGTGGGAATGGGCAGTGGTTGGTACAAACCAGCATTAGAAGACATACCCTTGGCCTTTTGACATATGGTACAGCTTGCAACATATCTCCTCACATCTGTCTGTACCTTGGGCCAATAATAGAACCTGGTGACTTGTTCCAAAGTCTTGTCCAACCCAAAATGTCCTCCTAAGGCTCCATTGTGCTTCTCCTTGATGATATTGTCCCTCATTGAACACTTAGGAACACACAACAAACTACCTTTAAATAGGAGCCCTTCTTGCAGCACAAAATCAGAATACTCACCATGAAAAGTGTTAGCCAAACTTGCACACACTTCATAGGCAGCCTTGAAATCTGCATCATCCTTGTACAACTCCTTCAGACATTCTAGACCCATATGTTCCATTTGTACTTCCTGTATGACCAGTATCCTTCTACTCAAAGCATCTGCCACTTTGTTGGCAACACCTTTCTTATGCTTAATAGTGAAGGTATAGGCCTGCAATTGTTCCATCCACTTGACGTGCCTATGATTCAACTTTTCTTGACTATTTAGGAAGCTAAGAGCATGGTTGTCAGTAAAAACAATGAAATCTTTTGGCAGTAAATAATGTCTCCATTTTTTCAGAGCTTGCACCATTGCATACAACTCTAGGTCATAGGTAGAATACCTCTGTTTGGCCTCATTCAACTTCTCTGAAAAGAATGCTACTGGATGTCCTTCCTAACTAAGAACAGCACCTATAGCCTGTTGGCTTGCATCACATTCCACAACAAATACTTTGTCAAAATCAGGGAGTACCAACGTAGGTAACTCGGCCACTTTCTGTTTCAACAGTTCAAAACTATCATCTGCTTGTTTTGTCCATTGAAATTTACACTTCACTCCACCCTTGATGGTATTGAGAATAGGAGCACTTATGTGACTGAACCCTTTAATGAACTTCCTGTAAAAAGTTGCCAAACCATGAAAACTTCTTACATCTCCTACTGTCTTAGGAGTAGGCCAATTGAGAATAGCCTCAACTTTTGTAGGATCCATTTTCAAACAGCCATTGGAAATCACAAATCCAAGATACACTAGTTCAGTTTTCATAAAATCACATTTATCCAAGTTGATCATCAACTTACTCTCATGCAATTTCTTTAACACCTATCCAAGATGCTTCACATGCTCTTCTTTGGTCCTGCTGAAAATCAATATGTCATCAAGATAAACAATAACAAATTTTCCAATAAATTCTACAAGTACCTCATTCATCAACCGCATGAAGGTGCTTGGAGCATTACTAAGTCCAAATGGCATGACAAGCCACTCATAGAGACCTTCATTTGTTTTGAAGGCAGTCTTCCATTCATGTCCCTGCCTTATTCTGATCTGGTGATAACCAGATTTCAAATCAATCTTGGAATAGTAACATGAACCACCAAGATAGTCCAACAGATCCTCAATTCTTGGCATAGGAAACCTATACCTTATGGTGATCTTATTGATAGCCCTTGAATCTGTGCATAATCTCCATTTGCCATCTTTCTTAGGAGCAAGTACACTAGGGACTGCACATGGACTGAGACTTTTCCTAATCAAACCTTTCTCCAAAAGTTCTTGAATCTGTCTACCTACTTCTTCATTCTGCTGTGGTGTCAACTTATAGGCAGCTTTATTGGGTAATTTGGCTCCAAGAATCAAGTCAATCTGATGACTTATGTCCCTCATAGGTGGTAAGGAGTTAGGAGTATCCTCTACCACAAGATCTTGGTACTTATCCAGTAATTGTTGCACTACCAATGGAATCTCCTTCTGCTGTTTGCTTTGTTGATTGGTTACAGGCTTCATCATCAGTGCATACCCTTGGGTATCCTTCTCCTTCATGAGTTGTAGGAACTCTTTGCCACTCACTAACATGATACTGTTGTCATTGCTCTTCTCTCCAACCTGCTCTGTTAAGGGATCCATCTGAAACTTCTTACCATTCTTGGTGATCATATATGTATTCTTTTCACCATCATGCTGTGCCTTCACATCATACTGCCAAGGTCATCCAAGAAGAAGGTGACAAGCATCCATAGGAATAATTTCACATAGCACCTTATCCCTATAATCACCTAGTTCAAACTCTACCCAAGTTTGTTCTTCCACCAAATAGTTCTGATTCTTATTCAACCAAGATATTTTGTGAGGATTAAGATGGGGTAATCTTTTCAGTCTACACTTTTCTACCATTTCAGTAGACACTACATTTTTAGTAGAACCTGAATCAACAATGATTTTACAGAGCTTACCATATGCTTTTCCTTGGGTTTTGAAGAGATTCTTCCTTTGTGGGGGCTCCTGCTTCAATGGCATCTTCACGAGGGTCCTCTTAATCATCATATTCTCTCCTTCAAGCACTAGTGCAGCACTACCAATTGGTGAGTTTACACTTTGACAATCATCCTCCTGCAATAGTTGGTTCCTTCTCCCACCGTCATGAGAGCTAGATGCCTTCTCAGGGCACTTACTTGCAGTGTGGCCTACTTGATTGCAGTTGTAACATCTTCCAGTGAAGACTCCACGTCCTCTGCCTGCACCACCACCTCTTCCTCTGCCATTAGGTCTTCTCCAACCTCTGAAACCACCACCTTTTTGTTCTGTATCAGAACGTGATTCTTGTTGACTTGAACTTTCACCTTTGTTTGGCTGTCCTCTGCCAAAATTACCTCTTCCTCTATTGTTCCTGCCACCTCTTCCTCTGTTATTTTGATCACCTCTCCTTTTCAGTTTATCCTCTGCCCTAGAGGCTAACTGAAAACATTCATCCACGGTCTTGGGAACCACCATACTGAACTCATCCTGTATATTGTACCTCAGTCCATCCAGGTATCTGGCCACCATCTCTTTTTCTTCTTCTCTGTGATTGGCTCTCATGCTCAATCTGTGGAATTCTTCAGTGTATGTAGCCACGTCCATATCTTTCTTCCTAAGATGATTAAACTTTCTGATAGTCTGCAGATCATAATCACATGGTAGAAATTTGGCTCTCAGCATGGCCACCATTCTGCTCCACTTGGTGATTGGACTCTTTCCAACCTTCTCCCTTTCACATTGAGTGTAGTTCCACCAAACCAATGCAGAACCTCTCAGTCTGGTCTTTGCAAACTTTACTTTCTTACTGTCACTATACTCTTTGAAGTCAAAGTAATTACTTATGGCTTCAATCCAGTCCACAAGAGTATCTCCATCCAGTTTCCCATTGAACGTGGGAACATCCATTTTCGGATCACCACTATCTCCATGACCCTTGAGTGCGTTCAGAAATGCCTTTTGATCAGCAGTCATACCTTCTCCTTGAGGATTCTCCCCAGTTTCTCCTTCTTCATCCTCCTCTGACTCAGAAGTGCTTCCATCCTTCTCTTTGGATCTTTCTTCCTTCAGTCTCTCTTCGAGCATTTCTTCCACCATCTTCTGGATGGCTGCTTTACTCATCGTCTTGGGAGGCATTGTGCTAGCCTCTGTTTCTATCTCCAATTCTTCGTCTGACATACACGGCTGTGATTCAGAATATTGGCTCTAATACCAATTTGATGCAGAGTGCCAGCAGAAGCGAATGAAATTTGCCTATATCTTCCCTATCGGCAAGAGGTCCTCCAGTATTTCGCCAAAGTCAAGGATGTCTTCGCTATCGGAAAGACATGAACTATCGGCCGTTCCTTATTCTTTTATCCCGATGGCCAAGTTCTCACCGATAACTCTGTGACGGTTAGTTGCTTATCGGCAACACCTTATATATATCGGGCGATCCACCAGAAGTCTCCCCGACGTTCCCCTCACGCCGATGAAAAGTTCGTCATTGGTTGCCTTCAGCAACACTCAGACTATCAGACACCGAGAAATATCTTAGGCCGATATACTCCGTCTTGCCGACACCCACTTCCTTGTCGGTATGACTTCAATCATCGGTGACACTAATAGATCTTACTCCGATATCTCCCGTCACTCCGATGACCCCTCGAACAATTTTCGTCGGCCAGACTTCCTCCTTCAGCGAAGTTTCTTTCACCTACACCGACGCCTTATTTCTCACCGATATTCTTTATCGGCGATATTCTGAGGAAGTCCCACCGATGCGAACAAACAATGGTATGTGTCTCCGACACTATACCAACCTTCAATAAGATGGAGAGTATTTCACGCCGATGTCAGTTTCATCGGTTAGACATAGTCTATCGGGTGTCCTTCAAAAAGCTATTCTGGTACTCTGTGTTACGCCGATGGTCGCCAACTATTCTGTGATGCCGAAGCAGAACTCCCTTCGATAGAATAATGGGACTTGGCCGATTCATACATCAAGCACTCGACCACTTGTATCAATCTGATCCCCAAATGACACCGTTCGCCTTACATCAATTTCCCGACTAGCCACATGAAGATGTCTAGTCGAATCTGACTAAGTTCTCTGGCTTCCTGGGCAAGAAGTTAACAACAACAAACGTGAAAAGTCTTTCCCCCATCACACTGATACTACACGAGGCCTCAGCGGACAGAGGAAAGGGTCTCCATGTATGAATCAAAACCCTACTCCTAGGTTACAAACCAACCTCTGTGGAACCGTTGGTTTTACACCGTCTGCACACTATAGAAACACTACGGATTGACAGATAGCATCCAGTTAGGGTTTCTATTTACAAAATTAGAATAAAGATATCAAATCACCAAGAACAACCAAGAGAAATCAACATAGATCATGCCCAGAACTCTCTTTATTCATTTATCAAACAAAACTTGTTGTAATACACACACACCTCTCTCCTCCGTGTGACATACAACCTACCTCTAAAGAAGATGTAGAGACAGCAGTTATTTCCCTCCAACCGTGCAAACTGATTTTCAAATTAGTTAGCCGTTGGGTTACCCTTCATACAAGCAAATCACTTGTTTGCCTTACACATGTACATCCATGGGACCAAATTGACCCTTATTACAAAATGAAATGGCTTAAGAGCCTTATGAGAAAACAAAAGAAAAGATGACCCTGCACTACAGAGAATGTGCTCCTACACCACTACTCTACCTATCCAAGCCATGCTCCCAAAAGTGAGAAAACTTGCAAGGGACAACATTGAAAGGAAACATAGGAAGACTGAATCTCCACTATTTCTAGTTCCCTCTGCAGGAGTGTGACTCCTCCTTCTATGGGAAGAGGTTTCCAATGACCTCAACTAGATAGAAACTAGAAGAAGTCACACTAGGCTAGACATGGCTATGCCATTTATCCAGCCAGGAGTGCAGTAGCAACAACAACAAAAAATCTTTCTGCCTCCCCTTGTTTCATCCAGGTGGCCAAGCCTCTTACACCTAGAGTTAACACTCTATGAGGAAAATTAGTTGTAAGGGAGGGGTAGAGGAAGCAATGATGCCTCTCTACCTAAGAAGAAAATATTCCACCTCAAGATAAGTAGAAACTACTGGCGGATGGAGATTAACACCTAGAACCCTCATTTAGATGAAAAGACGGGAAGGAGAAAGGCCCATATGAGCTCAACGGATGTTGCTACTGCCCCCAAATTTTCCTTGCACCACCTATTCCATGGAATAAAATCTTCAAGTCTCCTAACTTTATAAGGATAGATTACTAACCATGAGAACATAGAAGAGAATCCCATAGAATAGGGGGCAAAAAGAGCACACAAAACCAATGGAAATCCATAATTTCTGCATTAGCAAATGGTATATGGAGCATCATCAGAGTGCCTATTTATAGAAATTTGATGGATTTTACACAATCTGATACGTCTATGATAAATCAATTTCAGTCACTTCACAGTATTCTGGCCATAAATGGAAATTGTTTGATAATTATTAGAAATGAGCAGATAGATATCATTCCATTACTTTGCATAATTAAAAACATCACTTCCTGCATTGAAGGTGCCAGATCAATTGTCTCAATTTCATCACTTAGCTGAATCATCCTATCATAATTTGTCATGAAGTAGATGAAAGGTCATTTCTGTTAAAAGCACGGATCCCCAAGGGTTGATCCTACATCATGCTAACCTTTTAGTTAGTTAATTTCCTTGTGGTGGCAGCAATGGAGACCATGCACATGCCTGAGAAATTAATTATGCATTGTTGTATTCTTAGATCACACACCATCCTTCAAGTTTTGAATATGAGTTGTTGATTATTGCGCTTGCTAGCTTGAATCAATTGTGCCAATTTAGTCAATTAGGTAATGAAAACCTGTTGTCAATGCCAAACAAGCATCAACCAATAATACCTAGCCACTTGGACTATCACTAGAACCATGACCCCGAGAAGACTTTTCAAATAGTGCCAGCTAGGAAACTTTTCACAGTTCCATGCTAGGAAGATCAGGCCTAAGATTGATTCCCGTAAAACAACAGAAACCGTTGGATTTTCCATATATAATGGGGTAGATCCCAAATCACCCATTGGTCTACAAAGGCTTTGCCATGGAACACTCTCATCTATCTAAACCTTGTTACGTAATCTAGAAGCCACGTGTCACAATTTTGTTCTTCTACCAATGTTCAGTGGGACCCTCTAATGAAGGTCCATAGAATGGAAAAAACCATTAAGAAGTGTCCATCTACCCTTTGGGACCAACCACTTCTTTATAATTGATGAAAATTTTCCTACCAGATGGTGCCTTTCTGAGGTTCTGTGCTCGATTATTTTCTCAAATTTTTATCACCAGAAGAACGAAGGAAATAATAGAAGATCACCACATATCTGTCAGGGCCCACTATCTTCTTAAAGAGATGATGAACAAGACCAACCAGATGGCAACTTTCTACCATTCTGTGGTTCTCCATTTTTTCATTATTTTATTCTTGGCAGAATAGCAAAACAATTCAAAATACGCCACCTGTCAACAAAGTAAGTGGGACCCGACCCTCGGCATATTTATTTAAAAACAACCTTTGTTCACTAGGAATGAGGAGGCCATGGGACCATTAAGGGGTCGGCATTTTGAAAACCTTATGCACATTGCAAAAATTTTGATAATACGGGCTGCAAGTGGTAACCAAGAAGCAAGGGGCTGGTTAACAATGTGCATGAAGACATTAACCCAATTATTTAAAGGACCCATCACAGGCAACCAATAGTCAACCTAAAAATAAAACAAAATTAGCATTATCTACCCACATTCAAATGCCAATAGGGTTTACGGTTTAAGGGGCCTTACTCAAAATGTTTTTTGATAGGCAAAACCCTAGGCCAGAGATCTTTGATAACACAAGTTTGGGCTAAATACTAGAACTAGGGGGAAACAATTTTATAGGGTCCCAACATTACTAACATGAGTTATACTTTAGAAGATGGTGAACTTCAAAACATATTTATAGATGGTTTAACTCCACTCTTTAAAATCCATGTGTATTTCATGCCTCATTATTCGTTTTATATTATGTGCCAATGTATGTAATGTGAGTGTACTTTATTGAGAAATCCTCTTTTATATAAATGTATTTATATCCCTTTGTCACATGTGAATAATGGGGCAAATGAGGATTCACCTAAAGATGATCATTATGAAAAATCAAACCAAATAAATTTAGATAATTTAGTAAGTTAGAGTAACCTATAAACATATTAGAACAACTTTTGGAATACAAACTTATTAGTTTAGCTTCAGTTAGGCCAATGGATATGTCTAATATTACACATGATAAGACTAAATATTTGTGTTCCTATTATTATAAACATGGACATTCTATATATAGTTGCATCGAATTTCAAGATCTTATATCTATAAAATATATGATACAAGTTGAGGATAATCTTAGTGACTTATATAATGAGGATCCTTCTAAATTTTGTCAATCATAATAATAATATTATAGACACACATGATGGGTGATTACTTTGTTCGTTAGATAACCTCACTAGTCCTTATGCCACATTTTGTTCTTTTTCTTTCCTTTCTTCAATTTATGATTATGTTTAAATGTTCCTAGTATGATCTTACATGTATCCTAGTGTAATTATGTTTCCATGTTCCTAGTATGAGCTATACCAACTCTTATATGGTATTAGAGCTTGTAGGATTTCCTTATGTTAGTCTTTTGAGAGATCTAGGTTGTAAATCTTAGTTTCTCTTGACAAGTTGAGTATGATCTTCTCTTGCATCATATGATGACTTGGAGAATAAAAAAACTTAATAGAAATACTAGATTTGGTTCCTTATGTAGGTTCAGTTTGGATCATGTTGTTGTAAATTAAAGCTCACCATTGAGTTCAAGGTGTCCAAGAAGGTTAATTTATCCTTTTGATTTGTTCAAATTGGACATTGGAGGCCGGATCTACAAGGGTTTGAAACTGGGATGTGGTTGCTAGATCTAGGAGGTAGCCACATTTTTGGAGCACTTGAGTCAAATATAAACATACCATCACATCTAGAAGGCCCAAGAACCTAAGGATCGACTATCAATTCATCAAAATTAGACACTTTTTCCTTAGGACATCAGAGAAAATTAATGCCCTCCTTGGTCGTACAGATCATACCATGTAGAATATTTTCTGTACAGGTGGAATCTTCTTCCTACATAGTGTAAGTATTGGCAAGAGTGTGGGAAACACATTCATACAAGTATATATTTAATTATGTTTTTTATATTATTTAGAATTCAAAAAACAATTTAATCTATGATACCTGCAAGGTACTGCTTGTGTAGACCCTGTCAGGCCTGCCTACTACCAAGTGACATTTGTTGTACTGGTGGGTTCAATCCCTAGCTAGTAGATTAAGGCCCAACCACTAAGGTGGTGGCCCTTGGTGGATCTTCCTCAAGTGACCACTAAATAGCATTTCACCAACTGCAAACCACCTCCACACAGAAACAACTAGTTTTGCACTAGATATTGGTAGTTTTGACCAACAGAAGGTGGTTTCAAACCTTTTTTGTGGTATTTTTTCATTATAAAGGTGGTTTCTCACCATCATTTGGTATTTTTGATACATTGTGAAGCAATTTTACCTACAAAAAGGTAGTTTTCTCCAAACCATCAGTGATTTCAGACATCTGGGAAAATATTCTATCAGGCAGGGGCATATGCCATCAACTTTTGCTGACATTAGCATGACATCATTAAATTTTTCCACCCAACCTACCCCCTCACCATTTATATTTTGGTTTTGGAACTTAAAATTTGTGGGCTTAGTTCTTAGTTATATTGGCTCATTTTTGTGAGCATTGTTTTATTTGGGGCAAAATTTCTCAGGATTCACAGTAGTGTAGATGGTTTTTTTGGTCTCTAGTTTTTCCAGCAATTGTAGATTTTCAAAACTATTGTTAGCTAGTTCTTGTTTTGATAACTTTCAAGGCTTCATTTAGGCTCATACAGTAACATTTTTTGATGCAATTTTTTTGAAAGTGCATACTTTTTTGTGTACTTCTCATTGGTGTAGTTATATCTATCTCATTCTACATCAAAATTGCACTTTCATCTTTGTAGCCTAATTTAGCATCTGCAATATACTAAGATCAAGACCACTTTACTAATTTGACAAGTGGTAGTTGTAATTGCACTAAGTATAAAGTGCCAAGGTCATATATTTCTAGGGGGTCTCATGATTTAGTGAATATAAGGGCTAATATTTGTTGAACACTAGAATACTGAGAGGGGGGGTGAATTAGTATTCTCTAAAACCACTTAATCATTTAAATATTCATTCCACATAGCATATTTAATTTGCAGTAAGAAAGGAAAGCATGAAATCAACCATTAAAGCACATAACACATGAACACTAGATTTTTACGTGGAAAACCCAAAAAGGGAAAAACCACAGTGAGGATTAGCTCACTATATATTAATAATGCAACTAGATAAGGTTGATACAATGGGTCGACTCACTATCCAAAAGAGAATGCTCACTACAAGTGGCTCACTGCCAAAGGACTCATTGTCCTAAATAGAAAGAGATAGAAGAAGAGATGGCTCACTGCCAAAATATAAACTGCTAGTAATGCATCTGACTTATATTGAAGATACAGTTCCACCGAAGCTCAGAATACTAACTTACCATACTTCATCTTCACCACAATCTCAACTTATCCTCCTCTGCATCAGATTTATCTCTCACACACACTTAACACTTTCACATCAACGCACAACTTCACACAATAAATTAGTCTTGTATGTATACCGCATTCAAGCAAAACATCAATCAGGTCGACACAATATATGTACCGTGTGACTTCCTGACCTGTCAGTCCAAAACACAACCCAATATGCTTTGTGGAGAGAACCAAAGCATGTATCTCATTGAGATAATTCAGCATGACCTATATTTACTCCCATGACTTTATTCCATACATAACTTGACTCTGCACAACCTCAACACTTTTAGGTCAGCTCAATTGGTGAAGTAGCTATAGCATGAACTAATTGTTAGTCCACAACTCAACATGCAGACCACAAAAATGCTTACCACTTGAACACTACACACTTCTATCATCCATAAACTTATCCTCAAATATGCATAGCAAGATATTCATTTGTGGTGGAATGCAGAGCATTCCAATATACCACTAGCACTGACATTACACTGTTAATATAGATTCCAGTATTTTGTCAACTCTATATTTCACTCTAGAGGGATTCAAGACCTAAATCTTTGGATTTAGACTCCATTAGTATGCACTAACAATACCTTACAACCACATAACAAAAGTCTTCATAGCAAAGAAATGTGGACTAAAATACTGTGATCCTGTCTTAGGTTTTGTACTACAGATGCCTTAGAAAAATCTTTAGCAAATTGTGCCTGACTGTGGAACTCCAAAATGGAAAGATATCATGCTTAGGTGTACTCCCATTCAATTTCACTTAGTAGCTTCTCAGAATTAACACAATTGTATCCTTACACTTTGTTTCCACTCTCTAGATCAACATAATTGTGTCTTTATCCTTTGTTGCCATCAATGACAACACTGCTTATTGCCATGCTTGTCAGTCTCTTCATCATCATGTTTTTTTTGCCAATAATCTCCCCCTTTTTCATTGATGGCAACATGTGCCAAAACTTCTCCCCCTTTGTCATCAATGACAAAGGAACTACATGTATATCTATAAATCAGAACCACTCCCCCTATCTCAAAATTGATCTTGCTTTTCTATGTACAGGCTCCCCCTTATTGTTTACTCCTATGTACATCAAAATAAAAAATTATTTTCTCCTATCCTTCTGCATATGTTTAAGAAATCAGAGTATGAACCTTACTATTTAGTAGGAAGAATATCCTTGTATATATTCTTTAGTTGTAGCACTGCATAATCCCAATGCATCTTGGCAAAGTTGAGTATATGTATCTACTCATTAATATGTAAAAGAAAGCCTTATGCTTCTTCAACTAATGTTGGTGCAGCTATCATTTTTCCAACCTTATCAACTTCCTTTAACAACCCTGTCAGCACAGCCATCTTGAAATTGACAATCTCTCTCTGCCAACTAATCTGATCCTTGATCAATTCTCTCTGATTCTACAGTTTCTTAATTATTACATGAGTATTTTCAATCTTATCCCTCAAATATCCATTGTCATCCTTTAATGGCTCATAAGTCATGGAGATTTTAGCAATTTGCATTTCAAGACCATCAATCTTGTCCTTTATGTCTTTTATAGTAACATGCCACGATAAGTAGTATTGATACATTACTTTGGCTTCTTCCAAGGCATTTTGAATACTCTTTACACTAATTACCAACAAGTTGTGTTCCTTGGAACACTTCTCTGATAAATCTATCAATCTCTTATTGCTAAATTCTTCCATTACCTTCTTTTCAGCTGCCTTCTCTAAGGATACAAAATGACTATTAACAACCCCCAGTAGTTGCTTGATTTGTTGTGTAGGAGTCAGAGAGGCATCCCTCTTGGTTTCAGGCAGCATCTTGTCAAAAACTTTTACTGCTTCTTCTAGAATCTCATTACCCTCTACCTGTGATTGTAGTATCTCCTCTTGAGTTGTGGCCTAAAAAATGGTTCCTAGTTGCAATTTCTTCAGAGGAGAGATATTGGACAAATTAATTTGTCCATCCATAGACTGCAATTGAAATAGCTATGGTGAATCCATAGTCTGAATTTGTCTTTGTTGGGCCAAGAATTCTCTGATGGAGTCTATTGGAGAGACTTCGGAACACTCACCTTCTGTATTCTTTTTCTCTTCTTCTGAAATAGAGATCATGTGTGAGGTAGAGATTTTTGGAGGATAATTTTCCTCATGTATCTCATCTTCTTTGTTCTCTATAGGAACAGAGGCATTAGTGCTTTCTACTTGTTCATTTTCCTTCAATACTATCTCACTTTGTTCTCCTTTCTCTTGATCTTTCTTCTCTTCTAGAATCTCCTTCATCTCTTCAACATTCTCTACATTCTCTAAAGGAGAATTAACCTGTTCTATAGGAGATAAATTTCCAACATCCTAATCCTCTACATTGGTTCTGTTAGTGTTTACCAAAGGAGGTGATACATTTTGTTCAAACTAAATAACTTTATCTATACTTATTGTTCTAGTCTCTTCCATTTTCTCAGGATGGTCATCATCCTTTTCTCTTCCCTGAGTAGAAGACCCTTCTTCAATTGTGTTAATTTTCATTTCCTTGGGGACATCTATAGTTATCTTCAAGGTGTCCTTCTCTAGCCTCTTTATTTCATCTTTATCATTAGACGTCAAAGTATTCAATCTCCTTTTTGTTCTAAACTCTTTGGCTAATCTCTGAATAGCCTTATTCTGTTCTTGAATAGAAATTGAAGGGAAAATTTTCTCAATTGCCATATTTCTCATTTCAAAATCTTTATTCATGGCTTCATCTCTTCTCTTGTTTAATACACTAGCAAGACTATTAGGTAATTTATCAATTATCTCTATTAAAGAAACACCGAATGCATCGATGTACCTGATTATTGTTGTTTCAATGATTGATTGATCATTTGAGGATCTTTCATCATAGAGCTTAGCTACTTCTTTTAGATTATCATATTTTGTTATGGCATTGATAGTAGCTTCAAGTTGCAAAGGAGGAAGACTTGATTTCTCTGACTTCTTTGTCTTTTCTCTGCCCTGCTCCTTTAAGACATCTCCTGCTCCAACAACATCACTTTCTCTTTTCATCTTTCCCTTTCCTTTTTCCTTAGAAGACTGGACTTCTTCACCAGATTTCCCTTCTCTTCTTTTGAAGATGAATCCTTCCTTTTCCTTTTCACTTTCTTCCTATGTAACAATAGCAATTTTTTCTCTTTTGTTTTTCCGGACCAACTTAGGTCCTTCTTCTTCCTCCTCTTCTTCCTCATCATCATTGTGACTGATGTATTTCTGTCTTGTAGCCTTTTCTTTTACCTGTCTCTTCTTGGAAGGTTGTTGTCGCATAGAGGAATTTGATGTTGTTTTCTTGAAGATGTAGTGCACCAAAGCCTTTTGGAGCAGTAGAAATAGAAATAGAAGTCCTAGTGGACCTTCTTATGCTGGGAGACTCTTCTAGAGGAGCATCTATGTCTTTTGATTTCTTCACAGAGCTCTTTGGTGACACAAACTCTTCTAACTTGGTCCTCAATTTCTCAGCACTTTTCTTTGTTTCTCTCTCCTTGTGCTTCAAATGCACTTTAGTGGATTTTTCTTCAAATGTTCCAAATCTTTCTACAGAGGTATCTTTTGGTTTTCTAAGCATTAGGTCTGCAAGACCTATAATTATATCTTATGCCACCTCATAACCCATCTCCAGAATCCAGACTGTTCTGGGTTCCACTGCTTCCATATAGCATTCATCTTTGTTGACCATGAAAATGATATCATTCTTATACTTTTCTACAACCTTCTTAGGGATTCTTTCCCTTGCTTGCATTCTCTCCTAAAAGTTCTTAAAGAAACCCCATAATGTAGCTTTTTGGGTCTCTAAGTTTCCCAATCTTCTCAAATGATCTCTAATTTGCACTACTACAGGAACATATCCAAGCCATACAATGTTCTTTGTAGTAGGAATTTCTCTAAGGAGTAAAACACTAAGCAAATAATTAAAGTACTGAATTTGAAGGGGTACTTTGAGTCTTTTGTCTTTTGTGGGTTCTCAAGCAATTTTTGCCTCAGCAGTTCACACAAGTCATAGTCTGCATCATTCTTGACCATCTCATATGTTGTGTTAATGGAAATTGCAGAAACTAAGTTTTCTTCTTTGGTGAAGTAAATTTTGTATCCAATCATCATGGAAGCATACTTCACAGTAGGGTCTTCAATATTATTCATAGTTAAGGCTCTTTTGTCAAACTTTGCTCTAGTGAGCTTCATCACCACGTCATTTTTCATTGATTTTAGTGCTAGAATTGGTCCGATGGAGCATAACCCTATCACAACCCTGATGGCTTCCTTTCTTATCATATGCGGTAGATCTAGCCACATGAATTTGTCGTGAATGCGACTAAAAGCATACTTAACCAATGAATCTTCATAACATAAGATAGGATAGTCATTCCATACTTCCAGTTTCTTCTTAGTCAAACCCTTAAACTCAGTCTTCAACTCAAATTCATCATCGGTTAACTCATTCACCCATACTTCTCCCAATTTTGCATGATTCTATTCTTCCATCTTTGTATGGATATACATCCTTACATCCTTTGTATGTAAAACACCATATGGAATATCCAAAAAGGCACCATCCAAATCTGTCTCCATAGACTTGTATGGATGTCATTTGAACTTAGGGAGAGGTTGGTCTACTGCTTATACAACTTGTGGCTTGTAAACATCTTCAAAGTACTGCTAAAAAACATAGGGTAGGATGGAAGTTTGTAAATACCTTTTGATCACTTCCAGTTAGGGTTTCATGCACCAGAATTATGAATTGCTTCTCCTTCCTCTTTCATAGCTCTTCTTTCTTGGAATGATTGTTTGCAAATGATCTTTTGTCAAATGAAAAACATTTATAACCTTTTACAAATAACCTAATTCGCATTCAATACACAACTTAATAAAGTTGTCAAACTCTAATTGCAGTACACAATCACCTTCAATTGCTCTGTAATCATTTACAACATGATATTTTCACTAGTGTTTTCTTCAACATAACAAGCATGTCAAACCTCATATCCACATGTTGTAGGCATCAGCACAATATCTTTGGTAGGGGCTTAAAGTTTGTCTGTTAAAGCTCCCCCTAAGCCAAAGCTTTCTACTTGGTTTCTGAAGGAAACATCTGCACCAGAGACGTGCATAGCCTCATCCTTCATCTTATTTTCTTCTTTCTTTTTCTAGACTTTGTCCATTTCTTTCTTTATCTCTACTAGATCCACATTCTTCACTAGATCACTCTTCTTTACCGGATCAACCTTCACATTCTTTCTTCTGCAAAATTTAGCAATGTGACTTAATTTGTTGCATTCACAACATCTGACATTTTCAATAAACTTACTTCCATTTATTTTGGATCTACACTGATTAGCTTTATGCCCAAATTTACTGCATGTATAATAGTAACCATTGAAGGATGAAACCACCATGCCCTTGTTGCAACCATTCATTATTTGATTTCTGCATTCACTAGCTCTATGACCAATTCTTTGACATGTAAAACATTGACCAGAAAATGATTGAACATTTTGATTCATCTTGCTCCTACATTCCATAGCCTTATGTCCAAATTTATTGCAAGAGTAACAGTAGCTAGAGTACCTTTGTGCAACTAGTTGTCTGATAGGTGGCCTCTTGAATTTTTCTTTTGGTTCTGGACCTGTTTGTTATTATTCTTTTTGACTAAAACCTTCTTTTGGTTATTGTTCTTCTTCTTAGCATTGTTTACCTTTGAACTTTCACCCTTTTCAAATCCCAATCCTTCTTTATCCTTAGGAGCCTTTTGATTTGCAATCATTTCATCAAGTAGTATGGAGCTTTTCTTGAATTTGTCTTCTTGAATTTTTTATTTTTCCAACTCAGTCTTTAAGACCACTATTTCTTGTTCAAGCCTTAACCATTCTTCATATTTGCCTTTCAGTTTTTCATTTAGGCATTCTTCAATCCTTTTTCCTTCCTCAATTTATGTTTTTAGACTGGCGATTGTCTCATTTGATTGATTAATTTGTTCATTTACTTCCTTGTATCTTTCTTTGAATTTCTTGTTTTGCTATCTCAACTTCTTAATGCATTCATCTGCTTCCTTAATATTTTATTCCAAATCTCTACTCTTGCATTGAACTTTTTCCAGATCTTTAAGGGCTGATTCAAGTTCTCCATTCATGTCAACTATGTAATCTTATTCAGTAAATTCAACAGCAAGGATTTCTTCCAAAGGAATAGGATATCTCCTAGGTGCCATGTGTTCACACTTCAAGATCTTCCTCAAGCGGTTAAGCTTCTTCTAAGGAACCAGGCTCTAGTACCAATTGTTGAACACTCAAAATACTGAGAGGGGGTGAATCAGTATTCTCTGAAACTATTTAATCATTTAAATATTCATTCCACATAGCATATTTAATTTTTAGTAAGAAAGGAAAGCATGAAATCAACCATTAAAGCACATAACACATGAACACTAGATTTTTACGTGGAAACCCCAAAAAGGGAAAAAACATGGTGAGGATTAGCTCACTATTTATTAATAATGCAACTGGTTAAGGTTGATACAATGGGTGGACTCACTATCCAAAAGAGAATTCTCACTGTGGGTGGCTCACTGCTAAAGGACTCACTATCCTGAATAGAAAGAGATAGAAGAAGGGATGGATCACTGCCAAAATATGAACTACTAATAATGCATCTGACTTATGCTAAAGGTACAGTTCCACTAAAGCTCAAAATACTGACTTAGCACACTTCATCTTCACCACAATCTCAACTTATCCTTCTCTACGTCAAATTTTTGTCACACACATACATACTTAATGCCTTCGCATCAACACACAACTTCACACAAGAGATTAATCTTATATATATACCACATTCAAGCAAAACATCAATCAAGTTGACACAATATATGTACCATGTGACTTCCTGAACTGTTGGCCCAAAACACAACCCAATATGCTTTGTGGAGAGAACTAAACCATTTATCTCATTGAGATAGGTCAGCATGACCTATATTTATTCCCATGATTCTATTCCATACATAACTTGAATCTGTACAACCTCAACACTTTTAGGTCAGCTCAACTGGTGAAGTAGCTATAACATGAAATAACTGTTAGTTCACAACTCAACATGCGGACCACAAAAATGCTTACCACTTGAACACTACACACTTCTGTCATCCATAAACTTATCCTCAAATCCAAACAATATATCCATTTGAGGTGGAATGCGGAGCATTCCAATATACCACTGGCACTGACATTACATTGTTAATACAAATTCTAGTACTTTGTCAACTCTATCTTTCACTCTGAAGGGCTTCAAGACCTAAATCTTTGGATTTAGACTCCATTAGTATCCACCAACACTACCTTACAACCACATAGCAAAAGTCTTCATAGTGGAAAAATGTGAACTGAAATACTGTGATCCTGTCATAGGTTTTGTACTGCAAATGCCTTAGACAAATCTTCAATAAATTGTGCCTAACTGCGGAACTCCAAAATAGAAAGATATCATGCTTAGGTGTACTCCCCTTCACATTACACCTAATATCTTCTCCAGGTTAACACAACTATATCCTTACACTTTGTTTCCATTCTCCAAATCAACACAATTGTGTCTTTACCCTTTATTTCCATCAATGACAACACTGCTTACTGTCATGCTTATCAATCTCTTCATCATCATGCTTATGTATCCAACAATATTATGTTTTTTTTATTGAGTCTCTTGATTGGTCTATTGTGTGACTAAGTTTGAGGAGTATATCATGGGTTATTCAATTCATCCTTTTATTATCACCTTGAAACAAGGGAATTATAAGTATTGGTGAGACAAAATCTTGAAACATCTTAGGTGGCTTCATCTCTTGCCCCATCTCTATGGACTTATTCTTAAACTAGGTACTCCTTGGTAGAAGTAAGTATGGGCTAACAATAATGATCATGTCTTAGGATTGATTGGTTATAGTGTTGGTAGTAACTCTATCTATGATATATCATATATTGAGTGCCCACACACTCTTTGGACCAAAATTTGGGAGATGCATGGAGACTTGAATGAGTCTCCATTCCTGGATGATCTTATTATGGTTTGTCTTGTACCCCTTGATGATTGTGATAACCTACCATATAATGATGATACAATAGAGGAAATTTCTTATGATGAAGATCTTGAGTGTCTTGATGACATAGAGACTTCTCTTCATGTTCCTTATCCTCCTATAGAGACTTATATTGAGACTTCAACTTCTATGGCTCCTAATCTAGATTCAGAGGGTTCATCTTCTTTATCTATGAGTCAACATCTATCAAAAATGGTATAAGTGTTATATGGGGTATGTAAATCTATCAATTCATAATAAAAAAGAGGATTTTTTTTTACATAGTAATTGAAATAGCCTAATACATATACATGTGAAATGTGGAAGCATACACAACCTATATGTGAACTATTTGACAAAATAACTCAAAAAAACATGGTTTTATGGACTACAATGATTGGAAGATATACACAAAATTATTTCATTTAAAATGCCTTGTAAACTTTACACAAATGCAACTGGAAGGTGTAAAGTCAAATTCTACAACCTTTGGGAGCATCTTCCCTACTTGTGCCAAAATGGGTGATTTAGAACAAGGGATAGACTTCCATACAACCATAATCAAAAACTTATTTTATCCCATGTTGTTGTTGCAAGTGCTCTAGTAGACATCTATAAAAAAAGTGGAAGCATACACAAGGCACATGAACTATTTGGCAAAATGTCTTAAATATTGGATTTGGAGGCCAATTTGTTAATGTATTGCTTGTGCTAAGTATTCAAACTAATATCCTCAAAATTTGTCATAGTTTTAGGTTTAAGTGTCAATCATGCTTATAAATGCTCCTTATATATTGAATTTTGATTGTGATCATTGTTACTAAATTTTGTTCACACTAAATTTAGTTAGACCTATGTGCAGTTGTTTCAGGAAGAATAAAAGAAAACTTTGAAATTATTGCATTTAATGAATAGTTGATGTCTTGACAAAGCAGAGATAGATATCAGTTGTCAAGATAACCCATTAGTCCAACCAGGACTAATGAATCATTATAACAAGTGAATCAGAATGTCAAGGAATAAATCATTCAAGAAATACGGTTGATCTAGTGTAGTGTTATCTTTTAGGAGTTATAAGACAGATTGATTATTCAGTTGATCATATTTGAAAGAAAGAAAGAAAGATATTTATTTAAACTGTCATTACATGTCATGAACATACATTCAACATCTATTACTGTATCCTATGCATTGATTGAAAAGGAAATATACATACATCAAGTGCATAGAATAAATTAGCTGATAATGTTTAGAGGAAGTGTTCAAATGTGTCCCACACAAGCCATGGGAGTAATTAAACTGAGCAATGCAGAGATATGCAAGCTATACATCTGATGATAAAAGAAATAAGGAAAAACACATGATAAAACTAAATATCCATCATTGCTTGAACAAGGAGGTTGTTGAGCTAGTGGACAGTTGATCTTCAGTCCTCATCTTTAGCTCCAGTTGTATTAGTTGTACCTGCAAAAAAATGGGGAAAGTCCTATAAGAGCTCCAGATATTTAATGTTATCATATGCTTTATCATGCAGACATATCAACTTGTCATATCATGCATTTCATATGAAAGATCAAATTAGACATGTGCCATAAATCATAATATCATGAAGAGGATTAATCAACTCCATAAGTTATGTTTTTATGCTAACTTGTTTGTTCACTGTGCAGGTATAGGAAAAGTAATGTTGCTGATTTGAAGGCATTAAACATGTGGAGAAAATGTGGCTCCCACAAGGGTTGAGCCTAGTATGTTTCCCCTTTTCTATTCATGTGAAAGGGATATTAGAATAAAAGATAGGATGCATCATTCAAAGTATATCATGCATAATTTAATCAACTTACAAAAAAAGTGTGTCATCATGACATTGATTGCAGTTGATTAGAACAAATCAGATAAGTTCAGAGTGCCTGAGTCAACTTGATAGAGTGCAGAAAATAAAAATACATCCATGAAAGGTACTTTTCTTGTTCATATCATCATTAAGATGCCTTACTTCTATCATATTTCATGTCAAAGTTCATAAAATTAGACTTAAGAAATGATAAAAGTATGGAAATAAGATGAAGGCAAGAAATGTGATCAGAAAAAGTATCAGTTTACAAAGACATTATCTGAAACATAACTCTCAAATTCATTATTGATTCATAAGCCATTAAAGATTGAGAGTTATATACATAATGAACATGTGCAGATTAGTGTGAACAATCATGTATTAAAATGTTCAAGGGTTAAAATGATAAAATCAGATAAACCAAGTATAGAAGACTAGTATAGGTATGATCGGTTGATTACATCAGATAAGCACATATGCCAATCAAGTCTCATGTGCATATCAAACAGAATTAACAGGCTATAGGAGCCATTTGAAGTTCAAGTTTTTCTCTTTTGAATGCATGTATTTATTTCATCTCAGGTGATTAAATATCATGAACAATTGATAAAATGCAGCTACAGTGTGAAGATATGCCACAGGAGTCTAACATATTCAAGCATATGATGTTACAGTTGAAGACAAGTCATTGATTGTATCAATCATACAAAATTCAAATAATAAATGATACAAGTTATGCCTTTTAAAAGGACAGAATCAGATAAAGGCATCATGGATCTCTTCGTAGAAAAGATACATAGTATGCTACAGGAAAAACATTTATTATTTTTCATAAATGACTAGATATAGTTGTGGGGTTCGCAGAATCAGAAGAACAAATCTCCAAGATGATAGAAGATATTCTCTATGTTAAAGATTTTTAAAACCATAGTTCCAAATTTTGAACAAATGTCTTATTTCATGTACAGAAAAAGAATAGATGCCATGACTGTTATAATGGAGTTTTCATACAGAAGAAAATACAAACCCTTGTCAAAGTCAATAAACCACTAGTGCTTTTTTGTGCATACAGGAAAAAGAAACATATGTAGTGTAATTTTCTGCCATGGCCATGACTAGAGGACAAGTTTTTGTACTTGAAAATGATACCCAGTTGATAAAAAATAAAACCCTCATTTTTTATCGAAGTCCTTATCTCATATTTTAAAGTTACACAATGAAAACAAGAAATTGCAGAGAGGCATTTTTAGCATGGCCGTAATAGAGAAAGATTTTATGAGATACCCACATGAGAAAATTTTCAAACCCTAACATCTTTTTATTGTTACAGAAAAGAGATTGGTGTTACAGTGTGTCTCTGTCAAGGCCATGCCATAAAATCACAATTATATGCATTTTTGTAAAAACCCTTATCAAGTTTTGAAACCCTCTCTTCTTTCCTGTAGATGCAGTCAAAAGATAATGATACAAAGTGTCTATTGGTATAGTTGTGACATAGAAGAGCATTTCTGTGCATAGTAAGAAGAAACCCACATTTCATAGATGAAACCCTCAAGAGTTTACATTAGAAGAGAAGGAAAATAGCTACAGAATGCATTCATTGGCATGGTCGCTACAAAGGAGGAGACATTCTCTTTTAAATTAGACAGCCATATCTTTTTTACAAAAGAAGCTTCATTTTTCCGGATCAAATATATCAAAGAATACACATCAGGAAAAGAGGAAGGCTCACCTTCAAAGTTGCAAAGAAGAGGAAATGGCATGGCTGTCGCCTCCTTGTGAGAATTTTTATCAAATTTTGCCACATTTGTAGAGTAAACACACAAAAGAAAGATAAAGAATGGTGTCAAAAGAGTATAGCAGAAGAGAGAGCATGTATGGCCACGGCTATTTAAGGTCAAAGAGCTACAAAATGGTGAAAAAAGCTTAGTAAAAACTCAAAATACCATACTCACTAGTCTTTGCCACTTCTTAACTCAGAAGATGCAAATAAATCAAGCACAAAGAGCCAAGAAATTGTGGAGAGCCCGAGAGAAGCATCAAACCCCAGAAGCGGCAATGAGTTGTAGAGCCAAGGCAATGAAGAAGGCAAAAAGAAAAATGAATGAGTTTTAGGGTTCAAGTCTCATTTTTGTTTGATGACTTGCTTTTCACCATATATTTTTTACTTAAAACAAATCATTTACCTTAATAACCATGGTCAAAACTAAAACATTGAAATCCCTAGTGCTCGAGTGGGGGCCAACAGCATTTTCTCTTGCTTTTTTTATTTTGTTGAAGTTAAAGATCATCATCATGAAAAAGAAAGACTAGGTGCCTTGTAAATTTGCAAACCTTTTCCTATGTGGTCAGTTTATGATGTAGCCAAGTTTCTTTTGCAAATCATACAGGATGACTAAATATGGTCAAGGAGTTTTTATGCCTTATTATCTTCATATCCAAAGTAAAAGGTAAAGAATCAAATGAAGATCATATGAGGGAATGATATACATGCAAGGTGGCAGAGTTGAAGATAGGGTGTATTTTGCATGACTGAGGATCTAATGCATTTTTGGTATGATGAATGAAGACAAAAGGTAAGGAGAAAGCAGGAAGTATTTATTTTTTGCCTTATTACTTTTGTGATGATATATTTTTTCTCCTTGGCAATATAATGGAGTGATAAGGGTAATTTTTTTCCTTTAATGCATATGTCATGCAACTAGGTGTTTTTTCTCACAAGGACATATAAGGGAATTTTATTTTCTTCTAAGTCCTATTTTTGCTCAAGTCATGCAAATTAGGCATATGTAATTGGAGAGATAAGGAGTTTTATTTTTCTTCTCATCATGCATGATTTTACAAAATAAACCAATGTAAATAAATAGTAAAGTAATATTCTTCAAATTACTTTATTATTTTTCACAAATTGTAAAATCAGAAATAGTACAAGTTGTAACTAACAATAGAGTAATTATTCTAATTACTTTATTATTTACTCACATCAATTTTGCAAAAGAAAAATCATGCAAATTGATGAGTTGAGTTAACTGAGGCTATTTGGGGCCTTTTTGCATGATTTGAGGACTGATTTGAGGGGTTTTGGTCAACTTCTTGGTCAAACACATGGAGAAGGTCATCTTGGAACTATTTTTGCTCATTTTGTGGTAGTTTGAACCCTTATTTTTAGGGATTTCTTGGTTTGCTTGTGGATCACTTTGGAGGACTTATTTGTAGAGGCAGTTAGCTGTAGTTTCTTTTTGCATGCCTCTTGGAGAGAGAAAACTATATATTGTAAAGAAAAACTTGGTTTTTGCTAGTTCTTGCATTCTTTCTTTTTTACACATTGAAAGACAAGAGGTTTTGTAACTCGTTTTTGAGTTATTGCCTTTTTGCTCTTTGCACTTTTTGAGAGAAAGAGGTTTTGTAATTCATTATTTGACAGTTTTATAGAGATCACAACAGATTACAGGTCCAAATTTCTGTCTTTCATGCAATATTTCCTTTATTTTTTGGAATCAAGTAGTTGCCTTTCCATTTGATGCTAATTGTATGAAGTGATTTGATGAAGTTTTACTGTATTTAATTATCAAAACCTTTAAAATTATTGTCTCTCTAACTTGCAGTATTAAGCATAGTGATATTATAGATCTTAGGTTGTGTTACTGAAATAGTTCTTTTATGTTGTGAAAAGTCATTTTCCTTCATAAAGAGTTTTTTTTCCAGCCTTCCTCATAAATACTTTTGTGATATTTATGCCAAGATTGGATTGTGTGAGTCAAATTTTTGAAATCTATTATGAGCCAAATTTGTATTTTTCCATCCTTATTAGGTGCATCACCAAATTTTATAGTTTTATTTCCTTATAGTTTCCTTCTTCCCCTTTTCCAAAATAGAAAATCATAGTTTCAAATAGAATATTTTAAGGGAACCAGCCCACAATTTGGAGATTCAAACTCATTATAGGTCACCCACAGCCTGAGTTTGTTCCCATGTTTCAAAGGATTGCAAAGTGTCACAGCTTTGCATAAGTGTGCAATCCTTATCGACAACAATCATTACATAAATAATAGAAAAGCATTGTGTGATTCTGTGTGTTCCATGGCGGATCCTACTATTTGAAAGAAAGTTTGTTATATGCAAATCCTTCAAAGGTCTAATGGTATTGATAGGCATGATCAATATACCAACTAAAATATTTTTCTTTAATGTAAGTAACACCTCAATATTGTCATTCAACCTATATATTTTTCATTCAATTTTTTGTGTTTCTTTAAGAAGATAACATTCTATGAAGTTTTTATTTCACTCTAACCTAGCTAAGTAATATTGTGTTTCTCTATAGAGATCAATATGAATTGTTCTAGATGGCATTCAAGGGCCCATATATGTTAGTGCATGATGTCTTAAGGAGGTGCCCAATAACTTTATGGGTTTGAAACTTTGATGCTCCTAAACCAAAGAAGAATCCTACTATAAGGCTGAGGAGTTGCAATTGTTGTTGTTGTGGTTGTTGCACTTCTTGAAAGAAGAGCTAGAAGGTTAAGCTAAAACAAGAGAAAAAGAAGAAATCTAATCACATTGATGCTACTATTCCTATATTTAATTTGGAAGATAAAGATGAGGGAGTAGAAGGTAGGTTTTACATTTTATCTTGCATATTTCTAAATTTTAATAGTAATTACCAAATCTATTCACACTTTTGCTAAGTATATGTAGTTTTAACATTTTATCTAAAATATTTATATTATACAAGAATTGAGAATGAAAATTCAACATTATTGTTTTAGAAAAAATTAGAGAATAAGTTTGGACAATCTCCTATCTTTACTTAACCCACAATAATGGCATCAATTCTAGTGAGAGATTAACTAGTCACTTTTCTTTCAAATCTAATGAGAAGCACACTGATTGTGCAACAAATTAATGGATGAATATAATGTCTATTGATTTGTACCATTTTACCAAGAGGAACACATATGACAATCCTATTGTTTTTGTGCATCTTAGTAGATGTGTGGCAACATGGTTGCCAAATATTTAATCTACCAGGATTATAAGTCTAGATAAATCTTTCATGTAGTGATGATATGAATCGCTTATGGATTGTTGTTTATTTATCAATTCTCTAATTCATGTCCAAATAACTCTTAATAGTATTAGATCTTAAATATTTTTATTACTAGCCCCCCATCTAGGCATTTTGTTGGAAAAATTTTAGTCACAAATATAACTTTCTTATTAACATAATCATATGGGCCAAACAAGCTCCAAGTCACTACTTTGCAGTGAATGATAATATCTTTAGGTGTCATTAGTTGCTAGAAACATCTGGCTAGAACATTCATTTATATTTATTCTCTTTTTGGTCCTAATCACTATTCTTCAATTAATAATTTAAAACCTCATTCATGGTAAAATTGTTTCTTCACATTGTATGGTCTTCATTTTTTTTAAATAGACAAATTGAGATGTTATTTCATTTATGATATGCATCAATATAATAGAAAAATCATGGTGTGATACTCATATATTCTTGGATATTTTATGTTCATATGCAACTATAGTGGTATTCATTCTTATGTCCATAAATACTTGATGTGTTTTGGTCCTTGCAATCACCCAAGTCATAAATTTTCATAATAAAGTTTAAAACATTTTTTAAGGAAGTGAGGGCATTTAAAATATATCTTTGAATCTAAAGCATCAAAGATCATGCAGGAGAATATATGGTTTTGTAGTTATCTTCTAGTAATTGTTGTATTTTAATTTGATTTGTCTATGCTATAACTCATTTTACAACATCTTACTTTCATTTATGACATGTAGTTTGGATTATGAGTTTTGATTTGATACTAGGCACAAATATTAGACATGTAACATGTGTTTTTCATGCACCTAACAATTGTTTAGAATTGGTTACTATTGTACCATATCATGTAAAAAATAAGACCTTTCTTTCTAAGATTACCATATTGTGTGGTCTCATGCAAAAAAATAGGGTTTTGTGGTGATTGTGCTCCATGGTGGGTAATACTCTAAATTTTTTGCATGATGAGGGAGGGTGTTATAATAATATTGAATCTCACAAGAGGTTACTCAAATGGTTAGTTGAAATTCCATTTGATATTGTCAATGCCCTAAAAAATCAAAGGTAGTTTATTACTACCCATGGTGCCTTGGAGCCTCCTTTACACTCATGTAAACATAATGATCTACAATAACACCATGGGCATATGAATACTACCCTTTGTGCCTTAGATCCTCCTTCACCATGGGCACAAGGCTCTTCTTTCCTCCTTTTCTATAACTTTCCTATTACCCAATACAATAATATACCTCATAGCATATCCTTATGTTTAAATCAATTAATTCAAAATACATACATTGAGAGACCATAGATGAAGCCATGTCTACCACTTAATTCAAAACAGACATTGTGAGACCACATGTTAAGCCATGCAAGATACATGCACAATTTTCTCAAAGATGAAGTGCAAATTGAGTATACTTGACATTGGATTTATATCAATTACAACTTCTATTTAATACAATTGTTTTGTTACTTGTATATTTTCCTTAAAAGTAAAATATTTTTTCATTTTTTTTGGAAATATAAGCTCTTTTAACTTTGGATCTTAAAATGAATAGTTCACTCTTTGATGTTTGGTATCCATAGATTTTTGCCTTTGGCCCACATTATTTTTTTATATAAAATCTAGTCTAATGTAGGGGCTTTTGTTAAATGGAATTTCTATATGCTAGCTAAGAGTTAGTTACATGTAGATACTTGCTTTTGATAAGTCATAATTATTTGCATGTGCCTGTAAGCACCAAAATCATGTACAACCTCTACGAGGACCCCATGATGACTCATAATCCTTGTCATGTACATGTAAGTGTGATATAATGCTCTCTCAGTAGTGATTCGCTTGGTAACATTTGGGTTTTTCCTCATCTTGTTGTTTTCCCTTTGTCATACTAACCTTTTCCCTCGATTTCAACACTTGTCAATTCTTGTTTTATGCACTTTTGACTTCATCCCTAAGCCTCTTATTCATCTACTTGTTGTAATTGACCATTTCCATCCATTCTTTCTTCCCCTCCCATGCAACTCACTTTCCAATTGGCTATTGAACTTTTTAGGGCCTGAGAGACTGACAAGATACCTTGAGAAAAATGGTTTGAAAGTATGATTTCATGACACTTTCAAGAAACACTAATGGTACCATTGTGTATCTCTTGAAAAATCATGCACTTTCAAAAAAATGGCACCCAAAAAGGAGTCTGTATGTGCTCGACGAGCTCCCAGAAGTTCTCGATTAGGAAAAATTATTTCAGGGTCGTCCCCTATTAGTTTAGGGTCACCCTTGGGTAATTTGGACTGATGAAAGGGGTGAACCACATCATTTCCATCATTTTGACTTGTTTTTGGAGCTTGATGGCGTCCTTATCCCTCCAAAATCATTCTCCAACTATCAATTTTCACCTAGAACCTTGTGCAACAAGATCTCCCCTTGTCCAATAGGATCTCCCCTGGGTGACCCTAATGTGCAACAGGATCTCCCCTGGGTGACCTTGACTGGTGAAAGGGGTGACCCATGGGTGACCCTATCATCTTTTCCATTGCGAAAGAATTTGAGTTTTTGACCCAAAAAAGCTATTTTTTAAACCCATTTTTACTTTTGTTTGCATGGGATTTTGTCCTAAACTTAGAGTTAACTATTTTATGCATCCAAGAACACATATTTAGCTCCTTTTTAACTTAACTTGTCAACCCATGTATTCTTTTAACTCGATTTCTTCTTCAGTGATAAGTTATAATTGCTTATCATTTTCTAATCAATTGAATTCACTGAGTAATCAATCCATTTCTCTATCCAATCAATCTTGTTAACTCTTCAATCAAATTGAGTTAACTTCTCAATAAATTATACCTTTAATGACCTCTTCCAACCTATAAAAACCCCTCACCTCTTTATTGTTTCTCAAGTTAGAGAATGTTGTTCCCTTCTTCACAAGCCTTTGAGACTCTTTCTTAATTTCTTTCTTTAGTTTTCCAAAGCTTCAAAGCTTTCATTGTTGCATAGCTTCAAAGCTCCTCATTTTGGGAGGAAATTTCATTTGTTCACATAGTTCTTGTTGGTTATTGCTCTCCAAATCAAGCATCCATATGCTCACATAGGACATTAGAGCCTTTTTCTTTTATTTGTTATCTCATCTATCTTTCCTAAAAGCTCATTTTGCATCGATACGTTGCTCACATCACAAGCCATTGTTCTCATCAAGCTCTCATTGAACTCATATCAAAGTTCCAAAAGCTTCTTTTGCTTCTCTTTTCTTATTGTTGCCAAAAGGATCACCCTGTTGTTGCAAGAGGATTAGAGGTTGCCATACAAGGATTTCTGAGGGTAGTGGAGGCTCACACATCTCTTTTATTCTAGGTTCCTTCGTTCTTTTATTTTCATTTTATAGTAATTAGATAACCAAACTTTGCTCTTGGGAATAGTAAATACATGTTTCTTTTTCCTTGATAGGCTAAGTAGATTTGTATTGTTAATTAGTTTCCCTTTCAAAAGTTCATAGATTAAAAGCAATTTCCCTTTCCTAGATTAAATTAATCCACTTATTCAAAAAATCAAACCAAAAACATAGATTCAATTGCATTAGGTAATCTCATACTATTTTGCATTCATTTTCTAATTCCTAGAATAGAAAAAAAGCACTTTCTTTTCCATAAATAGAAAAAAACACAAAAAGTTTGTTTTGCACTCATATAGGCTTGCATGCATCCAAAAACTAAAAAGAACAAAAACATTAGCATCATAGAATGTTCACAAACCCTTGATTCCAACACAAGGTCAACTTTGGTCAACATTAGGCAAAACCCTTGATTCTAACACAAGGTCAACACAAGTTCAAACATTAGGTCAAATAAATCCTAAGTCAAAACCCTAGGTCAAATTGAGGTTAGCTTTAAATATCTCTCTCTTGGTTTGGGCTCACAAATGTGCACTGGGTTTAGAGGCGAGTGGGTGAGGGAAATCCTTGATGAGATAGAGGAGATCCACCCTAGACCACAACAGGACCAACAAACAATCCAACAACAAAAACAAAGGTTAAGGACATTCCAAACACAAGTTATCATCCAACAGTTCAACAACAATGCCAAATCAAAAGAAGTATCAATAGAAACAATAGTCAAACTACACAGTGTTGGAACCTTAGAAATCCAAACATAAAAATAGTGGCTAGTGACCCTTCAAGTCATATAGTTATTTTAACAATGGTCAAAACACCATATTAGAATCAATGCACAAGAAAGGCCCCAAGACTGGCCAACCACTCTCTACAAAGTCTAGCTCTCAAGCAAGCTAGACCACCCCCATGTATCACCTCCTCTCACTGGCTACTTCCATGAGAGCGAGAGTGATGTGGAGGTTCACCCTAGCGTTGGCAAGGAGAGGGGTCCATGTGTGCACCAAAGCTGACTCGACTTCCCTAGGCCATTGAGTCATGTTTTTGAGTGTACATATTTTGGTGAACTAGATGTGAATTACAAATCCTTCTAGGATGAGTGGTTTGTGTTTCAACTTCAAAGATTCATTCATCATCATTTTTACACCTGATGTCAGACTCACCACACATTTTGGTGAACTTGACATGAAAAAAAAAACCTTTTGAGAGAGTCTCTTCACATTTTTGTTTCACCAAAAAATCAATTTGGGATGGATTCAAATTCAAGGGAGATCCAACAAACGCCCCACAATTTCTTGGTTTTTAACAACCCCACATACGAATACATGGTCATTCAACTCGACCAAATCAAAACTTGTCAAGAATGCAAAATCTATCAATGTGACTAACTCATAACAAGCCAAAGGAAAATAGCCACCCAAATATACAATGAGGTGAGCTATCAAAATAAAAGTTCACAAGAAGCTTGGGGGGCACAAAAACCCCTCCATGTAGTACATCAAGATAAAAAGTCCATGACATATAAATTATCATCAAAATAAACAAGTAGGGTCACTCAAACCCCAATGCAAAGTGATCCAGATCTCAAGGTTGTAAAACTCAAATAATGGAGGAAGCCTCAATCATAGACCTTATAGAAAATTTGTTCCAATGAATCAGGACCCTTGAAGCTAGAAATATCGAACAAGTTTGTCAAAGTAAAATTCAATAAAAACCTAGGGCATAGGGAAATCCTTTCATTGATAAGATTAAATCAAACCAGGGGGAAACACAAATTCCCCATCATCTAAACATCTATGAAACATGCAGGCCTCCCTTGCCCTCATCTTCCAACATGACAAGTCTTAATCAAATAGGTTGGATTCCTATATTGCAAAATCAACCAAAAATAATCCCACCCAATTTTTAGCACATAAACATGACACCATCTAGTTATCCAGCTTTTTTAGGATATCAACAATCTAGCATACCCTTTCAACAAATGCAATAAGCTCCACCTAAAGGGCTAATGTTTGGAGGAACAAAACCCTCTACACATAACCCCCTCTTAGGAACATACCTCGAGTATTTAAAGGAGCCTCTTGACTACAACATTCGTCAGGTCATACTACCACATCCTCTTCCTGAGCTTCCAAAATTTAAAGGAGAGGATGATCCCAACTCTCATATCAAGGCTTACATCATGGTAGTGCGAGAACTCCTTCCATGGGATGGGGTGGTAGCAAAGATTTTTCCAAAGACTTTGGAGGGTATCACTCTAGATTGGTACTATCAATTTTTAGAAGCATCAATCCACTCTTTTAGGAAACTCATTGATCAATTTGTGGTTGGCTTCAACATAAACAAACTAGTCAAGACAGGAATACAAGAATTTTTAACAATCAAAGAAGAAGCCAACGAGTCGGTTGCATATTTTATCACACGATGGAGGAAAGTTCTCTAGTCTTCAAAACATGGATCATAAGGAACTTTGTGATCTCTTCTTACATGCTCTCAACAACAACATATGAGAAGGAGTTCAAAAACTCCCTTACAAATCATATGAAGAAGCTCTTGAAAGTGCCCTTAGAATTGACCAAGCTACTATTGATAGTGGAAGAAGGGACTATGATGCAAATGGAAGGTTGATAAACCATGATATAATTGACAAATCCTTGACAAATGATCAAGACATAGATGGGTCAACAAGAACTTCACCATCTAGAAACAATAGTCACCAAAATGTCAACAACTATCCCCTGAGTATGAATAAACAGTCATACAACAATCATCATAAACCTCAAGATCACAATCATTATAAATATTGTTCATTTCACAAGAGAAAAGGGCATGAGATCAAGTCATGTCGGGGGTACCATCGCTTCATATCAAACCTCCCAAAACATCAACAAAAATCATTCATGGATACATTCTCACAAGATGAAGAACTTAGTCCCAACACCTTTGATCAAAACACCTTAGTCCTTGTAGAATTAAACAAAGATCAAGAAATTTGTGTCACCCAAGAACCAGAACGATTAGATGACACCTCGAACAATTCAAATCTTTCTCACATATTAGAACTTCTCAAAAGTTCTCCTATGCACAAGAATTCTCTCCTCAAAGCCTTAGATCTAGGTCATCTAGTTCAAAACACTCAAGTGAAAGGTGTTTTTCTTCAACATTTGATTTAAAAAATTTACCCTCAGACAATGACATAGCTAAACAAGGTGATCTCCCCCTCCATCTGATAGTCTAAGTTCAAGACTATTCTATTAAATGTGTAATGATCAATGATGGGTATGCAATCAACATAGTCTCTTTCTCTCTCCTTCAAAGAATGGGTTACGACAAAACTCAAATCACAAAACAAACTTCCATCCTTAGAACTCATGATAACCTAAACATTCAAACAATGGGTAAGGTCAATCTTCAAATCACATTGGGTCCCAAAACCCTCCCAACTGAATTTTATGTATGAAGAAACCACTTACAACATGATCCTTGAAAGACCTTAGATCCATAGGATGAGGGCCATTCCCTCCACATTATTTCAAGAAATACACTTCTCATACATGGGACAAACCCATGTCATCAAAGGAGATCCTGATCCTTTAAGCCTTTATAGAGTTGAACAAGTCAAAAATAAGGGAAAGTCCATGGAAACCACCAATGGCCCAAAAATCAACACTTCTAAAAAAAGAGACATCAAAACAAATTACAAATGTAGCCAAGACCTCAAAATGTATAGGAAAGGGGGAAACAAGAGAATTCCCCTTCGATCCCCACTCAACAAAGTCTTATGCTTCATTCAACTTAGTGGCCATTCCAATCGATCCAGACATAAACTTTCATATGATTGAAATCATGACTAAAGAAGAAGAACCAAAACCCACACAGAAACTAGGAGAGTCAACACCAACTCCAATTGCCCCTCAAATGTTCAAAACTGATGAAACTAAGCAAGAACAGAAAATGATAAAGCTAGGGGGCAAATCATCAAACAATGAAACATGTGAGTACACATAACTCCTCACTTAATACATATACATTTTTACACCAAGTCTTAGAGTGTCCTTGCAAAGACTTTCAAGCAAAGTTCAAACCAAATTGGATGGTCCATACGTAGTTAAGGAAGATGTTAGAAACAAAGCTACCTCTTGTGCATTATGGAAGGAAAAGAATTTAATATTTCAAAACATTGTAAAAGCCTATAAAATCCAAAAAAATAAAATAATTCAAAAAAATCCATAAAAAGCATAAAATCATGAAAGATAAAAAATTTGCATTCTTCATTCTGTTCCATCATGCATTTCATGAGTGTCATGCTCTTGTTCAATTTTTGCCCTAGTAAGGAGTCTAAAGTTGCTTAGGTATAGGTTGACCTTTTGAGCCTTTGAGATCCCATAATAAATCATGTTTACCATTTATCATTCCCCTATTAACATTTTCCCAATGATTCTAATCAAATCCTAGCTCTTAGCTTTACACTGATTAATGAGAGATGATGTTAGGTCTAAGCAAAGTTGGTATTCAAACCTACAGTGTTAAAAGGAAACTTGCAAGTAGATCCTCCCAATTCTTCCCTAATAAAAAGGAAGTCCAACAAGACTATGAAAACTTCTAGTGGCGCTCAACCCCTTATCTTTCCTGGCCAAAAATGTCAGGAGGATCAAAACTCTGAAGGAAGCAATATAAAATACAAGTGAATAAAAAATGAGTGATCAAGAAAATAAGAGTGATAAGAAAAGTGAGAATTGAGATATCAAATTATTGTATATCCAAAGCTCAAAAGCATTCATTTTCATAAAAGTCAAAAAAGCAAAAAAATGAGAAAATCAAGTGCTGCAATCTAGAAAATACAAAAAAAGAGAGAAAATATAAAAAAAGAGTGATAGAGAGAAGATTGTTGAGTGTCTGTACCCTTGGGTGGAGATAAATCTAAGATCGAAGCTTCAAGGGTGACATTCTACTAGAGGAAATAAAAGAGAAAGGTACAAAGCACACACACGCACTAGCTAAGCAAAACCAATAGTCTAATAGTCTTGAGGGCCATTTTCTACTTAGGGACCCTTGTTCTTCCCCATTTTTCCTTTATCCCAGGTCTATCTTACTTGCCATCTATGATCTAAGTCCAGTGAATGCCAATAAAAGTTGTTGCCTGTCTAAGTTGAAAGCTTGTCAAATTATTTTATCTAGATAAGGATCAGTGTTTATCCTCTAGCAAAGCTCAAAATTTAGAAGCATTCCATCTCACCCTTGCTCTCAATTGAGTCCCTAATCCCATCCCAAAGATCAATAAGTATCTTTATACCAAGTTAACTCGCAATCCCCTAGGTCAAAAATCCTACTTAAAAGCAGTTACATTGTTTGTTCCACCTACATACATGCTATCATAGAAAATCAAAAGAAATAAAATATGGCATAACATTATGGCATCCATAGCACTTATAACATAGTACTTTGCATTTCATATTTGTGAATCACACCCAAACACATTGCATGCCATTCATGGCATTAAAAGATAAAAACAAATTACATCATCCATATGTGATCATCCTAGGTATGCATTCTCATAAGAAAAATAAAATCTCTAGCCAACCATATGCATAAGAGGGAAAGTGAAGTGCAAGATGTTGACTTAAGCTATGTATGGATCTCATCAAATCAGGTCTTGTAACAATAAGTGTAAAATAATGTCTGAGCATAAGTCACTCCTCCAACAAGTCAAAAGAGCAAAACTATGTAATCAAGTACACAAATCTCCCCATGCAAGGGAGAAAACATAGAAATCTCTTTAGTGTAGGTCTCTCAAAGATCTCAAGGAACATAAAAACAAAACCTTCACAAGATCTTCACAAAAACCATAAAAATAGAAAAATAAAAAAAACCTAAAAATTGTAAAACATCAAAAGTCCCTAAATATCAAATATGTTCTTCAAAATTTGTAATAAAAGGAGAATTTTTTCTCCTCTCTAGATTAGCATGTGTTCTATTTCTTTTATGCATCTCTTGTTCTCTCGTTTTGCGTGTTTTCATCCCTATAGGTCTCTTCGACAAAGGAAAACAACTAGGTGAATTCACAAGATCTATGGTATGTTTGTCATTTTAGTTTTCATTACTTGTTTTTGATATATTCAGATGCCGAACTAATACTAGTTATTGTAGGTGCTATTGCAAAAAAAATGACAGCAGGTAAGGCCTAGTTTGGGAACGGTACCTACCTTTCATGTAGACTACCATTCTTGAGGGGGCAAATATGTAAGCACCAAAATCACGCATAGCCTCCATGAGGACCCCATGATGACTCATAATTTTTGTCACATACATGTAAGCATGAAATAATACCCTCTCATTAGTGATTCTCTTGGTAATGTTTGGGTTTTTCCTCCTCTTGGTGTTTTCCCTTTGTCATACTAACCTTTTCCCCGCTTTCGACACTTTTGACACTTGTCGATTCTTGTTTTCTGTGCTTGTGACTTTGTCCCTAAGCCTCTTATTCATCTATTTGTTGTAATTGACATTTCCCATCCATTCTTTCTTCCCATCCCATCCAATTCACTTTCCAATTGGCTATTAAACTTTTTAGGGCCTGAGAGACCAACAAGATACCCTGATAAAAATGGTCTAAAAGTATGATTCCGTGACACTTTAAAGAAAAACTAATGACACCATTTTGTAGCTCTCAAAAAATCATGCACTTTCAAAAAACGGCACCCAAAAAGGAGTATGTCAATGTGCCCAAACGAGCTCCCAGAAGTTCTATGACCAATTCAGAAAAAAATGTTTCAAGGTCACCCCCTGTTAGTTCAAGGTTGCCCCTGGGTGATTTGGACTGATGAAAGGGGTGACCCACATCATTTGCATCATTTTGACTTGTTTATGGAGATTGATGGCTTCCTTACCCCTCCAAAATCATTCTCCAATTGTCAATTTTCACCTAGAACCTTGTGCAATAGGATCTCCCCTTGTGCAACAGGATCTCCCCCAAATGACCCTATTGTACAACAAGATCTCCCCCAGGTGACCCTAACTGGTGAAAGGGGTGACCCATGGGCAACAATATCATCTTTTCTAGCCGTGAAAGAACTCAAGTTTTTGACCCAAAAAAGCTTCGTTTTGACCCGTTTTTGGTTTTTTTTGCATGTGATTTTTTTCCTAAACTTAGAGTTAACTATTGCATGCATCCAAGCATGCATATTTATCTCCTTTTTAACTTAACTTGTCAACCCATGCATTCTTTTAACTCCATTTCTTCTTCAATGATAAGTTATCATTGCTTATCACTGCCTAATCAATTAAGTTCACTGAGTAATCAATCCAGTTCTTTGTCCAATCAACCTTGTTAACTCTTTAATCAAATCGAGTTAACTTCTCAATCAATTCCATCTTTCATGACTTCTTCCAACCTATAAATACCCCTCACCTTTTCATTATTTCTCAAGTTAGAGAATTCTTTTCCCTTCTTCTGTCATGTCCACATTTCCCATGTGGTCACAACACACATCGCACGTGTCATAGCCACATCTGTCATGTGGTTATGACACGAGATATGAAAAACTTTTCTCACACTGTCCTAAAAACCCCTTCGCATGCGTACGCATGCTCGACGGTGTTCTCTCATGGTGAAACACTACAATTTTCGGCAGGATATAAGTACAATTGCGTGCAACCAGACGCATACATATCAACAAGAGGGTCTTTACGACGCCGCTAACGTCATTGCAAGAGTGAGATTACCAAAGTTCCTAAATCTAAACTTCGGCAATTTCCGGCAGCATAACGCCTTACGGCGTTAGTGGGAATTACGCTGCACTCAATTACGCACGTGGTTCGCTGATAGACTAACAACTTCCCACGACGCCTTGTTCCGACTAAACCGACTAGTGATCTCCCTATTTAGTCATTTTTCAGCCAGGCACGGTTGTCTGTCTCCTCTCTTGTTTCCTGAAACATACTCCTCCTACGACTTAGCATTTTCAACAAGGCGGTTCGTTTGCTCTCTCTTCCCTTTTCACTGGTTCTTAATTTTGATTGTATTTTTTTCGCCCTTACCTTAACTATTTCTCTGTTAATTTAGTGTGTTTATATTTCGGTCTCTCTCTCTTTCGTTTTCTATGCTTTCTTTATGTGTATCCGGTCCTTTCTTCATGATTTACGTAAATCAGGGTTATCACTGCAGCTATTGTTGATATTAAACCTAACTTCAGGATGGTCTAGGTCACATAGACTGGTTTACTACTTCGCTGGACTCGGTCTCCTAGTCTTCTCCGATCACGGTATCTCCTCTTCGTTTGTATTAATTAAACTTGTTCCTAAGCAGATTTAGCAGAAGGGTCCGTCAACTTAGTTCTCTTATCCCATGTGGGAAATGTCACGCATTTTCTCCTCTATGTTTTCCAATGTTAGTTTTTCTTCTTCAGACTCTCTTACAGGTTTACTTATGAGGTCGTTTACTACAGTTGGGATTAAAATGGCCACATGGAATGTCTGTGATGGCTTCTTAAGTTTATTTCCAGTGTTCTTTTAAGCAAGGTGACGTGTAATTTTTCCTCTTCATTTTCCGGGTGATTGAAATTACGTTGATAGTTGAAACTTCCGAGAAACTCTTTCCGGAGTATTACGGGATATTCCTTTACACTCTCTTTACATTATAATTTTATTTTCTCTTGTTTATAATTACTGTTGTTATTATTACTAATCATGACTATTAATACTCTGATTGTGACTCGTATAACATTGTAAATAGATGTAGGAGGCTCTCCACTTTATAAAACCCTTACCATGGAACATAAATTCTTTGGTTGTTTTGTTCAACACTTAAGAAAACCTAACTGTGGAAATATCACAAAATCCCTGTTTAATTACGTTTGTACTCCACTAAAGACGAAAACATAATTCCCATATTTGAAACCCCCCCTTTTTTTTTTGACTTAATTTTGCACATCCCCTTATTATGAATGATAGAGAGGGCCTCATAAAATGGCCCAAGACACCTCTTCTATGTATATATATACCATATATATACAAATATATATATGTAATATATATACATATAGAACTATATAACTACATATATCGTTATTTATTTTCAATGCCCTTTCAAAACATTATATATATATATATATATATATATATATATATATATATATATATATATATATATATATATATCAATATGACATATATTATGCCAACATATATATATATATATATATAGATATATATATATTTTTGTTTTGTTATGTAATTGAACCATATATATATATATATATATATATATATATATATATATATATATATATATTTATATGACATAGAGTATGCCAACATATATATATATATATATATATATATAATATATTTTTGTTTTGTTATTTAAATGACCCAATGCTTAGATGTTAGGGCTAAAGAGCCCTAACATTTTTTTTTTTTTTAAACATTTTCTACTTGCTGTGACAGGGTCATGGCGGCAGGGATCGGCCGCACAGAGGGTCGGAGGCCGCAAGGAACAGCGGCGGAGCCGCAAGGAACAGCGGCGGAGCCGCGGTGGACATTACACAGGCCGCAGAACTGCGGCGGCGGTGAATGTGGAGTCCGCGGACTCCACCGCGGACTGTGTAACAATAGGGGGTGTGGGGAGGGGCGGAGCCCCCACCCACATCCCACTACGTGGGGTGTGGGTGGGGGCTCCGCCCCTCCCCACACCCAAACTGCGACCAACGTGGTGGTGGGGGGTTAAACCCCTCCCACCACCACTCCAAAAGTCATCTTTTTTTTTTCTTAACTTGCTGTGTGGTGCGAAATACACAGCGATTTCAATTTTTAATTCATTTCAAATCTCTGCATTTTATTACAATTTTCCAGTGGGCATTTATATATGAAAAAAAAATATATATATATATATACATAAATAAACTATATATATATATATAAAACATTAGCATGATCTCACTCAATTTAACAACTCAAATATATATAATTATATTGATATATTTATATATTTATATATATATATATATAAATAGACTTCAATTTGCCCAAATACAGCAATATATTCAATATCTCATTATTCTGTTTAATTAATTAACAACTATATTACATCTATCTATATATAAATATATATATATATATATATATATATATATATATATATATATATTTATATATATATATATACATATATATATATTGATGTATATATTTATATTTCATTTTTATCTTACCATACAAATGTCTCCATTACAATCTATTTTCATAAATCACATAATTTTCTCAAATTGACAAACAGAAGTACATACATGATAGATTTTCTCTAATCTTAACTGAAACCACTAATTATGGAGAATAAACTTACACATTTAAAACTGTCTTTTCCATTGTAACAATGAACTACAAATCTAACCTCCAACTAGTTAAGCAATTCCAAACTTTCAATTACATAAACAAACTCGGATTAGATTGCAATTAAATAATGAACTCTTCCTTTCAGTAATACTTGAAACACAAATGAATTGCTACCTAACAAGGTTTACAAGCAACAAACTTGAAAATTTAAGTACATTCATATTACAGAATTTAAACCATGGATACAAACCACTAACTTCCCAGTTATGAACTTCCCTCTCCCAACCAATATACAACTGATAGCTTGTGACAACCAAGAAAAAGTCCATTAATAACAAGATCAGGGAGGTGATTTCCCTCACACCCAGAGTAACAAAAAAAAATTACACCAATAACAAGAGAGGTGCTCTCTCTTCAACTCTTATAAAATGAACCAGGCCTAATTCTCATGACAAAGAAGAATAACTGTTTCTTCACAAATATAACTCCTCCCAAGCCAACTAGAAGCTCCAAGAGAAAACCTGTGTATCAAAGACAAACAAAGAAGAAAACACCACTCATCTAGCTCTCCTCCCTTCCGTAGACCCGCAAGTGGGTCACCCCCGAGCTAGGGAGACCATACTCACACCTGGGTACTCAAACACTCCACTTCACAACAGTAACAACAACAATCCCAAAGCACACAAACACCCGTGGGTAATTTACACAACACGGAAACTCAACTACAGTGAGTTTCATAAGGGGCAGGAGAGTGGACACACTCGACTCTAGAGTGTCACCCTGACAGATAAGTTAACCAATACAATTTCTCTTGGTCTCAAACCAAGTTTGATCACAAATTTGTAAGAAATCTATATATGACTCTCAAGTCAAAGATACAGACACAGATACATGCCCTCAAGGCTTTCAACATCCCAAAAGATGGAAACAGGTATGCACCCGAGGAGGATCTCTCCTCCCCTACCCCAAACTTGATGAGCATTTCTCCCAAGTGGGAGAAGCTCTGTCAAACAACCTGACAATAAACCCCACAAAAAACAAATCTAACACAAAATCACACACATTACATACACAATCAGCTATACGAAACAATGGTAAAAAAATCAAACCAACCTTGCAAAGCCCTCCTGGAATGAAGCTGTTGCAGAGTCCACAGAGTTCTCTTCCAACCTTAGCCACCAACTCCCTCTCCCTTCTCTATCCTGCAAGCTAACCTTTCTATATTTCATAAGACAAAAATGAAAGTTTCCCCAAAATTCAACTAACTCCCTCTCATCCCAAAATTGGAAACAAATAACCAAATTCTTTTCAGTTTTGAGGAATGGGGAGGTGACACTTGTCATCTCCTCACTCTCCCCCAAAACCACTATTCTGTCCTGGTGGCTTATGTCACTCTCCATTCCCAAGAGTACTCCTTATTCCTCTCCTCATGTGATTCCTCTTACGCATGGGAGAAATAAAAGGAGTTAATGGGGAAGAAGACAGGTGACCCATGCCCCTTCTTCCCTTCTTCACATGGGTGTCCCCACAGCACATGGGGGAATCTCACTATGGAAGGGGTGACTTTAAGTCAATCCTTCAATAATGGATGGCATCTCTTACCTTGGGGAATGTAGAGGGGATGGGTTGGGTGTTGGTACAACCCATCATGTCCCCTCCTACCTCCAATTTTCGCCACTTAACTTCAGGGGAAGGTTAAGTTGACTAGGTGGAGGTTACTCAAGGGTTACCCATGCCAAATGGGCCCCTGGACCCATGGGGTATAACCCAGGGTCAACTTTAACCCATACAAGACACCCCTGGTCAAGGTAAAGCACAAGAAAAGGCCTCATAAATTTAAATAAAATAAGAAATTTCAAATTCAATCTCTTTACAACACAAATTATAAAATAATGTTACATGAGGGTAACCTAACCCACTCGACCATACGAAAGACCACATTACATCATTACATCAAACACAAAGAGATCTTGGTTCCTCGTGGAACCAGATCGGCTTAACAGGGAATAACAAATAACAAGGTGTGGAATGATCTCTGAAATCTGTGGTTCGATTAGTAATTCCTGCACACTAAATTACAAGATCAGTAACCACATAAAATCATCATAGCCGAAGCAACTTAAAAAAAAACATGCATTATCATGACATAGTACAATTTAACATAAATAAAATCATATTACAATTTTCCATCATCACCTAATTCATTTTTCTGAAATGTAAACTTATCCAAACATCACCCAATTAGTTTTTCTGAAAACATAATAAAGTTTAATAGTTTGACAATTCCGGGAACTGCTATCCCACAAATATAAAAAGTAACAATAACAATACTGTACATAGTCATAACAACAGAAGTAAAAAGGGCGGTCCTCACATCCTCTCCCCCTAAGACGGTACTTCCTCCTGGAAGTCGTCAAAAAGGTGAGGATAAAGGGTCTTCAGTCTCTCTGCATTTTCCCATGTTGCAGTGACTTCGTCGTATAGGTCCCACTGGACTCTAACCTGGTCCAGCTCTTGACCTCGAAGGGCCAGCGTCCGACGAGCCAATATGCGAATTGGCTCCAACGCCAGCTGTCTGTCTGCCTCTACCTGAAGAGCACTCCAATCCAACACATGAGATAAGTCAGAAATATATTGACGTAAAACTGATACATGAAATATATCGTGGATACGTGACAGGCTAGGTGGCAAGGCTAGACGGTAGGCTACTGGTCCTATCCGTTCCAAGATTTCGAAAGGTCCTACAAATCGAGGTGCGAGCTTAGAGCCTTTTCCGTAACGGATTGGACTCTTGTGTGGCCGCACTCTCAAAAATACTCTTTCCCCCACAGAGAAGCTTCGGTCGGTTCTCTTAGCATCGGCATACTTTTTCTGCCTGTCCTGTGCTTCCTGGAGCCTTTGTCTAATCTGTTTGACTTGCAGTTCCATATTCTGAACTATCTCTGGACTGATGACTGTTCTGTCCTCTATCCGATCCCAACTCAAAGGTGTTCTGCATGGTCTACCATATAACGCCTGGAAAGGAGGCATACCCAACGAGCTATGATGCCCATTATTGTAGGCGAACTCAACTAGATACAGGTACTCCTCCCATCTAGACTGATGGTCAATCACATACATGCGAAGCATGTCTTCTAACACCTGGTTAACTCTCTCTGTCTGTCCGTCGGTTTTCGGATGATATGCTGAACTGAAGTTGAGCTGTGTGCCCAACGCCTGATGTAAGGCTTTCCAGAACGATGAAGTGAATACGGAGTCTCTGTCAGATATAATGCGGCGAGGTACCCCATGAAGTCTAACAATCTGATCAAGAAACACCTTTGCCACTGATGGTGCATTGTATGTTGTGCATATTGGTGAAAAATGCGCCACTTTGGTCAGCGTGTCAACTGTCACCATAATAGCATCATGGCGACGTGATGACATAGGTAAACCAATGATTAAATCCATAGAAATGGTGTCCCATTTCCATTCAGGTATCTCATGAGGGTACAACAGTCCCGCTAGATGCTGATGTTCGGCCTTGACCCTCTGACATTCCAGGCAACGAGCAACAAATTCGGTAATGTCACGCCTCATCCCGGCCCAATGATAAAGCTGTCGTAAGTCAGCATGCATCTTCTTTACTCCTGGGTGTGCTGCATAGGGTGCTCTATGAGCCTCTGATAGGATTACTGTGCGAAGATTACCCGCATGGGGTACATAGATGCGCTGCCGATGTCGAAGCATACCATCAGACTCAAGGGTATATCCTGTAAATTTGCCCTCAAGGGCCTTCTGATTTAGTAATGCCTGCTGCACTTCAAGAAACCATTCGTCCTCCGGCAGATGCTGTAAGATGTGATCCTTCAAGTCCACCTTCAAGGTCAGGGTCTGGATCTCGTGGCGTCTTCGACTCAAAGCATCAGCGACCACGTTCTCCTTCCCTTTGATATAGTGGACATCGAAGTCATATTCGCATAGGAATTCCATCCAACGCCGTTGGCGGGCGTTCAAATTAGGCTGTGTAAAAATATACTGCAAACTATGATGATCCGAATGGAGTTCAAAGCGTCGACCTAAGAGAAAGTGTCTCCAGCGAACCAATGCATGAACAACAGCTGCGAGCTCTAAGTCGTGCGTAGGATAGTTTAACTCATGAGTCTTTAGTTTCCGCGATTCGTATGCGATCGCTCGACCATCCTGCATAAGCACGGCTCCCAAACCTTCTAATGATGCATCTGTGCAAACTACAAACTCCTCTGTAGGATCTGGGACTGCTAAAATAGGAGCACTAGTAAGACGCTCCTTGAGGACTCCAAAAGCCTTTTCACACTGCTCGGTCCAAGTGAAACCCTTCCCTTTTCGCTGAAGGGAAGTAATGGGATGTGCTATCCTGGAGAAACCTTCGACAAACCGACGATAATACCCGGCTAACCCCATAAAGCTTCTGACCTCTGTCACGTTAGTGGGTGCCGGCCACTCCTGAATTGCTCTGATTTTAGATGGATCTACGGAGATGCCATCGCCTGATAAAATGTGTCCCAAATACTGTACCTCTGTCCTGAAGAAGGCACACTTCGCCAAGTTGCCATAAAGCTGCTGCCCTCGTAATTGCTGCAAAACTTGACGCAAGTGCTCTACATGCTCCTCCTCAGTCCGTGAATAAATCAAAATGTCATCTAGAAATATGATCACGAACCGATCTAGGTAAGTACGAAACACCCCGTTCATGAGACTCATGAATACTGCAGGAGCGTTCGTCAGCCCGAAAGGTACCACTGTGAATTCGTAATGGCCATATCTGGTTTGAAAAGTAGTTTTATGAATATCTGACTCCGTGATGCGCAATTGGTGATACCCAGATTTTAGATCAATTTTCGAGAACACTCTGGCTCCCTGCATCTGATCAAAAAGGTCGTCAATCCTAGGCAGAGGATAACGGTTCTTCACCGTCACCTTGTTCAACTGCCTGTAGTCCATACATAGACGAAGAGACCCATCCTTCTTCTTCACGAAGATAACTGGTGCGCCCCATGGTGAAACGCTAGGTCGGATGTGTCCCTTCTCAAGTAATTCCTCTAACTGCAGTTTAAGTTCAGTGAGTTCATGTGTAGTCATCCTATAGGGTGCACGGGATATCGGTTCTACACCTGGCACCAAGTCGATGTGGAAGTCCACTTCTCTGCGTGGAGGCATACCTGGTAATTCTGGCGGAAATACATCGGCAAACTCTCTAAGGACAGGGTGATCATCTAAAGTAGCCTCAGGGTCATCCTCTGCTCTATCACTAACCGTGATGGCAAACATTTGACATCCCTTCCGCATACAGCGCTTAAGCTGTTGAGCGGATATCATACGAGCAGCCGTGGGCTTTTGAATGCCCACTATCTCAACCGATGAACCATGATCGTCTAAACAGCTAATCGTCCTCTGGCGACAATCAAGCTTGGCTCTATGTGCCGCAAGCCAATCCATACCCAGAACTACTCTGTAGGATCCTAATGGCATAATCCTAAGGTCACATGTTGTGGTGAATGACCCCAATGTGATCTCACAATCTCTAACCAAGGAATCTACTGACATCCTGGCCCCTGAGGCCAACTCAACTTCCCACCTAATGTCTTGCCTAGAAGCCACCAGCCTGCAACGCTCCACTAACGATGTAGACAAAAAAGAGTCAGTAGCTCCTGAGTCAAAAAGGATCGAAATGGAAAAGTCTCCAATCGTACCTACTGCCTCGATGACAGAAGCTTGGAAATCGGCCTGGCGGTTATCAACCACTGCAAACATGTGGTGGGTTCTACCCACGTCACCTACGGTCTGCTCAGATCCTCCTGATCAGGGCTGTCCCCTTGCAGTAAATCCCTGCGGGCACTCTCTAGCCAGATGCCCTGCCCCACCACACACATAACATGGTCCTCGAACCTGTAACTACCCTGACTGTGTTCTGCCTGATTGTTGTTGCCCAGTCCATCCAGTGGATCCCTGTGAGCCTCTGTAAGACTGCTGGGACCTCGCGGGTCCTGCCGATGAACCCTGCTGTCTCTGATCTCTGCGTGAACCCTGCTGCTGCCATCCACGGTTCTATCCTCCCTGTCCCCTCTGTTGAAATTTGGATTTTTGCTGATGTTGCTACTGCTGTGGTGGCCTAGGAGGTAATGATGAAGGATTATATTCTCCTCTCTGTGTTGTATTTTGAGGCCTTCGGAAGTTTTGTTGTTGTTGGGAATTACGTTCCTGGTACTGCGGGCGTGAATTCTGCCCTCGTCCCTGAATTTCCTCTGATATAAGGGCCTTTTCAACAGCCTCACTCATGGTCTGGGGATTTGCCATACGAACTGGTCCTGCTATCCCGTGATTTAGCCCTCTGATGAATTTGTGTATTAAGATTTTCTCGTCATGGAGGTATTCTGCGTAACGAGAAAGCTCTATAAATCGGCTCTCATACTGAGTAACGGTGAGTCCCCTCTGCTGTAAATCATGGAACTCATCGATCCTGCACTGTCTATAATGTTCGGACAAATATCGCGCATTGAAGCGCTCAATGAAGATGTCCCATGTAAGTGTATCCATGGATAGTCGGCGCTTGCACTCCTCTGTGCGCCACCAGGTGGCTGCTACATCCCTAAGAAGATGGACTGCCACTCGTGCTTTCATGTTGCTCCCATATGGTCGCAACGCGAAACACCTGTCTAAGCTAATCAGCCAAGCCTCAGCCACAGCTCCCTCTGTAGCACCTGCGAAAGTGGGTGGGTTGAGCCTCAGTAGATCTCTGATGGGGTCCCCTCTGTCTCTAAGCCTCACAAGTGGCTCTTCCACACCATCCTCATATAATCCATGCTGAACCTGTTCTTGTCTCAAAAGTCTCGGAGGACTCCTGCTCCGTGCTCGGGAGGCTGACCCTACCTCCTCTACTGTTGTGTCGGGAATCTCAACGAAGGGCTCCACACGTGGCACCTCTAGTGGATCAACGCGGGGCTCCATATGTGGCTCAATACGTGACTCGGCACGTGGCTCCTCTCGCGGATCAACACGAGGCTCTATACGTGGCTCAGGAATCACTGGTGGTAACCTGTCTAACATAGTCTGTAGTGCCTGTAAAATCTGTGGACCTATATCCAATACTGGTGTCGCCTGTGGTACTAGTGGTGCTTGTGGTACAGGTGTGCAGGTGGTGCTGCTATAACTACTGGTGTCGCCTGTGGTACTAGTAGTGCTTGTGGTACAGGTGGTGCAGGTGGTGTTGCTGTAACTACGGGTGCCAGTCCCTCGGCTGAGGAATCGCTGTGCACCTCGACTGACGCTGTGTGGCGTGATCGCGCTCGTCGAACACGTCGGGGAGGCATCCTACAAAACAAGGTAGAAACTAATTAGCCAAAGTTGCGGAATAATAACGTGCCCAAATACGCCCAGTGTTTAAAACTTGGCTCTGATACCAAATGTCATGCCCACATTTCCCATGTGGTCACAACACACATCACACGTGTCATAGCCACATCTGTCATGTGGTTATGACACGAGATATGAAAAACTTTTCTCACACTGTCCTAAAAACCCCTTCGCATGCGTACGCATGCTCGACGGTGTTCTCTCATGGCGAAACACTACAATTTTCGGCAGGATATAAGTACAATTGCGTGCAACCAGACGCATACAGATCAACAAGAGGGTCTTTACGACGCCGCTAACGTCATTGCAAGAGTGAGATTACCAAAGTTCCTAAATCTAAACTTCGGCAATTTCCGGCAGCATAACGCCTTACGGCGTTAGTGGGAATTACGCTGCACTCATTTACGCACGTGGTTCGCTGATAGACTAACAACTTCCCACGACGCCTTGTTCCGACTAAACCGACTAGTGATCTCCCTATTTAGTCATTTTTCAGCCAGGCACGGTTGTCTGTCTCCTCTCTTGTTTCCTGAAACATACTCCTCCTACGACTTAGCATTTTCAACAAGGCGGTTCGTTTGCTCTCTCTTCCCTTTTCACTGGTTCTTAATTTTGATTGTATTTTTTTCGCCCTTACCTTAACTATTTCTCTGTTAATTTAGTGTGTTTATATTTCGGTCTCTCTCTCTTTCGTTTTCTATGCTTTCTTTATGTGTATCCGGTCCTTTCTTCATGATTTACGTAAATCAGGGTTATCACTGCAGCTATTGTTGATATTAAACCTAACTTCAGGATGGTCTAGGTCACATAGACTGGTTTACTACTTCGCTGGACTCGGTCTCCTAGTCTTCTCCGATCACGGTATCTCCTCTTCGTTTGTATTAATTAAACTTGTTCCTAAGCAGATTTAGCAGAAGGGTCCGTCAACTTAGTTCTCTTATCCCATGTGGGAAATGTCGTGCATTTTCTCCTCTGTGTTTTCCAATGTTAGTTTTTCTTCTTCGGATTCTCTTACAGGTTTACTTATGAGGTCGTTTACTACAGTTGGGATTAAAATGGCCACATGGAATGTCTGTGATGGCTTCTTAAGTTTATTTCCAGTGTTCTTTTAAGCAAGGTGACGTGTAATTTTTCCTCTTCATTTTCCGGGTGATTGAAATTACGTTGATAGTTGAAACTTCCGAGAAACTCTTTCCGGAGTATTACGGGATATTCCTTTACACTCTCTTTACATTATAATTTTATTTTCTCTTGTTTATAATTACTGTTGTTATTATTACTAATCATGACTATTAATACTCTGATTGTGACTCGTATAACATTGTAAATAGATGTAGGAGGCTCTCCACTTTATAAAACCCTTACCATGGAACATCAATTCTTTGGTTGTTTTGTTCAACACTTAAGAAAACCTAACTGTGGAAATATCACAAAATCCCTATTTAATTACGTTTGTACTCCACTAAAGACGAAAACATAATTCCCATATTTGAAACCCCCCCCTTTTTTTTGACTTAATTTTGCACATCCCCTTATTATGAATGATAGAGAGGGCCTCATAAAATGGCCCAAGACACCTCTTCTATGTATATATATACCATATATATACAAATATATATATGTAATATATATACATATAGAACTATATAACTACATATATCGTTATTTATTTTCAATGCCCTTTCAAAACATTATATATATATATATATATATATATATATATATATATATATATATATATATATATATATATATATATATATATATATATATATATATATATATATATATATATATCAATATGACATATATTATGCCAACATATATATATATATATAGATATATATATATATTTTTGTTTTGTTATGTAATTGAACCATATATATATGACATAGAGTATGCCAACATATATATATATATATATATATATATAATATATATTTTTGTTTTGTTATTTAAATGACCCAATGCTTAGATGTTAGGGCTAAAGAGCCCTAACATTTTTTTTTTTTAAAACATTTTCTACTTGCTGTGACAGGGTCATGGCGGCAGGGATCGGCCGCACAGAGGGTCGGAGGCCGCAAGGAACAGCGGCGGAGCCGCGGTGGACATTACACAGGCCGCAGAACTGCGGCGCCGGTGAATGTGGAGTCCGCAGACTCCACCGCGGACTGTGTAACAATAGGGGGCGTGGGGAGGGGCGGAGCCCCCACCCACATCCCACTACGTGGGGTGTGGGTGGGGGCTCCGCCCCTCCCCACACCCAAACTGCGACCAACGTGGTGGTGGGGGGTTAAACCCCTCCCACCACCACTCCAAAAGTCATCTTTTTTTTTTTTTTAACTTGCTGTGTGGTGCGAAATACACCGCGCGAAATACACAGCGATTTCAATTTTTAATTCATTTCAAATCTCTGCCATTTTATTACAATTTTCCAGTGGGCATTTATATATGAAAATATATATATATATATATATGTATACATAAATAAATTATATATATATATATATATAAAACATTAGCATGATCTCACTCAATTTAACAACTCAAATATATATAATTATATATATATATATATATATAATTATATTGATATATTTATATATTTATATATATATATATATAAATAGACTTCAATTTGCCCAAATACAGCAATATATTCAATATCTCATTATTCTGTTTAATTAATTAACAACTATATTACATCTATCTATATATAAATATATATATATATATTTATATATATATATATATACATATATATATATTGATGTATATATTTATATTTCATTTTTATCTTACCATACAAATGTCTCCATTACAATCTATTTTCATAAATCACATAATTTTCTCAAATTGACAAACAAAAGTACATACATGATAGATTTTCTCTAATCTTAACTGAAACCACTAATTATGGAGAATAAACTTACACATTTAAAACTGTCTTTTCCATTGTAACAATGAACTACAAATCTAACCTCCAACTAGTTAAGCAATTCCAAACTTTCAATTACATAAACAAACTCGGATTAGATTGCAATTAAATAATGAACTCTTCCTTTCAGTAATACTTGAAACACAAATGAATTGCTACCTAACAAGGTTTACAAGCAACAAACTTGAAAATTTAAGTACATTCATATTACAGAATTTAAACCATGGATACAAACCACTAACTTCCCAGTTATGAACTTCCCTCTCCCAACCAATATACAACTGATAGCTTGTGACAACCAAGAAAAAGTCCATTAATAACAAGATCAGGGAGGTGATTTCCCTCACACCCAGAGTAACAAAAAAAAATTACACCAATAACAAGAGAGGTGCTCTCTCTTCAACTCTTATAAAATGAACCAGGCCTAATTCTCAGGACAAAGAAGAATAACTGTTTCTTCACAAATATAACTCCTCCCAAGCCAACTAGAAGCTCCAAGAGAAAACCTGCGTATCAAAGACAAACAAAGAAGAAAACACCACTCATCTAGCTCTCCTCCCTTCCGTAGACCCGCAAGTGGGTCACCCCCGAGCTAGGGAGACCATACTCACACCTGGGTACTCAAACACTCCACTTCACAACAGTAACAACAACAATCCCAAAGCACACAAACACCCGTGGGTAATTTACACAACACGGAAACTCAACTACAGTGAGTTTCATAAGGGGCAGGAGAGTGGACACACTCGACTCCAGAGTGTCACCCTGACAGATAAGTTAACCAATACAATTTCTCTTGGTCTCAAACCAAGTTTGATCACAAATTTGTAAGAAATCTGTATATGACTCTCAAGTCAAAGATACAGACACAGATACATGCCCTCAAGGCTTTCAACATCCCAAAAGATGGAAACAGGTATGCACCCGAGGAGGATCTCTCCTCCCCTACCCCAAACTTGATGAGCATTTCTCCCAAGTGGGAGAAGCTCTGTCAAACAACCCGACAATAAACCCCACAGAAAACAAATCTAACACAAAATCACACACATTACATACACAATCAGCTATACGAAACAATGGTAAAAAAATCAAACCAACCTTGCAAAGCCCTCCTGGAATGAAGTTGTTGCAGAGTCCACAGAGTTCTCTTCCAACCTTAGCCACCAACTCCCTCTCCCTTCTCTATCCTGCAAGCTAACCTTTCTATATTTCGTAAGACAAAAATGAAAGTTTCCCCAAAATTCAACTAACTCCCTCTCATCCCAAAATTGGAAACAAATAACCAAATTCTTTTCAGTTTTGAGGAATGGGGAGGTGACACTTGTCATCTCCTCACTCTCCCCCAAAACCACTATTCTGTCCTGGTGGCTTATGTCACTCTCCATTCCCAAGAGTACTCCTTATTCCTCTCCTCAAGTGATTCCTCTTACGCATGGGAGAAATAAAAGGAGTTAATGGGGAAGAAGACAGGTGACCCATGCCCCTTCTTCCCTTCTTCACATGGGTGTCCCCACAGCACATGGGGGAATCTCACTATGGAAGGGGTGACTTTAAGTCAATCCTTCAATAATGGATGGCATCTCTTACCTTGGGGAATGTAGAGGGGATGGGTTGGGTGTTGGTACAACCCATCATGTCCCCTCCTACCTCCAATTTTCGCCACTTAACTTCAGGGGAAGGTTAAGTTGACTAGGTGGAGGTTACTCAAGGGTTACCCATGCCAAATGGGCCCCTGGACCCATGGGGTATAACCCAGGGTCAACTTTAACCCATACAAGACACCCCTGGTCAAGGTAAAGCACAAGAAAAGGCCTCATAAATTTAAATAAAATAAGAAATTTCAAATTCAATCTCTTTACAACACAAATTATAAAATAATGTTACATGAGGGTAACCTAACCCACTCGACCATACGAAAGACCACATTACATCATTACATCAAACACAAAGAGATCTTGGTTCCTCGTGGAACCAGATCGGCTTAACAGGGAATAACAAATAACAAGGTGTGGAATGATCTCCGAAATCTGTGGTTCGATTAGTAATTCCTGCACACTAAATTACAAGATCAGTAACCACATAAAATCATCATAGCCGAAGCAACTTAAAAAAAAACATGCATTATCATGACATAGTACAATTTAACATAAATAAAATCATATTACAATTTTCCATCATCACCTAATTCATTTTTCTGAAATGTAAACTTATCCAAACATCACCCAATTAGTTTTTCCGAAAACATAATAAAGTTTAATAGTTTGACAATTCCGGGAACTGCTATCCCACAAATATAAAAAGTAACAATAACAGTACTGTACATAGTCATAACAACAGAAGTAAAAAGGGCGGTCCTCACATCTTCACAAGCTTTTTCAAGCTTCTTCACAAGCCTTTGAGCCTCTTTCTTCATTTCTTTCTTTAGTTTTTCAAAGCTTCAAAGCTTTCATTGTTGCATAGCTTCAAAGCTCCCCCTTTTGGGAGACAATTTAATTTGTACACATAGTTCTTGCAAGTTATTTCTCTCCAAATCAAGCATCCATATGCTCACACAGGATGTTAGAGCCTTTTACTTTTATTTGTTATCTCATCTAGCTTTCCTAAAAGCTCATTTTGCACCGATACACTGCTCATATCACAAGCCATAGTGCTCATCAAGCTCTCATTGAGCTCATATCAAAGTTCCAAAAACTTCTTTTGCTTCTCTTTTCTTATTTTTGCCAAGAGGATCACCCTATTGTTGTAAGAGGATTAGAGGTTGCCATACAAGGATTTCTTAGGGTAGTGTCGGCTCACGCATCTCTTTTATTCCAAATTCCTTCATGCTTTTCTTTTCATTACATAGTAAATTAGATAATCAAACTTTTCTCTTGGGAATAGTAAATACATGTTGGTTTTTCCTTGATAGGCTAAGTAGATTTGCATTGTTAATTAGTTTCCCTTTCAAAAGTTCATAGATTAAAATAATTTCCCTTTCCTAGATTAAATCGATCCACTTATTTAGAAAATCAAACCAAAAACATAGATTCAATTGCATTAGGTAATCTCATACTAGTTTGTATTCATTTTCTAATTCCTAGAATAGAAAAGAGCACTTTCATTTCCATAAATAGAAAAAAGCACAAAAAAATTGTTTTGCACTCATATAGGCTTGCATGCATCCAAAAACTAAAAAGAACAAAAACATTAGCATCATAGAATGTTCACAAACCCTTGATTCCAACACAAGGTCAACTTTGTTCAACATTAGGCAAAACCCTTGATTCCAACACAAGGTTAACACAAGGTCAAACCTTAGGTCAAACAAACCCTAAGTCAAAACCCTAGGTCAAATCAAGGTTAGCTTTAACTATCTCTCACTTGGTTTGGACTCACGAATGTGCCCTGGGCTTAGAGGCGAGTGGGTGCGGGCAATCCTTGACAAGATAGAGGAGATCCACCCTAGACCACAACAGAACCAACAAACAATTCAACAACAATAACAAAGGTTAAGGGCATTCCAAACATAGGTTATCATCCAATAGTTTGAACAACAATACCAAATCAAAAGAAGTATCAATAGAAACAATAGTCAAACTACACAATGTTGGAACCTTAGATATCCAAATAGAAGAACAGTGACTAGTGACCCTTTAGGTCATATAGTTATTTTAACAACAATGGTCACAGGACACCAAATTAGAATCAACGCACAAAAAGGCCCTAGGACCGACCGACCACTCTCTACGAAGTCCAACTCTCAAGTGAGCTAGACCGCCCTCGGGTGAAAGTTAAAGTTGTGTCACACTTTTATAAAGGAAACATCCAACACTGATCTAACTTTTTAACTTGAATCACTACAAAGTGACATATGTGTTTTGAATTTTAAAATCATGTAAACAAATAAAATAGAGATTTTTTAATGTATTTTATGTTTGTATTTTTTAAAAAATTAAAAAATTATTTAAATGTAGTATTTTATAAAATTGACATTATATTTTAGTTGCTGATAAAATGTTGAAAAAATAAGGTTGAATGAGACGTCACACTTTATATAGTAAATTTCATTTATTTTCCTTCTATATTTTTTGAGTATTCATAACTCAAAACTTTAGTGCATGGATTAATTTTTTCCCCAATTTGATAAATATATATTTTTAAATAAATTGTGGAAGTTGCATGTAATGAAAACACAACTATTTTGATGGGACGTCAAATTTTGTCTTCATTATTTATTCAAAACAAAAAAAAATTACATCATCTTGACAAGGAATCTCTCCTCTAGTGCATCATATTTTTGTCAAAATTTTTTGATAAATTTTGCTATTATCTCTTGAAAGGAAAATCAACATTGTGCTAATGACCTACTTTTAGTAGAAATAAAATATAAAATATAGATACTAATTAAAATGTTTAAAAAATTGTTTTTTACAAAGTAGACTTATTGATCTACAAAAGGGTATTTTTAGATTCTTTTAAAATGATTATTTGCAGTTATTAGAATATCATGTTTTTCAAATAATTTCATTTTTTGGTAAATGAGCCCCAAAGTGATGCTACATATGTTTTTAGTGGATGGTTCCAATTGGAAAAGTTGTGGCCTAGATCTAATTTAGCTAGAATGAATCCAGAAAGAACATAAGTTTCACCAAAATTGACTTTTAGTTAGAAATACTAAAATTCATTTATGTTGATAAGTTGGCCCAAAGTGTGACATAGCTTTGAACTTTTACCCCCTCGTGTCTCACCTCCTCTCAACTGACTACTTCCATGAGAGCGAGAGTGATGTGGAGGTTCGCCCCGTGCTAAGAAGAGGGGTCCATGTGTGCGCCAAAGCTAACTCGACCGCCCTAGGCCACCGAGTCATGTTTTTGAGTGTACAGTGCCCAATAGCAATGTAGTGCAATGATAAAGATGGAAAACTAACCTGTTATGCTTAAGGAGAGACTAACAAGGAGGGGAGTTCAACATTCCTAAAGTGGGTGAGTGTCCCTATGAACTATATAAGGTGGCATCCCTTATCATCCCTAATGCAAAATGTAACATTCCATCAAAAGTAAACAATAGTTCAATTTTCTTAACCCACAATGGAGTCATTTCTAGGCACTTTGTTGTTCATTGGTCATTAGTTACATACAACAAAGTACATATCTCAATTTACAAATGATAACAATATGATATTTAGCCTGAGCAAAGTGATAAAACTCTCAAACCACAAAGATGATTTAGATCCATTCCAAAAGTTTGTTTATGTGGATTAGGTGTTAAGATTTGGCATATTGGATGTCTAGATATAGATTCATTTCTGTCATGCTTTATTTAGTAACTAGTGTTGAACACCTTTAGTTATTGGTTATAGAAAGTTATGTTTGAATGGGAAGGGGAAATTGTTCAAATGTTCAGGTTTTGTAAATAATTTTGCTTGATTTGGGACAAATCTAATTTTTTAAAATTATACTAAAAAGTACAAATATAATAAAATATTGTAATTTTTTAATTAAACATGCATAAAATTTTTAATATATTATGATGCTTCTAGCATCCTTACCAATAAAAAAAACATGCATAAAATTTTATGAGCATGCATAAAATCCAACAAAAAGAAAGTATGGACATAAGCTCCAAAAACATTCAATTTTGAAAATTGTACATAGTTGAGTCGAAGCTCAGAATGCTAAATCTCCCATACATAGATATTTTTCAAACTTTTTAGAAGATGTGGAGTTTAAAAAGTTACTAAAATGTAAGAGATTTTAGGTGTTCAAGTTACATTCCTACCACCATATTACTTCTATGTATTTTACCATTATATAAGAATGACTTGTATATATGGGAAATATGTTGATATATGTGTGTATTTATATTACAAATATACATACATATTTTAATAAAAATGGATATAATTTTGATAATTGAATAGGACAACATTACTTGATTTAGGAGATTTCTTTCTAAATAGTTTATTTTCATTTGGTCCCTAAATTTAGAGATAAGGGTATGAACAAGATAGTCACAATGGACCCCAAAACCTTTGGTGAAAAGATTATGAATTCTTTGCAAGATTGACAACTTTATATCATTTTTAGATCTTGTTTCTCACATGACTAGAGTATGAGAGACAACTAGTTCCCAAAGAAAAGGGAAGATGGCAAGTGCCAATTTCAAATTTGTTGGTGAGAGCCATTTAATTATGAATTATGAACTAAGTAACTATTGTGATGGGTCTTTCATGTTAAAAAAGAATATAGTAAGGTTGCATGCATGTACTTTGCATTCCATTAAACATATCTAATGCTTTGTCTCCCTTTCCATGTAGTCCTATCATACAATAATTGCATTTTGACCAAAGTTTATTGTACCACATTTAGCATACATGTCTACGAGGGAATGTCCAGTGGACACATAAGACTTAATTTTATTTTTTATTGTAATAGTCACATATCTCCTCTTTTTTGTAGATTTGCTAAGTGGGAACACATTGAAAGAATGATTGATAAGGTGGCTCAATTAGATTTGGTGAATAATTATTATGTCTAACAAAAGAGTTTTAAGGCTTAATTGTTGTAGTTGTTATGAACATAGCAACATCATGGAGTTCCATAAAATCACATCTCTATAGTACAATTAGTCAAAAACAAGTTTAGAAATATTCATAACCCCACACTTGGAATGCATATCTAGTAAATCACACCACACAATTAGCTTTATTTCTAATCCACCTTTTGTAGATGTAGGAATAGCTCTCCTCATTTGAGAAAGGCTTTAGCATAGCCAAATTTCTAAACATAGAAGTTTCGAAATCAAAACCACAATTTAACAATGATAATCAATTCATCTCCAAAGGCACAAATGTATTGCAATCACAATTCTAAAAAAATGAAACTAAAGTGATTTTGTGATCATCATAAGAAGATGGGAAAATAGTAACATCTCAGATTCTTACATGTATATTTTTTTTGGTTTTTAATGTGATGAGTCAGTGTAAAAGTAGATTGTGGTAATAAAGTAAGCATTAAACATTCAAATACATTCAATAGACAATGGTGCTACTACCAATGTGCATATTAGAAGAAATAGACAAGTCTATGATTCCTTTTAATTTCTAAGAATAATGTATTTTTTAATGTTGTATTGCATAATGTATCATTAAAAAGTTATGTTATTATTGGAAAGACACATGACTTAAAATATGAATATAAATTTATCCAAGTTCTTATGGTTAATACTTATTGTGACACTCTTGGGTATCTTTAGACATAATCATCAATAGTAGCAAATTAAAATATCTTCAAAGTTGCTTCTTTCTTATAAACACCACCTAAGAGTGCTATGAAATGACTGATACACACAAATATTTAAGACCCTTTCGATTAAGCAAAGCATATAATGGTTCTAAAAAATATAAATGTGTAGTGCTTGGCAAAAAGGTTATAAATACCTCATCTCTTTGATTCTCAATACTTCTCAAAGGGGGCTTCAAGGCTTGTGGAAAGAAGGTACCACATTTATGGAGGGGCATGTCACAAATTTCTAACCAGTTTGGTGTAGTTTGTACAACTATTGTTTGAAAATCTAGATTAGGCTCCCATGACAAAGTCCTAAATAGGGATTTCCCCATATCCAAAACCCTCTATTTACCATTTTTTTAATGTAGATATATAAATTTGTAGGATTTTTGTGCTTGGTTGTTGAAAGTTGAAGAGAGGAAATATATCTTTAATGAGTATGTAGGTTAATTAATGCATTAAGACAAATACCACAACATAACAAGTTCTAATTGTATAATAGTGGATTGTGATGATAAACAAGCATTAAACTTCCAAATGCATTCAAGTAGTATACCACATAATATATACCACTCTATGAATTCTAACAATGTGTGTCACAAAAAGTACAACTTTATGAATTCTTTTCATTTTTAAGAACAAAGTATTTTAAAAAACTAGTGACAACAGTTAAAAGTGCTATCAAATGACAAATAGACACAAATATTTATAGCGTTTTCTACCAAACACTACACTTAATAGCTTTGCAAAAAAAATATAAATGTGTACTATTTAATGATAGGGCTATAAATATTTGTACCTATAGACAATTTACTAATTTAATTTTTATATTTTTCTATAACCCATGAACTCATGAAAACAAATCTCTACAAATAAAATTAAAAAAAAAAACTCCAAAATGCTAATTATCTGTGGTTAAAATACTTAAAAAACCATAATTACTATCAATTATTACAATATCTATTCAATTATGTAAAACATCATAATTTGACAGAATGTTTTAAAAATAAAAAATAAAAAATAAAAAATAAAAACTCCTCCTTGTCAAGTATAAATCGTTGTTAATTTTTAGCTGTGCAGAGTTTACAACGTAGAGTATAGTCTGTGCTGCAGGCAGAACTAATAACATTATTCTGCAGAATTTGCTATCTAAGTTAGATGACTTGATCTGTCTTGTGATTCTTAATTAAAAAATTAATTTTATATATATATATTAAATTGGGATTGAAACACAGTGGCACCTACAAGTTGCAATATTTGGGCAAATGATTTGTTTTTTATTACCCGAGTTGGAAAAGAAGGTCCAGAACTCTTTACAAAACTCCCCCTCGGCTACAAACCATTAACAAGCCAGAAACAGTACTTCAACAGTGCATGAACAGCAGACAAAAAAACAGCTAATCAAAAACAGCAGAAACAACAAAAACAACCAGAAACTAAGGACTGTCAGTCATCCTGACCAGGAAATCAACCATGTCTTTGTAGTCTCCCAGGCTATGGAGCCCCCACCTGCTTGAGCGTGGGCAAATGATTTGTTGATGCTCTCTGGTAGGGTTGTTATTGGAATGACATTCTTTTTATTTTATTTTAATGATTAGTAATTTTAAGTGAATGCAGCATTCCTGCCCATGGAGGCAGGGATAATAAGCTCTGCAATGACTGCCTAAGCATGTTTCTCTGTTAACACTCAGCTCTCCTTTAAATGGCTTCAGTGTTGGAATTGTCCTATGTTGTCAATCACCTAATATCCTACAAACTTAAACATTGTAAACAAATTTGTATCCGCTTCCTAACCAATTATATCATTGATAATGGGGTACGAAATTCTAGCTGGACTATACAACCCAGTAATACTGATGACACTCTATACAGAGATAATTTCACTATATATTCTTCGCTCTTGCAGAGTTGTGACAGTATTAGATCACTTAATCAAATCCATTCCCAGATTTTCACAGCTGGGCTGGACCAAAACATTGTTTTAGGTACCAAACTTGTGAACATGTATGCTATGTTTGGCAACATGGATTATGCACACCAAGTGTTTGAGAGAATGCCCAAACGAAATGTTTACTTATGGAATGCTTTAATTAGAGGGTATGCTAGAAATGGACCGTGTGAGGAAGCCTTGGCACTGTATTACCAAATGCAAGAGGTTGGTATACAACCGGACAGATTCACCTTTCCCGTTGTGCTCAAAGCGTGTGCAGAGCTATCAGATCTGCAAGAGGGAAAGAAGATACATGATTGCATTGTAGGAAGTGGGCTTGAGGATGGTGTTTTTGTGGGAAATTCTCTTATTGCTATGTATGCCAAGTGTGGAAGGATTGATGTTGCACGCCAAGTGTTTGACAAAATGCCTGAACGAGATGTAGTTTCATGGAATGCGTTGATTGATGGACTAGTGCAGAATGGACATGAGAGGGAAGCATTGACACTGTTTGATGAAATGTTAGTGGCAGGGATTGAACCAGGTCAGGTTAGTTTCGTGAGTGTGCTCCAGGCCTGCGGTCGTCTGGGAGCTCTGCAACAGGGTAAGTGGATCCATGAACATATAATTCAACGTGGGCTTCTTTCAGATGTTAAAATTAGCAATTCCCTTGTGGCTATGTATGCCAAGTGTGGGAGTCTGAGAGTTGCGCGCCAGTTGTTCAATTGTATGTCTAGAACTGATCTTGTTTTATGGAATGCAATGATTGCTGGGTATGCTCAGAACGGATATGCTAATGAGGCCTTGGAACTCTTTCAACAAATGCAACTTTCGAACATTCTTCCCGACTCGGTTACTATGGTGAGCTTACTCCAAGCATGTTCCCATTTGGCAGCTGTGCTGATAGGTGAGTGTCTCCACAGTTATGTAGTTAGAAGTCGTTTTCAGTTTGATGTCATTTTGACCACCGCATTCATAGACATGTATGCCAAATGTGGCAATATGGAGATTGCACGGAAGTTGTTTGACAAGATGTCCAGAAGAAATGAAATTTGTTGGAATGCAATTGTTGCTGGGCACGTTCAGAATGGGCAATTCAGTGAAGCTTTGACATTGTTTAACCATATGCAGCTGTCATACATGAAACCGAACTGTGTAACCATGATAAGCATTCTCCCAGCTTGTGCGCATCTAGCAGCTTCGCACCAAGGTAAGTGGATTCATAGTTACATAATTAAAAGTGGATTTGAGTCGGATATAGCTGTAGGAACTGCCCTTGTAGACATGTATGCCAAATGTGGAAGTATAGAGATAGCACGCTTTCTGTTTGACAAGATGTCTAATAGAAATGTGATTTCATGGAATGCAATGATTGCTGGATATATTCAGAATGCACATGCTAGTGAGGCTGTGACACTCTTCAATCAAATGCAACAGGAGAACTTGAAACCTGACATGGTCAGTGTGGTTAGTGTGGTCTCGGCATGTGCCAATTTAGCTGCTCTGCAACAAGGTAAGGCGATCCATAGTTACATAATTAAACATGGATTTGAGTCAAATGTTGTTGTGGGAAATTCCCTTATTGAAATGTATACAAAGTGTGGTAGCATAGAGAATTCACATCAAATGTTCAACAAAATGTTTAAAAGAGATGTTGTCTCATGGAACACTATGATTTCAGGATATGGTATGCATGGCCAGGGTGAAGATGCTCTCGTGCTTTTTTCCCAAATGCAACATACTGACATCACTCCAGACTCTATCACATTTATTTGTGTTTTGTCGGCTTGTAGTCATGGGGGTTTAGTGGAAAAGGGCTGGGAATACTTTAAGTGCATGAGTCGAGATTATTGCATCACACCTGAATCACAACACTATGCATGCATGGTTGATCTTCTTGGTAGAGCTGGGTGTCTGGATGAGGCAGAAGACTTCATAAAAAATATGCCAAATGAGCCTGCTGCTAGTGTGTGGGGTGCATTGCTTGGTGCCTGCAAAATTCACCACAACGTTCTCCTTGGAGAACGTGTGGCAGAACGCCTCTTTCACTTAGAACCTGACAAAGCTGGATACTATGTGCTCTTGTCAAATATATATGCTGCCTCTGGCAGGTGGGATGATGTTTCAAAGATTAGAACATTGATGAAAGATAGGGGCATAAAAAAGACGCCAGGATGCAGTCTGATAGAGGTAAATAACAAAATTCATGCATTTGTTGTTGGAGATGAATCACATCCTCAATCTGAGCAAATATATGCAATGTTGAAAAGTTTGGCTAGAGAGATGGAGGATGCAGGGTATGTGCCTAGCACAAGTTTTGTTCTCCATGATGTGGAGGAAGAGGTGAAGGAGAACATGCTCTATAGTCATAGTGAAAAGTTAGCAATAGCCTTTGGGCTTATCAGTACAAGCCCTGGAATGCCTATTAGGATCACAAAAAATCTCCGTGTTTGTGGTGACTGTCACAATGCAACTAAATTCATTGCTAAGATTGTCAAGAGAGAAATAATTGTAAGGGATGCAAATCGTTTCCATCATTTTAAAGATGGATTATGTTCCTGTGGGGATTATTGGTGATAATGATAGCATATTGGCAATGGATATTCAAATAGAGAAAAGTTTAAAAATCATCAGTGCTGATAATTTCTTATAGATACAACGATGTAAATTTTCATAAAACAAAACATTTTTAACAGTTTTTATATTTCATGGTTGACCATTTCATGTCACTGATTGAATATGTCTGCAACTTTGCTCCAACTTGTGAGTTATCCAGTGTTTTTCCGAAACTATTTCTGCTTATCATTTACAAGCAAATAAAGCTATTTTTGCCTCCTGGTGACCTGCCTAACCAGTGCTCCAACAGCAGCTTTGATGCACCTCCTGCTTCAGAATTCAGTCATTCCGAGCTCCACAAAGAGTTAAACTCCTTGTCATCACTTATAGATTGCATGATGCACTTAAAATGGCAAAGTAAATGAATTCAAACCAGAAACATGATGCAAGAGATAGTTGTGATTTCCTGCAATCAAACTTGAGCAAGTTGCATGTGACAGAAAGTGAGTTACGAGAAAAATATGTATGGGACAAGCCACAGTAGACAATTGCAATTGCAAAGAATTCATTAGCTAGTCAACAATATTAAGGAAGTTGTTTTCTTCTATAGCTCTAGTAAGCTTCGAGGCCTTCTTTAATATGTACATTGCCTATTGATAAAGCATATTTTCCCATTTATTTGCTCTAGGATAGAGCATTAATTGACTTTTACAAAAGAAAGAATTATTCTAACCATAGTGAAACTAAGACAAGATCAAACAGTGGGTCAATGTTGTAAATTAACATGGGTTAAGCATGTCTTACACCACCATAATTAACAAATATCATTTCATAGGCATATATGCATGCAAGACTATCCCAAAAAACATCACGATTGAGTGGAGAGTGATGTCAATTTTCAAACAACTGCTAGATGATGGTCTAAGCAATATAAGGCACTTAGTGTGCTTTACGTGATGCCATAAATCCTTAAGAATAGTAAGACATATTAGTTTGTATACTTTGTGTAATGAAATAACTTGTATAAGAGAGAATATAATAGGAAATATGCTGCAAATACTTGAGAATAATAAGCCACTTCAAGGGGGCATGTTAGAAGTGAAGGCAAACCACTACAATATGAAAATATGAAATTATGTTACAAATCTAAAATTTAATCTATAGAATACCAAAATAGAGATAAAACATGTAAAATAGTAATAAAAGAAATCAACAAACTCAAGAGATTTATATATGATATAGTTATTTACATGGAGAAACCATTTTGGAAAAATAACTCCACTAGAAAAGAGGACAAGTTTGTATAATTTTCAAATAGGATTATAATACAATCACTTCCTTCAATCATGCATCCACTCTAATTGCACTTGTCTACCTTAAACATACAATTCATACTCTACTCTCTCAAACTTTTGTTAAATAGGAAAATGCAAGTTTATAGAAGAAGTCACTAGAATATGGCACCCAAACTTGGGAAAATCCAACACCCACATTGAGAGGTTACAAAATTAGGAATTAATGATGCTCTTACCCCGGCCATAACCATCTCTGCACATATAGTGCTCCATTATGGCAAAATCCCACACCCACCTTGGGAATAGTCAACAACATGTTAAAAATAGCCTCTTACACTTTCTTACAGTTTGTCATAAGATGCTCTACAAAGACAGTCTAATAATAGTTGATTCCTTACATGTAAGACACTAATAATAGAAGATGCCCTTACACTTGCCATAAATTATTAATAAACTTGGATGCCTACCTTTTACCTGCTTACTGACCCAAGATAAATATCATAAAGTACTGTCACCATAAATATATATTTACTGCAATTAGTGGATCTCACATCCCTTATGGAATGCATTTACAAAATAATGTTAAGAGTAATCAAATATATTAGATTTACAAGGTTGATGGCATCTTAATCCTAGTATTCTTCCACTTGACATCATACATTGTAAATACATCCATTGGAAAATATAAATCAACTAAATACAAGAAACAAGGCCTGTGGCCTTCTTGCACCAAGTGAAATTTTATGTGCTCACAGGTTTGGTAAGATAATATCCAACATTCTCTTGAATATCAACTTTCTATAATAAAAAAAACAATACCTGTATATAATCTTTGTAACTAAACTACCTCCTTAAAGACATGGGTAGCATCCATATACTCTACTTTGGTGGTGGATAAAGCAACTATGGGTTGCCTCTTACTCATCCAACTCACAACTCATTCAAACACAATAAATACATACCCACTAGTGGACCTTCAACTATCCAAGTCATTTGTCCAATCTACATCAACAAAACCTTGTATGTCCAATGTCTTATCCTCACTGTTAGTACTAGAATAAACCAAACAATAATCACAAGTACCACGCAAATATCTAACACCCTCTTCACATAATTTCAATGCTCTCTACTGGGGTTAGACATAAACTTTCTCAATACTCCCACTACTTGGCCAATATCTGGCCTAGTGCAAACCATTGCATACATTAAACTTCCTACTACACTAACATATGACATATTAGACATATCCTCAAAATCATCTTCACACTTGAGAGACATATCTAAAGTAAGCTTAGTGCCAACTAGTAAAGGAATTCTAATTAGCTTACAATCCTACATATTAAATATGTGAAAAATAGTATTCACATATGTACTTTGTGACAACCAAAGATTTTTGTTCTCACAATCCCTCCTAATTTTCCTTCCCAATGTGTACCTTGCTGCCCCCAGATCCTTCATCTGAAATGAACCTAAAAGTTGAGCTTTTAGCTCACTAATCATACCCTTGGTGTGTTAGGGTTAGGGCAGATCAAAGCAATAAACACTAACAATTATATGCAGATTAAATAACCCAAATATAATAATGAGGAATAACACAAAAGAGATCAACACATAAATTTAACGTGGTTCACCCAATATGGGATACATCCACAGAAACTCAGCCATCTAATGATTTTATTATCTAGTGCAAAACAGATTACAATCTCACGAATAAATCAGTGTACCATACATCCCAACCGCTTATAACAAGCTTTTTGGAAGCTTCTAGAATTAGGGTTTTGCAATGTCATTTTTCTTTTGTCAGTTAACAAAAAATTAACAACCAACTCTGATCGTGCAAAAAAGAGGGAAAAAAATTAGAGCTTGCATGATCAGATGCCACATACCAACAATCTCCCACTTGGAGACTAATCAGGCTCCACACCAAACAATCTCCCACTTGGAGACTGATCCTAGACGACACCACTGCGCTTGCAGCTCCCACTAGATTATAGGCCTAGCTGGTTTCTTAAGTCCACCATTATCAGTCATGAAGGCCAATAGAAACTGATGAGGAAATCAGTTTCTCCTGTTTAACTGCCTTTGTGAACATGTCTATAGGATTTTCACTTGTGTGAATTTTGTCTAACTTTAACCGCCCATCCTCCAAAACTGACCGGATGAAGTGGTATCTGAGCTGTATATGCTTAGTTTTTGAATGTAGAGCTGATTTCTTAGCAAGATGAATGACACTCTGGCTATCAGTGTACAAAGGGCTATCTTCTTGTTTTTGCCCCAATTCCTCCAAAACATGTTGTAACCAAATCATCTCCTTGCTAGCTTATGTAGCAGCAACATACTCAGCTTCAGTGGTTGAAAGTATAACAACCTTTTACAGCCGTGAAATCCAACTAACTGCAGTACCTCCTATAGTAAAAACATACCATGTAGTACTCTTCCTGCTATCAATATCACCAGCCAGATCAGAGTCAACATATCCTTTTAGAGCAGAATTTGTTCCTCCAAAACATAGTTTCTTTGAAGTAGTACCTCTCAAATATTAGAGAACCCATTTTACAGCATTCCAATGTTCCATTCCCGGATTTCTCATATACCTGCTCACAACTCCCACTGCATGTGCAATATCTGGTCTTATGTATACCATTGCATACATCAAGCTGCCAACTACTGATGCATATGGTATCTTAGACATTTTGTCTTCCTCCTATTGTGTCTTTGGACACATCTCCTTAGTCAACTTAAAATGACTAGGCAATGGTGTACTAACTGCTTTTGCATTCTGCATGTTAAACCTTTTCAACACCTTCTCTACATACTCGCTTTGGGACAAAAATAATTTTTTGTTTATCCTATCATGTGTGATCCTCATACCAAGGATTTGTTTTGCTGCACCCAAATCCTTCATAGCAAATGAATTTGTTAATTTATGCTTAAGTTCATTAATATGCTGCATGTTAGACCCGGCAACAAGCATGCCATCAACATAAAGCAACAGGATAATATAGCTGCCATTACCTAATTTCTTGAAATAAACACAATAATTAGAATGACATCTTTTGTAACCTTGTTCAACTATAAAACTATCAAATTTCAAATACCATTGCCAAGGTGCTTTCTTTAGGCCATACAAACTCTTCTTTAACCTACATATCCTTGTGGTTGCTGCATGTATATTTCCTCTTCCAGATCCCCATGCAGAAAATTTGTTTTCACATCTAGTTGTTCAAGATGCAAGTCTTCCACAGCCACAAGACTTACAATTGTTCTAATAGAAGTCATCTTTACAACCGGAGAAAATATTTCATCAAAATCTATACCTTTTTTCTGTGCAAAACCTTTTACCATGAGTCTGGTCTTATATTTTTTCTTGCCTCCATCTTCTTCCTTCAACCTGTAAACCCATTTATTTGGCAATGCTCTTTTACCTACAGGCAATTGAACTAAGTCCCAAGTCTGATTCTGCAACAAGGAATCCATTTCCTCTTTCATGCCTAGCTCCCACTGCTTTTTGGTATCTACTTGCATTGCTTCTTCATAACCTTTAGGTTCACCAGAATCAATTAATAATATAGAATATAATGATGGAGAAAATCTTTCAGGAGGTCTAGTTATCCTTGTAGAACATCTAACACTTGCAGGAGTTTGTGGGATAACTTGTTGTTTCTGAGCATTAGGTACCACTAACATTTTATTTTCTAGAATCTCATCTAGCACCACATATTCCTTTTTGGCCTGTTCATGCTTCTTTTCCTGTAGCCGATCCTTATACATGACCTTCTCATTGAATATAACATCTTTGCTCCTAATGATTTTATGATTTTCAAAATCCCATAACCAATAACCAAATTCATCTACTCCATATCCAATGAAGGTATATTTTTTAGACTTAGCCTCAAGCTTGGTTTTATTTTCAATATCAACATGGATAAAAGCTTCACAACCAAAGGTTTTCATAAATGAATAGTTTACCTTTTTGCCCATCCATGCCTCCTCTGGAATGCCACCATCCAAAGGATTTGAAGGTCCCCTATTTATTAAATAAACAACAGTATGTACAACATCTACCCAAAAGTGTAAGGGTAGTCCAGCATGCAATCTCATGCTCCTTGCATGCTCCATAATGGTCCTATTCATCCTCTCAGACACACCATTTTCTTGTGGGGTTCCAGGAATTGTTTTCTGCCTGCGGATTCCATTATATGAACAGTAATTCTCAAATTCTCTGCTGCAATACTCACCTCCATTATCAGATCTGAGACACTTCAACTTTTTTTCCTATCTCA